>JAUPFT010000015.1:31751021-32951021 GCA_036936625.1 Parnassius smintheus behrii | reverse complement strand
TTTCGTGCATTAAATTAGGTATTTATTTATTGATTAATGTTAAGAGATTAATGTAAAGCTGAGCGGTAATAGTGTAAACATTACTTTGAATTGTATTTCTAAGACTGTGCAAGCTTTTGCAGTGCTTTAGATTGTTTATTTGCGTAGATTTCATTGTCATTACAGAATGGTTAACATAAGGAGAATATATTTACCAAAATAATATCCGGGTTGACTGGGAGAGAATGCCTGAAGGCATTAAGTTCGCCCTTTGTTATACATTTTACTAAGTTGCAGTAAAGTGTAAATAAATAAAATAAATAATATGTGACGTAAAGTTGTTATTTACTTATTGGCTTTTAAAGATTCATTGGAAGATTCTCGAGTGACAGCCTCGCACTGGAGAGTGCAGGGTTGAACGTTTCGTCACCACTTAGGATTGACGAACTGATGAACACGCAGATAGTGGATGGATGCATGTGGCACAGGACAGTATTTTGTGGCAATTATGGATGGTAATGGGCTACAATGATAGTGATTTATAGAAGCGTATCCGTTCTAGATTGTTTTTTCTGTTATTATATTAATTAGTTTTAATCTCTCAAATAATTGTACCAAATGTATAAAACGATTGGTTTTAGTAGAATAGTGTATAAAATTTTACCTTTTCTATTATATATATATATATATATATATATATATATATATATATATATATATATATATATATATATATATATATATATATATATATATATATATATATATATATATATATATATATATATATATATATATATATATATATATATATATATATATCACATTCGAACGGTATCCTTTTAATAAAATGAGTGTTTTTAACCATACCACATTTCTGTAGTAAAAATTTTTGTAATATCCTGTAGATGTCGTAAAATTATGGTTGACTCAAGAGTATCACGGTCGACCATCACACCTCCCAGCACGATTTGAGCCGAAGTATAGCGCGGTGGTCGCAATTAGACTCGATAAATGCTCCTGACATCTGATCCGATTAATCGCTTGAAATGAATACGGGAATCCAGTTTTAACGGGTCATTTATTTCGTATTTTTATGTAGCACTTCGCGAGATTCTACGATAGTTATCATGCTATGTCGCCGCGTGAGAATATTACCGTAATGTGATAAAGCGGTGTGTGCGTGTGTGATTTTTGTATTGCTGCTGTTTAACACCCATCCGTGATCGGGAATAGATGATAAATGCGCCATTATGCCATATTACTCCCCGCTGAAGAATAATTAATGTTCAAAATGATAAAGACATTACATTTTATTTTTATAACGGCCCGTATACATACCAAATCAACAATTGATTCTGGATCAGTAAAACGAAGACCGCCTTTGTGTTTCCAAAGCCCGCATACACGATGCACTGGCCACATATCAATTATTTTGACACCAAGGATTATGTTTTAGTGATCATTCTTGACACTTAAGTGGGTTTACTTTTATGTCTTATTTCAAATGGAGAGTCGAGACCGGAGGATTATTCATGGCCATTGTGGAATTTCTTAAAGAGTCGTTGTTGATTCCGACTTAGTATTGTGCATTTGCATGATTGCATTCAAATTGGAATAAATTACTAAAAATCTAGATTAATGTTATATATGTCGCTGAAAATAAGCAACTTTTCAAAGCCAGTTATAAATATTATGCACATGGTTTAATTTGTGACGGCAGTTTTGCAGAAAATGTAAATTAACTAAATTTGATTTCCATAAGGGCAATATAAAGCCGAAGTTTGCTATGCTGCTATATGTTTTCGCGTTGGTGGATTTATATATCATACCGTTATTGGCAGGTTTTTGCATACTTTTTTTTTCAATTTTACTATAAACAATAAACGATGGTGGTACTAAAATCTAATGTCAGGATACCTGGATAGGACCTGTTTATTTATTTTCAACACCTAAGTCTGACATGCGTTGAAGTTTAGTTTAAATATATTCTCAAACATAACTTTGCTATAAATAATAACAAATTACTACAAGCTGTTAGTGGTATCCGTTTGCTGAAGCAATTAGTATAAAAAGTGTGTAGAAGCCGACCATTTAAATAGAAAAGTAAACATTAAGTACTAAATCACTTAATGATATAACATTAACACATGTGTACGTTGTTCGCATCGGTAACGTAATAAAATAAGTAAATGAAACGCTCGAAGAACTTTCAAATGCGAATAGGCAGCCCCACCTTTTCTAAATCTATAAAGTGTGTTGCGTCACCATTAGTAGGAATAGAGTGAGTAACGACCCTTAAAACAATAAGTAAATTTGTTTGCTTACAAGGCGACAAAACCTTAATATCAATAGAACACAATGGGAACAATAGTTGCCCCGTGTCAATTATGCTATCATTACCATTGGAATAAACGGCGTAACGGATCAGATCATTGTTGAAAAACAACATGATGACGACGGAATTCAATCTCGAATACTCTTGGTTCTGTTATCAGGTAGAATGATCTGTATCCTCTTATTATAAATGTTGAAATCCTTTGAACCTTTAAGCAAGGATGTGGCATTTTGGACATGATGTAACCGTTACCCCATAAATCATTTATATAGTGTACATAACGATGTTCGAAATTTGTGTCACCTTGGTATGCACAATGAACCTGTTTAATAATAAAAAGGTTGCTCGCACGGCTTAGTAAATAAAGCCTATGTTTAGTTTTGTTTGTAATTATATGGTTGTAGATTATTTCTAAAACATCTGCAGTTACGGTTTGAATAGAGCGCATAATATTTCATCATTTACAGTTTGCAAATGTCAGTCCTAATTTGTAAGTACAAATAAATTTTTATCGAGAAGTTTCACGTTGTATGTGTTGTATATATTTCGTCAACTCTTAATGAATATATCGGCGAGTAGTCATAATTATCTCGGCAGGTGGGTGTCATCCCCCCATGGTGTTTGCAAATGTACAAGTGGTGTGTCGTAAAAATGACAAACTTACTTTTATTGCACGCCTCGACATGTGTAAGTAATGTTTAGTCCCGTCATACGTTTTTGTCAGCGGGTAGGTTGCGATTTATTGAGAAGTACTGCTGATAATTTGATTTGCGCGCGTTTCGTCTAAAGGCTTGTCTGGTTTTCGACTAATGGCACTCGCGCTTATGCGTGCGCATTGACACAGACACGCTCGCACGTATGTTTCAAAGTTAAAAAGCTATGTACCTAATCTTTTTTGGTTTTACTGTAAGGTATTATGTATTTAAACACGCATTTGGAACGCTATATTATTACCAAATTCTATTATTGAAAAATAAAACAAAAAAATATTATTGCAGCACTTTGAGACATGGGTCATGTCACTGCTGGAATGTCCTGAACTACATGCATCCAAAAGATCCTCATAACTCGTCAGTTAAGCGCATGTTATACTGCCACATCATAATCTGTCTTTCCCATTAGTTCTTGTACCTAATATGGAGCTGGCCATTCTTACTGTTTTTTGGCTACATTAGTGTGCTTGTACTGGTAATATTCTCGTTTCCTATGGATTCTATCACACAGGAAATTTCGAGGCGCGTAGCTATTTTCGAACGGAAGTTTTATTTTTGTATGTAAAAATAATTTAAAAGAGTATAAGCGCGGTGTACAATTTAAAAGAGAGTGCGTGTATTTCATCGTGCCGCCTACGGAAAGGACAGGACGGCATCTGCCAGGCTAGTTAGTTGTTTATAACATATCGATGTAATTATTATTTTAAAAAAGAATAAGGGGACAGACGAGTACACTGTCCACCTGATGGTAAGTGGATGCTGTGGCTCATAGACATCTACATCTATCCTCTATTAAGAATCAAAATGCAGATGCGTTGTCACCCTTAAGACTAAAATTGAATGTAAAAGGGGTCCTGTGGTTCTCCACACCTGCCATACGAAATACAACATTAAACTGCTCTTTTACGCTGGTATTCTGTTAGAGCGTGGTTCTCCCCGATCGAACCGATCCATTTGTACTACAACCATAATTTCGCGATACCATCCATACCATTCGGATGGCTGGTATGGATGGTCCACCACCGTGCGATTTAAAAGAAATTTTGAGAGCCAGAGATTTTTCCGAACCGATACCACTTAGGGACCTTCAAGAAAAGAACCTACTCCTTTTTAAAAGGCCGGCAACGCTTCTGCAATTCCCCTGGTTGTTCCAGTGCTCATGGACGGCGGTAATCACTTACTATCAGGTGAGCCGTATGTTCCTTTGCCCCCTTTCCTATAAAAAAAAAACTTGCTGCTACATGCAACTACCACGTATAATCGTTTAAGTAATATACATAAAACATAATAATAATAATAATGTCCTCCTGACCGAATTTCGGCCACGGCGGCCTGCCTTAACGTAGGCTAGCCATCGGCGCAGGACAGGATTATAGTGCCGAAGTGTATGCGCAAGCACAGGTGCACGTCTATTCCCCCACTCTCGTAATCCGATGGGACGGTAAACCGACACGACCGGGAGAGACATCAGGCGCAGGATCAACGGCTTTACGTGCTTTCCGAGGCACGGGGGTGAGGCTCCGCCAACTTCCTGACTCCGGGCAGCTACTGAGAATTTCTTGACCGAAAAACTCAATAACTGATTTTTTGGCCCGACCCGGGATTCGAACCCAGGACCTCATGATCAGCAGTCGCACTACTACAACCACTAGACCAACGAGGCAGTCTACATAAAACATATATCAACGTAAAACAGTTGCTGAAAGTGATAATAAATAATCTTTGAAAATTATTTCATCTAATCATAATCACCTACAATTAGATCTAGTCGTAGTTGCGAATTAACTTCAATAACTAATGTACATACATATAATTTCTATCATTAATTATTAATCTCACCTTCTGCAAGGAATATAACGAATAGACTTGAGTGGCGAGTGAGTACCGTCAGCAATCCCTTTAAATTTTTTTCGCATTTACAATACAACATTTTGTTTTTCTACATAGTTTGTATTTTTTCGTTAAATATTATTTATGAGAGTGTTATAGAATTTAAGTCTGCTACGTTACTCCAGTGCGAAATGACGAAAATATTTTTAAATAATTAGATATTTAGATTTCATCATTTTCTTTCACTCCGAGAAAATGAGCATCTAACAACAATCTAGTAACGCTATAACAATCTAGTGCCGCCTATGAATTTAATGCAATGGCTCATTCTATAAGTTACCACGCGGTTATAGTAAGCGTAAACTTATGTTTCTTCACATTGAATAACTATATGGGTATCATTTTTTTAAATTTAGTAAACATCATCATAGAACTCAAATTAAAGTTATATGCGCTTATTTGTGTTAAGATTACACCTATTTTCAGCATCATTTTCTAGGTTTACTTTTTAAACCGATCAGAAATACATATATCATTTGTGTTTATTACTTGAGCTCAATATTTTTATGTTGACCGTACACAGCAGTGCTTTCAGTGATTTATGCAGGCGCCTCAGAGGTTGCAGATTCAGCTCTGTGATTGAGAGTTACGATTGTCATTAATATCGTAATGGAATCGATTTATGTTCACAGATCATCATATCGATTTTATTGCTCGGCTCGTGTTGTATTTAATTTCACTTGTATCATGAGGCTTTAGTATCATTACAGCGCCTATTAGTATCGTTTACGGTGCAAGACAATTTGTTTTATGTAGGACAAGTTAAAGAATGTATAACTTATGTTGTGATACTTTATTTAGTTGTGCCATACTTTAATGAATTTTAAAAATAAGAAAAGTAACTATGAGTGAAATGTTTTCGATATAAATTGTAATGTATTTAACTGGTGGAGGTGGTGGTAAGCTGATGGTGGCGGTGGTTCATGTAGAAAGAATGAGTGAGGAAAGAGTGACAAAGCCCTCTGTTTACCCCTCTTGGTGACAGGCGTGAGGTTTATGTATGTGTGTAATAATTATGGATTTAACTGTGTGGACTCAATTAACATTTATTCAAATACGAAATAAAAAATGTAAAAGTTTCCTGTGGGTTACATTTTTAATTATATTTTACAGGTAAATTCTAAAGTGGTAGAATTTTAAATACATTACCAATTTATTATACTTTTTGAAATATTCGTAAGCCTCTCTAAAACTTTTAGAAAGCAAAATAAATGAGAAGCTTATTTGTTATTCAATTAATAGACTCTATCCCAGGTTTTATGCCTCCGGATACCAGCGATGATAAAAATATAGGTGCTTTTTTTAACAGTAACTACTGCATTAAACAGACTGGTTGGCAACAATAGTGACGACGATAGTCTTTTAACATTTACTTGTTATCAAGTGGATGTTTATCATAACTTTTATAAAAATAATTAAATTAACTAAAGCACACGTCGTCTTTGTTGTTTCAAGCTGGAGATATCAAGAGTGATATAACTTTCGTGTCATCGTTAAATTTTAATCAATTGTAAGAAATGGTAATAAGATTCACGATTAAGAAGCAATGTTTAATATTTATGCACGGGTTTCTCAAGGTATAATATAATATTCATGAATTTATTTTAATCGGCCTCTCTTAATTCATAAAGGCCACCGGCGAATTCGAAATTGAAAATTAACCCCTTTTAGACACACCTCCTGGCGCTCTTATAATTTTTTTCTGCAGACTTTTACATCATGTCAACACCGTCCATAAATAATATCTACTCTACAATCCTCTACTATATTATTAAGGATGCCTGACATTTTATTTAAGGCGGTTTTAGATGAAATTGATTATTTTTTGTTAAAAGTTTTGCCCTGGGATGCAACCGAGATGACTTCGAGATTTATGTCCGTCGGTTTTGGAAAATTACAGTTATTTGGAATTCTAATACGTTTTTCCCTTTTTGTACGTTAAATAAAAATCGAATTTGCTTCTTGGAAAGGTGCAGTGTTTGCTTGGTTACTTAATTTGGTTTGTTTTGCGTTTTCACGTTATCAAGTACCTGACTAGCTTTAAATGTTAACGTTTCGGATGTCCCGTCCAAAACCCGTCAGGTGGCGGGATCAACCCGTCAGGTGGCTCTCGGCGGGCAAAGTTCATCGACACCGGTAAGGTGGGGCTAGTCGATGATTGATCAGCGCCCTTATCAGTGCACTGTCGCCTACGAGCGGCTTTTTCAAAGACGCATTGTCTATGACCACGGAAGCAGGTTCTGATGGCACCTCAACTTTAAGGATGTCGTAGAACTTTTATAGTAGTGTATAATTAACGTATTTCTGCTTTGTTTCAGGTAGTACAAATAAAACATAGGGATGTAAATGAATTGTGAGTATTTTAGTTAGGTATTTGTTACTTAATAACTGTTAGTTAGAGTTTGTTGTATTTTATTCGGTGTAGCTAAAGTTATAATATCGTCTATTTGTTAATGGTTGACTTTTCCAAGTAGTCTCCCAACTGATAGACCTTAAGATGAATGTGGACAAGACAAAACCGAAAGCGGTTTGTAATAATACGTTCGAAGATTTTGAGAAGTATTCGTAACTTTTTTAAATATAAGCCAGCGCTGACTACCATATGACCATCTGATGTAAAACGACACCTGTTGTCGAAGATGTTAAAGTGTTCTGATTTAATGTTATAACTATTCACTCTTGCCTTGAAAACACTCACATTGTATTGAGATACAAAAGCAGATGCTGGCAAATTATTCCATTATTTTGCTGTAAGAATTACGAACAACGAAGCAAACACTGTTTCGAATGTGTGGTATGTCGACAACTAAAGAATGGCGACTGGCTAATATTGTCAAGTAATCGTCAAGTTGTTAAATGGTAGAAGGAGTTGGAGGAACTTTGTTTTGCTATTCCTGGGCACACTCTTCAAAATGTATCCAGTTTTGCACCGAAAGACTGGCTATTTTGTGTCTGGGTTTGTGACTGGTAAGTTTGGCTTTTTTTTTTACTAAATTTTTTTATAGGACAGGGTGACGGACGAGCACACAGTCCACCTGATGGTAAATGGTTGCAGCGGCCCATAGACATCTACATCTATCCTCGATTACGAATCAAAATGCGTTGTCACCCGTGAGGACTAAGATGGAATGACTCGTTTTCCAGTAAAAAGAGTCTCCGGTTCTCTACACTCACCATACGAAACGCAGAAACATTAAGCTACTATTTTACGCTGGTATTCTGTGAGAGCGTGGTCCTTCCCCGGTCGAGCCGACCCATTCGTGCTAAAACTATGCTACTAATATAACTGCAGCATGGCTCTATCATGAAGAGATTAACTGTAATCTGTTACAAAAAGTATTCTGTAATCTGTTTTTAACCAGATTTAGTTTACCAACGAGTCCAAAGCTGCAAGGTGGTATTCTGCTTTACCAGCCCTAATATGAATGCAATACTCCATGCTCGACCTGATTTGCGCTTTATATAGTCCAAGCAGCAGTCCCGGTGTCATGTTTGATGAAATCTTAACTCCCGACAACTGAACGCCGTCGGTGTGTTCCATTGATACATCTCGCGAATGAGGTGCCAAGGTCACCTGACTTCTTTTAGCGGTAAAGAGACAAGCATCAGTGACTGCTTACAGTGAGAGATTTATACGCTCAATCATAGGTTATTTTTTGGACTGCATTCGATCTCGACTGACCTCGACTGGACTCGGCGGATATAGCTTCGTAACTGTGCACGTTAACGTGTTCGTTATCTGCGCACCTATAAATAGCAAGGTAAGCAGAGAATTCATGTGCTAGAACCATGCTGCAGTTGTATTAGTAGTAGGTACAGTTGTAGCACGAATTAGTCGGCTCGACCGGGGAAGGACCACGCTCTAACTGAATATCAGCGTAAAATAGTAGAGTAATGCTGCTGTGTTTCGTATGATGAGTGTAGAGAGAGAGAGAGAGAGTAAAAAGGGTCTACCCTTTTTACTGGAAACGAAGTCCATCTTAGTCCTCACCGGTGACAACGAATCTGCATTTTTATTCGTAATTGAGGGTAGATGTAGATGTCTATGGGCCACAGCAACTACTTACCATCAGGTGGACTGTGTGCTCGTTTGTCACCCCATCCTATAAAAAAAGAACGGAAGAGAACCCCGAAGAGTAGCAACCGTTCATTCAAAAAGTCTCTCACCCAGTTGATCTGGCCAGTAGATAAGCCGCAATAGTGACTTTTTCTCTAAACCCTTGTCACCACAAACATCAGAATTCGCCCCCATATATTATGTCTGGCATATACCTTAGTATATTGCCAGTTCTGGCACTGATTTAATAAGTCCAACTTCGACCGAGAAGTCAAACGACAAATCTCACTTCCCTGGGCCGCGTTTGTGAAATAGCAACAACTCTTGCTTAACCGATATACCTCACAACAGTGTTGTGCGACACACCATAGATGGTGTGACGATCTGATGTAACATTCAGGTAATCAATGGATGTCCTTCATCCATTGATTGTTTGAACCATCTTTGAGGTAATCTATGGGGGCTGGGGGAGCTATTGTTCTGTAGTAGACTTGTGATGAGCTGTAGTGATGATGATGATGACTTTAAATTAGTAATTAGTTTAATCTGGCATCGTTTACGAGTGATAACCATATTAGGTCATATTTCTTTAAATGTGTAAATTGTTTTGTAATGTTTGATTTTGCTTTCAGATGGGACATAAAAGCGGTGCTGAAAAAAATACCTAAGTTAGGAGCAGTTGTGGACCTTACAAATACGACTCGGTATTATGATCCCAAGGTAATTGGTTGATATATTTGATATAGGCGCTATGTTTCGTAAATGTCTTATTTAGAGGTGTCTATAGCCGCATTGGAGCCTTTAAAATCTATTTTATGTATTTAATTAGGTAATAAATGTTAACTAGTGTACGTACTATTTTTGTTACTTTGTACACAGTATCATGCATTTCGATATGCCACATATAATTAACTGAATAAGCGTTCCTGCGAACTTGTTTGTAATAATGAAAAGCAATTCCATATCGTGGTGCCAGACAACACATATTCACAGCACGGTTCGGAATAACGACTCTTAGTTTGTTTGGATAGCGACTATAGGACGCTCGTGGTTGCCAGAATACTCTGAAGCAATAAAATTACGTTCAGTTTTACGATTGAAAATCACATTTTCTGTCATGATGCTTTGTTCGTGCCTTAGTTTGATTGCCTTGCATTCATCTCCCAAAAACATCTCATCGTTAATGTCCGTTTTCATTGAGTAGTCTCATTTGTACGGGTGTACGAGTATGATATATTTTTTGGACGTAATGGCTAATGAAAATCTGAGATTGCTTTAGATATATGTCATGTATACGTAATATTTATTTCTAAATAGTAAGATATACGTAATTTTAAAAATTCTTTAAATTACTACTATGTATTTGCGTTTAGTGTATTAATAATCATTTTTATACCCAAACTAAAATTAATTAATTAATTTTAGGTTAGGTATAAATAGATTTTTTTGATAATTATAATGTTAAAAAGTAAATGTGCAGTAACTGTTTATAAACATTTCATGACAGGGCACAGGTCTCTCACTTTTGAAAGGACTATAGAGCAATTTGTCCGCTGCGCTGGTTTGGTGTGTGTGTGTTGTCGGACTTCTCATTTTCCGACATATTTTATTACTCAAACATGCAGGTTTTATCAGGAATATTTTTATATTCACAGGACGAAGTTGCATGCTCAGTTGCATATAAATCAATTGAAAATTATTTTAATATTTTTTCGTTTCCTTCTTCATCAGCCCGTAATAGAGCACAACTGGACATTGAACCTCCTCCGTTGTAAGGAGGATTTATCTTTATCGTCACGCTCGGCAGATGGATTGACGGTCGCAGTACCAGACGTCACGCGATCGAAGGATCTCCTAGGTGTGCGTTACTTGCAGTATACAGTGGCTGCAAATAACCGCCGGTACGACAAACTCCGCCGATCGTTGAGTCCCGTGATTCCGTGAGGCGTCGAGGTCACCGGCCCCTAGGTGATTCTTGGCACTTTATGCGTTTCGAGCATTCTGTGCCTAGGCGCGCATTAAAGTGCCACCTTTGCACTTCCCCCAACCCTTTTGCTATAAAAGGGGTAGGCAGTGCCCACAGTGTGGAAAGTCTCCATAACAACATCACCACCATCCGCGTCGCGCATCAACACCTGCAGACCGTTTGGAAGATAGATAGGGCCTTTACTAGATTACCGCTGACACTGACTGGTAGGTTAGGATGTCAGGGAACGATAAGGGGGAACCTCCTCCGAGAGCAAGGAAACCACCGGATCAACCAGGCGTATTGGACAGACCCATCGCCTATCGTGACATATTTAACCCGGAGAGGACGAGAGTAGTCTCGTCTTACTCCCAAATACCGACCCGGAAACCTTCGTCGCCGGGTAAGGAGGCCGCACCTAGGGTTGCACTCGCCCCCATCGTACCTGAGTGTACGACTGGGCGTGAACCGCTGCCCTCACAACAGCAGCGGCCTAAGAAGACGCCACGAAGGCATACACCACCGGAGACCGAAGCCTCCCTCCACGAAAAGAGGCAGTGCATCGGTAACTCATCGGATTCACCTACATCATCAGAAGATGAAAAGCCCCAAGCAACGACTAGGAAGAAGGTCCACACCTCACCTCCTAAGTCGCCATCACCGCCACCTATCTCACCTGACCGACATAGTCACGACTCGATCCAATTCGAGCAAGGAGGTGAGGAATCCTACAGCTGGGGCTCGACAACATATGCAACCCTAGCTGCATCGGCCGGTAGATCATCCCCGGTTCAAACCACCAACCCGTCCGGGTTAGCTCAGGACGATGGACAGCGGCCGTCAACGAGCTATGCCCACATGGCTGCGGCCCCAGCAGTACCACGACCACAATCGGCGGAACAGCCTCAGAAAACAGAGAAAGAGAAAGAGAAGAGATATCCGCCGATTGTCGCAGAATGCCTCCCAGAGTGCACCAAACATTTTAAGGTCCTGAATGAGAAGTTGGGCCACCCACCTAACGCCCGTCCGTTTGGGAAGGGAGTTAGGTTCACACCACAGAGCCCGGAGGAGTTTCGTACCATACAGAGATATATGGTCGAGCTCTCCGAGAAGGACAAAACCATGTCGTGGTATTGCTACACACCGGCAGAGGAGAAGCCCACTAAAGTGGGCATCCGTGGCCTGTCTGTGGGCACCGACCCAAAAATGATCGAGGAGGCTATTCGGGCAAAAGGCTTCCCCATCAATTACGTGAAGGCTATACCACCACGTAGGGGCAGACCGGGCTGCCTCTACTATGCACAGCTGGAGCATCTGAGCCTAGAACGGCTACAGCAACTTTACCAACTCGACGAGCTCCTCTACATGAGAGGAGTCGTCATCGAAGCCTGGCAGAGGAAGACCGGACCGGCACAATGCCACCGTTGCCAGGCTTTCGGACATGCCTCCGCTAACTGTTTTAGGCCAGTGAAATGCGTTCGCTGTGCCGGTGAACATATTGCCAGCCTTTGCCCAAGGGGTAGAGAGGAGGAGCCTAAGTGCGCAAACTGCGCCAAGAACCATACGGCCAACGATCGCCGCTGCCCGGTCCTGAGGAGGATAGCCAGGAAGCAGGGGATCGTCTTACCTGGGCTACTGCCGGAGAACCCAAAGAGGATCCCCCAAAGTCGCCCAAAGGCCGTTACTATACAGGAGGACGGGTGGGCTACCATCACCAGAGGGAAGGGTAGGCAATCAGCCCCCCCCCCCACCCCCTCCTGTAGTACCATCAGAAACGGTTGGTCCCACAGACCAAAGGGCAACCACCGGGGCGACTCTCCGACCTCCTGCCAACGACGCCACCGAGAGGCAACCCTCCAGGAGGAAGAGGCGGAGGAACAGGAGTAAGAGAACAGAGCAGCCTCCTCCTCAGGCTGTGACCTCTACCCCTACTACCACAGGACCGATAGCCTCGCAGGCGCAGGTTGCTGCAAAAATATCAGCACCAGCTACGGCAAGTAGAGCGCCAGAAAGGGCCCTACCGGAAAGCAGAGCCCGCTCCACACATAGAGCGCGCTCTGTGCAAAGGAAGACCGAAACCAATGCCCCGAGACCAGTGCCTTCACAAAAGCGTAGTGCAGAACGCAGACCACCAACTTCCGACTTCGAGACGGCCGATGCTATTCACAGATTAGTAGGCATAGCCATCGAAGTCGGAACACAAGTCCGACTTCGATGCGCTGGCAACCTTACTGGCAAGGCATTATGGAGGATAATAACCTGCGCCTGTTATACTGGAACCCGGACGGGATTCGTCAAAGGATCCATGAACTCCGCACTCTCACCCAGCAACAGGACATCCAGGTGATTTTGCTGGGTGAAACTAAATTAAGACCTTCAACGCATCTTAAGCTGCCTAACTATCATATATACAGGAGAGACAAGGTCGATCCTCAAGGGGTCGCTTACAGAGGGACAGCGATCCTGGTGAGGAGAGACATCGTCCACCAGGAGCTGGACCTGCCAGACTTCCAGACGATGCGTTCAATCGGCATAAAAATGGAGGCGGCGGGCGAGGAACTTAAGATCTTTGCAGCATACCGCCCGCCAGGGACTCCATTTCACTCCTCAGACATCCGGACGGTAATGGAAGGTACAACACCCACCATCATCGCCGGGGACCTGAACGCCAAACACCCGGCGTGGGGGTCCAGAGTGATCACCCCGCCGGGTCGTGAACTTTATGAAGATGCAGAACACCATGATTACGACGTTCTAGGTCCCGAGGAACCGACGCATATCCCTAGCGACCCTAGGAGGCGTCCGGATGTATTAGACATCGTGCTCACTAAGAACGTCAACTACCCAGTAGTGGTAGAAGTGCTGTATGACCTGAACACGCAGCACCTCCCGATTCTGATAACCCTTGGCACTAAGGCAGTGACCTCACCGCCCAAAACTGTCAAGACTAAGATTGACTGGAGGCTCTACCACCAACACCTGCAGGAGAGACCTCCAGTCCATACACCGATCACCTCAGCGGACGACGTAGAGGCCGCTGCAACCAGAATTTCCACGAGCATCAAGGAGGCCCTCAACGCGGCCTCTACGATCGTCCCTCTCTCGGGGAGAAAAGAAGAGCTGCCGCTAAGACTACGCGTGCAGCTCAACCATAAAAGAGCGCTGAGGAAGCTCTGGGCGCGTACTCGCTGCCCTAGAGTAAAGAGAAAACTTAACACCATATCAGACGAACTGTCGGTTGCAATACAGGCCCACAGAGGAGAGGCCTGGGAGCGGCGCATATGGAAGGCGGACGAACAACATGCGTCGCTCTATACATTGAACCGACAGTTAACGAAAACACGACCACCTGTTTGCCCGCTGACTAACAACGCGGGCATTCAATGTTATGATGCCAAGGGCAGAGCGGATATCCTAGCTGAGCACTTCGAGGAGCAGTTTATGCCGAACCCAGCAAGTGCGGAGTTCCTGGAATCCCATACAAGGAAAGAGAGCCGCGTGCAGGAGCTCCTGTCGTCGCCCGCGCCACCGCTTGCAGGAGAGTGGTTTATCTCCCCCGATGAACTGCGGAGGACAGTAACCCGCCTGCAACCGAGGAAGGCGCCGGGGCACGACGGGATTACTAATGCTGCACTACGACAGCTGCCCAATAGAGTCCTTTTAGAGATAGGTCGGCTCTACAACGGAATATTGCGGACATCCCACTTCCCGGAGGACTGGAAGAAAGGCAAAGTCATCGTCTTGCCGAAACCCGGGAAGGACAGGCGTAGAGCTGCCAACTACAGGCCGATCACGCTGCTACCGCATATAGCTAAACTGTGCGAAAGATTATTGTTAAGACGTCTCCGCCCGTGCATCCAACTTCGGGCGGAGCAACATGGATTCAGGAGGGGTCACTCAACAGCAACACAGCTGACCAGAGTGCTGCACCTGCTTGCGGCCGAACACAACCGTGGCCGCATATCGTTGGGCGTCTTTCTCGATATCGAGAAGGCGTTCGACCGGGTGTGGCACACAGGATTACTCTACAAGTTAGATGTTCAAACAAGTATCCCTCCTGCTATATTGCGGCTAGTGGCGTCTTTCCTGGAAGGCAGGAAGTTCTACGTCTGCGTAGAGGACGCCGTGTCCGCAATAAAGACCATAACAGCTGGTGTGCCACAGGGCAGCTGTCTATCTCCAGCCCTGTACGCGGCGTACACTAATGACATACCCACCCTGGCAGGACACTTGCAAGAATGGGAGGACGACGTCGAACTAGCGCTATTTGCGGATGACAGCGCATACTTCACGTCATCCAGAAGAGCCCACATAGCAGCTGCCAGGATGCAACGTCTGCTGGACCTGCTGCCACCATGGTTGGATGAGTGGAGGATGGCCGTCAATGTTAGCAAGACGACCGCTCTACTCACTCGCCGCTACAGAAACCTACCACCACCACTAACCCTCAGAGGCCAGGAGATCGCATATGAGAAGGCCGTGACCTACCTTGGATGTCGGATTGACAGGATGCTGCGTATGACTGCGCACGTTGACTCTGCTATACGCAAAGCTCGATGTGCGCGGGCAATGCTCCGTCCTGTCCTGACATCCAAGTTACCGACAAAGTCGAAGATAACCATTTACAAAACCTACATAAGACCCTTGCTAACATACGCTGCTCCGGCCTGGTATGCACTCCTGAGCGATCGTCAGAAGCGGCGACTTCAGGCCCAGCAGAATTTGTCATTAAGAACCATAGTCGGTGCGGGTCGCTACGTCCGTAATGACGTCATAGCGGCCAACCTCAAGATGGAGAGCTTACATGAATTCGTGGTCCGGCTGGCGCGCGGTATGTTTGACCGTGCCGACAACGGACCACACGAACACCTCAACGGCTTCGCGCCGTTGCATGCAAGGCCGCCGGACGGGCGACCCTATCCAAGAGAACTCCTCCCTATATAGATTAGGGAGTTGAGTAAATCCCACAATGCCGCAGAAAGGCCAACTCTGACAAAATAATTTGTGTTAAACACAATTATTGAGACAACCTCCTTTAATGAAGGATTTACCCTACTGCGACAAAAGTCGCTAAAACAACGCCTGTAACACCAAGGCGCCCAGGACCGGCACATTGTAGTGTGCCGTGAGGAACATCCGGGTAAAGGGGTACACCCCGAGGCCCGAGACCTGCACGGCATATATATGCCCTGCAGAGGACAGCAACGACAGACGTCACGCACCTTTAGCGCTTTGCTAGTCGACGAGCGGCGTATTTTGTGTCCTGTACAAACGTGATGGTTATACCACCATCTCTCGAAAGGCATAATATTTTACTGGCATTTCTCAGTTTCCACTTACGACACCCTCGGCGGAAATGGAGTCTCTTACGCTGCCGTCACAAGGAAATTTTCAGTTGTAACTAACAATCGTGACGTACAAATTCTCGAGTTTTTTTTTAACTTTATACCAATTTGGTGCAAATGATTCAATATATTGTGGATTAATTAACGTCAACCGTGACGTTGATTCCTACCTTGATTAATAGGGATCGACTACCTTCATTATTATTTTTAATCGTTATTTACTTTAATGTATGCTATATCGATATGCTAAAGCGATTGAACTAAAAACGTATAATTTGGTCGTATCATTTTTAACATTGTGAGCCGCTCTACTACATTACAATCACGTCGGAGTTCGTACTCGTAAGTTTCTTTTATTTATGAGTTTTCTTTGTGAGGAGTTTATCTCAAATACTGAATGTAAAACAATTGAAAGTTAAAGAAAATAATATCCTTAAATTTTTGAGTTAAAAATGTTGTAATTTTGCGTAATTTTTATTTAAAGGGATTCACACAATTAAAGCGGTAACTTTAGGCTTTAAAGCCTATTAAAATTAATGTATTATCTATCATATATAATAATGTGGGAGCTGTTATTCTGATATGATAATCAGGGGTGACAAATAACAGTGATATAAACTTAATAATTTAGACCAAGAAAGAAAAAGCGCTGCTCAACTTAATGTAAGAACACGCACTCACGTACACATTTGGAAACAATAACTTGGTTTTAGGTGGATATGTGTGAGTCCAGCCACCGCGTAGTGACAGTGTAGGAATATCCACTACCTCATACCATTCCGTGGGCATCGTAAAAGGTGACGGAGGGAAATAGATTGGGAGATGGGTAGCAGCGTTTTCATAATGTAAAGTTACAGCCTATATACGTCCCACTGCTGGGCACAGGTCTCCCCTCGTTTCTGAGAAGGTTTTAGGGCAAGGGAGTACTAAACTAAACTAATATCCGCCGCGCTGCCCCAATGCGCGTTGGCGAACGTCACATGTCTTCGAAATATTTTTTTCTTATTCCTCAGACATGCAGGTTTCCTCACGATGTTTTCCTTCACCGCCGAGCACGTGGTATATCAGCACTTAAAATTGCAATTAACAATTTCATTGGTGCCGGCGGGGATCGAACCCGGGTTACTCGCGTTCTGTTATATTTACAGCGAGCGCTAACTATCTGAGCTACCACGGCTCGCGTTTCTACACAGGGAAACAGTGGCATTGGATTAATTCCCAACCACCGTTCGATGCCCGGCCGCAAATGCGCCAAACTCATGCTAGCGTTTTCATAATAACGACTAAAATGAAGAACTGCAGTTGCCAACCTGCTTGCTAATGGTGGGTACTACTCCAAATATCCCTGCTAAGAGGCATTCTGTGGGGGAGGCCTATGTTCAGTAGTGAATATTAATAGGCTGTAATGGTAACGGTAACGGTAACGGTGTGGGTCGAACAATGAATTTCACGGGGAATTTAAAGGGGAAAGAAGAAAGAATTTGTACGTGTGCTTGTCAAGAAGTTTTAAGCATGGTTTTGTTTCACTTTAAATGTATGGTTCGCCTTTCACTCTTTGATAGTCTGAGCTTAATAACATTGTTTCATAATATGAGCCGCTGCCAGCTAGTCTTTAAACGTTTGGCAAAACATTATTTGCTAAAAGATTTAATGGAAATTAAAATATCTGCATGGATAGGGAAGATATTGTTTACACATGTAATTTTATTATAAAAGCCAAAATGTTCTTAAGGTGTTAATCTTATAATGATTGACTATGTCTACACTATTGGGCGTATGGGACCATCGCCCGCTTATTCGCTTTAGGTAAAGCCCCTTTAAAAATCACCACTTTACATATAATTAGTGATATACATGTAAATTTGTAAGACTTGTATCTTTTACTTAGTTTTATGGATCGTATCTCACAGAGCGTCACGCCTAGTCCGTTGACGGCGCTTGTCAACGCAATAGCGCGTGTCGGCACTGATTGGGCCTGTCAACTTGAATTACACTGGCGTTTCTCGAATTGAAACACACTCGAGTCAATTAAATTGATGTCCCGTGGCGGTCAATAGAAGAGATACTTGATTTTTTTTTAAAGTGAGAGATGTGATTTGATTTGTATTCCGTGTGTCATCACTAGTTTTGCCACATTTTCCTTTTCGCTTTTTTTTAGTAAGGATCTGTAAAAATAGTGTACTCGTAGTATTTTCAGGAGTTGCTTTAGTAATATGACAAAGTTTGAATGATTTTTTTTTAAGTTTTGGAGTTTCTAAATCGGCGTGCGAATTTCTTCTTAACTTTTTATTTTTTATAAAATTGAAGTGGCATGCGAACTTGTAGCCCACCTGATGGCAAGGATGAAAAATGGCACCTGCAGCCCATGGACACTTGTAACCAACTCCAAACAAAAAAGGCAGGGTGCATCTTAACCTCGTAGGGTTAAGATGCACCCTGTCTGTTATCATGCTGGTCCATTGGTTCGAATCCACCATTCGACTACTGTTTCTTTTTTAAATTTATTTATTATTTCAAAGTTGAGTACAAAAGTACAAGTAAAATAGCATCTATAAACCACAAAGGTTTGTAAGTAACGCTGTAATCTACATCGATAAGGTTTGATAAAGAAAAATAGAATATTGTAATATTACATTGTTTTGCGATATTTATTTTTTCCCGTAAAATCTGAGATTGCACACATCAGGCCGTGCTCGCTAAATGTTTCCAAATATGAATCTTTGTATGATGTAATGGATTTTAGGTCTGTATTCGTGTTACCTATTACTAGAAGATTCCGTTGTAAATAAGTAAAAACCCAACCAAATGGAAGCCCTCAGTAGGGGAGACCAAGTGCCGTAGGCGAAGGTGGGTCACTTTTGTCTCTCCCTTCCGAAGCTGAAATCCCCTTCCGAAGCCCTCCAGTAAGGTACTGAAAGGATTCAGAGAGAGGCAAAACTAAATTGGACTCCGACAATCGCCCTGGAAGATACCATTTCTTATTCTTATATGGTTTTCCGCGGCTGTCATCCGCTTGCCCAGATGACAGGGATCGTACTCAACTGCCCCATACACTGCTCGAGGAAGTATCTTACTTGTACAGTAAGATACTTCCTCGAGCAGTGTATGGGGCTCTTACTTGTGCAGTAAGATACTTCCTCGAGCTGTATGGGGCTCTTACTTGTACAGTAAGATACTTCCTCCAGCAGTGTATGGGGCTCTTACTTGTGCAGTAAGATACTTCCTCGAGCTGTATGGGGCTCTTACTTGTACAGTAAGATACTTCCTCCAGCAGTGTATGGGGCTCTTACTTGTGCAGTAAGATACTTCCTCGAGCTGTATGGGGCTCTTACTTGTACAGTAAGATACTTCCTCCAGCAGTGTATGGGGCTCTTACTTGTACAGTAAGATACTTCCTCCAGCAGTGTATGGGGCAGTTGAGTACGATCCCTGTCACCTGGGCGAGCGGATGACAGCCGCGGAAAACCATATAAGGATAAGAAATGGTCTATTATATGAAATAATGCAAACATACAACATAACATAACGCCTGTACCCTCTAAAGGGGTACGTTGATGTGTTCAGTATACCATGGTACAACCTCATTTTTGTCAAAGTTGTAATATTGAAGTCGGTTGTATAAAACTTTTAATTTTACCACTTGTTAGATATGGGTTTGGTAAGAAAATTGAAAGCATTATAGAAAACAGATTTACAACAAGGTTTCTCATTTTCTACCGACTTCAAAAAGGAGAAGGTATTTAATTCCACTGTATGTTTTTTTATGTGTGTTACCTCAGAACTTTTCTTCTGGTTATCTTCTGGGGCTTTCGTTCTGGGTGAACCGCATTAGATGATTTTAATTTTTTAACAAGATCTCACAAGTATTTTTTGAGTTATCCTTAAATAATGCGTATTTAATTGACTTCCAATACAATGATGATATTCTTATTTTATTTATATTGAAGTTGGTTGTACAACATTTTTATTTTTACCACTTGTTAACATTAAAGTAACAAACGATCTAGTAGACCACTTAATGGTGACTACTGAATTTCATAGACACCTGCGGCGAACTACTAACTCCATAACCTGTAATTATAATGACGTTTCAAAGTCGAACCGGAACACAACATTTTGTTATATAATTAGAGT
The DNA here is from genome assembly GCA_036936625.1 of Parnassius smintheus behrii. Classification (NCBI taxonomy): domain Eukaryota; kingdom Metazoa; phylum Arthropoda; class Insecta; order Lepidoptera; family Papilionidae; genus Parnassius; species Parnassius smintheus. The sequence goes on along the minus strand of JAUPFT010000015.1, from coordinate 32,930,599 downwards.
GTAAATTTATATCATGATTGTCCGTGACAAAAATAGTCAATATTATCAATTATCATAGCGATATAGTTTGTATATACGAATCAATTGGAATCTACGTGTAAATTATTACATTATTCCATTTTGCACTGGCACGAACCAACCACGTACTGGATGTTGTCTTTAATGGTAAATGCATAATATCTTAGCTGAAAATATAGTAGCAATCAGAAAATAAAAACAAAAAAAAGATAAAAAGCTATTACAGGAAATTCTGGTTCAAAAGACCTCCTACAAAATATACGAACATATGAAGGACAATGATATGTGGAAACTTTAAATCTGCAAGTCCTCTGGCTTAAAAATATAAAAGTATTATTATATTACATTCGTAAATTAAATTATTTAATGGCATTTAAAAATGCTCAGTTTTATGCCAGTTCGCCTCTGAGAAGTCCTTGTTTTCTAAAACGGTTTAGTACATTAAATTTAAAAAGTTTGAATCTAGCCTCAATGAAATAAAAAGTTTTGTATTTGACTTTAACTTGACATGATTGACAAAGGTTATTTTGAATATGATTAGTGCGTCAAATTATATAAATTTTGAATATGTATTTTGTTGCAGAAGTTCGAAATGGCGGGCATGCGTTACAAGAAAATTTTATTGCCGGGCCGAATTATACCGCCCGAGGATAAAGTGACAGAGTGAGTTAATTTTTTTTACAATTTTAATATATTATGTAATAATGATAACTGTTTTCTTATATGAAGATTATTTAAATGTTATGTGATTTACGTTGTAAATCTTGTAGAAAGAGAATTTTATAGACTAGTTTCAGTTGCAGAATCCAAAAACGCCTTTCGTTTACTACAATTGTTTACAATATGTTTCACTACATCGTATCTGATTTCTGAGTAAAAACTGTCACGCAGCTTTTTTCATAAAGGCGTTTACACTGTCAAACATTCTTTATGTTCTTAAATATGCAGATTAGCATAATTTTTCTCCTTAATTGGCATTACTAAAGGTAAAAAAGATTTTATTTGTATAAACATACACAAAACTCGCTACGTTTTTGTTTTTGACAAGACGTCGTTGACACAACCCGAGCCTTCCAGTGATTGATTTCGGGCTTTGCCAATACGCGATTGTACACTTATAGATGTGGCGCGTAAATCAAGTGAAGCTCGGCTATCGATCAATGCAGCAAGCAAGCCGTGTTATCTTTTTGCACTCGCGGCGTGTTTTTAATTTGAAGCGTCGAATTGGCGCCATTCGTAGGCCGAATATGGGTAATGTTATAAATCTCGCTGGAGGCGGCGTGGGCGGTGGCGGTCGCCGCCGCGCCGTAGCGCAGTGTTACTCCTTGGATTCAATTGAAGCCGGTCGCATCTAGCGCTTGTATTCCACGCCGGAGTAACGCGCCCACGCGCGCTCGAACACTTTCGGAATTTGAAAGGCATTTGTCGTTGCCCCAGTGCGTCTCGCCTTTCGTGTATGTAACTGATGTCCGTGTTAATAGAAAAACAAATATTTTATTGTCTCGTAAATCTATGTATTAAGACCAGAGCTCTACCAAAAGTTCTGAAATCAATACCCACATTTACGTACATGTCTACACGTCTCAGTTTAAAAGTGGGCAGTGTCCTAGAAATAGATTTTACACATTCGAAACCTCTGTAGTACTATAATAGTATTTTGTTGAATTTTTTGTGCAAGCGTTAATATGTTATAATATTAACCTTTAGTTTGCGTATTAAACGATACAAAAGATAGCTGTGGCCGTATTGTTGCACATGGTCGTAGGTGAATAATGAACACATTATAACATCTGCACTGTCTAAGAGCATTAACTATATGATTATCTCGGTCATTTGTCTAGTCTTTTGTTCGGCGCTGCGCCACGTCGTCGGCCGACTTCACCATAAATTACCATCGGCATTTCTCAGATAGTTGGTTCCTGTTATCGCGCCCGAGAACCTCGCATCTGTTTGTCAGTTAAGGATAGACAAATGTGCCACCCGTAAAGCTACTACGGAGCGGGCGCTCGGAGATGGAATTGTTTAGACGTATATTAGGTACTACGTGATTACGTAGTCTTATTATTATACAACGTAACAGAAAACACGTTTTTATTTAAAAAAAATTAAAAATATTGTAATTGAAATTAGTATAGCAAATTGTTACTTGTAAAACTCCCTATGGTACTGAAATATCTGATAAATATAATTTTTCGTACGTTGTTACAATTGTAACCAGCGTATTTACGGAAATCACACCTTCGGTGAGTATGGCTCAAGGCGTTTGAGGGGAAAGAAAAAAAACATCTTTTCGATAGAAGATCCGGTGATAAATAGTGCGCAATTGAAAAATATATGTAACGCATTGTTAAATCGTAAATCAGTGGGTTGCAAGTACAAAAATACTCGTGTGAAATTCGGCAAAGTTATTTAACATTTATTATTTTTAATGTTAAAGACCAAAAAATTACAACATGATATGTTACTATTATATCTCTATTATATTATATATCTATTGTATATATACCGTTTTATTTTCAATTTTCAAAATACGATGTTTTTTCATCATCATCACTATCATCGGTGAACTTATATAGGCGTACCCAAATGAATGCTCGATACAGTTTTGAACCACCTGGATCTATCGAGACTTCCTTCATGTCTTACTAGGTCGTCAGTCGTCACTCCATCTAGTGCGGAGACCGCCCCCACACTTTGCCTAACGTTATGAGGCTGCCGCTCTAGAAATGTACTTTCCGTCGGTTTACAATTCTTGGAGGTATATGGCCGGCGTACTGCCACTTCAGCTTACTGACGAGTTAGTTCTGTCGATTGACCTCTCTGTCGAAGTTTTACTTCCTTACCTTGCTCTTAGTAGTGTGTAATGAATCTATTATAGTTATTTTATATTGCCGTATCCAACGCCAAATGTTTTATGTTGTACTTTAAGGTCCTTTACGAACCGTAAAGGAGAACATAAAACATTAACTAAATTACGTTTACGTAAATTACGGATGTTCCCCCTAGATCGAACGGTTACAAGTTGAAAAAGCTGCTTGCGTCACTGTGATCGCTATATGAAAAATATGTCGTTTATTTGCACCGTAGATCGAATAAGGAACAAGATCAGTGATTGGCAATCTAAGTATATATATTTGTGTATGTTTATATATTTATATTTCCCGTGGGATATTGATATTTTCCAGCAATAAAAGTAATCTATGCCTATCCCCGTCGCCTTACTATTTGTACGAACATACAGATCGGTCTTGATTCGCGGAAGTGTGACAGGAGGATAAACGAAAAACTCATACATTGATAGGCTGTAATGAATAATTGAATGAATATTCTGGAAATGGGCTGTCTACAGCCGATATTAGCCTATAAGGATGGAATAGCGAAGGTATTTTCACAAGGTATTTAAGAAACTCGCTGGGTATAACTGGGTATAACAGTTATGGCGCGAGATATTTTTCTCAAGAAATTTAGGTCTAATTCTAGAAGGAATATGCCATAATTAATACGCAGTGTTTATATTACAAAGGCTAGATTTGAAGTTGGGACCCAGCAGCGGATTATTTTGGGAGTTAAGTATGAACAAAAAAGTTCCGTCCGTTTGGTTTAAATCGTAAAATGAGATAATCGACAAGCAATAAAACAGTAAACGCGATTCGCTGTATGCGGGCCATTATGTCGAGAAGAAAGCCCGTGGTAGCAGCCCCGTGACCTTTTACTGAAGATCATCAAACGCACGCCCGTAACGATGCTCGCGTGCCTCGGCCGCTCCTCCATTTATCACGTGTGTATTTTTACTTGTTTCCCCATGTCGCCTGTCCACAATCATGTCGTCATTACAAACCGGCGCGTGTACCTACAGATCGCTCGGACTATAAATTGTGACCACCGCCGCGTACACGCTGATTGCACTCTTTTCCTTCTTGTCAACGTATTTAACACCTATATTGCATTACGATACGATATACACACATTAAGGATCGCGTGCAGTAAAATGGCCTAAAGAATTGTCACATTTTACCTTCATTTCTCTTGCAGCTTTTCACGTTATGTATCAACCAAGTGGATATTGCGTATATAAAAATGGGATTCCCCGCCTGCAATACATACATAGCTACGTGTTATATAATAAAAATATTATTTCATGTCTGGATCACGGAAAATGAATGTCACACTCTTTCTGCCACCTGGGCAGCGCCACTTTGCATTGTGGTGAAATATTTGACAGATTTCATAGCGAGAGAAGTTAATTTGTTGGAAAAGTGTAAAGATTAATGTTTCTTCCAAAAACATTGTAGTCAACCAAATCTAAGAAATACATTTTGACAGCTGTCAGACTTATTGCACCAGGCATTGACTGGCGCAATAAGTCTATAATACACAAATAATAATAAAAATAAAATAATACGCAATAAGTCAGTAAGACACTCGATTCACTGGCGCTGCGAAGAGATGTTGCATCTCTTTGCGTATTTTATCGCATCTATCACGGGGAGTGCTCTGAGGAATTTTTTTTTTTTTTTATAGGATAGGGTGACAAACGAGCACACAGTCCACCTGATGGTAAGTGGTTGCTGTGGCCCATAGACATCCACATCTATCCTCGATTACGAATCAAAATGCAGATGCGTTGTCACCCGTGAGGACTAAGATGGAATGCCTCGTTTCCAGTAAAAAGGGTCTCCGGTTCTCTACACTCACCATACGAAATACAGCAGCATTAAGCTACTATTTCACGCTGGTATTCTGTGAGAGCGTGGTCCTTCCCCGGTCGAGCCGACCCATTCGTGCTACAACTATATTACTAATATAAATGCAGCATGGCTCTACCACGTATAAAAATTGTTCGGATTAATCCCAGCCGCCAAATTTCGTGAACGCACTACACGGCAAACTTCCCGATACCATCCACACCATCTTGATGCTTGGCGGTCCACCACTGTACGTTTCACAAGGAGTTTTCTTCCACGTACAACCTCTCTGTGGAATAGTTTACCACCGGCGATTTTTCCGGACCGATACGACCTGGGGACCTTCAAGAAAAGAGCTTACTCCTTTCTAAAGGGCCGGCAACGCACCCGCAATTCTCTTGGTGTTGCGGTTGATCATGGACGGCGGTAGTCACTTAACATCAGTTGAGCCGCATGCTCGTTTGCCCCCTCTTCTATAAAAAAAAAGGCATGCCAACCAAAAAATGGGAACGTTCAATATTCAATTCAATGTTTGGAAGATTCAAATTTAATTGAGTGATAAAAAACTATACACTTTGTAATGAAATATAGATAACTTTATAATTCTTCGGATTTACGTAAATGGTTATTTTAAATTGTGTGGGTACGCTTGTGCAAAGTTATTGCTGAATGATTAATGTGAAACATCAAAAGGTATTTCTTAGATTTGGTAGACTATAGTAATATTTTATATTAATTAGATTAGAAATATGATATGGTTTGGTAAACTAAACTACGAATTCCTAAAATTACGGATAATCCTAAAATTTTGTGAAAAAATGGAAGGACACAGCACTGAGGCATTAACGATGCCTCAGTGCTGTGTCCTTCCATTTTTTCGTTTCAAACTTACCAGGAGTGATTAAAATAAATATTGGTAATGTTAATTAAAAAGATTACTAATATTTAAAAAACAAAAAACAAAACAAAAACATTAAAAGACATGTTAGGGACCAGTGATGAATCAGAGCACTATTTATAATGCCCGGCGAATATGAATAACAACCAGTCAAATCGGGCTAGGTAATTAATACTGATTTAAACTTCATTATTTATCACATTGTCTGGTCATTATGCATATTGGTACGTAAACGTTAATTTGATATAGACTAAACTAACCATGCTAAACACTTTTAAAACAGTAAGATAATAATATACCAAATCTGAAATTGACAAGTGTCAAAATGTGTAGGAACGGAAAACCACTTTGGAATATCAAATTGCAACAATGGGGTATTCTTTCTTTTGCATTACAACGAAAAAAAACCTTTGATGAAAAACTTTATTGCCAATGTGTTTAAGTGTTAAATGTGTTACTTCGAAAAACCTTACCTAACCTAACCTGTCCTATTTTTTCTTTACTCTGCCCAATATATAACGGGCTTTATTCATAAAGCCCGGTCAATTTAATAATTTTAACAGTTTTTATCACATTGCCTACTCATATTGAGCATTATTCGTATTGCCCGGACATAAAATAATGCCCTATATTTGGTTCATAACATACACTAGAAACCGAAAAACTTTTATTTAAAACGTATCTTTTCAGTGATATGTGTGATCATAGGTACATACATAAACATACATAAACACTCACGCCTGTCACCCAGCGAGGTAGGCAGAGACTACAAACTTCCATTTGGCGGCACGATCCTGACACACCTCTCTCACCTCCTCCACATCCATATACCTACGAATACATGCTCGTCGGTTAAGGGTACTCCTGTGTGATCATTTGCGTAACAAATAATTTCACATTTGTTTCAACTTAGCGACATCTGGTGTGCGTAAAATTATTAGCCCCCTTTAGCCTATCGTAGGCTTGAGCCAACATCGGCCATAAAAAAGCACGTCTGGCTTTACACATTTAATTGACTTAAAAAAGGAGGTTCTCAATTTGCATGTTCATTTTTACGCGATATTTTCGCAAACTGTTAGTCGGTTTATGGGAAAATGTGATCATCACTGAAATCGTAAATGTCACTTTTAAGTGCAGGTATACCACGTGTAGTACAACAGCGATAAAACGTGAGAAAACTTGCATTTATTATTTAATAAATATAATAATTAATAAATCCACGTATACATTTACATATATACTACCGGATCTATACACTATAAGATAGAATTGCCGAGAACCTTGCAATCATCAATACAAGTATCTGCTAATGATATCGATTGATTCAATATTGGCATATAGGATTCCATGTCGTCTGCACACGTCAAATCCGCATTTGTGCTTTTTTGCTTACGCTATTTTTTGATTGTGTTTCGATTAGCACATGATTGATAGTTATCACAAGCCAATTTAACATTGTATTATATCATATCCAGTTTTAGTAGGTTCACTCAAGTTCGAGTGGGAAAACCCATGTCGTGTCGTAGCGAATGAACTGGCCAGCCTAATTGCTACGGGTTAAACGCGTCAAATCTAGCACTATTTTAATTACAGCGATTGTGGCCTGAAGCTGCTTCAATATGAAAATAAAATTAAGTATGGTAACATTTCGTTTTATTGCCTATTAAATATTCCTTTGATATTAGCATAATATCATGTATAATTCGATAGTACCCTATCTATCCAAAGCCTAATTTCGAAAGTGATTTTTAAGCCGTTTTAAATCTCTAGTAATTATTAAGCTCTTGTAATCTCTTTTATGACTTTAAAAATATATTCTGTAATATGTATAATATACTAAGCTAATTATTTTATGTTCCAACGCCAAATGCAAATTCTTCTAGGCAGGCAACGCATGAACATAGTTTTATTATAAAATTGTTCCTTTACTCAGGTATAATGTTTAATCATTTATATTTCTCAGTTAAATAAGAATGTTGCCATGGAGAATCTTTTGGTTTAAACGTTTACCATATAACAAACATATTATGTTTATGGGACTTTTTCACTGTATCACAACATTGTGGCATCGAGTTGTAACAGATTCGCTTGTTGCTGGTCGGTCTGTTGGATGTGTTGTACAGTTAAGCGAACTTTATGCGCTTTGCGAGCTTGTTCTGCAGATCGTTTGCCTTCTTCATTTCGATAAATTGGAATTAAAGTAAAATTATTTTTATTTATGTACTGTACTGGTCATTTATCTGATTGAGAACATCTGGCATTCATGTTACGTATACTTTTAACATGTGAAATATGATTTCCTCTTGACACAATAACGTTTACAGTCCTTTTTAATTCTGTTTAAACATTAAAAATAGTTTTAGGAGTATAAGGGCTTTATGCAGCGCTATGCCTATTGTTAATTTAACAAATTTGCTTGTGTGGTTTTTCGTAGATTTAAGACTATTTTCAAGGGTTTCACAGATATAAAATTCGATTTATTAATAATTTAAACACGAAAATGATCTATAAGTTTGTTTAATTCTTATAGACACAAAATAATGAATCCTTTGTGTACCATAATTTTCTTGAAGGCTCTGGAGACGAGGTTAGGTAAAGTGACGCAAGGCTTATGATCGCTATGACTTTGATGACTTATAATAGCGTAAAATATATGGTGTTGCATCATTGGGGCGACCTCCAGTAAACTGAACACAGGTGTAAATTGCGTTTACTGTTTTATTTATAGTAAATCAAGCAGGCTATCTGATAATTATTTTACAATGATTATAGTGTTTATGGACATTAAGGACGCCCATAAATATAGCTATTAGAGTAACGCAGATAGGCAGTAATTCGCAATGAATGCTTAATGTAAAATTAAAAATGTTGTACACAATGAGAACATTATCAATGTATTCGAAGTCAATTAAATACGCATTATTTAATGATAACTTAGGAACTACTCGGATCTTGATAAAATTTGGGCCACACGAGAAGCATTCAGCTTTCAGTAAAAAAAAAGAAACATCAAAATCGGTTCACTGAGAAGAAAGTTTTGAGGTAACACAAACATTCGAATGGAATACCTCCTCCTTTTTGAATTCGTTAGAAAATACGAATATTATGAGCGTGGAAAACTAATCGTTCTCTCTAACTCACTCTCCTTATCGGCCGGCAACTTCTTCATCAGGGAAGATTTAACAGAATCGAATTTATATAGGTCAGAGTGTACGCGTATATACGCACATCTATTTAGTTTTTTTAATACCCAATACTAAAATAAAAATGAAATATGCGGTTTAAATACTATATATTTATAGGAATTTCCACTCTTAATGTACAATTTCTTAACGTGAATAACTTGGAAGTAACTAACATTGAAACGACCTATTGCTTGTCTGCTTTGATAACGTCGAATGTAACATGCCTATTACCAGTTGTTTTAGCGTTTCAATCGGAGTAATAACTGATATTTAATATCGATAGTATTACAGTTTCCTTCCATTACTGTGCTGCTATATAATCAATTGGACCACACAGACTCATAATTGAGACATTGTACAAATTCGTTTTATTATGCGTGCTCGTCTAGTTGTTGCTTTAACTGTTACTTGTGGTGCGTTTAGTTCGTATTTAATGTTAGAATGCTAACGGAACGACCGAAATTTATTTTAACAATATGTAGTTTCTGTGGCAAATGTCTGTCATTAGATCAAGTTATTTGTTTTTCGTAATAATGGTAAAGTTGAGTTATATTTGTATTTTCTCTAAAGCTGTATATTAGTACGATATATTCCCACACGGACACCGAAACAGGAAACATAGCCATACAGTATGATATTATTATATCCTTGAGTACAGACACGTAATAATCAGCAATATCAGTTAATATCGACTAACACTGATCATGCATGTTTATTTTAATCGACTTCAAAAAAGGAGGTTCACAATTCACACAACCTTTATCGAGATCCGATTTAGAAATTCTTTTTTTAAATAAATAGTTAATATTTCAGGGTTGCCACAGAAATAGTAATAATAAAACAATAGAAATGAATTAGCGCTCAATTACTTCCAAAACCGATGTCGCCACATCTTACTGTATTATAAACATACGCAATGCACAATCATATCTAATGTTTCACATTGCATTGCTTGGCGAGTTCGTCTACGTCGCGTGCGTCGCGTATTACGGTAGAATAAAAGCAGCAATGGTAATTTTCAATATAAAAAGTAATAAATGAAAGTTTACAAAGGTAAATATCATAGTAAAGTAATTCATCTATTAAATTAGTTGAAACAATGATAACAAGTAAATAATCAATTTACCTTTGAAATTTTGTGCCTTTATTAGTTGAATTATGCGTCTTTGATGAGTTTCGACTACTTTTTTTACTATTATGCTTCAGTTCACCACTATAATAACATAAATTTATGTACGACGTTCCCCGCGAAACTAAATCACAAAATAGTGAATTATGTTCGTCAACACATAATAGCGGCGAGTAGTCGTTTGTAGACAAGGTCATGCGTCTATGCGACTTCTATTGTCTTAGTATTACGATTTCTGTGGGTGCTCCTAGGCATATAATTATTCTATATAAACCACTACGGGTGGTAAAATTGGGGATGAAGTTTTTAATGTAACTATTTAGGCAACATTGAGAGTGATGATATTCCTTAATCCCCTCAAAAGGATACAAAATACCTTTTAACAAAAAGTAAAAGCCGGCTTCGAAGAACTAAAAAGAATAAAACAAGTTTACATTCTTATGTCAGGGCTTTTTTATATATAAGCAAAGGTGAAAAGTATATCTATATCTTGGTTCATAGTGGCGGTAATAGGGTAAGTATAGAAAATTGGTGACGGGCTCGTAGCGAGGCCAGTTTTTCTGAGAACGTAATTTGTTGAACACTCTGTAGTGTTTTAGTGAAATGTCACACGGAGTATATACAACTTGAAAGGCCGCCTCTCAAGATAATGTTACGAAGGCATGTATGTCATGGACTCCGAACACGAGGCTTCGTGGACACTTGTCCAGCAGTAGGTGTTTGCGAGCTGATGAAGGATGGTAAAAAATATTTTGTTAATAAGAATCTAGGTAAAAATTTATTTTTAATATGAGACCAGTGTGTCGTCAGCTTAGTTGTTACGAAATGCGTCGCTCGAACACTAGAACTTAATTAAATGCGGGTTATGAAAGCGTGGATCATAAACATGATTTGATTAGAGCATGCACTTGTTTCTGATCGTCTAATCATTATTCTGGCTTCGTATAATGCCAGTTTGGTGTGGTGGGACACATTTTTAAATTACACGTTAAGCGAAGTCATGTACTCTTTTGGGCTACGATGTCGATGGTAATTTATTAAGTTCAGTCTTATGTTTGATTGTTTGTATTTAAATGACATTTTGTTTTTTTTTGCGTTCTGTATATGTTTTGTGCTTCGGATCATTATCGTGCTGGTATGTCTAAATTTCCGGAAGATTGTCAGCTGTATATGGCCGCAATGTATTCTTCCAGTAACTCTTTTTATTAATATTGGTTCATGTTACCTTGTGTCAGCCTAGTAGGTCACACGCCATAACCAGAAAAGTTACCCCAAATCTAAATGTTTCCACCACCATGCTTCACGGTCTTTTTCGCGTAATGAGGATTGAGTGCTTTATTCACAGCACGGCGTAGATACTGCTTGCCATCAGAAAATATTCTATTTATCTTGGTTTCATCCGAAAAAATGTACATTCTTCATTGCAAACGCTAGTCAACATGTATACCTTCCTCGTTACTGGCCCAAACAATTGTGCCTCCACTAGTCGTCTTCAAAAGGTTCGCTCTGAGACTTCAATAGTACCTATTATTCTCACCAAAAACTTTTTTTTAAATTACATTTGAGTCTTTAAACGTGTCCTGATAAGCAAGGTGACCTATTCTTAAATCCTTTCGTGGAGACTTTTTTTTTGCTTTAGGTTTGCCGGGGTCATTCTAAGTTGTCTGATGTGTATTAAAATGCGTGTGTGATGTGAATTGAGTTACAATTTTTTTATGCGACTAATTGCGACTACACAGCTTTATTATTATTTCTCTAGTCGTAGCGTCACAAGATTTATTTTTCCAATTTTTATCAAAAGTGAATTAATCTATTCTATTTATTTTAATTATTCTATTCTATTTTATAGCCTACCGATCCGCTGGGGTATGTCAGTTAGCCTTGTGCTTCTGCGGATATTCTTGTTACGTGCTTTATTATTAAAGCAGAATCTCTGGAGAATCTTAGCACTATGCTAAAAAGCGTCTCCCAAAGTCTTAACTCCTAAAATGAATATGGAAAGAACGAAACTCATGTTTCACGTACTTGTTACACTTATACCGGTTGTTGTTTTGAACACTGCGCTCAAAGTTGTTGACGAATTTAAGTACTTGAAATAAAATATCCGATTAGGTAAATAAAAATTCGACTAAAAGATCAACCGATGTATCCAACTCGGATGGGCCACATTTGTTTAATTATAATAAATCCTTGGACGATGTACATGCTTCTTTACTTCTTACTGCGTGAGGAACTTCAAAGTTACTAATCGAGCTATACAAATAATAAAATAAACCTATGTAGCTGTTTCACTGATGGCACTTCTGGTTTACCTTACGACGTGTGCGAAACATCTAACAAAAAATATCAATTTAGATAACGTTTAAGATACCTCCACATAAGATCGCTCACTATTTCGACCATTATCTGCGTATTCATAGAGTTGATGCTGTCATTTACATTATTCACGGAAATTATTCACACACGTTTCAATTATAGTTTCGAGTATTCGGAACACAACGCCATGGCTTATGTGTCACTGGCGCCAACGTTTGATGGTATTCACTAATTAACACGTTTTACTTGTTTATTATTCGCTGACGAATTTGCATCGTTGCGGTTAATGGGGTTTGTTTTATTATTGGATAATAAACTTCTTTATTCCTGTGGTTATTATCCATGTGATAGTATCAAACTATTCGTATTATAAATATTGAGATGTAAAAATTAAGCTTTTGATGAAACCGACTTCAAATAAACAAGATAATAATTTCCACATTACAGCCTTTAAAGTTAGGGCTTCACTTGCAACTTTGACGCTTTTGTGTGGTCTAAGCAATATCACAAACTCAAGATAGTAATAATATATTATATTCTTTGCTCAAAGTAGCAACTAGAATTTCATCTAAATTGTTAAACTAGAGAACTTCATTCCATATTTTCCACCCTTAGGGGTGGATTTAAAAAAATAAATGAGATCAACTCCTTATTCACCACAATTGGTTCTAAATTTACCTATCGCTGAACATACACATACGGTCAAATTAAAAATCTTTTTTTAAGGATATTAAAGAGGTACTATGTTCAAAACAATGTATATACTTATTATATTATTATTCTATCATTACCCTGAGATGCTACTTTCTGGCTCTCTCGGCTACCTCTGGCAACCTAAGATCGCCAGATATTTATTCTGGTAAATAGATTGAATGGGCATAGTGAAGAGTGCATTTTTGTTATCTATAACGTCCATGCCGTAAAAAGATATATAAGAGCAAAAAATAATGGGTTTAAGTTTCCATTTAAGGTCGAAGCTTAAAATGAGTTTTTCAAGCTATATAAAGATTAAGGATTTTTAAATTACGTGAGTGTAATGTCCGCACGTTATTGTTTTTGGTTAGTATTGTTAGGATTATGTTGTAATAATATTTAAGCTCGTGGTAAAATTACTTCGATCTTACTCGTGGCTCGTCCTTCCAGATATACTGGCGAGAGCCAGTAAACAAGAGAAACATGAGAAGGAATCACACGGAGTTAAACTAAGAAAATATTCGTGGTTTGAGTACAAAACATAACTATAAGGATAAGAATGATAAAATACGGAAATGCAATACAAAAAAGAAAAATGAAACTTAGCTATATACAGTCATTTTTAGACTCAAAAAAGGCCTCATCCTCCTATCATTGCCATTTTTCGGTTTCATGTTTTGATCACAATATTAATTCAATTAGTTCATAAGAGTTTTGAGCGCAAGCATTGGCATTAGTTAAGTGAAGCGTAGGGCGGCCCCCACTAGATGGAGTGACGATCTGGTAAGAAATGAAGGAAATCAATTAATGGATTTTTTTACGCAGAAGTGTCTTTAGATATTAGTGGATAAGTTATGAGATTTAGAGCATCATTTTCGCTGAATTTTTTGAAATAATATTAGACATTTTTGGTTGAAAATGATAATGTGTCCTGACCGAATTTTGATCGCGGCAGCCATTCTCAACAAAGACTAGCCATCTGCGCAAGACAGGATTAGTGCACGAGTGTGTGCGCAAGCACTGCTGCACAGTGCACTCTATTTCCTCATTATTAAAGTCCAATGGGACAGCCATCCGACACGATCGGAAAGAGATCAGGCGCTGAATCAAGGGCTTTACGTGATTTTTTTTAAATTAACTTCATACAACCAGTAGAACTTTGGGTGATGTGATGATGAAGGTATATGAAATGTTGAAAAATACCACTGAGAATTTCTTTAAGCAAAGGTTTTTGTTGTTTGTAAGTTTTTATTGGTAGCTGATTTTGGGCCGACTCAGGACAATACAATCAACAGTCTCGTTTACTTCCACTTGACCAACGGGGCAGCCGATTTTTTGATTACGAGTAACAAACAAATAACAGAAAGACAAATGCTTTCTGATTATTCAAGAAAAATAACTTTGTTAGTTCACTGAAGTGAGGTACTATTCTGTTGAGTTTACACTTTACTTTGAAATCTCATTTTCATTATCGTTCGGGCTTCGTTACAAAGCAAAGAATGCAAATGCGAAAAAAGTAATATTTCCATTGGAAATTTTGTCTACATTTTTTAAAAATATTTTTTAGGTTTTGGTTACTAATAAACTAATATTAGTTTACATGGTTTTAAAATTAGTACAACGAATTATTTTTAATCATCGGAATTTTTACATAGCTGCTTGCAGGAACTCTCATAGATGGCTTTGTAACGATCTCGTGTCATAATCATAATCATCATCACCATTACAGCTCTTCACAAGTCCACTGCTAAACATAGGCCTCCCCCAAAAAATGTCACAAAGCACGGTCCCGAGCCACCTGTATCCATCGACTTCCTACAAGTCTTACCAGGTCGTCACTCCATCTAGTGGGGTGCTGCCCTACACTTTGGTTACTAGTACGAGGCTGCCACTCAAACACCTTGCCTCCATCAGTTGTCGGTTCTTCGTGTACATACACGAAAATTTCAGAGGAAGGTGGAAGGAGTGAATGAAAGGAGAGTAACAAAGCCAATCAATGCAGCCTGAAGTGAGTGGTGGAGTCAATAAGGGACACCCTAGACGACGTTAATCAACCAAATTGACAATATGTTGATGAATGTATGCATAGATTATATGGATGTGAAAGAAGCGAAAGATGTGAGTCAGAATCGTGCCAAATGAAAATCCGTAGGCTCTGCCTACCCCTGGGGGTGACAGGCGTTAAAGTTTATGTTATTAACAGAAATGTTAACACTCATACCGGTGTGACCAATGATTTGTGTGTAGCTTTATGTATCAAAATTTTTTAGAAAAACTACAACATTTTGTCAGATTGAAATCGTTCACTCTCATTATAGTTGTTTGGAATTTCAGGGTTTTAATTACTTACTACAGGTACGTGTTTCACAACTTTCTACCATTCTCGAATGTGATAAAATTTGCTTAATTGGATAAAGTTATGAGGATATTGTATGTATTTTTTCATTTATTTGTTAGCACTATTAAATGAAAAGTAAAAGTAAATCTACGGTCTATACGTTTTTAATTTGCCATGTTCTGTTTTATTCCTCAGGCGTGTAGGCTTCTTCACGCTGTTCCTTCATCGCCAGGCATGTGACCACTTGGGAATAAATAAGCATTTGAAATAGCAATCAATAAATATATTGATGTCGGCGGGGATAAAACTCGTGTTGCTGGAGTACTAGAAAATTTTCGGCGAGCCCCTGAGGTATCTAGGATGTTATATGAGTAAGAGCAATTAAATAAGGACACAACTGTGGTTACCTACTTTGTTTCTCTTATTGTGAATAAAATCGCCTAGGAATAAATTAATTTTTCATGCAACAATCCATAAAATACCTTATTTGTCCATATTAGTAAGCTGCAAAGGATGCTATATAATTAAGATAAAATTATTCCAGTTTGGTGCTCTCAGTATTCACTGAATCATTGTTTTAAAATGGAATAGTCAAATGAGGACACCCGCTGTATAGTAATGGACACGTAATATTAAGCAATGTGGTCTCGGTGCGTGAGTCACATATTTTTGTGGGAATAACGACATAATTGTCGCGAATTTTGATCAAATTTTGACTAACGTTATAATTATTATTAAAACACTCACGAATTTCATGAATAATAAAGTAAGTACAGGATATGAGTTAAATTAAATAAAATAATTTAAAAAAAAAGTTAGGAGATATAAGTTGAAGCTTATACCATTTTCGACGTGGACAAAATACTTTTAATGGAATTTTATTATTCAGTTTTCACCTCAGGTTTTCGCACACCTGGAATATGGCATAGGTGTTAAATTTTGTGACTATAACCTAGTATTTCCGCTTGTATCATGATCAATGTGTGTTGTTTGAGATTTTGTTTTAAAAGTACATTGTACATTCAATGTTTGTAATTTTTAAATTCTAAAATTAAGTGTTATCTATATATTTTAAAAATATCTTGTGTCATTAAACGTTATAACCTGGTAATTTTATGAGTAATAAAAAGGGTTACTATATAAATTATCATTGAATCATGCAATTATCATGCAATTAACACTTTCAAGATTTTTACCTTTGATGATATCACATATTATCGCTTCACTGGATTATTTTAACGCGACTAATGGATTTTAAGAAGTTCGAACAAGAATTCCTTACACGCTTGTTTTGTTTTGACATTTTGCTGTTGATGAAGATATGTAAATGTGATAAAATATTACGTTAGTATGACACCTTTTATTTATTATTTTTCAAGAATAATAAAACCACAAATTACATGTTATAAAGTTAACCATTTCTTACGTCACATGTTCTATGGATGATTGATCAATCTAGTAAAGTGAAAATTGTTAGCTGATTAGTCGCCCCATGTAAATTTGTTAAGAAGTTTTTAAATAATAAATTTTACAAAGCAGTAGCGCAATAAAGCGGTTTTTAGGTAATGCATAATGAAATATCCATATTAAAATTTTCAATAATCAAGACACAGAATTAACCGTAATTATCGCCATGAATTGGATTGGCGCTCGGAATACCTGGCTTTTACTGGAGATACTTATCTGTGTCAACGGTCAAGGTAATATTTTTTTTTAATTACATTAAAGTGACCAACGAGCCAACAGTCCACCTGACAGCGGTGAGGGTGACAACTATGTGGATACTTGCAAGCAATTTTAAACAAAGAAAGAGACGAACCTCTAAGGATTAAGATGATACGTTTAAATAATCTGGGTCACCATATCCCCCAAAGTGGAAAGCAGCAGTGGATGCATGACTTCTTAGCCCAAGCGGATGTCTAGGGAGTAAAGCAGTGTTTATACAGGTATTTTTTAATATAGGCACCATTTATAACTTTATATACATTGTATAAATTTTGGATTTCGTAACTTATGAATGACTTGACCGATTGTGATCATATTCGTACATTTTTTTTTGTTCAAACTATGGTTCATACCTATGTTAGAATTTGATAGGTGGTGCTGTGGACTAGTTATTAACGAAATCTTTATTTATAGATTAAAATGATTCATAATCGCAACGTATGTTGGTTATGTTCCAAAAAAAAATAATGGCGAAATTAGGAGCCGATATGTGACATTGTTGTCGTGTTATAAACAAATTTAATATTCACGCTCTACTGCTACGCTATATATTTTATAGAATGCAATATATATATTCTCGCTTAATGTGCCTTTGGCGATGTTTCAGATTTCCCGGAGTCTTGGCTAGTGAAACGTAGGAGTGCTTTCGTGTTCGTAAGCTTTATTTAAGCTCCATTACTTTCGATATACCAAATGATATATCTATTTATATAGCATAAATAAACCCAACTCGGCGAATGGGATTAGACGACTTGAACAATCTATGAATTTCATAAATGCAGTCATAAATATAGAAAATTTAATTGATTTAAAAAGTAAAGACGTCCGACTAATTGCAAAAGTACTTTTAATTACGACTTTTAATTACTTCGACGTAATCGTCGTGGGCTGTCTAAAAGACGTATTTTTGTAAGAGGATTAACCAGGGTTGCAAGAAAAGAAAAAGTAACATTTACTGCAGTATTGTAACAGTTTAACGTAACGAGGTAATCATAAGCAATATTAATAAAAATATCTTTGTGCAATTGAATACAATGCTTATTGCATTGCTTTGCAAAAAATCATCATCAATCTTTAAAAGTTCTGTTGCTTTAATTATACTTAGTACCTGGTTGACCTAGCTTTGCTTGGTATTTTTCGCTCGATTTTTTTTAATTCGTGTGTTTTGGAAATTATTTTTAGAAATTATATTTAGATACAAATTACATACTGATGAAATATAAATAATATTTTTTGATCTTAGGGACATAACAGAAAAAACGGAACTGGTTATTTGAATAAAAAATCATGAGTGCAATTATTTTAATTTAAATTTTCGTGTTTTTAAAAAATACTAAAAAAGGGCTCGAAAAATAGATTTTCTCAAAAAAGAAAGGAACTTGGAAAAAAAAATTAAAAAAGTCGGTCGGTCGGTCTGGGCTCGAACCGGGGTTTTACGATTCTGTGACCGCCCATTATACCAATTGAGCTATTTATAATCTTTAACAATCTGTCAAAATTTACCTTCTTATTCTAACGATATTGTAGCAGTTTTTCGTTGCCTAAAACACGGACAAAAAGACATTTTCTAAAAATAAATCCCCGCTAGATCGATTTATTATCCCCGAAACTCCCTGGACACTAAATTTTATGAAAATCGTTGGAGCTGTTTCCGAGATCCCGATTATATATATTATATACAAGAATTGCTCGTTTAATAGTATAGGATAGGATAGAAAATTGACAAATATGTAACAAAATCGCCTTAAGCGTGTAGTTGGTCACTTCAATATCGAAACAGAATGGTTTAAATTTTTTATGAATGGAAAGTATTGTCTATTATTATCCTTGCTGTTTCGGATGTGTATTTTACCGGCTCTTCACCTCTGACCTCTGTGTCTGGTCTACAAGGACTCGGCTCGCATGGGAACCTCCTGTGGGCTTATCACGGCTTGTATCAGAATGTCGCCTATTATCTCGGCTTCGACCACTTTCGGCGCTTGTTGTATACAGACACGTAACATCTTGTATGTTAATATAATGATGGATGCGCGCGGCCATGTTTGTGAGGTCCAGTTTTGGTGACAACGAGACAATTAAATCCCTCATGTACTGCATGGGGATAAGCCTATGCATGTATAATGATATCTTAACGCGAACACTTATATTGAATAAAACGTATGAATAATACGGATTTTAACACGATAAAATTCGTATAAATTGTTTTATTCCATGCATGCAGATGTGATAAGGATATCTATATCCTTATCACATCTCCCAATCTTTCTAACGACGAGTGAAAAATGGGGTCCTACACTCTATTGTGAAGAGTCAAAATGTGTCGAAAAAGGCACGTATGGCAATTCACAATTCTGTGTTGCTACCTACTTTAACGTATGGTAGTGAAAGTTGGGTGTGGCAGAAGAAGCACGAGAGTAGAATGAACGCAGTATAAATGCGGTCGTTAAGGAGTATGTTAGGGCTGAATCTGAATGACAGGGTGAGAAATTGTGTAATAAGAGAAGAGTGTGGTTTGTAAGATGATGTTGTGACCAGGATTAAGAAAGGAATGCTTCAGTGGTTTGGTCATGTGGAAAGAATGAGTGAGGAAACAGTGACAAAGAAAATTTATGTTGCAGAAGTGAATGGCAGAGTCGGAAAGCGACGTCCTAGGTGAAAATTTATCGACCAAATTGGCAATTTACTGAAAACGGGCCAAATTAGGAGTACCCTTAACCGACGAGCATGTATGCGTAGGTATATGGATGTAAAGGAGGCGAGAGAGGTGTGTCAGGATCGAGCCAAATGGAAATCTGTAGTCTCTGCCTACCCCTCTGGGTGACAGGCGTGAGTGTTTATGTATTAATGTAATATTTTTAAATGTTCTCCGGATTTATTTCAATAAAATAATTAACTGGACAGTAATTAAATTTTAATGCGGCTTTACGTTAGTTGAATGTTGATAATTTAGTTGTCACAATAAATACCCCGTTATAAGTTTTAACATATATACATATAAGTTATAACGAGCCGTGGTAGCTCAGTGGTTAACGCTCGCTGTAAATATAACAGAATGCGAGTAACCCGGGTTCGATCCCCGCTGGCACCAATGAAATTGTTAATTGCAATTTTAAGTGCTGATTTACCACGTGCTCGGCGGTGAAGGAAAACATCGTGAGGAAACCTGCATGTCTGAGGAATAAGAAAAAAAATATTTCGAAGACATGTGAAGTTCGTCAACACGCATTTGGGCAGCGCGGCGGACACTTCCTTGCCCTAAGCCCTCTCAGAAATGAGGGGAGGCCTGAGCCCAGCAGTGGGACGTATATAGGCTGTAACTTTACTTTACTATAAGTTTTAACATACCTATCGACTTCAGCTTTGCAAAATATGGTATAATTAGTTATCATTAAAGAAAAACATATACGACGCGTTTTTAATTAAAATAAATTCATTCGCCATTAATTACTACAATATTTGCACTACAATTATTGCACTACACTTCGTTTACAATTTTACATCAACTCTAGATAACAGTATCGTAAAGATGGTGTTTTATGGGTTGCATAGTTTTGAATTATGTCAATTTTTGTACTGTTACTCTCAGCTTATATAGGAGATAAGGTTTTGTAATTTTAAACTGGTGAATAAAATACTACATACGTTTAGTATTTCGCACAATAATAATTTAGACGTTAGACATTCCTTCTTATTATTTTATTGTTTTATTTAGAAAAGCAACAGCGATAAACAAATAAAAAATGATAATTGTTGAAAAATTTATGTATACTTACAAGCATCGTTGGTCACCGGAAAACAAAGCAAAGAAGAATTATTCTGATAACGCATTACGAAAAGTGGTACTCGTATTTAATACAATAATTCAAGTTTTTCTTCTAGCAATATTATAACTATATGTTTAACATACATATACATATATGTACAAGACACATGACACACAAGCATACATAAAATGTATGTGCTTATATACATCAAAATATTATAAAGGTACAACTTATGATATAAGGATATAATAGTGAGTAATAAATTAATTTGGGATGCTTGTAGTTTATTATCACATAATAGTTTTATTATTTACATAACTGTAACAATGAAAAAGAAAATAAAATATATGGAATTTCCGTACTGAGTACCTGTGTAAGGCTTGAGTAATTTCTTTTTATTTTATGTTTTAAGCAAAAAAAAGATTAATATGGCAGAATTATTTAATTACCATTCCGTGAGAGCACAGTTTTTAGAGTTATTTGTGCCATGGTGGGGTACATAAAGTAGGGTGTGTGATGAGTGTGGTATTATGATATATTGAGGGGACCATATTGTGCTTTCCACATTATATGCATAATTCTTTTTAATAACGGAATTATATAATTTTGCGATTGTCCTATGGGTCCAGGATCCACAACACGTTTGGGTACTCTGAATGCCATACTGTACTGTACTGACATCATTTTAAGGCTAATGTTATACGAGTTTTTTGAGACCCTTTTATTTTGAAGCGCTGCTGGCCATTTTTGCTCCAACGCACGCACGCACGCACGCACACACACACACACACACACACACACACACACACACGCACGCACGCACGCACGCACGCACGCACGCACGCACGCACGCACGCACGCACGCACGCACGCACGCACGCACGCACGCACGCACACACGCTGGCACTTTTTTACTCATTTAGGTTAGTGGGTTATTTGCATGCTGGCTGTCTGGCCTAATCTTCAGAATGGCAAATAGCAGAACTTCATAAATAAGTACAAAACGTTGCCAGGAGTGATTTAGGCTATATTTAATCCTTTTTCGGATGTATAAAATAAATAGCCTTTGATTATCTTAAATCAAAATAGCGTAATAATTAATAGATCCTACCCAGGAAAAGCCGAGGCGGATTACTAGTTTGTAATAATTTCGTATTTGGAATGACGGCTTAAGAGGATCCGTCACCCTTTTTCTTCCCGTAGGAGTTGTAAGAGGTGATTGTCGGAAATGTTCATCCAATTATCCTCTTGTTTACGCCAGGCGTAAAACACCCAGACCGGCGACGAGGGGAAGCGTCAAAGGTTAGAGAGCCAGCCAGTGTGATCGTCAATCTACCTGTTTCGTGTGACGTTTATGGCTAATCGTCAATACCACGGAAGAGGTGCTTAACCAGCGGTGGACTTTTGTAGGCTGATGAAGAAGCCGAGGAAGAAATGAATATAGGCATCAAGTGTAGACGAAGTTTTGATTTTTTTTCCTGTATAGGATGGCGGGCGTTATGCAACAATCACAGCAAATAAATAACACTTAGTGATTAAATAAACATTTTGAAGACTGAACATGTGATAGTGGTCTAGCAATGATGGCTACACGATAGCTTATATAAAGCTGCAAGCACGCAAATATCGAGGCGGTCGGTTTCGTCCTACTATGACTAAGAACGTTTAATAATAACTGCAGCGATGCCTTACCGCCAACATAAATTTTCTAGTTACACTGCGCGTTTGCTCTGCAGTTGGTGCCGCATGAAAAATGCCCGGATTATAACTGGGGAGCGATCTTCTGACCAGATAACAGCGCTAGATATAAATTATCACACAAACGCATGACTACACTAAAATTAAATAAGAACGCTTGTAATTCCCGTCGGTTCGATCTACCGCCCGAGTCATAAAATACACAATTTTGACAGATATAAAAATAACGACATCCGTGTGCACCAGGAAATGCTTAGAAAAAGGTTTGCTCGTAGTCCGTCAAGATTCGTGTTCATAATTTCCATTGCGGCATACAAATAGCTATTCCTAGATGTAATTGTGACTCTTTTTATTTGTTGGTTTTATATACGAATAGTATATAATTATATATATTACGCGTTAGCTTAAATCAATGATGTTGAAAACTGTGTACTTAAAGGATTTGTTCTAAATAAATAACTATATACAAATAGCTTTATAGATATAGTACTTAAACATAGTCTCAGATTTGGTTATTCACAGGTTCTGGTCGTTTTGTAATGATTTTATAAATAACCTCGAAATTTTAATCTCTCAAACATTACGTTTTATTTACTACTTTTCATAATCTAATAATTTACTTTATCTTATAATTCGATGTTTTCATAGCGAAACATTTTGATATTGAGTCGTTTATATTTATATTTTTATTCAGGCGAAAATCAAGACTTTAATATTTTTTAAACTCTTTTCTAATATTTTTTTATAATATTAAAATTTCTTTATAATTTAAGTTTTGGAACTACACATTTATATCCTTGAATTACGTTGTTAGATTAAATAGTTAAATTTTAAAATGTTCTCCATTTTTACCTTAACATGATTTCAATAACAAGTAAAGTTGATAAATTTTATTAAATAAATCGCTATTATTTTAAACCTCATTTATTTCATAAATATATAATTATAATAATATACTGAATTTAATGAGAGCGGGTAGCGTGGCATTGTCAAGTCGACGGTAAAGCCCACTCTCGCCTCGCGTTCGAGATTTGCAAATGAGCAGTAGGAAAACTACTGATGTGAGTAACTACACGTAGCCGCCCTTCTGCACGGTACTGGAAAACAATTGGTACTGTGAGATTTAGCTACGACGCGACGTTCCACTGCAAAATGGCGAACTGTATACTTTCTAAATAATTTTATTTGGAAGACCTCCAGTATTTTGAGAACGTTGTCTACCACTTTAATCTTGTTAATAACAATTTCAATGTACCGTTTTCAGTTATATTTGATCATACATTAAAATTAAGAACAGTTTAATCGAATACCTAGAGAGCGATTAAATTCCAAAATTGAACTGTCATAAGAAATAAATGATATCTTATAGAATGATCTTAAGATTTAAAATCTTTGGCATCGTCCCCTAATTAATCCAGAGACTTCCTTGCGTGAACTTCAATGAGGGGCTATAAAATATTTTCCTTTCCAACGATAAAACGTCTTTTTATTAAGTAATGTGCTGTTTTAAAGTAGTTGTAGTCACGATACGTATTAAAGCAGCGTGATATTAAGATATTTTTATGATTATAGTAAGATGTGGCGTTAAGTTTGTAAATTCGATAACATTATTAAATTCTTCTTTTGTAAATTCGATAATATTATTAAACCTAACAAATCTTGAAATCTCTTTGTGTTTCGTGAATGTTTTTATATATTTATTTGCACCTTAATTAGTGGCAAGTGGAGCCTTAAAAATAGTTATTCTTTGAAGTTAGTTAAATCGTGACTTCATGCGTAATTAAATTGTTTGTTCTTTGGCGCCATACGTCGCGGATCGTTTCACATTGTAAATCTTATTGGAGTAAAGATTAAAATTCTAGAGAACCGTTTGTTAGTGATGTTTTGTTAGAGCCTTTTCGCGGTTATTTAATTTACTGTTTCTCGGAAAATTAAGCAAAGCAAGCTGTTTAACAATGCTGGTTTTGTTCGTATATATATATATATATATATTTTAAATAAATGTAATTGCTTATTTGATAAAGAGTGTCGAATCATTACAGCCCTTCACAAGTCCACTGCTGAACATAGGCCTCCCCCAAGGAATGCCACAAAGCACGGTCCTGAGCCACCTGCATCCATCGACTTCCTGCATGTCTTATCAGGTCGTCGCTGTTACGAGTCTGCTACTCGAGAACCTTTTTTTACCCATCGGTTGTCGGTTCTTCGAGCTATATGGCCGGACCATTGCCACTTCAGCTTACTAATCCGTTGGGCTATGTAGGAGGTCACTCTGGTTCTACTGCGGATATCCTCAGCAGTTAAGGACCACGTCTCACATCCATAAATCATCACTGAAAGCACGTACTGGTTGTACAATCTAGTTTTCAGGTTTTGAGGTATACCTGTAATTTTCCGAATGCTGCCCAGCCGAGTTGAATCCGTCGATTGACCTCTGGGTCGAAGTGAAGCTTACCTAGTCGGACTATTTGTACCGGTAAACGTACTCGTCAACAACTTCGAGCTTAGTGCTCCCAACAACTACCGCTATAGGTGTCACACCTTAAACATGATCTTTGTTTTGTCCATGTTCATTTTAAGACATTATCCATTGTCGTAAAGCGACAGTTAAAAACTAAAGAACCTAACCTAACACCAACGAAACAACCAAAAAAAAATAATTTATTTAAAATTTGAAAACATATTTACAGTTTTTTTTTATAAAAAAAAATATGAAGATGATGATGGGTGACGTGAATTACAATTTAAAAAAAATAACAAAGATAAATGAGTACTGAAACGGAGTATGCACAGGCTATGCCTGTGGTAGGTGCCAGGCGCCTGATCTAGGCACACGCAGCGTCTGGAGTAGGCGCGCGCAGCGCTTGAAGTAGGCACACACAGCGCCCGGAGTAGACACACGCAGCGTCTGGAGTAGGCACAAGCAGCGTCTGGAGTAGGCACACGCAGCGTCTGGAGTAGGTACACTCAGCGTCTGGAGCAGGTACACGCAGCGTCTGGAGCAGGTACACGCAGCGCTTGAAGTAGGCAAACACAGCGCCCGGAGTAGGCACACACAGCGCTCGGAGTAGGCACACGCAGCGCCCGGAGTAGGCACACACAGCGCTCGGAGTAGGCACACGCAGCGCCCGGAGTAGGCACACGCAGCGCTTGAGGCAAGCACGCACAGCGGCTAAAGATAGCGCGGGCACTAGTAGGTGGAGGCGTAGGCGTGGCTAGGCGACGACTTCAGGTGAAGGCAGAGGCTTGCAGGATCCCGGGGCAGTGCGGATAAGGCCTTTAGGAGATGCTTCTAGTATGAAAGCTGAAGCGAGACTCCTCTTTATTGGCCGTTTGTTCGGCTTTTATACTTTTTGACGGATCTGGGATAAGAACGGGAAATTATTTAAATTACATATAAGCAAATTTTTGTAAATGGCCAAGAGGAAAAGAGTATTTTTGTGGAAGTATTGAAGTAAAAACATCAGGCCGGTAACGAATTTGAATAAAAATTGCCATCACAACCAGATAAACAACGATGTCAAAACATGTCAAATTTTGGTTTTAGGCTCGTAATAGAGAAACGGCAAGATTTAAGTGAAAAATGAGATATTATTGATATAGGAAAAAAAGGTAGCGCAACAGCGCGCACGAAGCCCGAAATTGCAGAGTTAAGGAGAACTAAATAAAAGGTCGAAAAAGGTAGACTCCATTGACATCGATTTAAAAAGTGCTGATAGCGTGAAAATACGAAGTGAAAATGATTTGTTATTATGTTCTTATGGTTTAAAAACGTTACAGGATCCTATGGAAATAAAGGTGATGCAAAATATCCTGTTTTGAGGTGAATGCAGAAAATCAAAAACAGAATGGAAAAATAGTGTAAAATAATATGTAAGTAGCATAACACTACATTTTCCCCCCGACCCTGGAAAATTTTTGACTCAGCAAAAATTTTGACATGTACATTCTAAAATAAACCATAAAAACACAGCTTTGCAGTAACAGACATCACCAGGCAAAATCAGATATACTATCTCTTACATTCATCATCTGCATTCAGGTAAGGGTGGAGTTCACATTCAATGACTACCACTCTAAAAGTGTGTTTTCGAAAGGACATTCAGGCTTATTTAAGGAGTTGTCATCCGCTCCTGAGTGAAGATAAAGATAAAGAAATTAATCTTAAGCAGGCTTTAGTCGCTATGACTTAAGTAAAAATTAAGAACGGCTAGAGCGGTAGGGCTCAAAGCCAGAGATCGGCAACATCACTAACGAGATGTGTCTGAAATAAAAATAAAAAGTGAAGATTAACCAACGAAAATTCGAGTTCCTAAAGCAAGATGTGTTGAAGTACACTGGATCACCAAACAAACAAACTAATTAAAAGAAATAAAAATAATAATGTGAAAATGATGGTGATATTTATACATATATACAAATATACAAACATATATACAAATGTAGTGTCATGCAAAACAGTATTAGCTGGTTCCTCACATCTGATCTTCACTTCGTATTCGAGTTCGGCCTTGTTAAGGAATTCGTACTTAATAACCCTTTTCATTGTTATAATTAAGTGCAAAGTTAAGTTTAAGAAATAAAAATTTAATTAAAAATTGTACCTCTTTAAGTTATCTAGAATAAAAATATTAAAGTGATAAATGTAAGTGAAGTGTTATATGTAGGTCTAAATATAATCCAGATAAGTTGATAAACTAGAAGAAGTTTCGTTTTAGAATTTAGAAGATATGATAAGGATGAGTAAATAAAGAGTTAAGAATGAAAGAGAAAGCAATTAAATCAAAAGGAAATGGATAAGGCGTAGTTAAGGTGAAGAAAAGAGAAAAAAAATTAAGAGAGAAGAACTTTTACGTTGGGCGCCAAAATGTAAAGCGACAGTTAAAAACTAAAGAACCTAACCTAACAACAACGAAACAACCAAAAAAAAATAATTTATTTAAAATTTGAAAAGATATTTACAGTTTTTTTATAAAAAAATATATGAAGATGATGATGGGTGACGTGAATAACAATTTAAAAAAAAATAACAAAGATAAATGAGTACTGAAACGGAGTATGCACAGGCTATGCCTGTGGTAGGTGCGCAGCGCCTGATCTAGGCACACGCAGCGTCTGAAGTAGGCACACGCAGCGCTTGAAGTAAGCACACACAGCGCCCGGAGTAGACACACACGCAGCGTCTGGAGTAGGCACACGCAGCGCCAGGAGTAGGCACACGCAGCGCTTGAGGCAAGCACGCACAGCGGCTAAAGATAACGCGGGCACTAGTAGGTGGAGGCGTAGGCGTGGCTAGGTGACGACTTCAGGTGAAGGCAGAGGCTTGCAGGATCCCGGGGCAGTGCGGATAAGGCCTTTAGGAGATGAATTTTTTGTCGTATACCTTTTCAATATACATATATAAAAGCAGTAGTCTATAAGCAAAGAAACATATTAGACCACCCAGGAAACATCCTAACAAGTTCAGGAGGAGTAGAGTATTTAAGCTTGCTATTTATATAAGAAGTTGGCGCCATCGAGCGGCGAATCTTTTAGAGCAGTAGTTATGGTCAAAACAAACATATTTTACCAAATAGCAAGAAACTCCCGTACCGTCGGTCGGCAGAAATGCCTTGTAATATGAAGACGCCCACAGATCATGCGGTTTTAGGTGTAAAAAAATCGATTAAAGCATGGCGACACGCTGCGTTCGATACATGATAATATTTCATTTCGCTCGTGACGGGTCAGCCGTGGATTTTTATATTTTTGTAAAATTCAATTAAATGTTACGGCGGAATAACTGTGACGTATCATTTTACATCGACGCCAATGTTTTTATGGATATAGTTTATATTAGCTGGAAAGATATTAGATGCTGGAATGCTATAAAACTACAACGCAAATAAAATTTACTGTCGTTATCTACAGGTTATGCATGCACTTAATTTCGACTATTTTAACCGTTTAGGGTCCTATAATTTCACCAACTTTAATACATTGGTTATGTATAAATTAACCGTTGATTTGTTATTTTCAGATTTATGAACGCTGTTGACACATTCTTAGAAGATAATGATGGTAAGTGAATTTCTCTTCATTGCATTGGTCCGTAATCATAATTTGATCAAATTAAAAGTATTTATCTGTTGACCATAAACACTCTTTTTTGTGTTTGGTCCTTTGCATATAGTGACTTGGTTTGCACAAAAGTATTTTTCTGTTGTGTTTTGTTTTGTTTTTGTGTTGCTCATATATTTCCTTCGCTCTTGCGACACCTTCATACTTGAGGACAGTGAAAAATGTTTATACAAGGCTAATTATAGCTGCATAAAAATTACGCCAAGAAATACAAGTTGATTGAGCGGGCGGCGAATTTACCATTCTTAAGATTAACAGATTTAAAATATCCAGTTTATACCTATTATCTAAATCAAGAGCGAGAGGCTCGATCGTCAACCCGCCTACCATATACCGGGTCATTTTGCAATAACTAGCCAAATTGGCAGAGAAGGTCCAGAATAAGTAATATAATCAAATGGTTAAGAAAAATTAATTTAAAAAATCTCAAACATTTTTTAAAAAAAATCTTTCTTTAGATATTCTTTAGCGCACGCACACATTCGTTAGGGTTGATCGGTAGGCAAAAACGTTATTGCTCATCATAATTCACAAGCCTTATTTACTCGTATTTTCAAAAACTGCAGTAACGGTATATAATTATTTGTATATTTGAACTTAAGTTTAAAATTTGGATACTCTTGGAAAATAACCCTATATAGTGATTACACCTAATTGTTCCGAAATGGCATTTTATATGTATTTTTATTTGTACATTCGTTAATATCCTGTAGTTGGTAGGGATATTTTTTTTATTCAAGACGGGGTGAACAAGCACGCGGCTCACCTTATGGATGTTAAATGTCGATAGGTGCCCATGAACAACATCAGAGAAATTACAGTTGCGTTGCCGGTCTTTTCAAAAGGGAGTAAGGTCATTTATGAAGGTCCCTAAGTTGTATCCTCCCCGTGGTAAATGCAATAGAAAATGCAAAAGGACGCAACGTTTCGCAGCGCTACTGGATCCAGCCGATCAAAAAGAACTTAACTTAAGCGACAGTAGCCTACTGGTAGGGCGCGGACCGCGAACTCAAAAAGGTCGTGGGTTCGAATCCGCCATTCAACTACTGGCGTGAACCACTCGTAACAAAAGCAATTTAAGCTTACCACGAGTGGTTAAGGGGAATATTAGTAATGTTTATAGCATTACTAATATTCCTACTATATTAATATTCTTTTTCAAAAAAAAAAAATTCGGTCTTCGATGATTCGAGTCGAATTGCGCCTAACTTTTTAGAGGCCAATTTAGCGATTTTTTTCAAGTCGCAGTGGAACAGTATGTTATTCGACATGTCAACGCCGAGGATTCCAATGCTGGCTGAGACAGCAAGGAGAGTGCTCAGAAATTGAGGAGATACGTCAAGGGGGTTCTTTTTAGCTATCAACGCGTAAAAATTTACTCCTGTGCCTTAAGAGGGTTAAATTGGGCTAGTCCCCAATCCGAGGCTTTGTTTAAAAAAGACTCGACTTCAGATACACATTTTTTTCGGTACTCCGCCACGCTTCCCGAGAAATATTGATCATGCATGATCTTATTGTTAAAAGCATCTACACTGCCGTCGTCCTCAAAGTAAATTAATTGTTATGCGTTGGTTTGCATGGAAACTGGTCTTGAGAAGCCCATAGGAAAGAAAAGAGATATTTCAATGTTTAATTTATACTGAGATGTTATTTGAAATGGTATGATATATATATATATATATATATATATATATATATATATATATATATATATATATATATATATATATATATATATATATATATATATATATACTAGAGCCGTGGTAGCTCAGATGGTTAGCGCTCGCTGTAAATTTCACAGTACGCGAACAAACCGGGTTTGATCCCCGCCGGCACCAATGAAATTGTTAATTGCAATTTTAAGTGCTGATTTACCACGTGCTCGGCGGTGAAGGAAAACATCGTGAGGAAACCTGCATGTCAGAGAAATAAATAAAAAAATAATTTCGAAGACATGTGAAGTTCGCCAACACGCATTGGGGCAGCGCGGCGGACAATTCCTTGCCCTAAAACCCTCCCAGAAATGAGCGGAGGCCTGCGCCCTATATATAGGCTGTAACTTTACTTTTTATATATATATATATATATATATATATATATATATATATATATATATATATATATATATATATACTTGCAGACCCACGCAGCTTCGCTCGCGTGAAATCTGAATTATAGCAAGGCTATTTATACACGAATGGAGTGAGCTTAAGGCCTAAGCTATGTAGCTTTGGCTGATGTCCAAGTGTTACTTTGAAACTTCCACTCTTTATAATATTAGAAGAGATGTAATGTTATAAACATTGTCAACTACAGATAACTCCTCATATAATTCCGTTTTCCCTTACTGATGTTAGCGACGGATCAAATCTTTTTTACCTGGAATAGTACTTGCATCCCTATTTTTAATATTAACGCATAAAAAATGTAACAAACGAACAAAAATATACACTTTCGCATCTATATTATGAGTTAGGAACTAGTTCGGATTACGTTGTTGTTACTTGAAGACATAATTTACTTAGATTCAAATCGCTTCATATAACTTGGGTAAAATTTTTGCAGATCTGTGAATGTTGAGTTGTTTAGTAATTTTATGCTTAAATTCTAAAGCATATCAACACTAAAATATCGTGAGTCTTTTATTTATGAACACTTACCGTTCATTCCGTCTGTTTATTGTATGTTTGACAGTTATATATCCGGACAGATTGCCTAAAGTAAATAGTATCTACAAAATTGAACTATCAGTGTTATTGGTACTTATGGTACTTAAATATTTAGTTACACGGCAGTGTGTCCGTTAAGTTCGGAAAAGACAAATGGTAAAATTATTTTTTTTCTTACAATCGACTTCAATATAAATAAAATGAGAACAGCATCAATGCAGTCGAAGTCAATTAAATACTCATTGTTAAGGATAACTCAAAAAGTACTGGTCAAATCTTAATCAAATTTATATGGGTCCACATGAGGAGCACCAGCTTTCAAATAAAAAAAAGATAAAAAGAAGAAAAAGACACGTGAAAAAAAATTCTGGCGAATTTAGAACCTCCTCCTTTTTTTAAGTCAGTTGAAAAGGGCGCCTGCAGTGTGTATTTTTACGTGAAACATTTTGAGATACTTTTAAATACTTTCAGACCTGCACACTTGTTATTTTGCATAGCTAATAAGGTCTCCTTGAATATATAGAATCTCAAATTTCGTGATAAAATCATTCAAGTTCTGGAGTCAGTACCCGCTAAGTGCCATTTTTGTAACTCACTTTCTACTAATAAAAAACCTCGTCTACTAAAAGAACATTTTAAGAGAACTAATGAATATCTTAAGTGTAAGGTAATTCGTAGCAAAATAACTTGTTGCATAAAAAATTGTATTTTCATAATTATTTAGAGCCATAATTTAATTTAATAAAATAAGAATCATTAAAAACGCATGAGCCGTTTCGGAGAAACCGGTGAACATACATTAAAATTAGATGCACGTGTATGGAATATAGAACCTTCTCGTGTTTTAAACTCGGTTAAATAAGTACGTACGCTAGACATCATCTGTTTGGTGCACAATTTTATTTATACTTATAATGTGTTGGACCAGGTCGCATTTTGCGTCATCAACTACTTATACGTCAAGGGATTCATGTCGAAGGTTTATCAATGTCTCTGGACACAACATACGATTTCAATTAAAGATTTTTTTTTCATTTAAAACTGGGAAAGAGCTACGTGTTAACTTGTAGTGACCCCTCCTTGTACCATTGAATCAACTCTTAACGCATCGTTGGAAGAGAATAGAAGCAGGAGGGGGAGATCTATTTAAACTGGAAAGTTCGATAGTCAAAGCAATCAAAACGGTCCGGGCCGCACGCCCAAGTTTATCGGCAGCTACACTTTTAATTACAGTGACACAAATCGTAGTTATCATCTGACTTCTCACGGTGCCGAACTCAATATTCTAAATGTTCATTAAGTTCTAATTACGATTGGTTGCTCTTGTTTGTCCTGACCAACGAAACTAGCTTTTATTAGATTACGTGGGTAGTTTTC
Organism: Parnassius smintheus behrii; assembly: GCA_036936625.1. NCBI lineage: Eukaryota > Metazoa > Arthropoda > Insecta > Lepidoptera > Papilionidae > Parnassius > Parnassius smintheus. The sequence continues at coordinate 32,897,981 of JAUPFT010000015.1, read as the reverse complement.
AATTAATTGTGAGCATACTGGTATCTGTCGGCATTTTCATTGGTAACGTCCGGTTATCGGTGTCATCGAGTAGATTTAGTGAGATGTATATAAAGCAAGACTGGTTTTCTTGGGTTAGCGCCAGTCTTCAAGAATATGGGACGATTTGTTCAGAATGATCTATTTCAAAAATAATTTGACGTCATTTTGTTTAACTGTATCTGTCTGTCTAATTGTTTAATAGCTCTTGTAATGCTCTACTTCATACAATTTACCGTATGATTTCTGTTGATTATGAAGATTGTTCAATTTAATACATTGAAGTAATATGTACTTACGTACTAGAACAACTATCTCAAACAAAAAATGTGCGCTACTCTGTGTTTGCGCGGTTGTTTTTTTATCATAGAATAAACATAGGTAGAATTACCCGTAGGTACCTAATAGTAGATTGTATTGTTAAATAGGTAAATTATATCGAGAACAATATTTAAATTTTGTTATTTATATTGTGTATTATATTTGCTTATTTAATATAATATTATATCACAATTACATTTTAATTATATTTTTATCTGAATTTTTTAAAAGGTATCTATGGCAAATTTAAAAAAAAACATACTGAATGTATGTTTAACAAACTTATTAACATAACATTTAAATTACAAATAAATTTATTTAAATTAGAATAAGAGTCGTACATAAATGCTGGGCACGCGATAGTTAAAAATGGACGAATTTATTCCACTTTGACTTTGATGTAGAAACCTAAAAATAAAATAAAAAGATAATAAGCAGATTTAAACATGAAAATTTAGCCTAATTATAATAACTTATATATGTTTCTACAAAACAAAATTGTGTATAATAATATATTCGTCCTATACTTAAGTACCCACAGAAATGTCGTATCTGAACATATTAATTTTATAATCTATATTCCATGACACGAGATGGCCTCTTAGACATAATTTGTTTTATTATTAATCTATAATACTTTTTTATTGATTAAGTATCTTATTAACCGATGAAAAGTAATTCCTTGATTTTTACTGGCATTTCTTGAATTATTTGTGCAATATCTAAGTACACACGACGGCATATTTTTATCAAGAATTTTTTTTTTAAATCAACACAACACGTGACGACTCTACAAGCGTCTAGCGAGTGACTGATTAAAGTGCGGTGTATGCACCGCAGTTGAGTGAAACAGAGTAGCTGAATGCAGTGTCACCTCTAGTACGTAGTACATAATAGTTCAATGATTTAATAGATGTTTTGTAACCACTTATAAAAATTTAAGTTGTTTGTTGAAGCGTGTCGGCTATAGATGAGATGAGGCGTCACTGCGACACCGTGGGGCTGTAATGCGACGATATTCATATTTCACGCGCTATCGCGCCGAGAATCGCGCTCGTGTCCTGATTTACTCGATATCGCAAGCGCGGGAAACAGGCCAACACTTGCTACCGTTTGTGCCGCCAAGGGTGGTCTTAATGTTCTATATGCGCTTGCCTGAGCCCTTTCGTATTTATTAAGTCTTTCTAAGAACTAGCGAGCAACACACGTTGCGTATGCAGCTTATTCATGCATACTCGTATGTAGCGACGCCATTCAGTGATTCGCCTGTTGTAGCCCTATGTATGTACATACAATGCATGAACAGAGACAATAAAATCATGAATTATGTTAGAACTAAAGATATTCGACGTGACCGCCAGTAGTTGTCACATTCCGCATTGCGAGAATGACAAATGAACTACCGTACCGTTACGGACAGATGACTTGCCACTTCACCAATGATGCTGTAATACAAGCCAATATAAATTTTATGGACACTGTTTTTCAAATATTTGTTTTGTTGTGTTGTCATGTAACGTTTTATTTTAGTGACTTTTATCATGTCCAAGTTATACGTTCCCACGTTCAAGTTATTGTGGCGTATTCGAGTCTCGCACTATTTTACTCACATTGGAAACTGTAAAATTTCGCTGTTTACTTTGAAAATATTGTGCTGACGTCATGTTGAAATGAATTCGCAGAAAATTTAGTGGGTAAGTTTGTAGATACGGCAGTTAAAGTATGGCTTCCTTAGAAACAGTTTGGGGTAGTCTGCGAGATAGTCGTGAACAAAGTTGCAGTTTTGCACTGAAGCAAGATATTGTAACAAATGTTGAATACATTGTGAGATGCCATGCATAAAGTAGATAACGCTGTCGAATTTAGTGTTGAAGTTATTTTGCTTTGCTAATCAAATAGATTATATAATTTTATATTAACCCTCAATCAGATAAAATTAGTTTCGGTATCTGGTTCCGACTTTTGAGGCTTTTAAAAATTGACTATACGAGGTGTGTTCAAAAAGTAAGGTGACTTTTTGAATTTCGCGGGCAACGCACATTCGATTTTCGATTTTTGTATTTTGTTGCGTTGGTACACATGTCCTGAGCATATGTTTCAAGTTTGAAGTATATAGCATGTTTAGTTATTTTTGACAGTTACAAAGGTCGGACGTACTTTGGTGTGCTCGGCGATTTTCTTCTATCAAAAAAAAATGGATCAAAGAATTTGCATCAAATTTTGTGTAAAAAATGGAATTACGTGCTCCAAAACACTTGAAATGTTGACAGTGGCATACGGTGAGTCTACTCTTAGTAAAAAAAGTTTATAAGTGGTACAAGCTCTTTCAAGATGGCCGAGAAGATGCCAATGACGAACCTCGCTCTGGACGCCCCAGCACGTCAACAACCGATGAAAACGTTGAAATAGTGAAGAAAATTGTTTTGGAAAATCGTCGAATCACTATCAGAGAAGTTGCGGAGGATGTTGGCATATCGGTTGGCTCTTGCCATGAAATTTTTTCGGATATTTTGGGCATGAAACGTGTGTCAGCGAAATTTGTTCCAAAATTGCTCAATTTCGACCAAAAGAACCGTCGCATGACAATCGCTCAAGAGCTATTGGATGATATCAACAACGACCCAGATTTGCTCAAAAGGGTCATAACAGGTGACGAAACATGGGTATACGGTTATGACGTCGAAACTAAGACTCAATTGTTCCAGTGGAAGCACACTGAATCGCCAAGACCAAAAAAAGCACGCCAAGTTCGATCAAATGTGAAGGTTTTGCTTACAGTTTTCTTCGACTGTAGGGATGTGGTGCATCATGAGTTCTTGCCACAAGGTCGTACGGTCAATAACGAGTATTACCTTGAAGTTATGTGCCATTTGCGAGAAACAATTCGTAAGAAACGTCCCGAATTGTGGGTAAACAATTCATGGTTTATGCATCACGATAATGCACCTGCTCACTCATCGTTGCTTGTGAGAGGTTTTTTGACCAAAAACAACACTACAATCATGCCTCAGCCACCATATTCACCGGATTTGGCCCCATGTGACTTTTTCCTGTTCCCAAAACTGAAGAGACCTATGAAAGGACGAAGATTTGCAACGATTGAAGAGATAAAAACTGCATCGCTGAAAGAGCTGAAGGCTATACCAGAAAGTGATTATCAGAAATGCTTTGACGATTGGAAAAAGCGTTGGCACAAGTGTATTATATCTGAGGGGGATTACTTTGAAGGGGACAACATAAATATTGATGAATAAATAAATAGTTTTTCATAAAAATATAAAGTCACCTTACTTTTTGAACACACCTCGTATAAATAATCTTCAGAATATAACATGCGTTATTTATTCAGTTAGTAAGTCACACGTTTTTAGTTTTAATGTTAAAAGTTACTTGGTAGCACATATAGTAAATACTTTATTTTATCTACTCACAAACTAATACAAACTAGAATAAAAAAGATTTTTGTACAAAAGCAAGCTCATTTCTGAGAGGGCTGATGCGATTAGTTTGCTGCGCTGCTTCTGTTTGTTCACGGATACGGAAAGTTATTTAATAAAGTAGTGGTTGTGTGCTTACCTTTGTAAAAATGTTGAATTATATTTGTACGAACCACTTAAAAAAAATTAGTTATTCGTGACCCTATAGGATTCCGAAGGAAAAAAAAAACAGTTATTCGTGTCCCTGTTTAACTAGCAATTATGAGCTAGGAAATTGATTTGACTTCTTATATTTTTTTGCCACAATTCTGCTAACGAATTCAATTCTTTCATGTTAGTTAGGGTTGTAAGAGGTAACAGGTTAACCTTTGACATATGACAAATTATTTTTCGTTAGTTTAGGGAATGTATATAACTTGAAGCCTCTATCTTAACTAAAGTTCGGGTGTAAGTCTTTAACTTACCTTTTAAATATTGACACTGTTTTAGTCTCATGAATTATAAACAGGAAGAGAATTCCATGATTTGACAGCATGCGCTTTTAAAGAGTTAAGGGCACTAATATAAGAGGGTATGTGGACGGCATGACATTTGAAGAATTGGTTTTTATAAGATCTATTATTGTCGCGCTGTGCCTGAATGACCATGTTGGACAAACGAGAGAAACGATCGCAGCTCACATTGATACTTGATGAAAAATTTACGAAATCATTACCGCTGGAGCTAATCCTTTTAAAATAAACTAAATATGTACTTAAAAAATTAATAAGACCTTTATCAATTTTTTCTTGATCAAGTTTTCTCAAATTTATTGCGATTGAGGTTAGTGTCTTGTCAACGTTAGTGTCTTGCAGTCTTCTTCGACCTGAAAAAGCATTTGATACGGTCTCCCTCCCTATAATTTGTTGCGATTGAGGTTATTCCTGTCAACGTTAGTGTCTTGCAGTCTTCTTCGACCTTAAAAAGCATTTGATACGGTCTCCCTCCCTATAATTTTGAGTAAACTAGAGCTCATTGGTATCAGAAACACGGCGGAGGTAAATATTAATGATTAAAAAAATTATCATACATACATGATCTGGAGAACACCTTTTAAGCAAGGAGATGCTTGTGTTAGGCTTGTTAAATATATTAGTAAATACTTGGATATTACGTTTGGCGTGCCACAACCTAGTGTACTTGGGTCTACCTTATTTTTAGTTTACATAAATAAACAGTGTGATCTAAAATCTGAAGGATCCGCCGTTTTTTCCTACGCTGATGATACTGCAATAATTAATACTGAGCTTGGTTTGATTAAAGTTGCATTTTGGCACAAGTCTAATATACTCACTTTAAACGCTCAAAAAGCCAATTTAACAAATGTTTGCTTTACAGTAACTAAAAAAACTCAATCAGATACTAAATTTGCCTTAAAAATTCATACATGTGATACCACTAACGTTAATTTTCTATGCCCGACTTTAAAAAATATATAGGATAAGGGTGGGGGTGACTATCGATAAAGTATATAAAACTAAATATTCAGGAGTTGTTATAGATCAGCGACTATCTTGGTTTGATCAGATTGAACTTGTAAGCGCGAATTAGAGTTGGCTCTTTGAACAGTTGAGATAATTATGTAGCTTCTAACAAACTATTTTAACAGATTTATAATTTTTTTTTGTAGAAGTGGGGGCAAACGAGCAGACGGTTCGCCTGATGTTAAGTGACTACCGCCGCCCATGTACATCCGCAACACCAGCAGAATTGCAGGTGCGTTGCCGGCCGTTTAGAAAGGAGTAAGCTCTTTATTGAAGGTCCCCAGGTCGTATCGGTCCGGAAAAATCGCCGGTGGTAAACTATTCCACAGTTCCATAGTTTCATGCGTCTGAACCAATTTTCGAAACACACAGAAGAGTCGTACGCGGAATATTTCCCTAATCCAATCTATTATTACTTACAGTATTCCTATCTGGGGTGGCGCTACGAAAACTAAATTTTTAGAAGTGAAACGGTCACAGAATTTTTTTTGAAAGTCATGCATTTTAAACCTTTCTTGTTCAATCACCGACTTGTATTAAATGTGAGACTTTCTAACAGTAAGAAAATTATGTTCTATTCTAAAATTTCTACTAATAAAACATTACTTAGTATTTGACCATAACACTCAAAATAAAAGAAGAAAGGGTATGGTAGTAATTAATAAAAAAGTGAATTGTGCGTGAAGTCAGGGCAACATAAAGCTCAAGTTAATATCTTATATAATAGAATCTAAGGCTTTACTTCATCAATTTATATGACAAAGTGCACACACACACACACACATACGCACGCACGCACGCACGCACGCACGCACGCACGCACGCACGCACGCACGCACGCACGCACGCACGCACGCACGCACGCACGCACGCACGCACGCACGTACACGCACACGCACACGCACACGCACACGCACACGCACACGCCACACACACATATATATATATGTCGGAAAGTATAACACGATAAGCCAAAATTGTGTGGGAAATAACAGGATAGCGTTAATTATTAAAAATGGTAAAAATGTGAGAGCTGATATTCAACTTGCCCTCTTGCTTGCGCAATTTATTGTTATCAATAATAGGACAGCGTAACGCTCTATACATTCAGCATAGAGTTTACAGTTTGACCATACTGCAGTGTGTCCCTGTCACAATTACACACCGGCGCAATGTGAAGGACACAACTACATGATTGTTGGAGCGGAAAACCCAGTGGTTGTTTTTATGGTGAGGCAGCACCACTGTCCCCATTTGACAAGGGTTCAGTCGAGCTACCGTGTACTGTTTCCATTGTAATGAAAGAGATCTAAGACCACACCCTTTTTTAATTTTGCACTACAACTTTATTCTACACTTCCTATTATGAGACTCACAAATAATACTTGCAAAGTTTTACCAGGTAAATAGACTGGCGAGCGCAGGAACTGAAGTGATTCTGTTCCCGCGTTCATTCAATAAGGAAAACGTAATAACGACTTAGGTGTGCTCTGATTGGTCGACGATTTGATTGGTCAATACTTGACTAAACAATAACTTTTTATTGAATTCATTAGGTTACTTAAGCAAATTTAATTACCAGGATTAATAATCAAATCGACAATTATTTATTCTACGATTTAAAACAATATTTGAGTCAAAAGTTGATAATGGAATAAATAGTTGTTTTACCAGGAATTAGTTGTCAATAAAGAGATTTGTAAACCAAAAGAGTGTTTAAAGAACTAGCTAGTTACATGTTATGTTTCTGATAAATTGCTGTTATTAAATTGTAATATTAACAATTATAATTTATAAAAATTAAAAGACAATGCAAAGTTTAGGCTTAGAAGATATCCTTGCGGCGACATATATATATATATATATATATATATATATATATATATATATATATATATATATATATATATATATATATATATATATATATATATATCAAACCTACTTAAAAAAATTAAGATAAAATTATGTTGAAGAAATAAATTATTCATAATAAGTTTATAATAGAATAAGGCTATGGCAGAGTGTGGCCTTCTGGCACAAGTATTTTAAATACATAAAAGCAGGTCCTCTTAAGTAGGGTGTGAATTTTAGGAAGATTTTATTTATGTTTATTTGATTTTTCTATTCTCCAATATATGTTCGTGATTATAATACTTTGGGATAGCATGGTTCAGCAGTTACTAAGGTTTATATTAAGGTTTTAATCTTCCGATTTTGGCTGGTACGTATCTAATGCGGAGATGGGGAAGGCGTTTATGACCGAGCTGTGACCTCTGAGAGCCTAAATATGATATTATAAATTAATACTTATAATTTTTATATTTTTGAACAGTAGTACTTAAATAGAACTTAAACTTACAGTCAGGTTATTTATCGATGTTCCGCTTTTAAATTTTAAGAATTTGATTAATTTGATATTTTAATATTATTTTCTATAAGTAATATGATACTTTACAGAAGAGTTTGTTTAATAACCACATATTTTTATACAAGCTTAAACTGATTAAGACAACATAATGTGCGACAGTAATTTTTAAATAGCCAATCAGTCAAAATCTCAGTTCGTCCCACGCGTGGCGCCAAGGGAATGCGGTAACACGAGGTGGGGTGGACAGGTACTAAGATTAGGTGGAAATGTTACATAATGTCTGTACATAGTTTACTTGTTTTTTTACTGTAAGTACAATCTGATATTAACGACGAAAGTGAGTTTTCTCACACTTTCATATCTTTATACATAAAAATCAATTACTATCGTTAGTCTCCCAAAAACTCGAAAATGGATCGACCGATTTGGATAATTTTTTTCTATGTACAGGTTGGTTGAAAAGAAACTCCCTGTCTTTATTTGGTTATGAGATTTTTATTTTTCTTTTACTAACCGGCACTGATACAATTTTCATCTACTTTTTTAGTGACAGTTTTTATGGTTTTTGGATCCAAAACAGCATGAGGTCCGTTGACACATCCACTATTAATTGCCACACTTCGTAGCGAGAGGCAACTTGCGCTCGCTCTTGCGTTCACAATCTTCCTTGAATCATTTTATGATGTTTCACTTAATTCTCAACCTGCAAAGAAAAAAATTACATAAGATTACATGAATTTGGCATTTCAACCACGCTGTATGTGAGTGGATCCCTGGATGGTTTTAAAACTCAATTTGACCCGGCAGGTGGCGCTGTTGTCGAGATTTAAAAATCACCCGTGCAAAGCCGGGGCGGATCGCTACTTGTTGATATTAACACAGGTCCATGCTGCTTTGTTATGACTTATATTTAATTAAGTAAATTGACAGAATTTTTACGAGTATGTTATTAAATATATTATAACACGTACGTGACGTAATTCACTTTCTAAGATTTAAATTACTTCGCACAACTTATAATTTTCTAAATTAAAATTAGAAGTTAAAGTTAATGTATGATGTATTAACCTTCATCTTTTTTGAGTAAGGCGGTAAAAATAATAAGAGTTATTTTAATAATGTAGCAGTTTGTATTTTTATATCTATTTATGACATCATTCACAAACAGTAAGATAAAATTAATAAAGTGTAAAATTGCAGTCGATGGAAGTGTAATCACTACAAATGCTCTTTATACATTAGTTAAGATATCACAGCGAATGCGTGAGGTAGATTCTAATCAGTAGATTACGATGTAATAGGGTCGGGCGTAGGCGGGTACACAGTATCGATATCGACTCACCAATAACAATGTATTGATTGTCGACAATTGATCTGCGGCTTGATGCGCACACCGTAGGTATCCGTTTGATGACACCGCTGCTAAATTGTGCATGGTACATGGTAAGAGAGATAATATGGAAGAAAACCATGTTTCATAGCATTAGTGTATGTTGTTATGTGAAAGCTGTGGCCCATAGGCATCCACGTCTAGCCTCGAATTAAAATCAAATTGCAGAAGAGATGTCACCCCTGAAGACTAAGATGGAATAGTTTATAGTAAAAGAGCTATTAGTTAAATACTTTAATACCTGTACATATACGGAAACCGATTTCGGTTGCTGGCTTCAATAAAATGGTGTTAGATCATTAATTTTCTTCTTGCATCGGCTACATTACTTGAAGATTTCTGCTTTTGTATGGGTTGATTTATTTTCTGTTTATAATATATTTACTATGTTTGTATGTTAGTTGTTTTAAATGTTTGTATTATATGTTGTTTAATTACGTGTATTTTATTTTCCAGGTGTAGAATTAAGTAGGTTATTTGTAGTAATGAGTGTGTATTTGTACTCATATTTTATGAATATATAATATATCATGTTTTTATGGCATCTGCTTTAGTTCCTATGTTTGGATGATGATAATGCACTTTAACTGGCCTATTATGTGGTATATACGACCTACTTAAAAAAATATATTTTTCTATTGTCAAAATTAGTTTTAGAAAATTATTATTAACTTGATAATTTTAGTCCTCTTAGCTTTGTACTATTTAATTATTGCTACGTAAGTACATAGCGTTGGGAACGTGGACTGTTGGTTGTTGATGTTACGGTTTGGAGACCGCTTGAACCTAAGGCTTGAACTGTGTAAACATGATACTTGCCCCTTAATTTATTAAATTGCCAGTACAACAAAATCATAATGTTAATGTAGGTTTGCTACACGTAAATACTCGAAATTATTTACATTTCTTTTTTTGTACCAACAAAATAATCGGTTCCAAAACAACAACTTCGTTGACATAATGGAACGCCTTTTTTTGATACCCTTTATATAGTTCCTTATATCCATCAGTACTATTAGTTTTGTGAGCTTCAATCGAGCATATTTAACCGCTGGTACGGCCTGCCCGCTTTGCATGTTATGTTCTTGTGTATGTATATTAGTTTGTCGTATTGTTATTTCTTGCGATTTGCATCTGAATCGTCATGTAACGATCTTTACGGCATTTTAATACATTTATGTATATTTTAATATCTTAAACGTGTGAGAGCTGAGAGCCCATCAACAATTAAACTTACTATTTATAGATCTTAAGTTTTAGAATTTTATATACTTATTTTTTAACGTTTTCTCGAAATCCATGTTTTTTACACGTGGTGGAGCCACGCTCATATTATAGCTGTAGCACGAATGGGTCGGTTCGACCGGACAAGGACAAAGCTCTCACAGAATACCAGCATGAAATAGTAGCTTTATGCTTTTTCACTTAGTGTTTCGTATGGTGAGTGTAGAGAACCGGAGACCCTTTTTACTGGAATCGGCATTCCATCTTAGTCATCAGGTATCGTAACGAATCTGCATTTTGATTCTCAATCGACGATATATGTAGGTGTCTATGTCATACGGCATCCAGTTGCCATCAGGTAGACTGTGTGCTTCTATGTCATATCTTTATTCTATAAAAAAATGTTTAAACTTATATTCCTGTGGTAGTTTATATTGTCATCTAATGTGTATTTGTATTTTTTAATCATTAAAAGGCACTGCTTGACTATAATCCCACCTGCTGGTAAGTTGTGATGCTGCCAATGATGATAAAGCGTTAGTGTTAATCAGGCCATCCATGACCAGGCGCCACTTAAAGTGGAAGTTAATTTGTTCGAAAAACATAAAGGTTACTGTGTCTTTCTATATATACTATTAGTTATATTTTCTACGTAGTAAAGTCATGCTGCAGCTACATTACTGGTATAGTTGTAGCACGAATGGGTCGACTCGACCGGGGAAGGACCGCGCTCTCACAGAATACTAGCGTAAAATAGCAGCTTAATACTGCTGTGTTTCGTATGGTTAGAGATCCGGAGACCCTTTTTTAGTAGTGACAGCGCATCTGCGTTTTGATTCTTAATTGACGATAAATGTAGTTGTCTATGGGCCACGGCATCCACTTACCATCAGGTGGAATTTGTGCTCGTTTGTCACCCCTATTTTATAAAAAGAAATTAAAAACAAACCAAACCACATATATTTATTAAAAAAATAAAACAGAGTTTAAAATATGCAAAAAACTTTAATTTTCTTTAAAACAAAGCTGCGAGACATTGTTTTGTGTTAAACTGATAAAGTTTTATTTAAAATTAACTTCTCCATTAGATGACATTTTGTAACAAAAAACTTAATCTCAGTGTCAACTAGCGACTACTCCTAAGTTTTAAAATAATCCAAGAACTACTTGAGGGTAACAAAGATACAAAACAATTTTTTGAGTTCCACTTTAAGTAGTTTTTTATGTTTCCACGTAAAATTTTGTATTATGTTAGTTGATATCCAGGAAAAGAAAGTATTGTTTGCTTGGAATATTGTTAAGCGCTTCTCAAACAATTCGTTTTTTATTTTGTTATTTTTTTTAAATCTTTTTGTGTATAATTAAGTTGTAAAATTATATGTTACGTTAAATTGCCAGTGCCTACTTAAATTTGTATTGAAATGGCTCAATAAATATTAAATATCTTTTAATTTTAAATACTAGCATAAAATGTTATATCTAAAGTTGGAGAGAAAAATGTTTAGGATTTTATAAAAGAAATGGCGATACAATGATTACCCCCAATGAGCAGTTTTCAATTATCAAAACAAACCGTTTTGATAATTGAAAACTGACTCGCTAATTAAGTTGCCAGCTAAATCCAGCCAGCAGGAATTGATGGATTGTTGCAAATGAAAACATTTTCGCTCGCACTTAAACTTGGCATAAATCTGAACGGGTAATATTCCGAAAATGTTTTGCTATTTGTACTTGTCGTAGGAATATTATGTCGATAATAGTTAAACCAAAGTACTGTATGGTTACTTGGAAAAACCCTTCGCTTCGCAGAACATTCCTTATTATACTCTTAGGTCCTTTAAAACATTTTTTTATTATTAATTTAAAAAAGTGGGACAGTGTTTTTAACTATTATTACTTGTGGCTTTACCTTGCTATTTCAAGGGGTACAACTTTCGTGCAAAGGTCTTCCTGAGGAAGTGTCAAACCGCGGTCGCTACTTCCTTTCTACCCACCCCTGTCTCCGTGCACCCCGGGATAGGGTGCAAGGGGTTGCAGTCAATGACCTCTGAGCGATGTTTACTGTGCGATTTTGAAGACACAAACAACGCGTTTTGGTTTATTTTTCGGGGATCGTTTAGTTGATCGATCGCTGCTCATTTATCTGTGTTGTTGACGCTTTAATATGCTAGTGCAAAATACGTTTAAAACTTTTTATATATTTTTAGTCAAGCTATTACTTGAATTATGCATGTGGGGAGATAATCCTTTTGTGAAATCATTTTGCAAATTTATTGAAAAGTCCAGATTTTGTAAATGCAGTTTGAACAGTGACAAAAGTAATTTTTTTAGTTGTTTGATATCATATGAGACAAAATGTTTTTATTGTTGAAAAACTTATTTTATTTATGACTGGGAATGCAAAGATTAAACTCATAAATCTTCTTTATCAGAAGGGAGGATTAAAAAAAGTAGCGATTGTAAGCTGGACTTGCTATAATCATCACGCCTAGATGCGGATTTGCGTTCTTTTACCGGATTTTGTTTGGTACAAATACATTAAAACAATTACTGTTTATTTTAATGTATGTATTACTTTAACATAGGACTAAAATGGGTTAACTATGTTAAAATAGTACTGAAGTTGATTTTAATTTTCATCGTCAATCAATAGTATTGTGTTTTTGACACAATTAACATTTATTAAATAAAATATTATATTATTAACAGTATTTAAAGATTGTACAGTATCCCATCGCCTTGAAATGACCTCTACGATATAATCTTTTTTAGAGAAATTTATAATGTTACCAATAAAAAGAGGATATAAACGATCTTTTTACGACGACGAAATTTGAAGTAAACATATAAAATTTAGAAGATATTACATAGGTTTTAATTTTAAACTTTTCTGATTTACAGTTAATAGTAAATGTAGCAAAAGATATGGCTAGAAACATCAAAATGTATCGCGCTGTTTGGTTACAGATAAACTGGTAGGCGTTCACTGCACGCACGGTTTGAACCGCACGGGCTATATGGTTTGCCGGTACATGCGGGACCGTCTCGGAGTGCCGCCCGCCGCCGCCATCAGACGTAAGTCAACTCTTCCACAGGATTAACACTCGAGAAATTAAATTAAGTTTTCATGCTTTCTTCGTAACTCACTTATGAATATTTTCTATATAATTTCTTCAAAGTTACCTAATTTACTTGAAATATTAGCTCAGAGGCTGAGCGCTCGCCGTAAAGCGCACAGAGTGGTATAATATATTAACATGCTTTTGTTAGCTTCGCATGTATCTATCTATCTATGTAACGGAATGTTTTGATGTAATTTCCAACAACTTTTAAACGGCCGATTGGCTTGAAAATTTGCACTCGTATCAATGACCGATGACAACAACAATAATTTAATAACTTTATCTAGTATTCTGATCTAAGTATGAATTAGTCTATATTCGGCTTATGAATTAAACCAATCTAACTGTTTCAATATGGGTGAGACTTCTAATCTTTCTCGCAGCATATGCTACAGAACTAAGTCTGCTTGCTGCATTTGCTTTTAGATATGGACCCCCAATTGGAATGTCGCTTCAACAGTAATAAAAAATAAAAAAAATGTAATCTATAAAACTCAATTTCTAAAAATGGAAACTGAATGGTTATTGATTTTTTAATACTAAATTTTTTGGCAGGATTTGAGCTGGCGCGTGGATATCGAATTGAAAGGGACAACTATGTAGCTGATTTACTAGGAAAAAGACCACCATCCCCCGACATTGGTCGTGAAACAACAATTAAACCTATAGCTCAAAAAGACAAATCTCAGAACTGGAAAGTGTCGCGCTTTGATCAAAAAGCGTATGATGGAGAAGAGACAAAATTTTACAAACGCAAATTCAACTGGGAGCGATCAGAAGAAGAAAGTCGAAGAGGGAAAAGAAGAAGAAATAGATCTAGTTCAGACCATTCCGACACATCATTTGATTATAAATTCGATTACTGAAATTTTTGTACATCGGATGTAAATAATTATAGTTGCTAAATCCTTCCACATATTATTTCCTTATACGCGGATATATTTGAATTTTGGATATGAAAGATGTATTAAAAATTTCACAGTTCCATGATGTACGGCTACTTGTGTTTATATGTGTACGAAGTATCTAAATTATTTACAACTCGTTGTACCCTCTTTCAGTCATTATGGTTATGTAACTGTTGTAAGTATTTATACAGTTTTGTTTTAAAAATCGGGAACTAAGAGTGTAAAAACTTTTATTTTCACAATAAATTGCAACGACATTATAACAGTTTTATTTTATTTTCCTATATTTATTTTTCTATTGTAAAAAAATCCCTTATCGGTGTTGCTCCACATTGCTCAGAAGCGGTGAGTAAGACATCCATCGCTCATGAGAACAAGTCTAATTACGGGAGTTGGTATAGTCACGTATACTGATGTGAACTGCGCACGTGCCTGATGATATCGCGGTGCTTGAAGATTGGGTGGCTGATGTTTGATATTGACGAAGCATAAGCTTCTCGCCATCGTCGGCGCTGCTGCTTCTATGCAGTTTTGGAAGAAATGTTAAAATTAGAATTGTTACGGTGAATATGGTGATCAAAGAATTACCTTCTGCCTAATCTTGGTAGTAGGTATCTAAAACTTAAATACATATTTTTATACGTTTAAAACGTGGTAGTTATTTATTCTAGTCTATAAGTCTTATTTCTTGTATATATTGCAGGTCGATATTTAGATGAAAGTAAGTCTAACGTGATCTCTAATTTTACTTATGCTCGCCTCTCTCATATAGTCATTCGTTGTATTTTTGACGTCATAAGACTTGGCAGATAAAACTTCCAAATAGATCTTCGTAGCGCAGTTCTTGTAAAACGTGCACACGATCCATGTTCGTTCCTTTACGGTTGCTTTCAAATTCGTGTAATAGCGACTCCTTTAATAATTCTTAAGGGGAAATATAACCTCAAATGGCTTAGCAAGATCCTCCGTTATGCCGAAAGTATTGCAGCATTAATTTTGAAATAGATATATGGTAAAGTTGAGGATTAATGTTAAGGTTTATGTTAGACGAAAACACGATTCCGTAAAATTTTCTCGATAGAAAAAAAATCCAAAGTTACCTCCAAACTGAACAATAAACCGCTGTCATTCATAAAATACTTTAAATAAGATCACGAAACTTTGCATACTAACTGAACTAACTATAAAGCAGTGCTTATGTTATTTACTTTTTTTTAAAATACCATTATTTTCACTGTAAAAAGAAATTACCTAAACTATCGGCGCGTAAGCTTGATTCCTGTCGCCCCGTTAGTATCGCTCCGGCTTTTGAAGGGAGAAGTTGTGTCGCTCACGATCAGAAAACACATTACGCAACAGGAAGACGTAAAATTAAAATGGGAAATAACCGTTATAAAAATAAGAAGCGACTGGGTTGGCGTTAAGAAACAGGCATAAATATGATAAACCTAATGAAATAAGTATCTATCTACTTAGAGTATTAGTGATTACAAACATGTCGGTACATAGCATACGACGCGCGGGGAAGTGGGGGCGAAATTAGAATTTGAGCTGACTTACTCTAACCTCTTAATTTCGGAACTTCACAACTTTGAAAGCGAATGTTTCAAAAGGGCGTTCAATTTTCACTACCGGCCTGTTATAACCTTACTCACTACAGTAATGACAATTAAAAATTTAGTAACGTTGTGTAAACCGTAGTAGATTAAGTCAAGCCTATTCTGGCTTGACTTAATCTACTACGGTTTACACTAAAAATTAAGAGCATTACTGTATTTCGAATATAAGAAATATATTTTGTACAAAGTGAAAAAATAATATAAACTGATAAAAATAAATTTAACAAACGCCAGCGTTATTTTTTTATACTGGCGAGCTTACGTAAGTTTTAATTTTATTTTCATAATCTTTAACAAGTGATGTTTCTCCTTCATAAAAATATATATTCAAGTTTAAAGTTGTTAAATATATCACGGTTTTAAAACAAACAAAAGGCAGTAAGATAAAATCCGAGGAGCTATTTATTAAAAGAAACCGTTTTTAACGTAATATGCAATAAAGTTGATTTCCTCTCCACTTGCTTCGATGCCCTTAAGATTGTGTTTACGAAATATGTCGTGGAGGAATTTAACTTACATATATTCGGATAATTGTCTCGAGTATATTTGTGGTCGTACTACAATCATAAAATTTAATAAACTTTTGGTAGGTAAACTTTCTTGTCTCCATCCGTAAGTTTGTTACGGATATTTTACTTTGTAAAAAGCATTTTGATTGATTAAAAAAATACCGTTGACCCCTACAGGCCATCCGTGGAACTTTTCGCTAAAGGGAAATCGCTTCAAATTCCACCTAATAAACAAATTATGCCCCGTTTGAGCTCGACGGGACCACGTTTTTTATCTTTATCAAAATTGAATATTTCACGAACAGATCAACCGATTTTGAAGAACTTGACGGCATTCGACTACTAATAGTTATTTTTTTAAATCAAAAACAATTCAAGAAAAAATTTCTAAATTTGAAAAAAAGTATTTTCGAAATTTTTTTTCAGCAAGCGACGGCGTTCTTTGAGCTTAAGAGCTGATTTTATTTTGCCATTGATCGTTACGTCTGTTTAAAAGTTAGTTAAGTTAATTATTTAGTTATTATTAAGCTATTTTAAAGTTAAAATCTATTTTAAATTTTATTTTTGAGATTTCTCAAAATCTACTCCGAATCGATTTAAGTGGTATAAATAATCTAATTTTGGTAAGTATTGGGTATTCGGCCGAATAGTACCTAGATATTTGGTATTCGACTGAATAGGATAAAAGTAACCGCATAGGCCCAATGCCAAATAATAGCCGAATATTTGTTGCAAGTCTATTGTGAATGATTCTTTTCTATTCCTTTTTTATCTATTGCAAATGTTAGTAGGTCATACAAATATTTATTATGAGTGGGATTCCAATACGCGCCCACGCAACATTGAAGCTAAACACATAGTCACTGCGTTATTGAGCCGTGAAATGATTTCATGAGAAACTGAAGAAAATTATTAATCAGAATATGTTGATATGAGATAAGAGAAACTGTTCAGATTCATCGCTTCGTGTTTCAAACTCGTTGTATGTGTAGTGTGAACCTACCCTAGGTTTAACCGCAGCCCGCGAGCGGGAAAAACCGAAAATTACGATGAAGGTTTTGTGCCAGCTTTTCATCATGATCTGCAGTTTCTTACAATAAACATCTGCGTTAATTATTTGCCTAGCTCAATAAAAAAGTGTAGTGGATCTACGGACTTTTACTGTTGGGTTGTCCAAAACTAAAAATAACGTGAAAATATTATCTCTTTATCTAAAAAATTGCCGTTTTGTTGAATAACTTAAATTCCAAATTTGAGACTTTTTAGTTTTTAGTAATCCGGGTTCGATCCCCGCCGGCACCAATGGAATTGTTAATTGCAATTTTAAGTGGTGATTTACCACGTGCTTTGCGGTGAAGGAAAACGTCGTGAGGAAACCTGCATGTCTGAGGAATAAGAAAAAAATATATTTCGAAGACATGTAAAGTTCGCCAACATGCATTGAGGTAGCGTGGCGGACACTTCTTTGCCCTAAAACCCTCTCAGAAATGAGGGGAGGCCTGTGTCCAGCAGTGGGACGTACATAGGCTGTAACTTTAAATTTTAATGTACATATTTAATCGATATTCTGGTTTTTACCTTGAACTTGTGATATTCGTCAGACCACTCAAAAGGATTGAATAATTAAACTTGTAACAATTGAAAAAAAAATGAATTCAGATATGGAATCAATTCCTCTCACAGAGCACGCAATATCAATGATATATCTGGTATAATTACTAACAAACTTACAAACGAACTGTGCATTACAGGGTCAAGTGCTTTCGTTGGGTAAATTTTGACTTTACAAACGAACTGCGTGGCCGCCCGGAGTAAGTTCATAATGGCAAATTTAAGGCGATAGCGGAAGCGAATCTATCTCAAACTATAACCATCCTGCGTCGACTTTTGATGTAGGAAATAGTCGCCTCTTCCGATACTCGTACATCGAAAACAGTGGTCGGTGACAAGCGGCCTGTATATAATATAAGCATTTCTATAAAAAATATGAATAATTAGGATACATCGTGAGTTACCGTAATTTAATTTGCACCTGTAAATAAATCAACGTAGAGATGCGACAGGTACAATAACTCCACCGGCGTTCTACTTCCACGTACAGGCGTGGTTTATGTAACAGAAAACTGACTTATGCACCGACGTTCAGTCGGTAGCACTCTTCGATATATTTCCGGTGTATTGCGGGCACGGTAGTAATACTAGATGTTGTCTCTGATTTATATGTTGTCGATATGTGGTAGCTTTCTAGTCTACGGTACTCACATTTATTGCTTCATTGTTTGCCTCCGGGCGAAGACTGTGAGCTCTTCGTATAATTTACTTGTAGCCAATGTGCTGTGTGCTGTTTTAGTGCTTGTTTAGTAAAGGATTGCAATTTATTCGTGTTCGAACTTCTATTGTCAAAGTTGAACAGAACAATATCTACTACCTATTGTTAGTTTTACGATTAAAGTATTTAATTGTATAGCGTATTTGAAGAATTATTTTATGCAAGTTCTTTAAAATTATTACCTTTGCCTTAAATAACTAGTAAATAAAAGTAATAAGTACCGTTTAGTGTCGTAAGTAGGGTTGGGCCGAACATTCGTTTCATATTCGGTATTCGGCATATTCGGCAGCTTTACCGAATATTCGTATTCGGCTATATCAACGAACATTCGTTAAAGTGCTACTCAAGGTGTCCACTGTATTTAAATGTACGAATTGAGTAATGCCATGTCTTTCGTAATTTTACTATTGAAAGTATATTTTATTTACGGGTTAAATCTGCTTATATAGCGTTATGTTTTTAGGCACTGCAGATTTATATCCAATTATAGCAAATATAAAGTTTGATAAAATGTTTTAAGAATCAAACAAAAAAACATTACTTACATTACATTAGTAAATTTCACTTTACTTTGGTCGTCAGTTTCTCTAAAATAAGTCCAAGTAGTAGATCTCCCGCCACTCATTATTATCATATAATTATCAATTTTCACTACGAATAACACAACGAAATACCTTACTATCATATATATTAAGATATTATATATATATATATATATATATATATATATATATATATATATATATATATATATATATATATATATATTATGTCTTACAAAAATAGTCAAAAAATAAGCATGTGCCGGCAATTTGCTCAGTACTAGTTGATGCAATAATGGGCATATTCCGAAATACAACACAGTACACTGTTAAATGCTAATGACGTCATCAATTGACACTATATTGTACTGGCGTGCCGCCGCCATATTGCGTCGGATATCCGGCCACAATAAAACAATTTTTAATTGTGTGTGCGCTGAATGAAGCATGCCAGAATTTGTTTCTATTTATTCAAATACAAAAAATTATAGAATAATTGCTGGTATATCCACTAGGAGGATATAATGATTTTTGGATCACAAACTGACAAAATAATCGCCAACACTTTTCTAAATGGCGCAAAAGTATGACGTCATATACTGTCCAATGTTTTGGAACGAATCACCAGTATAGCGTCGATTTATGACGTCATTTGCATTGGACAGTACACTGCGTTGTATTTCGGAACATACCTAATATGTCAGGTGTGGCCGGGAAGCGAGGGGCAGGGTCTGGCGCTAATCCCGCGCGCTTTGTCGTAACAAGTTTTGACATATATTGGTTAGGTACCGAGATGATTCTGCCGAATAATGTTCGGCCGAATATTCGGTTCGGTAAAATTTTTACCGAACGTTCGGCCGAATATTCGTATTCGGTAAAATCCATATTCGGCCCATCTCTAGTCGTAAGAATATCCAATAGGGCTGTTGATATTTTTTAAAATATCGGATTTTCCATATATCGATATTTATAAATATGTCAATATAGGAGTTTAATATATAAAAAAACAATATATCGGCTTTATTAAAAAAAATCGCAAGTGATTAACACAGTTTATAATTAAGTATATTTATTAAACAAATTAAAGAGATTTTGACGACGCCTAACTTCAAAAAGGATGAAATACCAGAAGAGTCCCGGGGAAGATGGTATAACAACAGAGGCCCTAAAGTTTGGTGAACCCGTTCTTCTCCCATACATCACTAACTTATTTAACTCAATATTGAAATCTGGCACCTTTCCAAAACAGTTTTGCCATTCAAACATAATTATTTTACATAAAAAAGGTGAAAAATCTAACATTAATATTCACAGGCCCATTAGTCTTATTTCACACCTATATAAAACATTTATTAAAATAATTGAGAGCAGGATTAGTAGACATTTAGATTCAGGCTTATCCACCGCCGACCACGTGCACGCTGTGAACCAAATCATTGAGATACATAGTATCAACTTCCTTTATATTTGGTTATTTTGGCTACTCTAAAGCATTTGATAGCATAACACATAGCTCTATTTTCAAGGCATTACATAATCAAAACATTGACCCACTTACATACAATTCACTTAAAAATATTTATAATATCAGTACCACCGTAATAAAATTGAATAACACTGGGCGTTCCTAAAAGGGCAGGACAGGGCGACCCGTTATCGGCGAAACTCTTTACTGCCACTTTAAAAGAGGTATTTCGGAAACTGGCAGTTTGCTCGAGCTTGCTTTGCTTACAAACTATTTGGCTCCAGAAAGGCATCAGATCGGATCAAAGAGGTTAAGCAATTATATATATTTGCTGATGAAATTAATCTCTACGCGTCCTCGGCTAACGAACTGGGAGAGATGCTCAACGACCTGTGAACAGTTAGCCTGTAGGTTGGACTTCTGATGAATAGGTAAAAGACCAAGTGAATGACAAACTCAAGTTTATAAGACGCCTAAGCGATCAAAATAACTTGAGGTTTATATCAAACTTTTATGACAAAAAAAACACTATTATATATCTAAATCCACTTCAACCCATTATTAAAACGATAAAACAGGAGCAACAATCTGTCGACGGTCATTATCCCGCCAAAACTTAGCAATTAAATTAGTAGTACTAAATTTCATAGATTATAGTAATTTTAATACCACAGAGATATAATATACAAAATTACATTTCATTTTAAGATAATAAACAAATAAATAAACTGGGGGAAAAGAAAAGGCGTAATATAGTGTAATTAAAATACAGTAGATTGGGTCCTTCAAGTATTAAGATTTAATTTTACGATGGTGTTGTAGTTTAACTGAGTTACGAGTAAAATAAAAGATTAAACTTGTCATTAAAAAAATATTGACAGTCTGTGTGACAGTGACAAGAAAAATGTAAGTGATAAATATCGATATTTCCAGATAATGATTTCGATATATCGATATTTTATCAACAGTCCTAATATCCAATATCCCATATAATCTGGTGGTTGTCGTAAGAGGTGATAGAGGGAAACAAATCAGGAGATGGGCAGCGGCGTCTTCCTAATGACGACAAATAAAGCGGTTGCCAACCCGCTTGCCAAGCGTGGCAACTATGGGAAATATCCCCCCTATGAGGCAATCTAAGGGTGGCCTATGTTTAGCAGTGGACTTTAATAGGCTGTAACGATATAACAGTAAAAGTAATATGTTATTGTAAAAAATATACGAATCATTATAAATCTTAGATTCCTGAGTAAAACCTAGGCCATGTGGTGGCAACGCAAAGGAATCCATCACCAAATTATCCCGTGGGTGTTGTTAGAGGCGACCATGGGAAACCCTGTATTTAAAATATCTAGACTACTAACTGGTGGCAGTTTCTAATGTGCGAAACGTCTGAATCTACGACGATCTTTGAGTATTCAATAATACTAAAAGACTACGATTATGAACTTGATATATTGTCTTTCCAACGGGAAAAGCCGTATACTTTTACGGGCTGATTAAGGGACAAATCTTTTATCAGATTATTTTCTTAAGATGAGTCATGACTAACTTAAAAAAAAAACATTGTCATGAAATATTAAAGTTTTTGTTTTTATGATTTTTGCAAATGTGATTATTAAACTTTAAGTCCGACAGTTTTGAATGAGCGTCATCAATAAAGCCGCACGCTGCCGCCGTTATCTCACAGACAAAGCACGTAAATTAGGTCCTTTTTGTTTGTTACTAATAAAATTTAACATCTTAACTGTCGTTATCTCATATTTTTGTTTAAAATCTTTACTACCTGGCTTCCGTCAAGGCGTATTTCTTTGAGTCTTCAGCATTGAGTGACGTGGATGACTATTTAATTTATGTCCTTTACCTTTGAGCTATTTCATTTTAATGCGGTCGTTTGGATTGGTGACAGTTGGTGACGCTTCAGGCGCCATTTTGATTGTTATCGGTTTCCTGGGGCGTTGAAATGGAGTTCGGAGTTGAAATGAATAGGTCAGTTACGTCGTTGAAATTTTTGTTTAGTAAAAATTATGAAATGTTGTATAATATAAAGTTAGACTCGTGGTTGCTCCGGGTCCTCACAATGGCATCACTGAAATTATTATTTTAATACTTTTTTATTTATACACAAAAATACAGTCGGTTGTTCTTTATACAACTTTCGCCAAACTGCAGGGCAGTTTGTTGGCGAATACATCACCTTACATTTTATGTACCTATTGTAAATTTTACAATCCTTAAAATTAAAATACACATAAACTGTACCTACTGTAATTAAAAATGCAATCCTTAAAAACTTAAAAAAAAAAGAAAATTAAATCACTCAGTACACGGCAAAGTAAAGTACATAAACATCGTAATGAGACCGTGTCAGGTACATAAAATATATTTTAAGGACTTTTGTCAACACTGATCACTGACTGGTGTCACGCGGCAGTGTCCTTAGTAGGGACACTGCCGCGTGACACCAGTGATGTAGTTATATATACTTACTATATTACCTCCATTCAGTTATGTAATATATAAATTAATGATTACTTCTCAATAATGACATTTTGCATGCTTACATTAGAACGTTTCTTTTATGTATTTAGAAATTAATGAATGATGCTAGTGTAAAGAAACATTTGGGTAAATAAAACAGTTGACGATGATGAAAAAGAATTAATCGTGTTTAAAAAATGTTACGTTATATATTTATTGATTTGATGAAAGTTAAAAGTATTCGAAATTTGTCGCCCTGGACGAAACTGGACATAATTATCTAAATAACGAAAAAAAAACTTTTGATAAAATGTAAAGCTGACTCGAAATTACTAAAAGTAATACAACGATTTCCACATAAAATATTCCGAAGGATTTAATTATTCTATACGCTTTACATCTTTATCTAGCGTTGACTAGAAGTTATTATACGGAAACTAGCGATCCGCCTCGACTTCACATGGGTGATTTCTAGTTTTCTAGATCTCTATAACAGTGCCAGCTACCGGGTCCTATTGGTCCATTATGGGATCCACTACCGCACACAAATTTTTTAATCACAATTGGTCTAGTCGCTTAGGAGGAGTTCAGTTACAAACACGCTTATGGAAGAATTATAATATACTAGGTTGATCAATACGTTTTTAAAATAGGAAGTTTACCAATGAGTTATAAAAATGTGTTCAATTTTTCTTTTCGAATCTTAAATTTATTAGTAGCCAAGGTCAGAAAAAAACTAAATTAAAAACTATACCAACCTTTAGTATTTTTTCTACGAAAGTGTTTTGTTTAAATTATATATATATATATATATATATATATATATATATATATATATATATATATATATATATATATATATATATATATATATATATATATATATATATATATATATATATATATATATATACATATTTGTTTTTTTTGGAGAACTGCAGTCTACTTTAGCAGACAATGCTCTTATTCTACAGTGGCATACCTACTTTTGCGCTGAATTTAAACGCGGCAGAACCGCCTGTAATGACGACACTCGCTTCGGGCGGCCAATAACGGCCGCTGTGCAAGACAACGATATAAAAATCGAAAAAACTGTTAAGCTACATCGATGTGTGACCGTCCGTTATTTTTTTTTATAGGATAGGATGACAAACGAGCACACAGTCCACCTGATGGTAAGTGGTTGCTGTGGCCCATAGACATCTACATTTATCGTCGATTATGAATCAAAATGCAGATGCGTTGTCATCCATGAGGACTTAGATGGAATGCCTCGTTTCCAGTAAAAAGGGTCTCCGGTTCTCTACACTCAACATACGAAACATAGCAGCATTAAGCCACTATTTGACGCTGGTATTCTGTGAGAGCGTGGTCCTTCCCCGGTCGAGCCGACCCATTCGTGCTACAACTACACTACTAATATAACTGCAGCATGGCTCTACCACGTAAATTTAAGATTTAGCTTTCGTTTGGGACAATTCAGTTTATTCATCATCAAATCATATACCAAAATGTTAACAGACGCTTAAAAGAAAGCATGAGTTGACACTAAACAAACTTAAATTTTAGCGTTTATGTTTACCTGGGACAAATAGTCCGACTAGGTAAGTCCAACTTCGACCGAGAGGTCAATCGACGGATTCAACTCGGCTGCGCAGCGTTCGGGAAATTACGACACATCTTCTCGTCAGGTATACCTCAATCTCTGAAAACTAAAGTGTATAACCAGTGCGTGTTGCCAGTGATGACTTACGGATCTGAGACGTGGTCCTTCACTGCTGGCCGTATGAGGACGCTCAAGGTCGCTCAGCGAGCTATGGAGAGGGCTATGCTCGGAGTTTCACTGCGTGATAGACTCAGAAATGAGGATATCCGCAGTAAAACCAGAGTGACCGACATAGCCCAACGGATTAGTAAGCTGAAGTGGCAATGGGCCGGCCATATAGCTCGAAGAACCGATAACCGATGGGGAAGAAAGGTTCTCGAGTGGCAGCCTCGTACCGGTAGGCGTAGTGTAGGGCGACCCCCCACTAGATGTAGTGACGACCTGATAAAACATGCAGGAAGTCGATGGATGCAGGTGGCTCAGGACCGTGCTTTGTGGCATTACTTGGGGGAGGCCTATGTTCAGCAGTGGACTTGTGAAGGGCTGTAATGATGATGATGATGATGAAATTTTAGCGATAATTGAAGAAGATCCAGATACTTTTTCCGCTCGTTTCGTAGCCGTAGATTAAACGTAGGTTCAACATTTTGACACGGAGACAAAAAATCAAAGCAAGGCGTGGAAAAGACCGTCTTTCCCGCCAGCTAAGAGATTCAAGGTGTCTGCGTCTGCTGGAAAAATAATGGTCTCTGTCTTCTGGGATGCGAAAGGTATAATAATGATCGACTATTTAAGTAAAGGAGAGACAATTAATTAACCGGAGATTATTACGCATCATTAATCAAAAAACTACCCTAAGAGCAAAAGAAATAACGTCGAGAATAATTGCGCGCTTGAGTGCTTTTTCATCATGATAATGCCCCTGCCCATCGATCTGATGTTGCAGGCGCTGTCGTCCAAACTGTTGGGTTTCATTAAATGCAGCACCCACCGTATTCTCCGGACCCACTAGCTCCGAGTGATTTTCACCTTTTTCCTCACCTGAAAAACCACTTGCATTGCATAAAATTCAACGGCAACGATTAGGTGATTTTTCATGACGCCTTTTTTCAAGGGAATTAACCAATTTTCAAAACATTATTTAAGGTGTATTAGTTTAAAAGGCGATTACGGTGAAAATAAATGCATTGAGTTATTGAACGTTTATGTCAAGAAATTCTTTGTAGCAACCCGGAGTCAGGAAGTTTCAAAAGTAATTAATTGTAAATATTAGTGGTGCATATGTATATCCTGGGTTGTCGTTATTTTATCGTCAAATCCAAGGCCGTGTGCGAATTTAGTTATTGTGCGAATAATTCTACATAATATTAGTATGAATGGCGTTTATAATTTAAATATTTATAACAATTTACATTTGTGTATAGTTTGTGTGAGCGTATTAGAATAAACAAATCGGTGAGCAGTGAAATCGAGTGTCGTATGCCTCGGAGCTACAATGCTTCCTAACAAGTAATATGATAAAAACACGCAGTGCGGATAACATTTTACTTTAATTTCGAACTCATTCATGGCTAACCTCCCGGAGGTTTTAAAAACAACCAATTTCCTAAACAATGTCCGCTTAGTGGCTTAAAAAATCCACTACCTCATATCATCCCGTGGGATTTGTAGGAGGCGACAGAGGGAGACTGAGATAAAAATGGGCAGCATCATCTCCCTGATAACAACCGAAAATAAAAAATACTGGGGTACCAACCTACATGTAAGGCGTAGCAACTGTGGCAAAACCCCAACCATGAGGCAGCTATGGCTTTTGATAGGCTGTGATGAATGGATGAATGAATGACTCAAAAGGGATGTGTGAAGTAAATATAAACTTTCCTTCATTACAAACCTCACTTGCACTTGGATTGTAATTCATTCGAAACATACGTGGTGGATCCGCGCTGTAGCCTACACTGGCTGTAGCACGGCTTGGTCGGCTCGACTGGGTAAGGGCCACTCTTGCACAGAATACCAGCGTTACTCATCACTGTTGTTTCATATGGTAAGTGATGTTAAACATAGAACCTTGTTACTGGTAACCAGACATTTCATCTTAGTTCTCAGAGATGACGACGCATCTGCACTTCAGTTTTTGACTGATGATCGATGCAGGTGCCTATGGACCCAATATCCACTTACTATGACGTGGCTGGTGTGCATATTTGTTACTTTCTGAATGAATAGGAATGCAAAAATCCCGAACCAATTTCCTGCATAGAAGTGATTAGAAATAGAATATACCAGAGCAGGGGCGTCGGTTACCGGCTATGATGTCCGACATTATATCTATCTATTATAGCTATACCCAAATCCTTAAAACTGGTTGTACCACAACATCATCATAGCGGCAGTATCGGCTCTGCGTTCACCAACGTGCCGAGCTTAGTGTGCTGAGTGTGGGCAAATCTTTCAAGTTATCCCTCATTTGAAGCATTCTTCAAAGGAAGAGTAAATACGAGTAGATTCGACGACCTTTTCAGGCTAAAAAAATGACACGATGTCGTGTTAAAATTTTGTTCTCTTTTTTAAAATGTTTTCTTTAATAATAGTTAATTTAACCTTAAAAATAACAAATGTATTTCAAAAGATAATGTTTTTTTAACCGCGACTCCGGTGAGACTGTAAGCTTTAAGAGACCATTTTGTAAAATCACTTTAAGTTTTTAGTAGGTACCAAAAATGACACCCTTTGTCCGTATGAGGTGATAAATTACAATAATAACAAAAGATGTTAAATCCAAAAATAAATATTACATTTAAAATAGTATTTATTCTTCGGCGAAATAATTATCTTGGTATATTCAACATATCCACCAATGACACTCTACACACATACCGAACAAAATAACACACTAAGATTGGATTGAGCCCCGGCGGGGCGCACATTGGTAACTAAATTGTGGCACTGGGTCATAATTATAATTATATATCATGTACCCAAATTAATAGCTGTAGCTAAGCTTTGATTTATTATTTATAATTGTAGAGTTGAAATTTTATAAGGTTATCATCCGATCCCCACATAAAATAGGGCACAACATTGTTAATTATTCTTTTGTTATCACTAATAATTATCCAATTACATGATTAAATTATGTCCAACTGTTTACATATTGTTTTCTTTTTAATAATTGGCATCTTAATTTAACTAGATAGTAGCTACTTTTTTCTACCTAGGAGTCCAACTTGGTAGATAAACACCTGTTCTTTCTTCATTCAAGCAGCAATACGGCTACTGTTACGGTTTAGTTTAAAGAAGAATGATCATTGTATTCAGGGATATTTTTGCCAGAGTTGACACGCCCGCGGAGCGGGTTGTCAACCGCAGTTTTTTATAATTGTGAGTTGTTGTTACCAGGCAGATGCTCCTGCTCATCACTTGTTCCAATATCCCTCTGTCGCCTGTTGCCACACCTACGGAACGATGTGGGGTAGTGGAGGACGATATTCAGTAGTGGGTATTCTTACATCGTCGCTCCACGGTATGGTAGTATTATATTATCATTACGAAATCAAGTTTAGTTACCCATATTAAGTGAATACCAGTATATAATATTTACCTTTTTATTGAATATATCGACCATGTCATATGGTTCTGGCGTAAGAGCATCTATGTACGTATTACCTCGGTGTTAAATGGGTACGAGAAGTCTGGCAACTACGATTATCAACGCGTCTGTCAAGATAATCATGACATGTTTGTAGCACTGGACTTTTACAAACTGAAGTAGTAGAAAAAGAAGACGGGTGATAAGTTCCGTTGTGAATCTACCATATGAAATATAATCTAAATGTCACTCGCCAACCTCTTCTCTTTACTTTTTCACGTACTTTTCCCTATTTAAGTAGTACAAAGTTAAGGAACACAGTGGGTCTAGAGGCAACGATGCAGCAGATGAACTGGCCAGAAGGGAATCGGCTCTGGCCACTATAGAGCCGGAACCAATAATACCAATCCCCTTTGGATACTTTCGTTCACTGGTACGTAGAAACTTCAATAATTTACTCGCTCAGCTTTATTTTAGTAGACTGTAGGGCTAATTTAGTAGACAGAAGGGCTAGGGAGGCCCTGCCTGAAATAAACAGTCGTCTAACCAAGGTGAGACTGAACAAGCCACAGTTCAGGATAGTAACAAGTGCTATCACAGGACATGACTCTTTTAACAAACGTTTATTTACCGTAGGTGTTACAGATACCCCCTGTGCAGGGCATGCATGGGGGAGGAAGAAATGATGGCTCACATGTTGCTGACATGTCCGGAGGTCGATTCATACAGGGCTAAACTTCTGGGAAGTCTCCCCGAAGTTGCTGGCGACATCAAAGGACTGTTGAACTTATTCGGGGAGATTTTATGGCTCGAATAATCACATTATTCCTGCCCACACGCAAAATACGCGCATAGACGTGGAGTTGCGGAAAACAGCCCGTTGTAAACTAAACTAAACTAAATAGTACAAAGAGACACTCTCTTCATTATATATAAATACTCGTACAGACGAGAACCGCTGCAAGCTACGACAGTAAAAAATAGGGTTGTGGGTTATTGGGTGAACTACTTGCAGATAAGTAAAATTTTAAGTAAGGTGAATATTGTCATTTCAAAAGCTAGCAATAAAATTTGTTTGTAGTGTTGTTAGGTTGTAGATATCTATGGGCTAAAGCAACTTCTTACCATCGGTGGACTGTGTGCTCGTTTGTCACCCTATCTCATAAAAAATACTATTGGATACAATAACAAACAAAAGGAAATTGATATTGATAAATACTAATAATATTTGAATACTTATATATAACAGATTTTTTATGTATAAATAGAATTTAGAAGTATAAATAAAATTTACAATTGATTTCGATGAACAATTCACATATAGTTAATCAATAAGTTTACGCATTCCTAATACGATTTGTAAAAATTAATGACAGTAATAAGATTTTATAGCTTTTCAAATCTACACAATAACCCGTCTTGTGGACAATTTGTTTTAATTTCGATGAATACAATGTCGTCATCTTTAAATAAATCCGCATTCTTGTAAATAATCAGTAAAAACCGGCTTAAAAATAAACGCTTTATTGTTTAGTCTCAATTATATGATGAATCCTCAACACAAAGCCAGATCCGGTTGCACAATGTATTTAAAAATTAAATAAAAAGCATTGAAAAAATATATTAAAAGACATGCAAAAAGAGAATTGGATCGGATAGCAAATAAAGTAATGAATTCCAAGATGTAGTTTTAAGCTTAATAAAACAGGTCTTCTATATTAGTAATATGTAGACTTTCATAAGAATTACTTTTTATTTGATTTATTTTACGGCCAAGAACGCTACTTACTTAAACGTTACTTAAACGCTACTTAAGCTTCTTTAATTATGCATCTATGTTTTCTTTCTTACTACATATGATTATTAAGTTATTACACGAAATTATCTTCTAATAAACTTTCGTCTTACAAATGTTTGACTCGTTAACACTTAGGAGTACTAACAATTAATTGACATCATCTTTTTTGGACACAGACGTAATTTTACTATTACAGGTTTTTATTTACAGCCAATTATAATTTATTTTGTCTTTTTGAACAGTTAAATGTTGTTATTGTTTAATTATTATCACTTATGTCATGCTGAATAAGGTATTATTTTGAATGAAGTCAACATATTTCTTTTATTTTCACGGAAATTATCAAATTACAATTAATAATGAGTAAGCGAAGTGTAGGGCGACCTGCAGGGAGTCGGTGGATATAGATGTCTCGCGACCGTGATTTGTAGCTTTCTTTGAGGGAGGCCTATGTTCATCTATGGACTTGTTAGTCCTTCACAATAATATAAAACACAATGATGATGATGATGATGATGAATGAAATTATTAATAATTAGACGTCCACGATTCGTAATCTACAAACTATATATTTCGAGTTGGATTTTTGATAATTTAACAGATTGGATTTTGTACGAAGAGTTTCGTTACAATATCCGAAAAAAGGTCTTGAATCTTCGTTCCTCGGATGTTACTTGTTTTCGAGAGAGTTCTTAATCGTATCACGTATTTTCACATACATAGAAATTGACTGACCCTGGGGAAAAATCATTTAAATTGTTTTCTACAAGAAATGTTTATTAAAATGTTGTCCAAAAATTAATGTGCTTTTTTATATGTTAAGTGTTTTAAATGTAGGAGATACGGTTCAAAGGGGGAGCCTAAGTTTTTCGAACGTTTCGACGTTAGAATTTTATTCCTTCGTTTTCACCACGATTGTTTTTATAGTAGATTTTATCACGTTTAATTAATTTATTTTTAATCCCGACGTTCCGGGTGCTTTACAGCACCCATGGTCATGGAGGAGATGACTAAGAGATTTGACGTCCCAATGTCATAGTCAGCCCGACTACCTTCAGTTTTTGAATATTAATTTTTGGTCTAAACTACGCAGAACGAAGAAACGAAGAAGTCTTGCAGTGGTATGCTTTTATTTGGATTTAATTTTGTTTATTATAGAATCTCAAGGAGATTGCAGCACCCTTCCATCCTCTTTATTGAAATTAGAATGTTTTTTTTTTAATTTCAATAGCCTCGCTATTAGGGTCGGTGCTTCAACATATAGCTGACGTGAAGCACCGACGCTCCGGGAAGTTTGCAGTCGGTGAACATGTTCAAGATAGTCCCCAACATTACATCAGATTTGATACTCGTAGACCACAAATCCTAGCAAAAGAACACCGATTCCTACCTAGGATGATACGTGAGTGAGACTTATTGACCTAGAATTTTTTTCTTTTTCATTACTTACTTACTTACTTATCGTCACGCACAATCCATAACGGGGTAGCCAGAGAGAACAGATCGCCAAGTGTCACGATCCTTACATACCTCTTTCGCTTCTTTCAGGTTCATTAACTTCTTCATACATGCACGTCTAGGTATCCGAGTACTCTTGACCCTCCCCTCTTCGAGCAATTTGCTCACATGGTCTTCGAAAGTTAGTCTCGGTCTACCTCGACACCTTTTAATATTTACTTTCGCTCTATATATTTTCTTCACCATTCGGTCTTCACTCATTCGTTCAACGTGCCCAAACCATTGGAGTACGCCCCTATCAATTTTTGTGATAAGGTCATCTTTCAATCTTTCTTTTTCATTAATCGACAATTATTAGAAAAAACTCAAAACTTTGATTAATATTTACATTGTGGCTTATGGGAAGGACCTTATTCATTTTTACAATGTTTGGCTGCATCACCGTGTACCCTATATCATTTCGTGGGTGTCGTAAGGAGCCCCCAAACCAAACCGCCGCCAAGCGCTGCAACTATGCCGCATATGATCCTATGAGGAAATCTATGGAAGACGCCTATGTACAGTAGTGGACTCTTTATTGGTTGAAATTAACGAAGCAATGAAGCTTCCTATATGTGGCTAAATACAAAATATTAAAATTAGTATTCTCTGCATTAGGAATAACTTATTGCATGTGTGTATTGCTAATTACTTTGAGTTCAAAGTGTGTGTACGTGATGTTAAAAATGTTCATCTTAGTAGGTAATCATGACTTAGTAACTAAGCACAGAGCAACAATGTATGATTTTGTTGATTTATATACAACTGCAATTTCTCATTTTACTTGATCAACTTAAAGTTTACTCATTTTTACAGATTTTTAAAGATGAAGTTAATTTTAAAGCAAGTTAATAAAGTAATTTTCAGGAAGACCTTATTACTTCCGTCAGATGGATCTCTAATGTGCTGGACGTAATCTACCCAGCCCGGTGCGAGAAGGGAGCGAAACCTATATCTATCGTCGATTAACGAACATAATCTGTTAAAAAAAGGTATTCGGTTCTGTACAATTACCATGGTAAAGCCACGCTGCAGCTATATTATGGTTGTAGCACGAATGGGTCGGCTCGACCGTGGGAGGACCATGCTCTCACAGAATACCAACGTAAAATAGCAGCCTAATACTAATGTGTTTCGTATGGTGAGTGTAGAGATCCGGAGACCATTTTATACTGGAAATAAGGCACTCCTTCTTAGTCCTCAGGGGTGACAACGCATCTGCGATTTGATTATTCATCGAAGATAAATGTAGATGTCTATGGGCCACAGCATCCACTTACCATCAAGTGGACTGTATGCTGTTTGTCACCCTTATTCTATAAAAAACACCATACGTAACACAGCAGCATGAACCTTTTATGTTGGTATTTTGAGAGGTAGTTGTGCTTCCTCGGTTGAGCCGACTCATTTGTGCTACATCCGTAATAAAGATATATTACGGATGTAGCACAAAAACAGCACGGCTCTACCATAAATTGCCATTATTTTACGAAAATATTCTCCCAGTAACTGCTGCATAAGTAGTACATTAGCAGTTTGAGTAATATCTGTAGAAGCTCCCAGCGTGATAAGTACGGAAAAGAAATTCAGAAATATATACCAGCTAGTGCTTTCTTTAAAAAGCCTTTCGCAAACTGAGAATTATTAAAATACTAATTACGCATACAGAACTAAAATCTTTGATAGTCGAAACACAACATAATCTGTTTCGACTAGCAACATTTTTGCTCGAACAAGGAGAATGCGGGAAAGAACTCCTGGAAGAACCGAGCTCACTCTAATCCTAGCATAAAATACCAGCATACTATGGATATTGTCCATAAGATCAGCAACGACTCCATCTTAATTCTAGGCGACGATAACTTAACTGGATTTTTTTCTGAATTGAGTATAGATGTAGGTAAGATGTAGGTAAGTAGATGCTGTGGCCCATAGACGGGCCACAGCATCTACTTACCATTTATTGGATTGTGTGCTCGTTAATCATTCTAACTTTTATAAAAAAAATTGTGCGGGCGTTTAAACTATAAAAGAAATACATTCAAATGTTCTGATGGGAATAACACAGAAAAAGTTTTCACAAGTATCTAGCTTGGAAATATGTCAAGTGAGATATCAGTGAACTTGTTAGGTCGAGAGTCTCAACATTCTGAATACGAATAATTCGATGAAAAGTCTTTAGCAACCATTCGAAAATAAATGTCTATATACAAGTGCCAGTGTGTTAGTTCTCATGGCGAATTGAGCTCACCGGCAAGTCAAACACAAGGGCTCATTATGCTGAATGCTCGCCGGAGTGTACTTAGTCGCCACTGTGAATTCCGCGCATATGTGTTAATAAATATACTAATTAATAAGAGTTTGTTTAGTGCTATATTTATTTATTGAACGTCTCGTCTCGACGTGACGTAAGACTCGAGGGTTATAGGTCTAAGGAAATAATTCTTAAGTATTACATTGATTCTTATTATGCTTGTAATGAATAATAATAGATGATATCATTTGTACAATTTTTGCGATTGCAAATTTGATGCCGTTTTAGGTTGAAATATTAACTGTGAATATAGCGTAGCATAGTTGGATAAGAGAATCAGGAATATGCCCACACAGCTAAGATTACGACAGAAGATTAAAATAGAAGCATAATGCTGTTATATTTCGTATTGTGCCGAGAACTGGAGATTTTTCATAGAATAAGGGTGACAAACGAGCACACAGTCCACCTGATGGTAAGTGTATGCTGCAACTCTTAGCCATCTACATCTATCAAATTCAAATGCATTGTCACCCCTGAGGACTATCACGAATGCCTCGTTTCCAGTAAAAGGGGTCTCCAGTTCTCTAGATAATTTATTAGTATGTAACCAGGCATTCCATTCTGTTTCATTTATTGGCCATCTCTTTCACTTAATATCAGGTTGACGATGTGTTATTTTATCACCAAACATCTATACAAAAGAATCAATCACCACTGACCACATCTCACGCTGTAAGATGATGCCTTGTTGGTAGAAAATGTTACGGAATAGATCTGAAAATCCAAAACCATGAAACGACCAACAGCATCTAAGGTGAGGGTCTTTCGACGGTATTAGCGATTAACAGGCTATCATGCATGGCAATTAAAAGCTAATGATATTTGTATTTGTCGCCGTGACCGAGCTTCGGTCTGGAGGATTATATTTTCCTTGTTCGTTCTTAAGCAGATCTGGGTAATAATATAGCTGAGTAATTAGTTTCAACAATTGTGCATAGACATGTTTTCATCCTGCGTATTGTTGCTCTCCCACTTAGTTTTGAAATGAAGTTGCTTTGACCAAAGAAGGAACAATTAAAAAAAACTCTGCAGAAGTCCTCCTTTTTATATTTACTCGTTGTGCTAAAATAATTTTTTTTGATAAAATACGTTTTGGCACCTTCTGCTCATGATAAAATGTAATAGACAGTCAAAGGTTGAATCGATCACACGTAATTTCAAATCTATTTTTATGTCAATGTACAGAACAAGTTATTACTATACTATAGTATGTATGAGGATGCATTAAAATGAATAGTTTCTCGCAAAGAGCCAGAACTGTGTTCGTTAATACTTAGTTCGTTTTCAAGCACCTTTTCACACGTTCGCTAAAGCTAATTTATAAGTAACCATGCGTTATACGCCAAGAAATATTGCAGAATATTAAGTCTTTTCCTTGGGTTGATTAGTTTGATTGCAAGTTTGTTTTAAATAAACTTCCTTAGAAGAAACGAATGACTAGGTAATTAGGATTTATGTGAAAATATTTCCATGGTTAGGTATATAGGTTTGTGGGTCGACCAAAAGTGGACGCTCGTCTAGTGTGTAGTATAGTTTAGGACGGATCCGCTTCCACTATCGCCTGTAGTTCGTCAGTATCAACTTTCTTCTCCGGGCGACTACGGGCTTCATTTGTGTGGCTTCCGAACAAAAACGATGAACCATTGACGCCCAGTAGTCCTTGGTCCGGTATACATCACGAATATTGCGTGCTGATTAAGGATTAATACATATATAAAAATAATATGTAGTAGTATTTAAATAACGATTTTTTATATTTATGCGAACACTACACATTTAAATAATTTTTTTAAAGAATATTAACAATG
Organism: Parnassius smintheus behrii; assembly: GCA_036936625.1. Classification (NCBI taxonomy): domain Eukaryota; kingdom Metazoa; phylum Arthropoda; class Insecta; order Lepidoptera; family Papilionidae; genus Parnassius; species Parnassius smintheus. The sequence goes on along the minus strand of JAUPFT010000015.1, from coordinate 32,862,104 downwards.
CTATAAACATTACTAATATTCTCCTTAACCACTCGTGGTAAGCTTAAATTGCTTGTGTTACGAGTGGTTCACGCTAGTAGTCGAATGGTGGACTCGAACCCACGACCTTTTTGAGATCGCGGTCCGCGTCCTGCCATTAGGCTACTGTCGCTTATAATGGCAGGACGCGGACCGCATCGCGCGGAAATAAATCTAGTTTATACGGATTTTATCTTAATATAAAATAAGTTAATATACGCGATATATAGGTCTGCCCGCAGTGGGAACTTGTTGATGCGATAGCGTAGCTTCTGACTCTCAAAAAATGCTTTGTAAAAGACCAATTTTGAATAAAAATATTTGATTTTAATTTAGAGTTTGTCCAAGTCCATCTACAGTTACTACAATTTAAAATGGCCAGTTCAACAAAACGGCAATTTCATAAGTAAACAACTAATATATAAAATAATATCGTTCGGGCGCAATTTAAAATTATGTTGGATTTATCATTTATTTCGCCGTCCTAATAATTCAAAATAAAGACATTATTAGATACTATGTCTGGGAGACTATTTGAACGTAACGGTACATTTTGCACATATATTATACATGTGCTATTAAAACGCAATCTGTAAATATTTTATAGATACTTATTTCCTTCCTGATTTTCATTTTTTATAGAATAAGAGTGACCAACGAGCACACAGTCCACCTGGTGGTAAGTGGTTGCTGAAAAAGTAGAAAAAGTAGATATCTACTTATATCCTCGATTACGAATCAAAATGCAGATGCGTTGTCTCCAGTGAGGACTAAGATGGAATGCCTCGTTTCCAGTAAGAAGGGTCTCCAGTTCTACACACTTACCATACGAAACACATCAGCGTTAAGCTGCTATTTTACGCTAGTATTTCGTGAGAGTGTGGCACTTTCCCGGTCGAGCCGACCCATTCGTGCTACAAGGCTACGAATATACTACTAATATAGCTGCAGCATGGCTCTACTACGTAAAAATATCACTTAAACAATTAGGTTGAATGTAGAATAAATACCGATTTTATCTTTCATAGATTTTGTCCCTTCTCGACAAAAGTATTTCATTTAAAATAAAAAAAGTTTGATTTTTTAACGTTTGATTACTTGCATTGGTCATCATTGAATATTGAACGTAAATGAACAGTGAAAAAACAAAAAATATCGATTAATGATTTCTAATTACTTTCCTGAAAACATAATATGTACAAACACATCTTTGATTTTCCTATTGCGTTTACGTAAAGATTTTCAGAACTTAAGTATTTATCTAAACATTAAATAAACTATGAGATAAGACAATCGTTAGTACGTAATGACTTATATAAGGTCGGGGAAAAAGTTTCTTCGTATTTTATAAACAAATTCAAGACATTTTCTTTTAAAGTTTAATTACATTTTAACTATAATATATATGTGCCATTTTGTAGGCAGTGACATAATCTTGTTGCTGTAGAAAGCTTGGGATTTTTATCAAAAAAATGCGACAAGTAGTTTTGACAGTCCTCTCTTGATGTTAACCTGATACTACCCAAAGAATTCTTAAGAGACCGAAACAGATGAAAATCTGAGGGTACAAGGTCAGAACTATATGGTAGATGCGTTAGCACTTCTCCAACCAACCAAGCTCTCTCTATTTTTGCTGAAAGACCACACGTCTGGCGTTATCATGGTGAAAGACCACTCCTTTTATGTTAATCAATTCCGGCGTTTTTTATCAATTTCTTGCTTGAGTCTCATTAGTTGTTGGCAGTAGAGATCCGAATCAATAGTTTTGCCCGACGGTAAAAGATCATAACAAACGATGCCCTACCAATCCAACCATCCGCACAGCATCACCTTATTGCGTATTAATCCGGGTTTCGCTACCTTTTGTCCATGAGCTATTTCGCACGTTCTTGTCGTAAGTGAATCTTCACCACCAGTGATCAATCTTTTCAAAAATGGTACGGTTTCATTACGTTTCAATAGAGAATCGCAAATGAGTAAACAATTATTCATTAGGTTTCTTTCAGTGAGCTTGTGTGGTACCCAAATATCGAGATTTTTTGTAAAGCCAGACTGTTTTAAATGGGTCAAAACTGCTTGGTGGTCAATCCTCAATTTCTTCAATTTTATACAAACAAAATACGAAGAAACTTTTTACGGGACCTATTATTATTCGGATGTTTTTTAAATTTTAATTTTTACTTTTTAATTCCCAACGTTTCGGGTGCCTTACAGCACCCAAGGTCACGGGGGGACTGCGGTGTTTGACGTCCTGATGTCTTAGTTAGCCCTCAGTTTCTTCTTTTCTCTTCTTCAACTTCAGTTTTAGAATATTAACTTTTGATCCGATCTACGTAGAATGAGCTTACTATATCTTGAAGTCTTGTAGAGGTATGCTTCAGTCTGGATTTAATTTCATTAATTATAGGATCCCAAGGAGATGGCAGCACCCATCCGTCTTCTCTTTTGAAATTAGGATATTTTTTAATTTCAATAGCCTTGCGAATCATCCTTTGTAAGCATTGGTGTTCTTTTGTGGTGTATCAAATCTGATGTAATACCGAAGATGATCTTGAACATGTTTACAGATTGCGGACGTCAACGTCAGCTATATGAGTGTGTTTTTATAGATCCTTTCGTTTGTTCTATGTAAGAGACCACATTCACAGTCCAACTTCTACTCTCCTGCATCTTGTAGAGGGATATTACACTTGACGGATGGTAAAAAATTACATATATTCTTCGGTGGATTGTAGTAGGTTTTAATGGAAGCTCGCTTCAAGATGTAGTCAATCTTTTCTTTGACTCCTCTGACGTATGGTAGTGCAGCAGGCACACGCTAAATTAACTCAAAAATTAAACTCGATAAAATCCGTAAAATTATTTTCATTTAAAACTTTAGTACGTGTCTAACGACGTACGAATTTCATCGATCATAAAACATAAACATCCACTAGAAATTATCCACTAGCAATGAATTATGTAATGATACCTTACTAGAATTATTATTGCTTTCAAATAGACATTATCGGAGGCCTGCTACCTAATGATTGAATAAATAATATATAAATGACATTTCTTCATGCCGGCATACGTCGTAACTTTACAAGGCGCAGTTCGATCTTACATGAATAATCTCATCTCTTGGGTGGAGAATCCAAATACTAGCTCCTTGCACTTGACTGCATTCAGCGAAGAATAGCCCGAATCGTTGACTACCTAGTTTTTCTGATCAACTCGGTTCACTGGCGTTTAGCGTAAGATACGTTGCATCTCTTGACATTTTATCGCATTTACCTCAAGGAATACTCCGAGGCGTTAAACAGATTGATTGCAGTCGCCAAGTTGGACATAATTTTTAATACCGTCCACACAGTTTTGATGCTTGGTTATTACAATACACTACAATGCAATTAGCCAGTAGGTACTTTACGTTCTTGATGGTCGTACAACCTTGTAAAATCTTCTGTGATCAGCGGCATTTTCCCGGAGAGGTAATACTTAAAGTAAAGGGACTACTGCTTTTAATGGACCGGAAATGAACCTGACACATCTCTGGTGTTGCGGTTTTTCATAGGCGGCGGTAGTCACCATATTACCATTTACCATCATATGAGCGGCAAACTCGTTGTCTATAAAAATGTCTGTATATATTATATTTAGCTTTAACGCTTTGATCCGTTTTGGGTGTTATATGGCTACATCTAGCAAAAATATTTTTATTCCCAAATTATATTTAAGTTTAGCGGTTACAGATATATTGAAATATTATTACGTATAGCCGTATGAGGACGCTCAAAGTCGCTCAGCGAGGGCTATGCTCGGAGTTTCTTTGCGTGATAAACTTAGAAATGAGGATATCCGCAGTAGAACCAGAGTGACCGACATAGCCCAACGGATTAGTAAGCTGAAGTGGCAATGGGCCGGCCATATAGCTCGAAGAACCGACAACCGTAGGGGAAAAAAGGTTTTCGAGTGGCAGCCTCGTACCGGTAGACGAAGTGTAGGGCGACCCCCCACTAGATGGAGTGACGACCTGGTAAGACATGCAGGAAGTCGATGGATGCAGGTGGCCCAGGACCGTGCTTCGTGGCATACCTTGGGGGAGGCCTATGTTCAGCAGTGGACTTGTAAAGGGCTGTAATAATGATGATGATGATAGTGTATAAATATATAATTGCCTATGTAACCGTTACATCCTCTCAAATGTCCACTGCTGAACATAGGTCCCCCCCACAGATGGCTTCATAGGGGAATATTTGCCATAACTGCCACTGTTGGAAACCCTTGTTTTTTTTAGTTAATATTAACTAAAAAAGGAAACGCGGCTACCCATATCCATGTCCTTGCTTGTTTACCTATGTCATCTCTAACAACACGATATGAGATGATACGGACTAGTGGATATCCTTACACCACCACTACATGGTCCTGATCCACGCAGACTGGACTTTTCTATATATACTTATGTTAAAATAAATATTTATAATAAAATAAATACTTCTTTGCTTTAATTTTATACCGTGATAGTGTCTTCACGATATGTCCAAACCGTGTTTTATCAAAACTCCCATTCCCGTCACTATACGATCCTTAAAATAATGTCGATAGAACAACAGGAAGCGATTTATTAAAACCCGATCGCTTGATCATAGGAGTGTGTATACAGATATAGTCTTTGTTAGCGCACGCCGCTGGAACGAGACTTGTCGATATTTTATTTATTTTTTATTAAAATCGCCTACGGAATGTAGCGAGAGTGCTTGACACGGCAGGTGATAGTTCGTAACATATGCTCGTGATAATTGAATGTTTGTGTGTCACAAACGCCATTGCTGTGAATGAACACATAATAAATGTTGCTTAAGTATGCGTTTTATGAAAATAAATTGTGGATTTCGAGTAGCTTAAAGAGTGAAAAATGTTTTCGTAAGCTTTCTTCTTGAATGGAATGGGTGATTGCATTACCATTACCACCACAGCCTCTCAAAAATCTGGTGCTGAACCTCAATAGGCCTCTTCTGCCTTAGATATTTAACGTTGTTACTTCGCTTGGCAAGCGGGTTTGGCAATTGTAGTTTTTGAGTAGTCATCAGAAAGATGGTGCTTCTTCTATTTCATTTCCTTCTGTCGGCCCTTACACAACCCACGGGATGAAATGGTGTAATGGCATATTACACAGCCACGACACTGTCAAATAAAGTTGTATATTGAAAAGGAAATATTTTTTTTCTTATCGGTCTTAATTCCGCTGACGGAAGATGAAAACTGTGCCCCATAGACACCTACATCTATCACCGATAAGAATCAAAACGTTGATGCTTTGTCACCTCTGAGGACTATGATAGATTACCTTGTTTCCAGTAAAAGGGTCTATACTCACCACAATATGCGACTATTTATTTTCTGGTATTGTATGTGGTCCATTTAAAGTACTGGATAGATAAAAGTCTTTACTAGAATCTATAATATAGAGCATTTCATTGACGATTTTCCCAAATACTTAACAGGTTTTTCAGGCAGGTTGTTGAACATGGATTTGGTAATGCAGTCTAGTAACGTATACAAGAGAGATAATACTAACCTTCTCTCGAAACGTTAAATGAAAAATCTGGAAGAAAGATGGTAAGAAACGCAGGATGTGGATGGATACTCAGGGCCTTGTTTTGTGGAAATCCTTGGGTAGCCAATGTTTGGAAGTGGACGGGCTGTAATGATGATGATGATGACGATAGCTGCTCCCGCTTTATTAAAAAATCCAGTCTTGATATTAAAAAATAATTAAAAATAGTTCTTTTAAAACACTTGATACTTTACGCATTTTTTTAGTACTGCATAAATTGTAGTTTTAATCAGTATGTCAGGTATATTTAAACCACACCATCATATTATAATTGTTACGAAAGACATTCTTATTCAACGCGTAGACGTTTAAAAACTGATGTGAATTTCGTAGTGTAACTGGTGCCATGTATATTATGTCAATTTTACAAAAGTTAAGTGTTATAATTGAGGACGGTACCGACTTGATGGTAAGTACGTAGTGGCTCATATATACCTGCATCTATCTTAGATTAGGAATAAAAATGTCGATATGTGGTCATCTCTGGGGTTAAGATAAAATGTCTCGTAACTAGTAAAATGGGAACTGTAGCACCGTGTAAAATATAGCATCAGTATCATTCTACTATTTTACTTTTGTTTCTATAAAATTGAGTTGACAAACTAATTTATAGTCTACCTAATGGTACTAAGTAAGTATTAATTTACTGCAGTCCATTGATACTTGCAACTAAGGTCAAACAAAAAGTGTACGATATGATGACTCTTTGTATGTTTGCTGTTGGTATGTCTTACAAATTAATAAATAAATAATTAAATAGGAGAGCTGTATTGTCACCTCTGAAGACTAAGATGTAACCTGTAATTATACTGGCTCTAAGGGTATTCCCCTTCAGACTTCCGGTCTGAGAGCAGAGCAGATATTACATAAAAATATTTAATTATTTTTCTTCAAGTTGGGTTATTATATTGTTCATTTAAGTCACTATATCTTAGCACCAACTCAGGAGCTATTATGTTTTATATGTTCGTTAATATTGGAGTATATTCATATGTATAAAGAATTTGCCAGGATAAAATGCTTTACTGACACATGATATGCTTTTGAAAGGTTTTCCTCATTAATTTAAATGGTCAGATAATCTCAATTACGAAGACAATATTTGCTTGTAACAAACAATTAATATAATCATGATAAAGTGATTTAAATGTTAGTTGCCTCATTCCTGCGTAATAAATGGAAGGTACTGGTAGCACATTAATACATTTTTCCCGTAATAATTCACGATTGTGGTTAAACAATGTCTGTTTTAATTACCTAATAATATAATGAAAGAGTTGCAAACGGGAATGTATTCCGTGTGTATCACTAACATTTTATGTTCTTTTTTTAAATATATTCTTTTTTATCCAAAGTGACGAATGGACGTATAGTTTATCTGTACCATCAGTGGCTACTGCAGTGGCTATAGACACATGCGGCCAACTTCACAGAAATAGGGTTATAAGATGCGTTGCCACCTAAGCACTAAGATGTAATGCCACACAAACTGTAAATGTAATAATTAATTACAACTAGCTGGAACCTGGCGCGTTGCAGATGCAAATGAAATAATTGTGAAAATATCTTCTTTAATTTAGAAGAGTTATATTGTTTAGTTAAACATCATAAAACATCCATTGAAGTTGAATGATATATAACTTTCAAATAAATTGTTTTTAGTTAATTGTACTATGTCTATAACCTTCACGCAAGTTCAAGCAATAAGTTGACAAAGTTTTACCGTAATGAAATGAACGGTAGGGCAGCGCATAAAATACTAATTATATAATAAATATAAATTTTTATATATTAGATGACAGACAACATACAATGTAAATAGTGATTTATTCCTTTGGACAAACCTGTGTAAACTTTCCTCTACGCATTATCGATCTATTACATTTATTACATTCGACGATCTATCAGATCGTTGACGCAGGGAAAAGTTAAAAACAATTTTATTATTTAAATAAGATACATTCTCTAATGGGCAACTCCTTGTGTATGGGTTTGCCGTAATAACTTCTGTCATACTCGTTTCCGGTCCAATATTGCACACATGACTCACAAATTGTTACATTATAAAACAAAACTGACACTAAACTTCCGCTAAACTAACAAATATCGATATTGGTTTTGAAACTACAAAATATACACAGCAGCATTTGTGTTTTTGGGTTTTATATACTACATAGTTTAATGTGACTGTGATACGTACAACAAAGCAGTGGAATAATTTGCCATCGACTTTTTTAACGCAAGAGTGGATAGGCTTCTGTTATATTATGACAGTGCGATAAACAAATGTGATTGTAAACAAGCACTGGCCTATTAAAGAAACTGCATCCTAATTTTACTATTGTTCTGTCGCGAAAGCTTTACATGTAGTCTCTGAGAGTCTCTGAGAGTGTCTCTGAATTAGTGCGTACTCGTACAATGACTCTTTACTGCGTAGCCGCGAGGCATAAAATGGCCAGAGAACATCGTCATGATAGTTGAATATTCAAAACATAGTCAACATAAAACAGATATTCATTGTATAAATCCTATTATCAAAGGTAAGTAAAAGACGTTACATGAAGGTGCTAATAAAAACCATAAATTTACGAGTCCCCTATTTTTGATAGCGTTGTCCACAGACCGTTCCCTACGGACCTGTTTCAATGCAGCCGACAACTGGAACTAAATCTCCGTTTAATCTTATTAATAGACTTGTAAATACTGGATACATTTCATCAGGTCAAATAAAGCATTTTTCTTACGCTTGTCTCGTAGTCATGATAAGTATAATCTATGGGTAATTAGGCTGTAATATATTGAGCTTTGAAGTTATTTCGTGGTTTCTTTACCTCATTAATGGAACATTATTCTTACTTTTTGAATTTTATGGTAAGCTCCATTTATTTATTTAAACACGTCGACTTCGTAAAGTCAGGTGAAATTAAAATATTATTCTTTGTTCACTTTATTATTTCAATAAATTTGTTTACTTTGAAAAATCATTCCACTGTTAGCTTGCTGTAAAAATGATTACGGTGAGCACAATAGAGCAGTATTATGTAATACGTCTACGCTCTACGGGTATAAGTGTGATAGAATTTTTTGATGGATTAGTTGTATAGCGTGCACTGCGATGTGGTGCGTTGTAGTGCGTTAAAAAATATGCAACGAAAAATCGTGATTCCAGTGAGTCCAGTACGCGCACAGTAGTGAAATATCCGCATGTTTTACCATTCGAATCTTCGAATCCCAACTTTTATCGATAACGGATGAATCTTTTCAAACCGCTATGCGTAGGCAATGCTGAACGTGTTAGATGTGAAAAACCTGACAACAACAGCGTGGCCGCTTGCTGGTTTCCGGATTTTTATAAACAGTGTTCGGGGTTTCATACAAGTATATTCGATGCAATAAATCTGTACGATGCACCATAACAAATATGTAGCAATCTAATTAATTTAAATCCGATGCTTTTTTATTCTCAAATGATACGAAAATTTACCGCAGCGCGCGCTATTCTTTATGTTAATATATAATCTATACAAGTGCGATATAATATCATTATAAAATGTAGGTAGATTATTAAAAAATAAAATTCACACTCAGAAGACTAAGAGCAAGAAAACCTGGGCCTCTATCTTACTTGGCAATTTCTTACACCTTTCTGTCTAGTCAGCGCTAAGATTTGACTTAGTAGGAGATTCGTTTAAGTTAAGCTGTTAGTATTTTACTAATTGTTTTAATTTTACAGTAGAAAGTACAAAATCAAATCTATAAGCAGCATTGTTTTGCTTAAGCTTCATCCCGAGGAAGGCATTCAAGAGGTTGTGACCGCGGTAATGGATTTAAGCTCTGCACCACTCCAATGCCGGAATCTGACCGCTAAATAAACAATTCACTCAGTCCTCCAAAATCACTAAAGTGAATGGCCTGATAGAAAGTATTATGAAATAATTACGATGCTCATGATGGCCCCTTGTGCGGTAGACATGTATGCTTTTTATTAGCGTGCTAATAATATTAAGATAAGAAATCTCGGTACCGTTATTATGTGTTACTTTTGTAATGCTTTATCTACTTGATTGATAGTGGGAAATTGTATTTGTAAGTAATTAACATCTATGTTACTATATGTCATAAAATTGTCTATGAGTTTCGCTATCACCAGTGTCCACACTTTTATTATACTTTTGGGAGATACAAAAACAAGGCGGTTAAAGAAGTTTTATTCTCACATATATGTATACATATATATATATATATCTGATATTATAATATATATATATATATATATATATATATATATATATATATATATATATATATATATATTATAATATCAGCATGTGTTTCTGTTCCTTCACCTCGTTACTTTTTTCATATAAGTGATAATACTTTGCGAGAATAAAGGCCGTGTGCAGAAAAGAAATATGTGTCATTCCATTTTGATCGACCATGAGAAATTCCAAAAAGACATTATGACAGACTGTCAGTTGTAAAATACACCACACAGTGTGCAGAATCGATGGTGCATTCCATTCATGGTGATATTCCGCCATAAAACATGATAGGGCGATGTCGGTAGTATCAGATTAAAATGCAAATGCGTTGTCTACTCCTTGGGGACTAAGATGGTATGCCTCGTTACTTGTCAAAAGGTCAGGTCAGTCAGTCAAGTTTATACGTGGTAGAGCTGTGCTGCAGTTATATTAGTAGTATAGTTGTAGCACGAATGGGTCGGCTCGACCGGGGGAGGACCACGCTCTCACAGAATACTAGCGTGAAATAGTAGCTTAATGCTGCTGTGTTTCGTATGGTGAGTGTAGACAACCGGAGACGCTTTTTACTGGAAACGAGGCATTCCAGCTTAGTCCTCACGGGTGACCATGCATCTGCAGTTTGATCTGTAATCAAGGATAGATGTAGATGTCCATGGGCCTCAGCAACCACTTACCATCAGGTGGACTGTGTGCTCGTTTGTTACCCTATCGTATAAAAATGTCAAAACTCACCCTATTGAACACACCAACACTATTCTATTAATTTACACTGGATTTCTGTGAGAATGTGATTAAACCCCAGTCATGTTGACCGAATCGTGCTGCAGCCATTAACTGTATATAAACCATAATATAGCTGCAGCATGGCTCTACCGATCCATACTGCAGTAACGTACGAGCAACACCCAAAGGTTTGCAAAATACATTTATTTATAAGGTCATCTATTCTTTTCTACATTACTGAATGTTGGCGACGAAAAGGGTATGTAAGAATTTTTTATTAAATTAATATGGCGTCTGTTAAACCCACTCAGTGATAAAGTTATAAATAAATAAAATGCCGAGTGCCTGTTGTTACTTGCTGAAGTTTTGTTGCCCGGTCTTAATAAAGCTTCACAAAATAACACCATTTTACGATAACAACAGTTTAATAGTATGGAATTTAAAACATAAAACAGTGTTGAAATAGGCTGTGCGAGTGATGTGACGATCTGAAAGAGATGCGAGAAGTCGATAGATGCAGGTGGCCCAAAACTGTGTTTTGTGGCGTTCCTTAGGGCAGGCCTATGTTCAGCAGTGGACTTGTGATGGGCTGTAATGATGATGATGATGATGAAAGTTAGGCTTTGTTTTTTGTTGATGCATATATTTCATCGTTAAAAGATGATAGCTTTGCGATGAATCTTGATCTTAAATTAATGACTATAATTTTAAAGAAGTTTAAAAAAATAGTGTTTAATTATTAAAGACGACTTCCGATCACAGCGTCAAGCGTGAAAACGTACTTGTAGGTGATAGGCCGGGAGCTGGTGACAGGTGACGTTCCACGATTTTGTCGTGCATGCCTTTTTAAGGCATGATAACTAACCCTAAAATATCAAAGATTGTCGAATATCGGGATTGTCGAAAATCAAAAATTCAGTCTATGACTGAATTTTTGATTTTCGATGCCGACGTCATTATAAACACTGAGAGCAATATGGACATGTTTTGCTGGCTATATGGTTTCTAGTAGAGATGGGCCGAATATGGATTTCACCAAATACGAATATGCGACCGAAAGTTCGGTAAAACTTTTAGCGCTGGACCCTGCCCCTCGCTCTCCCGCCACACCTGACATGTTATAGCATCATCTAGTACTGAGCAAATTACTGGTACATGCTTATGTTTTGACTATTTTTGTGAGAAAAAAAAGTATTTCCTTGTGTTATTCTTAATGAAAATTGATAATTATGTGATAAAAATGAGTGGCAGGAGATATACCATTTGGACCTTTTTTAGAGAAACTGACGACCAAAGTAAAGTGAAATGTGCTAATGTAATGTAATATTTATTTGTTTGATTACAAAAAAATTATCAAGCTTTCTATTTACTACAATTGGAAATAAATCTACAGTGCCTCTAAAACGTAACGCTATACAAGTAGATTTAACCCACAAATTAGACAGGCCTGTTGGTCTAGTGGTTAGTGACCCTGACTGCTATGCCGGAGGTCGTGGGTTCGATTCCCACCCAGGACAAATGGTTGTGTGGTGAGCACGATCATTTGTTCTGTGTCTGGGTGTAATTTATCTATAATAATTATGTATTTAGAAATATATAAGTATGTTTATCAGTTGTCTAGTACCCATAACACAAGCTCTGCTTAGCTTGGGACTAGATGGCGTTGTGTGATAGTTGTGGAATATTATAAAAAATAAAAAATAAAAATAAAAAACAAATAAAATATACTTTCAACACTAAAATTATGAAAGACATGGCATTACTCAATTCGTACATTTAAATACAGTGGACACCTTGAGTACCACTTTAACGAATGTTTGGTGATTTAGCCGAATATGCGGCCGGATACGAATATTCGGTAAAGCTGCCGAATATGCCGAATACCGAATATAAAACGAATATTCGGCCCATCTTTAGTTTCTCGTGTAAAAAATTCTCGAGGAAGAAGAAAAAAATAATTTTGTACAATTATGATATTTATCTTATTTATTTATAAACTTTATTGCAAAACATCTATACGAGTAAAATGATTACGAAGATCGGATTTAATGATTTTTGGCATTATTTCCCAATAAACCCGGTATGTGTGGAAATAATAAAATAATAGCAAAAAATTATGGTAAACTATAAAAAACTACAAGTACTAAACATATATTGTTAAAAATGTAAAAAATAGCCTAGTATTATATTAACAAAAACAAAATATAGTTATGTACCATAAAATCTGCACACACACATACACACACACACAAAACATTTATATAACACTTGTTTATTTATTATTTATCCATCTTAAATACTAATAGATATTATAACATATACTATAATTACGTCGACAATATTAAAACACATTTAAAAATTATTTGCAAACCAATCTTTCAACGCCTGTCTTGTTAGATATTTTAACAAAGAAGACTCTGGAACTCTTTACACGAAACAGGACATCCTGAGCCTGATCGTAGCATTGACTTATATATTACTAGCGGATCGTAAAGGATTTATCTACATAAGATCTAAATTTTAAAAGCCAAAAACATAAATCGCCTATTAAAAAAAGGAAAACAATTTTAATGCTATTAAATGTTACTGAAACATTTTACTTTTTTATCTTATCTATTATTTTAAACTCTTATCACTATTGAAATAAATATTATTTTCAAAGAGTAGTCAAGGAAAAAGAAATCTTCAATCTCAATATCCGAATATATTGCCGTCGAACAAAAACTACGAGCTTTCCCAGGCTGTATAGGTTCATCGCTATAAAGAACTTGCGGTGTTTTCAAATCAGCGCTCGATCGGTAACGCGGCGCTGAGCGACCGCAGCTTTACGAGCCGGGCGGGAATTGAACGGCGGAACTTCACAAGCGAGACGTTGGCGTTAATTCTATCTCCGTGCTTGATGGTTGCCAGCGTGATTCACGAGGTGGGTTACAGAGGCGGCAAGAAAAACAATGTACCTCTTAGTAAGTGGAAGATTTTGTTACTAAATTTGTTGATATTTTTAGCGATCTGTGATAAATTCTGCTAATCGACACACTTACGGAATCACCTCGGTGTTTTTCTGTCTGTATGTCTGACTCGGAGGTTTTGCTTTAAGTGATTTAAATTCGTTTTATTTAAAAAAAAAACAAAAAATGAGTTTATTCATAATTATAAAATGCATGCAAAAAGACAGATGTTATGGTTGGGATTTTTTATAGGATATGGTGACAAACAAGCACACAGTCCACCTGATGGTAAGTGGTTGCTGTGGCCCATAGACATCTACATCTACACTCGAATACGAATCAAAATGCAGGTGCGTTGTCATCCGTGAGGACTAAGATGGAATGCCTCGGTTCCAGTAAAAGGGTCTTCGGTTCTCTACACTCATCATACGAAACACAGCAGCATTAAGCTACTATTTGACGCTGGTATTCTGTGAGAGCGTGGTCATTCCCCGGTCGAGCCAACCCATTCGTGCTACAACTATACTTCTATTATAACTGCAGCATGGCACTGCCACGTATAAAAGATAGAGAAGAAGATAATTTTCGACTTAGTGTTAGTTTTGATATAAGAATTTTCCCCAAGTGAAAGGAAAGTGAGAGAAACATTTTGACACATTTTCATGTCTCATTTCATGTATTAATGTCAGGTCGATATTTCAAAGTTTTTCAAGCATCATTTTTAAAAATTTATAATTGACTTTTAATGTCTTTTATTTTATTTTAATCTTAATACATAAAATTTTCAAATTGCTATTTCACGCCAAATATTCAAAAAGTGCTGTGAAAATCTGGGAATTAAGATTATGAGTTAGAAAATAAACTATAAATTGTAATACCCTATTTTTTATACGTTTGACTTCAAACATTTTTAGGATAAATGTTGTTTAATTATTATCAACTCAATTTATATCTAATTATATTTACAGCTGTGTATATATAACTGTAAATATAGTGAGATATAAATTGCAGGAAGCTAGTAGTACCAGTTACTCGACGCCACCGAGTCAGTAATTCATTCTTGGGGTTGATGTATACGCTTTTACAACAAAATCCCAGAAAATATACAAAATTTATTATTTTCAAAATTTTTATTAAACTAAGTTTGTATAAAAAGGGTTATGATAATATTAAGGAATTTATGGATGATAATAACCCCTGGGAAAGGCTTATCACTTTGATATGCCTGGCAGACGAATTATCGATCGCATTACCAAATGTTTCGCACCTTTGGTGCTGCTCATCTTAGCCTGTATGTGTATTTTTCATCTAGCTTTATGTACGCTGCTATAATGATAAGATGATACAGTCCTCTACTAGAGACCATGAGATTGTCCTGGAATTTCCTATAGTCGACACCCATGTAACGAAAGGCGTAATAACACACGGGATCTATTGCCCTTTACTCTGTAAGGTAATTTTGACGGATGTTTTTTAGACTTAACATTTCCTTGTGAGCTTTTTACTACACTTATTATATTAATCCTCATTTGGTGAATGATGCTATTTGAAATACACATAAAAATTTTAACAGTAAAAGGAAATATATATTATTTTCATGTAATACGCTATTTGTATTATTTGGGAAACAAGATAGCTTTATTTTCTAAGAGCTACGCTGTGTCAGATCCAAATAAGTCATTACAGGAATTAGCTATTAAGTAAGCAATCTAAGGAGGAGTGTCAGTGTTAAATGGTGCGACTCGAGAATAGTTTGAGATCGGCGTTAAATGGCACATAAACTGCCTCTGATGTCGATAGCCGCTAGTTATTTGACATTTACTACTCATCGGGGCGTTCGACTACATACGTTTTTACGCGAAAGGAAAAAGGTTTTACTGGAAAGCATGCAGCGTCTAAACATTGTTACAGAGAAGTTAGATCCTTATCGTTCCTAAAATATGAACTCATGGGCTCTTCCAAAATTTTTATGTTTTATTTATTTTTGTAAAAATAAAAAGGTATAAAATTTGCCTAATGAACGAGCACACAGATCACCTGGTGGTAAGTAGACGGTGTGACCCATAGACACCTTATGACCGTCCTCGACTAAAAATAAAAACGCATAAATTACGAGTATATCTCCCTTGAGGACTAAGTTAGCATGTCTTGTTATCGGTAAAAAGGGTCTCCGATTCTTACTATACGAAACACTGTTAAATATAAACTATTATTTTCCTTTTTGTTGCTCGTTGGTCCAATGGTTGTACACGTGATTGCTGATCATGAGGTCCCGGGTTGGAATCCCACGTTGGGCAAAAATCAGTTATTGGGTTTTTCTGTAAATAAATTCCCAATAGGAGCCTGGAGCCTGGAAGTTGGCGGTGTTTCCGCATAGTCTCCTTCCGGTCGTGCCGGTATACTATCTCATCGGACTATGAGGGTTAAGGATTAAAGAGTGCACCCGTGCTTGCGCCGATGGAAATTCAGTCTGGAGGATATTATTTATTATTATGCTATTATTTTATGACATGTTTAAATTATCGTACGAAAAATTCGCCGAGTTATGCGTGGAAGAATACGATGCGTTTACATATTCATTTGTATTCATTCAACGTAATTCTTATAAACATGTATGACGTGCGTATCGTTGATACTTTTTTGTGTCTTCTTAATTTTTATAGATTAACAATTAATATTTTTAATCAAGAATGAAAAAAAAAACGGCAGCGAAGATAGTATACGATAGCTGTCAACTGCCGCCGAAACCGAGTTTTTCCCTCGTGAAATTCTTATTTTCATCTGAACTGAGTACGAACTTATATTTTTTAAATATACTTTAACAGACAGAGTGATAGAATAAGTTCACGGGTCAACCGTATAATGACTAGTATGTAAACACCGATACGAATACACACGAACAATCCTTTGATTTGTGCTAATAAACCGACATCTAGTGGAGAACTGCCGAATACTCGCGCCGAGTAGCGAGCATATCGGAATAAGTTGTTTACATGTTCGTCGTACTCGTGCCTATTCGTCCGTGCTCGGCGAGTATCTAACCGTTCCATTAGGCTTTTAATCTACGTGAGCGTAGTCTTTTCCCGGTCGAGCTGCAGCGTGGCTCTGACACGTTTAAAATTAAAATTTTCTTTGAAATTACTATACAGCCCTCTTGGACACAGGCCTTTCTGAATGAGTTTTAGAGCGAGGAAGTGTCTAGCGCCCAAATGCGTATTAGCGTTTTCGAAATATATTTTTAATTTCTTATACAATTATTTTATAATCTTTACAATTAATATAAATTAATAATAAAAAAACTGTAATATAGAACAATTAAAACTAAAAATTTAAAATGTCAAAAGACCTGCTCCCCGTGGTATCGTGCCAAGAACGCTGGCTGCGTTTCTTTGCTGAATGGCTATACTTAGCTTTTGAGTGTTAAAAGAACCAGCCCTCTTATCACCAGCAGCGATGAACAATCGTGGATGCAATTCCTTTAGGAACTTCACTGCACGTTGAACCCACGGACCGATAGTCTCTACAGCAAAGGGCACAAATATGTAGTCATTTCTCAAAGACTCATATTTGCCTCTGATGCCGTCCCGGCTACCCTTGAGATAAGAGGCCGCCAAAGTGTCAACACAAGTAGCATCCCACACTAGGGCTATACCTCTCTCCCAAGGGGCCAAAGTCATACCGTAGGGTCTCTTGCCGTTGTCTCTAAATATCCCGCAAGGCTCTAAAACCGGGAATATTTATGGAGACAAGAGCACTTCGGATGACTTCGTTCAAAGAACCATGACGGGAAAACTTACCTGCACTTTTCTTGCATGAAAGTCCGTGGAGCTAAACTTATCGACGCTACTACTACAGGGTCACTAGTGAGGTTGACAAATTGCCGCTCCTAGACGGATTCTTACGGCGATGCACAAGCTTTCCCCATTAAGCAATGTGCCGAGATTACTTGATGGTACAACGTGTATCCAGTGACAAGGTTCCTTAGTCCAAATAGCTAGAAGGCGAGCCTGATCTTGGTCACTACGGAAATTGTTAAATAAATCTTTCTGGACACTCCGTATCAACGGTATATCCGTTTTCGTTGGTTCTTCAACTTCTTCATGGTCTTCTAGTGGGACATTTTCGTCGGGTCAGAGCATTAGCCATCTTTGCCTTGCCTCCGCAACAAAGCACAGGTCTACTTTATTATTTAAAATTATGTTACATAAGTCAATGCCACTGTGCACGAAAGCAAAGAAAGCAGGCAACGCGACGTTAGAAAGATTTCTTATACCAATACCACCAAATTTTATAGGTAAAGTAGCTTGATTCCAGGCTGTTACATTTAATCTCAAATTTAGAATTTTTTCTAAAGCTAATTTAAGCTTTCCTACGGACACTTTTTTATACAGAGTCTGTACTCCTTACCTCTACACTCCATAGTACGTTGATCTACGAACTTTCCATATGCAAAATTGTACTAATTCTACGTATTTTTCTAATCTGACCTACGCCTATTTGAAAATCTGAGTTGGCAACACTAGCACGGCCACAGTTCACACAATTATTATCAATATCTTTTAAAATATCCGAACATTTCCAGACTGGACTTGAGCGTAATAAGTATGTAAATTTAGGTACAAGGAGACAATATTCTAAATTGTAAGGGCAATGTAGGGGTTGAAGATATACAATTTATCAACGTGATTTAAAAATCGATCAAATTTTGTTTTTAAAACAGACAATACTATCGAAAACCAACGGAGCACCGAGCAGGTATGGCGATTCTGTACTTTAAATAAAACTATTATTTAGGGACTTTATCGCGTTAAATTCAACTTTAATTTATTTTTATTATCTTTCCTATCCCGACGTTTCGATTCTGTACTGACAATTTTTATTCCTTTTAGAAATTTTGAATTAAAGTATCTCTGTTAGAATTAGATAAAGTATTGGAAATAAATATTTCACATTTATTGCTAATTGGTTCAAGACCAATATTATTAAAATTTTAAAAAATATGAGTAAGATCACTGAGGACGTCATCTGCTTTACCTCCCAGTGTACCGTCGTCCAGGTACCTAACTTTCGGCTTGGATTTCAAATTTGAAATAATAGGTTGAATTCCCAAACTGAAAAGAGCTGAACCTAGTGGATCACCTTGGTGAACACCAACAGCAGACTCAATAATATGGTTTTGATAAAACAAGTTCGAATTTTGACTGTAACATTGCCAAACGTAATGATAAGTTTCGGGGGTAGTGTTAGCCACTTCTTTCAGCAGGGTTACCCTATGAATAGAGTTAAAAGCATTTCTAAGGTCAACCTTCAGAAGAACATCTGCATTACCGTACCGCCGCCTCACAGCCACCTTTAGTGCCAAAGCCTAGTTGAGTAGGCTGATATTTTGTCTTAAGGTTTGAGATTACGTACCTGCAAGCTAATTTTGAAGTTAAGCGTCAAAATGTGGAACCAACAGTAATAAGACGGATACGTTATCCCTGCCCCACATAATTAGGGAATGAAATTGGGATTGACATTACCAAAAAGCATAAAATTACATAATTTTGTAATTGTTTTAATAAGTACTCTACCAGGGTCACCGGCAGACGCGCTTACAAAATCTTTGAGATGTTGAGGCGTAATGCCGCCGATCTGGGTATTCTTTTAACCACTGGTACGTTACTATGAAAATTATATGAACAATTGTTCCGAAAAAGTGAAAAACTTGTGTCATTAGGGGTATTATTGATTTCTCGGACATGCAGGTTCAGGATGTTTGCTTTTATCGTTTAGCACGTGGAAGATCAGCACCTAAAGGTTTCAATTAACGTTTTCAGCGGGGATCAAACCCAGGCTCGCGTAATGCGAAATTTACAACTTGCTAGCGCTCCTGAGCTACTACAGTTCTTAACGCTTAAACAGTTAAATTGCTATTTCCATTACATATAACACTCTTGAGTAATTGTAAATTTTTATACGATAAGACAGAACATAAGAATTCACATTTTAAGAATTAAATGACATCACTTTGTAAATAAAAATGCCTTAAGTTTGATAAATTTAAAAACGTGGTTAACGTTTAAGTGCAACGCACTTTTATTTTTATAATGTATTGTCTCTTTTGTACTAATTGAGAAATAAAATATTTATGATTAGAAGTTGTATCGAGTACTGTGTATGCACAATTTTCTAGTTGACAGTAATTTCTTGTTTTCGGTTTTCGTTTTCGCGAGATTTTTTTTCATACTTTTCAAGTTTCAGATCTTCATCAATTCATTCATATAGACGGTCAATATACGAGTACTCTACCGGTTTTACGGTAATATGATTTACAAGTTATTATAACATATCTTGCACTGCTTTACCTTACTGGGTAACGGACTAAATAGACATGGACAAATAGGACCAAAAGCATGGCTTGAAGTGAAAAAGTACTTTACATATGAGCGTACTGTCAACCTGCTTTTAAAAGGATGCTGTAGTTCATAAACCTACTTTCATCTACCATTAAAATCAAAATGCCAATGCGTTGTCACCTTTGAGTATCAAATAGAATGCCTTAATACAAAAGATCTCCGGTTCTCACCGTTCCTCACCATACGAAATACGGCAACACGTATAAAACTTTATTGGCACCCCTTTAACAAGCATAATATGTATATTTGTTACATTATTTGCGTAAATTTTGTGTAGTTAATTTTAGTGAAGGAATGAATCATCGAAGCAAAAATGAACATAACTCATACACCACTGTCTGGTAAGATAGAACCGTCGAAACTAACATTTCCTCGCTTAATTTTGTCAACAATTGGCTTGCGGAAAACCGGCAATTTTGGCACATGTACGAAGAACGAACATTCAAATACAGTCTAGCTGCTGACGGAAACTATATTGCTCACCAAAATCCGCACCCGTCATATTTCATATGCATTACGTGAACTTCACGGAAACGTTATTATTGTAGCTATCATACAAAATAAGTTTTTTCAGGAAATAGCCGTAAAGGTTAAAAATGTGTTCAATAAAACAATTCTGAGCTTGTGTATAGTAAATTTATTATTTGTAATCACCTACAAGTTCAAAATTTTAATATATGAAAATATTTGTGCTCGGTGACTCCTTGATTTACCACTTGTAACCTAAACAAGTCTTTAGCATCACAATGTATTTGCATTTCATGGAAAATTGATTTTAAAGACGAGTACTGGAACAGTGTAGGTTAGTATTTATTTACTAATTGTAATTTTAACAGAACTACGTTTAACATGACGGTTTGTAGTTATAGTCTTACTTCTTGCACACACAATTTTCCCTCATAAATTTTGAGAAAGTTATTGGTTACTGAGCCATCTTTCGTTTAGCATGGAGATTATTTTGAATTTTTTACTAGTCAAAATTCTGTTCTTTCAAAATGTGCTCACACGCACACCCGCGTGAGCCGGAAAAAAGAAAGGAAATTTTTGAGCCATAAAAAAACCAGCGTCACCAAAGTAAAAAATACTGAAAAGATTTTGTGGTGTAAAAATACTGAAAAGAGAACCATTTAAATATTAATATTATGATGTCACTTTCACAACTATGTTATAACCTATGTCATTCTCACAGCTATGTTATAGCCTATGTGACTTTCATAACTATATGTTATAACTGCACAAGGGTAATTGCAAAAGTCTTTGTTTTGCAGAAAAGAGCCATAAGAACAATTTATAATCAATGTCCGAAGGAATACTTTCGAGAAAATTTTACAGAAATGACTTTAGCCTATCGATATGTTTACGAAAATTTAATGTATGTATTCGTACAAAAAAAAAAGATGTTTTATTAAAAATAGTGATGTACATTCTGTAAATAGTAGGAACAAGCACATGTTAGTTGTATCATTTATTCCACTCCGAAGAGTCAGTAATTCTTTCATGAGACAATGTACACGCTTTTACAACAAAGTCCCAGAAAATATGCAGATCTTATCTATCAAAAGGTTTAAAATATTTATAAAACAAAATTTGTTCAGTACGCGTTATTATACTACTAAAGAATACATGATGGATAATAACCCCTGAGAATGGGGTGATCGCTACCGTGCTGTTTGTAAATGTTTTCATGACAATTGTTTATAATATTATATGCAATGAAATGAAATGAAATGAAGATTTATTTGCTTTGAAAAAGGTTACAATAAGGTGGTTATTACAAAGTATAGTACTACTTTTTCAGCCATCTATGGATAGCACGCAAATACATTTTTTATATTTAAGATTATTTAGTTTTTTATTAAAATAGCGAATTCAATTAAAATATTCATCATAAAATAGTCATCGTTTAGAAATTATCAATACATAATACCAATACATACAAATTTCAAAATAATTAAAATTGAAAATGCAATTAAAAATATATAACTACTGTTGTGTCACATCATGTCAAATTTAGGTAGTCATTCACATTATAAAAACAATGATCATTTAGCCACCTGTAAAGGGCGCCTTTAAATCTATTAACGGGTAAGTCTTTGATATTTTGGGGTATTTTATTAAATATGAGCATATACATCCAGTAGCAATTTTTTTAAACCGAGCACTCTTGGGTATAATTTCAGCAGCAAGTCTATTGCCATTTCTGGTATTTTGCGTATAAATCTCTTTTGCTTGTCTGAAATAATACATGTTTTGTTTTACAAACTTTGCAATTTCAAAAATGTACAAGCATGGGAGTGGTAGTATTTTTAGAAATACAAATAGCGGCCTGCAAGGCTCATGAGGCGCAGTGCCACATATTGGTCTAATACATTTTTTTTGGGCAATGAATGTCTTTTTTGCATTTGTGCTATTGCCCCATATAATAAGCCCGTATCGCAGTATATTGCACTTTGTGTTTAATAAAAAAGGTACTATGGCTATAAAAGGCCTAGGTCACTCTTATGACTAAGACGAATGTAACAACAGCGGATGTTAAAATCTTACAAGCCCTTTAGTCTACATACATATTCGAAAAATAATAACATGCTTTTGGGCAATCGTGTAAAGACGTTCAGTATTAAGGCTGAAAGTAGTCGATTATAGTCATAAAACTTCTGTTACTTGAATATATTATAGAAAAGATTTTCATTTATATCAAAATCACAGCATTTTAAATGAAACTACATATTCTTGGACTTTTCTCTTAAGGCTAGATTTTGAATAAAACTGCAACAGATCCATTGTGATGTGCATTTTACATGTAATGGCTGTCGTCGCTCGCATTCGCGAAGTTTATTGCCCATATCAAGTTTGGTTATGCGCCCCTTACAGTATTATGGCCTTATTTGTCAGTATATTAATTCCCAGCGTATTGTGTCTTTGCTGGCTAGAGTCAGTTTATTACAAGTCTGATGAAACATAATTTTTTTCATTTATTATAATTTTTGTTACAAATGTTACAAGGGATCATTTTTATTCAAGAGGAGAGAACACAATCGGTATATCTTTATATTATCTTACCGCGTCAAAAGTCAGTTTTTGGGGTTTGCTGTCAATAAATTGTCAGCGGCAGCCCTGATTCAGGAAGTTTATGGTGTTTTTACACCATGCCTCGGAAAGCACTTAAGTCGTTGGTCCTGTGCTTGATTCCTGTCGGACTATGAGAGTCAGGGAATAAAGGAGTACACCTATTCTTACGCCAACTAAAATTCTGTCTTTTTATAGGATATGGTAAACAAACTAGCACACAGTCCACCTGATGGTAAGTGGTTGCTGCGGCCCATAGACATCCACATCTATCCTCGATTACAAATCAAAATGCAGATGCGTTGTCACCCGTGACGACTAAGATGGAGTGCCTCGTTTCTAGTAAAAAAGGTTTCCGGTTCTCTACACTCACCATACGAAACACAGCAGCATTAAGCTACTATTTTACGCTGGTATTCTGTGAGAGCGTGGTCCTTCTCCGGTCGAGCCGACTCATTCGTGTACAACTATAAATAATAATAATGTCTTTCAGACAGAATTTCGGCCACGACGGCCTGCCTCAACGGAGGCTAGCCATCGGCGCAGGACAGGATTATAGTGCCCAAATGTATGCGCAAGTACAGGTGCACTCTCTATTCCCTCACTCTCACCATCCGATGGGACGGTAAACCGATACGACCGGAGCGAGATCAGGCGCAGGACCAACGGCTTTACGTGCTTTTCGAGGCACGGGGGTGAGACACCGCCAAACAGTAACTGCAGTTATATTAGTAGTACAACTACACTACTAATATAACTGCAGCATGGTTCTACTACGTATAAATCTTGCGCAGATGATTATTTTCTGTGGACACTGGCTGTGCGATCGGATTCCAGTCTGGAAGACATTATAGTTAAATGTTATACATTTATATTCCAACTGGTTGTGTCTACTGCAAACTATGGACAACTAAAGCCAACTTCAAACAAAGAAGACTGTATGCTCATCTATGTGGATTGAAGTGCAACGCCTCACAGTTTGAAATTATACTGGCTTTTTTTTATCTTTCAGACCGGAACACGGCAGTCTAGGCAGAAGAAATAGGTATGAAGGACTCTCTAAGACAGCCCACATGTGGTTAAGATAAGTTGGAAGTTTATCTTATGTCGCCAACGCAACGCTGATACTAGAATTCCATCAAATGCTATTGTGGATTATTAGGGCATTCGCAGGGTTGTTCAACGTGGAGCGTAGGTGAGTAAAGGCAAATCTTTCAAGGTATCGTAAGGAGATTTACTCCGAAACAAACATTTGTTTGTGTTTATTGTCGGTTCATAACTTTAATACGTATTTTTTTTATAGAAGAGGAGGCAAACGAGCATACGGCTTACTTGATTGTTGGTTATTACAGCCGTCCATGAAGAACTGTAACACCTGGAGAATTGCCGATGCGTTGCCGGCCTTTTAAAAAGGAGTAGGCTCTTTTCTTGAAGGTTGTTCTTTTTAATCGCACAGTGGTGGACCGCCAGTCATCCAGATGGTATGGATAGTATCGCGGTTTGTCGCGATGGGCGATGGTGAAATTGTGCTGCTGGTATTAGTTCGAACAATTCCTCAAAGCACTACCCGTGGTAAATGCGATAAAATACGCAGAGACATCTCTTCGCAGTGCCAGTGAGTCAAGTCGATCGGAAAGAGTTCGTTTGCCGACGATTCGAACAGCTCTGCGCTGGATGCGATCAAATGGAAGAAGCTGGCACTGGGGAGCCCCAGCCCAGAGATGAGAACAGTATTCCATGTGCGGCTGAACCTGCATGCAGAATAGTTAAATAATCTGTGTGTGTGTGTGAAATATCCTTTATACTAGGCTGCACTAAAAGTATCGGGAATGGAATATTTCCACTGTTCCTGTCATATTAAAATCCTTTTAATTGGAAACTCCGAGGTTTTAAAAATTGAATACCATTTATTTATTTAAAAAAAAAAGATTCTCGGTCTTGTCATAAGGTTTTGTCAAACTTGTTTAGTCGTTGAGAAAATGGAATTGACTCGAGAAAATTCAAGAGCGAAAATTTATTATGACTTTCGAAGTGGTTTAACACAAAAACAGTGTGTTGACCGGATGATTTCTGCATTTGGTGATGAAGCCCCATCCAAAACCACAATTTATCGCTGGTTTGCTGAATTTCAACGTGGACGTATCAAGCTCAGTGATGATCCCCGTCGAGGTCGTCCAAAAACTGCAGTCACCCAAGAAAACGTTGATGCTGTGCGTAAGCTGATTGAGGAAGATCGACATGTGACATACCGCGAAATTCAGGCAACTTTAGACATTGGCATGAGTCAAATACAAATAATCTTGCATGAACAATTAGGTGTAAAAAAGTTGTTTTCCCGATGGATACCGCATTCGCTCTGTGAAGAGCAAAAAGCGGCTCGCGTTACTTGGTGCGTCAGAACCATTGAGCTAATATGTACTACGTACTAGAGGCGACACTGCATTCAGCTACTATGTTCCATTCAACTGCGGTGCATACACTGCACTTTAATCAGTCACTCGCTAGGCGCTTGTAGAGTTGACACGCGTTGTGTTGATTTAAAAAAAATCTCGTGATAAAAATATGCCGTCGTGCGTACTTAGATATTGCACAAATAATTCAAGAAATGTCGGTAAAAACCAAGGAATTACTTTTCATTGGTTAATAAGATACTTAATCAATAAAAAAAGTATTATAAATTAGTAATAAAACAAATTATTCCTAAGACGCCATCTTATGTTACGTAATATAGATTATGAAATTAATTTGTTCAGATACGACATTTCTGTGGGATTAAATATAGGACGAATATATTATTATACACATTTTTTGTAGAAACATCTATGAGTTATCATAATTAGGCCAAATTTTTTATATTTAAATCTGCTAATTATTCTTATATTTTATTTTTAGGTTTCCACATGAAAGTCAAAGTGGAATAAATTCGTCGATTTTTAACTCTCGCGTGCCCAGTATTTATGAACGGCTCTTATTCTAATTTAAATAAATATATTTGTAATTTAAATGTTATATTAACAAGTTTTGTTAAACATACATTTAGCAGTTTTTTATATTTGAGATAGATACATAAATACATACATAATACATAAACACTCACGCCTGTCACCCAGAGGGGTAGGCAGAGACTACGGACTTCCATTTGGCACGATTCTGACATACCTCTTTCGCCTCCTTTACATCCATATATCTACGCATACATGCTCGTCGAATAAGGGTACTTCTAACGTGGCCCATTTTCAAAATATCGCCAATTTGGTCGATAAACTTTTTTCTAGGGCGTCCCTTTCCGACTCGGCCATTCACATCTGCCATATAAATTTGCTTTGTCACTCTTTCCTCATTCATTCTTTCTACGTGACCAAACCACCGAAGCATTCCTTTCTTAATCCTGATCACAACATCATCTTGCATACCACATTTATCTCTTATCACGCAATTTCTCACCCTGTCATTCAGATTAAACCCTAGCATATTCCTTAAAGACCGCATTTCTACAGCATTTATTCTACTTTCGTGCTTCTTCTGCCACACCCAGCTTTCACTACCATACATTAAAGTAGGGACTAACACAGCATTATTAATTACCATACGTGCCTGTTTTGACACATTCTGGTTCTTCATAATAGAGTGTAGTGCCCCATTGAGATAGATACCTTTTAAAATATTGAGATAAAAATATCATTAAAATGTAATTGTGATATAATATTATATTAAATAAGCAAATATAATATACAAAATAAGAGATAAAATTTAAAAAATTGCTCTAGATATAATTTACCCATTTAACAGTACAATCTTTTATTACCTACTGATCATTCTACCTATGTTTATTCTACGATAAGAAAACAACAAAGTAGCGCACATTTTTTGTTTGAAATCGCTGTTCTAGTACGTATACATATTACTTCAATGGTCAGAACTCTCAAAAGATTCCACGCAGGATCCTCAAATGCTGTATACAAAATCGTATCAGGTGACAAATCCTGGATATACGCGTACGAACCCGAAACAAAAAACCAGTCACGAGTTTGGGTGTTCGAAAATGAGTTAAAGCCAACAAAAATTGTTCGTTCACGGAGTGTTGCAAAAAAAATGGTGGCCACGTTTGTCTACAAAACTGGCCACGTTACGACTATTCCTCTTGAGGGACAAAGAACGGTTAATGTAGAATGGTATGCTAGCATTTGTTTGCCACAGGTCGTTTCTGAACTCCGTAAAGAGAACTGCAAACGCCGCATTATCCTCCATCACGACAATGCGAGTTCTCACACCGCACACAGAACAAAAGAGTTTTTAGAGCAAGAAAATATAGAATTATTAGACCATCCGCCGTACAGCCCCGACCTAAGCCCTAATGATTTCTATACTTTCGATTTTAAGATTTTTATCACCTGAAGAAACTGTGGACGCCTACAAAACGGCCATTTTGGAGACTCCAACATCCGAATGGAATGGTTGCACCAATGATTGGTTTCAGCGTATGGAAAAATGTGTCAAATTTCGCGGAGAATACTTCGAAAAGCAATAAATATATTTTTAAATAGTAATGTTGTGTCACTTCCTTGATTCCCGAAATTTTCAGTGCCACCCTCATATTGCAGTTGGTTTACTATGTGATGGCAGCGTAAAGAAATCTCTTATCCCATTTCGACCAACGCAAAAAGGCAATTATTAGAAATTCCAGAAAAAAATTATAGATTTCAAAAAATTATAGATTTCAAAAAGCAGCAAAAAGTAGCGAGACGTTTGGCACTGGCCAATCAGCCTGCCAAGCGTGGCGATTAAAGTAAATCCTTCCTACGATAGGAGAGGCCGATGTCCAGCAGTGGCCTTTTTTGGGCCGATAATGGCAATTCAAGAAGAAGAATTAAAAGGCTAAGAAAAAACACACAGGTAATTACAATTATTCCCTTCAAACTGACTCACTGAGAACATTCATATGTCTACGAGTATATATTGTAAGCTGGTCGTGAAAATCTGTTTCCAGCACAACAAGCAGGATGACCAATGAGTACTAATGATTACTATTTCTGCCAAACCAGGTTTGGCCAGTCAGATGTGAAAAAAGTAAAAGAGGTATAGCTAAATCGTGCCCAATGGCAGTCTGTAGTCATTGCCTACCACTCTGGGTAACAGGAGTAGAGCTTATGTATTTATTAGTATATTTATGTTAACCTTCTAAACGACGCTCGTGGCTTTCTTAATTAAAACATTTTACATGTAATTAAGTAAATAGTTCGTACTTTAGCACTGCGTATTTTACGCTGTCAATGTACTGCAAACTTTGCTATACTTAATTACACACAGGACTACTTCTAGTATAAAGAGCACAGTAAACATACATTACAATTCGTGAAAAGCTTGTTTGTGCAATTCATAAACGTTGCGATGATTATTTATGGCCGTGTAATAAAATCGAATGTATGCAAATGACATAGGGGGCGATTCTCCACAGATTCATCTCGCCTTGCCTTTGCCTTCTCTTGAAATGTACAAAAGAACGAGGTGTCTAAAATTGCTCTTTTACCACTTGTAAGAATTTGTAAATGTTGCCTTAAAACTGCCTAGTGTAAACATCTGTCTTTTTGTAGTATTAAGAATTTTGGATACATAATCTAAAATTAAAATTTATACAGGATTTTAGATTTTTTAATCAATGAGCCAATGTAACATCAACAACGTTTACGTCTAACTGATTTTCGTATTGTTTTAGTTCAAAGTCCTAAATATCGTACTAAATGATCATATTAAAAAAATATTCTAAAAAGAATTATCTATATCCAACTAAAATTATTTATATAAGTATGTGAGAATTTTGGCAGAAGTTTAATATGTATTTGTTACTCATAAGCGATGAATAGATTTGGATCAAATTGGACACGTAGATATCCTAGATTAACATAAGAGACATGGGCAAAGTTAAAACGGAAAATAAATAAAAACATTTTTCTTAACACTGTGGTGCCAGTGCTGGTTACAAGTTATCTTACTAACATTAAATAGTATTATTGTTGTGTAAATTTGGAAATATTATTATTGTTTGGATGTTTGTTCTTTAAATAAACTTAAATGGCTGGACTGAATTCAAATGAAATTAGGTTAAAAGTCAATTATATCATGCAATACGACCTAGGGAACATTTTATAACTCTTATAAGTTCCGACGAGGATTTATATCGATACGTAAATATGTATTGGGTATATTATCTCCCTTGTCGCTAAGGAGTGGATGGGTAACATTTATTTTGTAAATAAATGTTAAGGTAATGTCAAAATGTGCTCTGTAAATATTATAGAAATCTTTTCTGACTGAAAATATACGTAATAGTAACAGGTTAATCTTTACCAAACTGTTTTAAAAAAAGCGAGGAACTAAAGCTGTCGAAAGCTATTTCGATAATAGCGTCATTTTAGCGCTTCCGAGTTTTTACTCCGTGATGGTGCATAAAATACACGATTAGCAACATGTTAAAGTTGCACGACTCCGGGAATGTAAGGTCACATTGTTTTCTATATTTAAAGGCATTTTCTTGGTAATAAAACGAGTGGCGGCATACTGGGAGTTCGACGGTAAAGCGCGTTTATTGCTAAAGGTAAAGATATCTTGAATGATGGCTTGCAAGTTATTTGGTTGTTATAAATTTAGTTTGATTAATATGTACAGTTATGAATTATTTATTTGAAAAGTTATTTGTGAGAGTAGCGATGTAAATTACCTTAAAATTGTATGTCAAGAATTTACGTGTATAATGAATTGATGAAATTAAGTAAATTCATCAAAATGATCACTGATTTGATGAATTTCTACCTCAATCAAATTGTAAGGCGACTGAGGAACTTTGAAACTGATATGGGTAGCAGAATTTTCTTCGTAACAGGTTAAAATAATATTAAAAGAAACCTAGGCCTACATTCAGCATTGAACTTGATTAGGCCATAATGATGAATGATTGAATGAAGAATTATTTACTTAATAGCCCTGTGGTAGCAGAGTATGAGAATCTATCACCCGTTTTTATCCTGTGGGTGTCATGAACAGGTGACAAGGGAGACAATGCTAGGTAGCAGGTATATTATGGCTGCAGTACGAATGAGTCGGCTCAACCAGGATTAGTAACAAGGCACTGCATCTTTGCACTCTGGGGTGACAACGCATTTGCATTTTGATTCATGATTAATTGACGATAGATGAAGATGTCTATTGGTCATAGCATACACTTACCATCAGGTGGACTATGTACTCACTTGCAACCCTTATTCCTTATAAAAAATATGATGACTTTCGACAGATAGAGGGCCTCATAACCGATCTTACTAAATACTATCTGCGGCAAAAGAAGTACATGTGCAGCAGGGAATTGTCCCGGGATGAAGAAGAGAAAGTAATGTATGCAAAAAATAGTAATAAAAATAATCAATTTCACCTACTCAAGAGTTTTTACGTATCAGTATCTGATGTAACGTATTCACGAGAACCTTAAAAATTTGCTTGGATATTTGTTATGTTAAAAACAAGAGTTATACCAATTTTTATAGAAGAGGGAGACATGTGAGCATGTGACTCACTTTACTGTGAGTGACGCCACCAATATGCATGAGTATTCACATCCGAATTAAAATAAATCACAGGTGATTTGCCAGTTTAAAAAAAAAGAATATGGTTCTTGAATGTCCTTAAGTCTTACCAAGCCGGAAGAACTGCTGGTGACAGTAAATGCTACGATGTTGTAAGCATGGTAAGAAATTCCTAGAAAAATGCTTGTTGGTGGATTACCACTGCCAAAATATTCTAGATAGCATTATGAGTTGAGCCCGTAGTGTATGATGGTGAAATTCCAAATTCAGTCCAACAGGGAAGCTATGATTGTGCGTGCGAATCTCTCACTGGAGGTAGTCTGCAAGTCTCCAGAAACTAATTTTGATAGCCTTAGAAAAACCAGCCTCTTAGTATTCTCTCCTTTCCACCATCGTATAACCAGGCGGTCGGCGGGTCTTCACCCTTTTGTTGTCGATATTTCACGCGTTAGAACTAAACGGTTTGCTTCGTTTTTTGTAATGTGTGCAGCAAAGAAGTGAAATAATTCACCGGCGTCTATTTTTTCGTCCGAATACAATTTGGGTTTCTTCAGTGCAAGAGTGAATAGACTTTACCATTTAGGGTTATAACCACTTACCACCATGTGGGATTGTGGTCGACCACTGGCTTATAATAAGTTAAAAATGACATTGCTCTGATTGTAATAATTGATATTATGTAAAGTATAAAAACTCTTCAAAGCCAGGGTAATTAAAATATCATACTAATGCTGTTCTGTTTAGTGTGGCGTGTAAAAATCGAAAACACTTTTTGTTGTTACCGAGACATTCTATCCTAGTTCTGAGGGTTGACAACCAATCTACATTTTTCTTCTTAATTGGAAATATCAGGTAGACCGTGTGCTCGCTTGCAAAACTTATTCTTTATAAAAATATGATAGCTTCTGACAAACAGCGGTGTGACCAATTACGTTTACTTTGGACGTAAAATTCCCAGACCAGTGACAGGGAACAGCGCCACAGTGTCTACTTACTATCAGATGGACTATGGGCTCGTCTGTAACCCTTATTCTATTAAAATATTCTATAATCAATAGAAGTAGTATAGCATAATTTTACACACCATTATAATAATACAATTAAAACTTTTTATTTATTTATGATAGACCGTGAGCGAAAGAGAACAAACCATTTGGCAAACTTAAATGAAATGAATGATATACAAATAAATTAAATGATGATTGTGTACCAGTATGTAACAAAACAACTACATACTATTTTCAGTAACTGTGAATGTTTTCATACAACTATATGATTTGGAGAAATTTTAACAAACGCTGCAGTCATAAAGAAAGGTAACTTTAAATAAATGAAGTCTTGCTTTTCAGTAAAATTTCCTAATTTCGTAATCGAATAGGAAGTTATGGCGAGTCGCCACCGATAAACATGTCGTCGTATCTTTTATGTGTTTTCAGTTCGGAGGTTTGCGGACATTCGTATAGATCTTGATTAATATTGATCTTGTTTTGCTTAGACCGTCAGAAATTTAACACCTTTTTGAATTAAATATTATAAATAAATTCTTATATTTGTATAACTTTATTACGATCAGAAGTTGATATTAGCAAGTTTAAATATTTTATACCCATTTATAACAAATGTTTGTGAAATTGAATAGTAAATAAAATGTATTTACAAAGCTTTCATAATATTTGTTTTTCGAATTAATTGAATTTTTTTAAGATCTTACGAATAAGCAACAACAACAGCGCAGCAGTGTGAAATATAAATTATATTTTAATAAGTTTAGTGCAGCACAGTTTAGTTAGTTATTTTTCATATTATCTGTTTTAACGTACATATTATTTTTTGTGTACCCAGGACCTCATGATCAGCAGTCACACTACTACAACCACTAGACCAACGAGGCAGTTAAATCAAGTCCCGGGTCTGGCCAAAAAATTAATAATTGAGTTTTTCCGTCAGGAAATTCTCAGTAGCTGCCCGGAGTCAGAAAATTGGCGGTGTCTCACCCGCCTGTCTCACACGTAAAGCCATTGTTCCTGCGCCTAATCTCTCTTCGGTCGTTTCGGTTTGCCGTCCCATTGGATTATGAGAGTGAGGGAATAGAAAGTGCACCTGTGCTTGCGCATACACTTGGGCACTATAATCCTGTCCTGCGCCGATGGCTAGCCTCCGTTGAGGCAGGCCGCCGTGGCCGGAATTCGGTCTGGAGGATATTATAATTCTTGTGTAAATATTGTACCTTGAACTAAAATTTAGAACCAGATTAATCGACATACCACAAATGGTCTGTCATGCTACTAATGAGTTTCTATATGACAGCCATAAAGCTTGAAAAACCAAAGGGGATTAAAGCCTCCTATCGGTAAGCGGAACATAGGTAGTCGACGGTGTTAGTCCATTTATTTTTATATAAAAAACAATTAATATATATTATGTTTATAAAAGAAAACAAAAGAATAAGAAAATCCACTAGCACATATCATCCCGTGGGTTTCAGTTCCCAGAGGGAAACTGAAACAGGAGATTGAAACCGACCACCATCTTTCTGATAATAACTCAAAATAATAGGAGACCGCGATTGCCAACTAGACTCGTAGTGCCAGACTAGCGTGGCAACTATGCCAAATATCCCTCCCCACCTGTGAGGCAATGAGCGTCAGAGACCTATGAACGACAGTGGACTTTTGATTGGAATTAAGAGGATAGAGTAAGTCAGCTCAAATTCTAATTTCGCCCCCACTTCCCCGCGCGTCATATGCTATGTACCGATATGTTTTTAATCACTAATACTGTAAGTAGAAAGGTCGTTAGACACTTATTTCGTTAGGTTTATCATATTTATGTCTGTTTCTTAACGCCAAGCCAGCTGCTTCTTATTTTTATCACGGTTATTTCCCATTTTAATTTTACGTCGTACTGTTGCGTAATGTATATTCTGATCGTAAGCGACACAACTTCTCCCTTCAAAAGCCTAAGCGATACTAACGGGGCGACAGGATCAAGCTCAAGACGCCGATAGTTTAGGTAATTTCTTTTTACAGTGAAAATAATGGTATTTAAAAAAAGTAAATAACATAAGCACTGCTTTATAGTTAGTTCAGTTAGTATGCAAAGTTTCATGATCTTATTTAAAGTATTTTAAAAATAACAGCGGTTTATTGTTTATTTTGGAGGTAACTTTGGATTTTTTTTCTATCGAGAAAATTTTACGAAATCGTGTTTTCGTCTAACATAATCACTAACATTAATCCTCAACTTTGCCATATATTTATTTCAAAATTAATGCTGCAATATTTTCGACATAACGAAGGATCTTGCTAAGCCATTTGACATTATATTTCCCCTTAAGGAATGAATGATAAATATAATATTGCGAGTACGAAATTAATAAACTATGTATGTAACCAATCCTGCAAGACAGAATACAGTGGCAATGAATATTAAACATACCAATAAAAAGTGTCTGTCAATATTTATATCACCTTGCTTAAATAGCAAATGATAATTTACATGTATATAAAGTTTTGAATGGATTTATTTGGTAAGTGTGAAATGTGATTTGCGGCTTTTCGCACGAGTGGGCGTTTTAATTTTTTTTTAAATTTTATTATGTTTTACAGCTTCTTTACAGCGAAGACCGCAGTACTTTGGAACTGTCTATGCATCTGTTTCTTTATGTAAGACTATTAAGCTCACCATTCTGACTTTCTGGTAAGGCGATGAGTATGAATTCAAGCCTGTAGTGGCGGTCTAAGAATATCTACTACCCTATGTAATCCCGTGGGTATCGTAAAAGCTGACAAAAGGAAACTAAAAGGAAATGGATACATCTTACTGATAATAACTCAAAATTATAAAAAAAACTGCGGTTGCCAAGCCACCTATGGCAACATCTCTTCTATCAGTCAATCTATGGGGAGGCCTATGTTCAGCTGAATTTATTATTAACTCGACCTCAGCCTCTGTCACAGCCACATTTTGTCATTGTCCTAATATTAGCTAATACTTACACGAAACCAATATCACAACGTGAAATGTGTAATTTCGGTCCATATACTTAGATATTGTTAAAGACTTAACTACAGTGCCACTAATCGGATTCAAGCATTGCTATGAACCATCGTCTTGACGAAGAGTTATATTTATCATGTGAATATGAACCCAAAATCTCATGTTGGTCACAAGTTACGCGATCACTAACAGTCCACATCGCCGATTAAATTATATATAAAGTTAAATGTTATTAAGTATGATATTTAATATAAAATCTTAACCTAAAAAAAGTTGTTGAGAGAATTTTTCACCCCGCAGCACCGCAAGAGGTGACTTTCGGAAATACCAAAGAGACCTCAAGGCTTTCGGTCAATAATATACTATATATGTATATAATTGATCGAAGCACCAGGCACAAATTACCAAGGCTAGCGATTATGGTAAATCCAGCTGTGGACTTTTAAAAAGGGATGATAAATAAAGAAAATAAATTTTGATTAAATTTGAAATAGTATAAAATTTACTTCATTAAATGTCACATATGCAGTAAAAAATCAAACAATAAACTAACTATAAAACCAAATGGTGTGCTTTTAGGTTAGTTACAAAAAATTTAAACTTATGAAGCAGCGTCACAGCTTTAAGACTTATAGTAAATATCAATTATCTCGATAAAAGTTATTTCCAGCCAAAGTGCTATCGATCGCTTAACAAATTGGAGGCAACTCGGCAACAATAGTGTCGTCGTTTAAACATTTCTCACTTTAACAAGGCGTAGACTAAGTGCTCGCCGGCGAAGAATACAAAAAAGAAATCTACCTGCAGAGCCGCAATATCTTCCGAGAACGTGAAATTGTAAACTCAAACAAGCCAGTAGTTTGTTCTACGGTAGGCTATCCGTGGTGCCTTATTGCTTTTGCTTTGTGGTACGCTTTGAAGTCAAAGTTTATATATATATATATATATATATATATATATATATATATATATATATATATATATATTGCAGTGTTGTCTCCAACGTATTATTGTGATACAGATTGGTCATTAGCCTTGTAAAATACTTTGATATTTGTTTATACAAGTAACAAATGCGCACATACTAGATACACCTGATGATCAGTAGATGTTGTGGGTTGTGGCTTATCTACATGCTTCTCGTAAATTATTAAAAAGGTCTCAGTTTCATGTCACTTCTTATATAATACACTCAAAATTTTACCATTACGCTTCAATTGTATACTGTCATTCTGCGTTTCCCTGGTGAAGCGAACCCATCCATGCTGCAATCTTCAATGCTGCAATCACAATATGAACGTACGTAGCATAACTCTACCGCTTGCAATATAGCGATAATAAAAATTATATAGTTATAAAAACAACACTATATCAATAACTTAAATTGTTTTAATTGATACACATGAATAATTTGTATAAAGGAATAATTCATAGATAAACTTTCAAATTTAAATAACAGAATTGTCGTATATAGGTAATTCTGGTGATGAAATTATTTGCACAGCTCGAGAAGCAGACTTGCGTTAGTGATTTCTATTACAAAATACTAATATTACATTGATCCCAAAGTTAGGATATAAGAAATCAGGTAATTTACTTAGTTACAGGAAATAACGAATATAAGGCCAATACAAAAATAAATAAAAAAATATAAACAGATTTGTATAATTTGGCTGATGGCTAATCTAGATTTAATTTCCCAACAAAGGCACCATTTAAATGTATGTTTGCATTGGCAATTTGTCGTCACGCTTGTACCTGGAATTTGAGTAACATTGACCACCCTTTACGTTGTAATGGGCTTAGTAAAATCCTTTGACACTGGATTCGTTTTTTCTCATCCGGCTCTATTCAACTAACCGATTATTCGCGCTTTGGAGGGCCACTCGTGACGTCATTGATATAATCCCTTGCAAGTGTAACAAAGACCTTTACGGGATAATGTGTGAAGTTCGTATTCAGCAGTAGACAGTTTTTTCACTAGCATGTGTTTGTGTGGCCTAATTTTGTAATTGTGTCAGCGTATATTAAAAGAGCCCCTAATTTTTGCCATCTGGTCGATTAAGCTGTAGTGCTCATTTTGTTGGGGAACAGTTTATGCACACGTGGTTGTAGTGTTCTTGTTGTGTACAAATATCTTATGTAATATTTTTTTTTGCATGCTCACGTACGTGCAAAGTGGGATAACAAATATTATTACAGCCCATCATAAGTCAACTGCTGAACACGACCTGTCAACTGCTGACAAGTCAACCACTGAACCTAGACCAAGGAATGCCACAGATCACGGTCACGTAGTCCGGTTAAATAGCTCCAAGTGTCAGAATCAGATTCAAAACCATTTATTTCTTAAATTATAGGTACTAGATAGATGTTAGCTATGTATATGTAATCAAGTTCAACTATGTTTTACTCTGTGGGCATATTATAAAGTTCAATATTTTTTTTGTAAATCAATTAAAGTAAGTATCTAAAAAAGAAGTATCTACAACTAAAGAACTCGATTGACAGCTTCGTACCGGTAAGCGAAGTGCAAGGCGTCCCCAACGAGATGAGTGACGACACGGCAAGACATGTAGAAAGTCGATGGTAAGCTAAGGAATAAATATTAAACAGCCATTAATATGTTATCTGAGACTTACTTTTTTCATTTGTTTCAATTTCAAGGTTCATAAATGACATAAAAGTCAAAACTGAATAAAAATCCAATATTTTTTCACAAAACAATTTAAAATAATTGAGATTTTCACCTATTCACTGAAACAAGCTTGTTTTTTTTCATGTTTATTATCAGTGTGTCTATTTTCTCTGAGCCATGAAAAACACCTTTGAATAATTCATTGAAGACTTGCTAATAAAACAGTTTTAGTTCGAAATTGTCACAAACAAATATAGTAAAGTTTATTAATGATTATATCGTAGTCCTGAAAACGCATCTATATTTAGATACTTAAATTGAGGATAGAAGTAAGTGTTTATGGGCTAAAGTATACGTTTAGTGGCGGTGTAAAAATATCCACTACCCCATATTATCATCCAGTGG
Organism: Parnassius smintheus behrii; assembly: GCA_036936625.1. NCBI lineage: Eukaryota > Metazoa > Arthropoda > Insecta > Lepidoptera > Papilionidae > Parnassius > Parnassius smintheus. Next base: position 32,824,471 of record JAUPFT010000015.1, on the reverse strand, counting down.
GCATTGTAAGAGGCGATTAATGGAAACAAAAAAATAGGTAGCAGCATCTTCTTGATAAAAAACGAAAGAAAGAAAAGAAATTATTAGAAATTATTAAAACACTGCAGTTGCCAATACGTTTCCCATGCGTAGTAACTATAACAATTTTCTCCCGATTGAGTAATTAATGGGGAGAACCTTTGTTCAGCTGTAGACTTTCAAGCTTTTTTTAAGGTAACCATTATGAACAGTGAAGTAAACTGTTAACAAAATCCCCGCAATGAGACAATATATGGAGGAACCTTATGTTCAGCAGCTTACTTTTATAGGCTTTAATTGATGGATAGATTGATAGATCACATCCACATAAGCGTCAGATGAACGGTATGCTCGTTTGTCATCTTTATTAATATAAAATTAATTTACAGGATTGGTAGTGATTCTGGTTATAATAGTGCTCTGGTTCTGGAGGTAACTATTGATGTAATAATCATTAGTGCTCGCTTACCTAACTAAACAATTGATGTATATCATAGCAGAAAAATCCTAGTTTGGTGTATAAATCAGTGACAATAAAATCACGGTAACAAGGTGGTCTTTTCTAACCAGGAAGTTTAGTAATTAATCAATACACAAAATAAACTGTTCATTTAAAATAATCACCGCACGTGGAGCTTTCTGGCAGATTTCTTGGTCAAAACCGCTAGAAACCGGGCCTGAACTAAGTTATGACAGAAATTATTGTAATAAACTTTTAGTATATTGCGTACAAATTCATATTTCTGAAAGCATTCGGATAGAAATTTTGCCATGTCTTTTTATTTTTGAAATTTGTAACATGTAGCACTGACCAAGGAAGCAAGGAAGACCGGAAATGCAATAAATACCTTATTATTCATCATCAGTACAGCCCTACAAAAGTCCACTGCTCAACATAGATCTCTCCCAAGCATCTTTCTTCTATTTTTATATTTCTTTCATTTCTTACCATGTTGTCACTCCATCTAGTAGGGGGTCACCCTATCATTACTTACCAGTACGAGAATGCCACTCAATAACCTTTCTTACCCATCGGTTGTCGGTTGTTCGATCTATATGAACGGCCCGTTGTCACTTCAGCTTACTGATCTGCTGAGTTACGGCAGCTTACTCTGGCTGTATTGCGGATATGCTCATGACGGAGTCTTTCACTCATAGAAACTACGAGTATAGCTTCCTCCAGAGCTCGCTCCGCAACCTCAGTCCTCATTATTTTGACGTAATGCGTACTACCTCGAACATCTTTTGTTGAAACAGAAATTTGTACGGGCCAAAACATAAACATTATAGTTATTATTCTAATATTATAAACATTATAATTATTGTTCTAGTATCATAATACGTGGCATTCATTTTAGTTGGTAGAGCCATGGTGCAGCTATACAATGGCTGTAGCACGAATGGGTCGGCCCGACCGGAGAAGGATGGCGCTCACAGAATACAGGTGTAAAATAGCAACTAAATGCTGCTATGTTTCGTATGGTGAGTATTGATATTTCTCCTCAGGAGTAACAACGCATCTGCGTTTTGATTCTTAATCGATGATAGACGTCTATGGGCCACAGTATCCTCTTACCATCAGGTGGTCTGAGTGCTCATTTGTTACCCTTATTTTATAGAAAGAAAATACTCTCTAGATTAATTTCAAACTAGCGAGTTTCATATCATAATTAACAGCGACCATGGAGAAAGACTGGATAACGAAGAATAACGTATTTCACAAAAGTAAATAATAATATACGAGTATATCTACCTTTACTTTATTTATTTATATACTTTATTGAAGACAAAACAGAAACAAAAGATATAAAAATCATGCAAAGTTAAATTAACGAATGTAAATACAATTGTTACATACAAATTCTCTCACTGAGAATATAAATAGGTATTTTATGAAGCACGTCGTAAATAATGGTATCGTCTGCACAACAAGCAGGATAACAAGTTTATATTTAAATATAAAGAAAACAATCATACGAAAACTAAAATGTACAATACTTAAATAATAGCTTTAATATTAAATTGGAGTGTGGGAAATGAAGAAATATAGTTTCTAAATCTGTGTGACACGCGGCGCTTGGGCACGGCGCGGTGCAGCGGCGCGGGCGGCTCGCCGGCGGTCGCGCCCGCACCGCCCACTCCCCCCGCGCCCGCACCGCCAGACCCCTGCCCCTTCGGGTACTTCTGCAGCAGCTTGCACAGCGAGTCCCAACATCGAAATGTTTCTTCCTAAACAGGCAGTACACCATTTACGCAGTGTTCTATTTTCCTTAGCAATGCCATTATGCGCTTCTGCAAAGCGGTGGAACCTGTGTGAGTACTGTGGAGGTGTGTGCAATCTCCTGAAAGACCGCGTAGTTGGGCAGCAGGCACTGCGTGCTGATCTCGCCGGAGCCGCAGCGGATGTCCGCCTCCTGGCACAGCAGTGCGAAGCACGACATCGCTACCAGCACCACGTCCGTGTCGATCGACCACAGGCACGTGAAGAACACCACCTCTAGGTTTATATGCGCTTGTTTACAGATGGGTATCTGCGAGCCGACATTGGCATAGTCCTTGTGCTTGGCGAGGAACTCGTTGCGGCAAGTCAGCACGTCACGCACCACCGCAGTACCTTACGGTAGTTGCCGATCTGACGCTGGATTAGCTTTTGACTTATATTGTATAGCACTTGAGAACTTATATCACAAAAGGTGTTAAGAGGTGCTTCCGGATTCCACATGTGTACTCTATCTGGTCTGTGAAGGGCCAACAATGCGTCCATGGCTTCTTGTGAAATGTCGTCCATACCGGTGTACTTACTTACTTACTTATCTTCACGCACAATCCCTAACGGGGTAGCCAGAGAGAACAGATCGCCAAGTGTCACGATCCTTACATACCTCTTTCGCTTCTTTCAGGTTCATTAACTTCTTTATACATGCAAGTCTAGGTATCCGAGTACTCTTGACCCTCCCCTCTTCGAGCAATTTGCTCACATGGTCTTCGAAAGTTAGTCTCGGTCTACCTCGACACCTTTTAATATTTACTTTCGCTCTATATATTTTCTTCACCATTCGGTCTTCACTCATTCTTTCAACATGCCCAAACCATTGGAGTACGCCCCTATCAATTTTTGTGATAAGGTCATCTTTCAATCCTGCCATATTGCGAATCTCTTCGTTTCGCTTTCGATCGGCTATGGTAACGCCACACATTTTACGAAGAGATCGCATCTCCACCGCATTCAACTTGCTTTTATGCTTCTTCTGGCATACCCAGGTTTCGCTGCCATATAACAAAGTCGGTACCAACACTGCGTTATGTATTGCAAGGCGTGCACTCTTCACCACGCCTTGCCTTTTTACTAATGCATTCAGGGCACGGCAGCGACAGTGACACGCCTATCCACATCTAAATCACATCTTCCATCCCGGCTGAAAGCACTCCCCAAGTATACAATTTTATTTACCTGTTCTAGACATTCCTGATTACCGGTGTGATGTACTTAAGGCCGTTTATAAACTCTGTTGTCGATGATTGGATTTCAACATCAGAACGACCTGGATTACTAAGCATAAGCATTGGGTCAGCGTGTATTAACTTCACAAAGCAGAGCAACAGATTTCTGTATGCGGGCATCTCTTCAGATTTGTTGAATTTCGATTGAACCTCCTTGGATTTGAGCGACAATGATATCATGCGAAGAGTCGTGTGCACTATATAGCCCTGTGTTGCTTTGTTCAGAGTGTCGGTGAACATGGCCCTCAGTTCAGCAGCTCTCGGATATGCAATTCAATGTGCGGCCACCACGGTAACCTCGGTTGTTTTATTATTCTAAGTAACGAGTTGACGATGACGTAATGATATGATATATGCGTGTTTAGATTGAGACAAGCTTTAAGTGCATCGTTGTTGTGCGGAATTATTCGGAACAATGACACAAAACAATCAGTCATCAGATCCAATTCCGAGTATCCAGATATCAGATTCCCACGTATATATGATTTTGAAGGATTAAATAGCAGGACTTGAGATCGCTAATGACGGACTTCACAAGGACAAATGTAACATTCCCCGAGTCTGCAATATTCAAATATGTTGATGCCTTACATAGCTTGACGCATGTGACAACTGCTGCTTCAATCATCTGCTTGGAGTTATTTTGCGGACTAAGTCCTCTTTTAACAGAATCAATAAAGTGTTTTTTCTTTGTGTGCCGAGGGCTGCACGGGGCACCACTATCTGCATTTAATATTTCTTCTAGCATTTTAGGGTTTAAAACCAAAAGCATGACTTGGAGCGGCCACATTGCGACGCGCGACTTCTTGTTGTCGGAGAAGCAGTCCTGCAGCGTGTTGAACAGCGTGTCGCAGCATTTGCTCAGCTCGTCCTTAGGCCGGCACTGCACTTTCTTTTTTATTTTTTTTATAGGATAGGGTGACAAACGAGCACACAGTCCATGATGGTAAGTGGTTGCTGTGGCTCATAGACATCTACATCTATCATCGATTACGAAATTCAAAATGCAGATGCGTTGTCACCCGTGAGAACTTGTGATGCCTCGTTTCCAGTAAAAAGGGTCTCCGGTTCTCTACACTCACCATACAAAATACAGCAGCATTAAGCTACTATTTCACGCTGGTATTCTGTGAGAGCGTGGTCCTTCCCCGGTCGAGCCAACCCATTCGTGCTACAACTATACTACTAATATAAATGCAGCATGGCTCTACCACGTATAAACTTATATACACGTATATACTTCGGCAAACTCCTGTGGGTAGATATCCATCCAGTTCCAAATGGCTTTCTCTCTAATGAGGTAACTAGCACTATGTGCGCTGACTTCCTTAACAACTTAAACTTTTCTATAGATTCTGTTAGCAGCCGTATAAGCCTTAATATATCCACATTTATATGTTGTATTAATTCTATATCTGTATAATCGGGGTTTTCTTCTGAGCTAGATGCTAGTTCCTGTAATCGTGCGCTTATCCTGTTGAAGACCGCATTGAAAAAGTTGAGGCTTAATGCGAAAAGTACTTTACTGGCTAGTTGTCTCAGTAACGTGTTGCTCACGTTGCTCTCGTTGCGTATGTCTATAAACTGGCTAACCTCCCTCAGAAGTATCTTGACATTCATCGCCTCATCATATTTAGTGATCAAGGTTTCTAACAAAGATCGATTTCTTAACCAAAATTAGCACCCCACCACTACCCTCTTTATTAGTAACTAGCTAAACCCGGCAGCCACTGTCCTGCCAGCTAATATCATAGCTTGTGTTCAGCAACGTTTTTCATTTTAGTGCATGCAATTTAATTTATATTGATTGCCGCGCTTGATTGAAAAAAAAGCAAGAAAAAAAATCAAAGATTTTAAGCCTCCTAAATTTTGATAGAATATAAGTAACATATTTAAAGCCATCATGATAAAGAAGTGCAACTGATATAGTTATAAGTGTATTTATAAATTAGTTTGCTATAAAATTTTGGATCCTGATCTCCCGCTGTATGGAGTACTGTAAACAACATACACAAAAACTTAAGATAAAACTACTAGTACATGCCAATTTTAGAATAATAAACAAGTGAACGTAATAAAATAGTTACATTTTACTTAACTACTACTTCACTAGAACAACGGATGTGAATTACATGTGAATCAAAATGCGACTGTTTTTGACTCACACAAATTTATGTCCATGGGTCGCCAGTTGACGAGCATTACTAAATACGAGTAAAATTTTATTTTTTGTGTCAGGTGTTTATTTATGTAAAAACTTGTGTTTTGAGCTGCAGCAGCGGCGCTGTTGGCAGAGCCGAACAGCTGAGTAGTGGTGAGTGTGCGGCGCAAACGCGCTGCTGCTATCATGTCATCACGCAGTCGTCGTGTGGTCAACTGAAGCATAATATTTTTTGGACTCAAAAAATAGATTTTCTCAAAAAAGAAAGGAACATGAAAAAAAAATTAAAAAAAGTTGATCGGTCGGTCTGGGCTCGAACCGGGGTTTTCAGATTCTGTGACCGACCATTATACCAATTAAGCTATTTATAATCGCCAACAATTCGTCAAAATTTACCTTCTTATTCTAACGATATTGTAGCAGTTTTTCATTGCCTAAAAACACGGACAAAAAGACATTTTCTAAAAATAAATCCTAGCTAGATCGATTTATTATCCCCGAAACTCCCTGGACACTAAATTTTATGAAAATCGTTGGAGCCGTTTCCGAGATCCCGATTATATATATATATATATATATATATATATATATATATATATATATATATATATATATACAAGAATTGCTCGTTTAATAGTATAGGATTTACTAGCAGGCATACGTTGTTTTGCCTATTTCGATGACCCTCTGATTGCATTGAATTTCCATCATTTAATTAAATTTATTGAATCCTTTGATTCATACTAACTATTAAGACCCACTTATCGGGATAAAAACTATTACATCTTTGAAGTTGATGCAAGGTATACGTATTAACGAAATTTCATTAAAATCAGTTGAGCGGTATCGGAGATTAACGTCAATGAGCACCTCGTGATACGGGATTTTTATTAAGATATGCTGTCTTTTAAAAAACAAAGATAATATCCTCACATAAGGATTATTTTTGTACCGTAGTTGCATTTTATATACATATATTGCGTATGAACCAATATTAGGGCCTGAAAATATTATTTGTAGGTCAAACAAACAATTGTACCGTGGGAAATTTAAACCGGTGACCTCGCAACGTCGCAGCTTAATGTTTAGCCGCTGCGCATTCATACCTTTTTTATCTCCGTATATTTTCTCCACAAACGTTTTGAAGATCATTTAATGGAATTATAGATGCTGTTTTAATTACGTTCTTGTTTTATACAAATATGCAAATAACACTGCTGCTTATAAGTTAATTATTGTTTTCATTTTGAGAAAAGCATGATATGATAAGATTTAAAAATAAGTATTTAACATTGTGAATTTGTTTATGGCATTAAAATAGATAAACATTAAGATAACTGTTCATAAAGCGCTATGGGAATCGCACTTAAGTCGTTGCAATCTAAATAAAACTAGGTCATTTGGGTTGTCTTTTAGAAGTGCTGACTAAATAGACTGAAAAGAGCTTTTATCGTTGCAAAACGTATAAAACTTATTTATGGTTTCTCGCATGTTACGATACTGGGAAATAAGTGATCCCGATTTGAGTGCAGGACTGCGGTGGATGATATATTACCATCAATGGGAAGTGTGTCTGCGAACGAGCCGAGTCGACGCCACTGACTAAAATACTGCTTTTTGTTCGATATTTGTTTGTTCGATCTTGCTGTATTGATTGGTTTCAACAAATATGTTGAATAATCAGTTTTATGAGAGTAAGTGGTTAGTTAGTAGTTGCTAAACATATTACATTGATATTATACTGATTACTAGATTCGGTTGTTGCAGACAGTCTAATTTGTTCTTTCTGTTTCAAAATACTCACAGTATTCCAGCGTAAAACAAGAGCTCAAAGCTGCTGTGTTTCGTATGGCGAGTGCAGAGAACCAGACACTACTGTAAACGAGGTATTCCATCTTAGCCCTCAGGGTGACAACGAATCTACATTTTCATTTTTAATCGAAGATAAATATAGATAGTAGATAGTATATGGGACACAGTATCCTCTTACCATCAAATGGGTTATGTCTTGTTTGTCACCTTTATTCTATAATAAAGACAGAAGCTACCTACATATTTATTTTATTTTAATATTTAGGTATTGAAAAATATTTAGGATTTAGAATTCATATGTTAATTTCTAAAGTAATAAAGGTATATGTTTAAATGCTCGGGTGGATTTTATGTTCTTTTTCCACATTTGCTAGTTAAAGTAATGCTACATTGATTTCTCGACTAATAATCCCATTGAATAACAAATTTTGCGGAATTTTTTCGCGTCTACAGGTCACAGATAATGAAAAGGGGAGGGGTTAAGATTTTTTTATAGAATAAGGGTGAAAAACGAGCACAAAGTCCATCTGATGATAAATGGAAGCCGTTCTCCATAGACATCTATATTCATCCTCGATTAAGAATCAAAATGCAGATGCGTTGTCACCTCTGAAGACTAAGATATTCCATCTTTCTAGTAAAAAGGGTCTCCGGTTCTCTAGACTCATCATACGAAACACAATAGCCTTAACCTTTACGCTTATACGCTATATTTACGCTTTACGCCAAAAACTTTACGCTGGTATTCCGCGAGAACGTGGCCCTACCCCGGTTGAGCTGACCCATTCGTGCTACAACTAATACCTAACTAACACCACGTAAAAAAAGGTCAAAAAAGATGTTTGAATTCTGATGCCATAGTTAACTCGAGCTACTATCAGCTTCTAATTATTAACTTTTGGTTTCACCTGCGAGATTGAGTATAGTAGTGATCTGGTTTGGTGACTGATAAATAGTTCCTAAGGAGATGGCGAAACCCAACCATATTTTCTTTTCGAATTACGATGTTCTTAGAGTTTGATATTTTAAAAGGAAAAAAAGCGGAATCCCGGAACTCTTATAAGCTGGGGCATCTACCGTGATGTAAATGTTTACTACAGAATTAAGTTTTTCCTTAAATTCGACTAAACTTTACGTAAGAACAATGTTCAGTGGTTATCTTACCGATAATATCTGGGATTTTTTATAGGAGAGGGGGGCAAAGGAATATACGGCTCACCTGATGGTAAGTGATTACCGCCGCCCATGGACAACTGCAACACCCGAGGAATCGCAGATGCGTTGCGGCCCTTTTAAAAAGTAGTAGGCTCTTTTCTTGAAGTTTTTTTTTCTCTCGAAGGGTGGATGAACTATCTATATACTTATTTAAATGTATACTGAAGGAGATTCAGCAACTCGTACTTGTCTTTTGCGAGGATTTGTGGCTTAGTACGAGATTTGATGTTATGACGGGGACGATCCTAAGCATGTTCACAGTCTGCAGGCTTCCCAAAGCGGCGATTCCTCGGACTTTCTCGATAAATTATTTTTTGTGTTGCTATCAGTGATGAAGTTTTGTAAAAATTTTTATAAGTGGTAGAGCCATGCTGCTGTCATATTAGGAGTATAGTTGTAGCACGAATGGGTCGACTCGACCGGGGAAGGACCACGCTCTCACAGACTACCAGCGTAAAATAGTCGCTTAATGCTGCTGTGTTTCGTATGGTAAGTGTAGAGAACTGGAAACCCTTTTTACTGTGAACGAGGCATTCTACTTAAGTCCTCACGAATGACAACGCATCTGCATTCTGATTTGTAATCGAGGATAAATGTAGATGTCTATGGGACACAGCTACTACTTACCATCAACTGGACTGTGTGCTCGTTTGACACTCTATCCTATAAAAAAAATCTTTACCTAAACTTTGGCATTGATTTTGGTTTTATCTTTATATTAAACGGTCCTAATAAGAGGACCAATTTTATAATCACATGACGTCTCATATTATTTTTGAAACTCTTTGCGGAATTGCGTTCAATCGCACGCCCCCGTTATTTGGAATCCTGCCAGAATGCTTCATTCATTGAAGGTTCAGCATTTTCGTCTCAGATATCTTGATGGAGAGTTTACTGATCGATAGTGATGTTACTTAGAGAGGTTAATTTAAGTTTTAATACTTTAGTAATTTTGTATAATAATGTCCTCCAGACCAAATTTTCCTCACTCTAACAATCCGATGGCACGGTAAACCGACACGACCGGAGAGAGATTAGGCGCAGGACCAACGGCTTTACGTTCTTTTCGAGGTACGGGGATGAGATACCGCTCAGCTAACTTTCTAACACCGAGCAGTTACTGAGAATTTCTTGAAGGAAAAACTCAATAATCGATTTTTTTGGCCCGATCCGGGATTCGGACCCTGAACCTTATGATCATCATTCGCACCACCGTACCAACGAGGCATAAACTTCGTATACAGAAATAAATTAAAATAAGTCCTCTCCACAATGGCGCACATTATACTGTGAGATTTTATAACACTATTTTATACAAATTTACGTTTGTTTTACAGAATCGTAATTTCACTTTTTATTTCACCGGCCCGTTAAAAGTGTCAGACGTGGGCCTCTTTTTTGTAGGAAGGAATTGTCTTAATGCCAATACCTTATTGGCGATAGCGAATTACTCATGGTAAAAATAGACTTAAAATAGACAATTCTATTTTGAGTCGATAGACCGAAGTGGGGAACCTGTTATTCGCGCTAAATTGAATTATTTAATGAGTGGCAAATTATTATTTCGAATAGAATTTTATTAATCCCGTCTTAACAAGAAAGTGTTTTACCCTGCCTTTGCGTGACAGTAATGACCGATAACATCATCATCGTCATCATTACAGCCTATCAAAAAAGTCCACGGCTGAACACAGGCCTTTCTATAGATTGCCTCATATGGATATTTTTATAGTTGTTATACTTGGCAGACGGGTTGGCAATCGCAGCTTTTTTGAGTTGTTGTTAGAAAAACGCTGCTGTCAATATTCTGTTTCAATTACCTTTCTCCTCCAAAAGGCGACATCTTTTAGGACACCCATGGGATGATTAATGGTAGTGGATTTTCTTCGCCGCCACTACCCGAACAAAATGTACCAAACTATTCGTATATTTGGTTTTTGTGAAACTTTATTGAATTATGTTAATAGGTATGTCATAATCGTGATTGCAATCCCTCACAAGTCTAGACAAATGACATGCCCAAAGAGAATATAATCACTATGTTTAGACATGCCTTTGTCTAGTCTAGCTGATTTTATTAAAAATAATTTTGATTCGACCTCTGACATTTTAGGTTTTCTAACCCACGCAAATTGGTCGTGGCAATTGGCCAAAGGTCTGACGCAACTAGGGGATGTTCATTCATAAATTCGCTTTCTTCTTGTAATCTATAGTATGTAGTATTTGTATTTTTGGCATCACCGCTGTTATTAGTTGAAAGTGTTTTTAAGTTTTTCTATATAATATTTGACTATCCATCTTAACATTGAAAGCTTCAAAGTCATAATTTGGTGATCATAATACTGTCATAAAACAAGTAAAAAATTAAAATTCTTTTTTAAGCATATAAAAAATTCCATTTGCCTTTTTGTTTGCTGCAGTGCAAGCTAAGACATTCATAGAATAATAATTAATTTATCATTAATAACTAAATTGGGGTATATAGCCATGTATTGACCGTATGGCTAAATGGCTTTATAAATGGCGGTTCATCGAGCCCGTACCGTCAACATGTACCGTAACAATAGAAAAAACCCGCAAATAACGGTATATCGTTACAAGTTCATATTATTCGGTTTATTGAAAATTTTCTATTAATGGGACAATATTTAATAGTTAATTGTAGTCCCAAGCTGATCCATTAACATTAAAAAACATTTATAATTAAAAAAAATAGTCTAGATCACTCCTAGTATTACTCTCTATTTGTCTGTGAAGTTTTATTACAATCGGTTCTGTCATTTTGGAAATTAGCTCGGGCAGATAGACAAACGAAAATTTTAAAAATGGTTACCCGTGTATCAATGGCATGTTGTTGTTTTATACAAAAATATTAACAAACAAAATTAACAACGTAACGTATTTTTTTTGCAGTTTTTACCGGCGGGTATGAGTACCACCTATATAAATAGCGACAGTGTGCAAGCGAAAGATGAATAGAGGTGACGCCATTTTCAGTAATTTTCTTTAACCGCACGGGTAGTATATAACCACTGATTTGCGTTGTAGATTGCGTTTGCGAAATTTGCCATACTTTGCAGGCGGTTTGGCAACCGTTGTTTTTCCGCAGAATAACCGCATTCCTTGGGGGATGCCTATGTTCAGCAGAGGACTTGTGAATGGCTGCAATGGTGATGACGAGAAAAACGAAAATTTCGTTATAGTGCAGATATATAGATATTTGTTTCAACAAATTGATAGAATTATTAACTGGATAGAGGCCCACTTACTCAATGATGCGACGAGTTGCAAACTCATCGGACGTGAAATTAATATATACATATATTTTCAAGCAGTCGATATTGGATCCCGGTTTTTGTTGTATTACAGGAATTATTGCTAACAGTATTGCGGTTTTTCAACGACTAAATTGTTTAATCTATTACTCTTTGCCGTCAAATTAAGCAATTTGGTACACTTATAGTATTACACACCTAACTGCCTTGTTTGTCTAGTGGTTGTAGAAGTGCGACTGCTGATCATGAGGTCCCGGGTTCTGATCTCGGGTCGGACCAAGAAAACGTAGGTCAGTGGGTTTTTCCATTAAAAAATTCTCAGTAACTGCCCGGAGTAAGGAAGTTGGCGGTGTCTCACCCCCGTGCCTCGGAAAGCACGTAAAGTCGTTGGTCCTGCGCCTGATCTCTCTCCGGTCGTGTTCGTTTACCGTCCCATCGAATTGTAAGAGTGAGGGAATAGAGAGTGCACCTGTGCTTGCGCATACACTTGGGCACTATAATCCTGTTCTGCGCCGATGGCTGTTCTCCGTGGACGCTTGGAGCCGTGATCGAAAGTCGGTCTGAAGGACATTATTATCATAAATATTACACACGTAGTTAATACCATAGCGTCCGTCTTTTACAGAGGTTTTCTAAGGAAGATTTTGTTTCACGTGAACTTTTGAAATTTGACATAGTTATATAATACCGCTTAGAGAGTTTGTTTTAGGAGTTTAAAAAGGGTAAGTTGAATAGTTTTTATGACCATCGTGTAGGATATTAATCAAACTGTAAAACAACTTGGTTGGTTGCTCGTGTACCTATTAAATTTTACGCGAACAATATACACTACTAAGCTACGACAGCATGTATTTCATCTGGCAAATAAGCAATATATAAGGTGCACGTTTCCTTTTATAGAAATAGAAGCAGATGACTTTCGTAAACAGGAACCTGCGCTTTGTGGATTTGGAATGCAAAGATACAAACAAAGTGATAAAATTTACAATATCGTATCATGCGCGCCATTAATTGATCTGTCTGGAACTCTGCTACGACAGATTTGTTTGCGCGTTATTTTGTGGAAAACCGCGACTGCACAAGTTAAAAACATTGGTAATGGAAGAATCTTTTATTTTTAATAGTACTGAAATAACAAACAGGCTTCTTTATACAATTAAGGATGGCGAACGAACACACAGTCGACATTATGATAAGTGGGTAAAATACCCGTAATTAGGCAGTTCATGACAGGTCTAGGTACTCGTATATTCAGCAGTAGAGTTTTAGTAGGCTGTACAGAATGAAAAAAAAAATTCAATGCCTACGATAAAAAAGTTATTGAGTTCATACTTTTTGGTAGAGGCATCTCTACGCCATTGTTATTATAGAGATTCAAGCAAACTTTTTTCATGTGTATCAATTTTCTGAATAGTTTTCACATAAAGTAGAGAAGTAAATATTTATCTACATGTCAGCTCGTTTGACATCGGCTTAAAGACGCCATTATGTGGCTTAAACTTTCGCGTAAGTAGAAAATAGCAACGATATTATTTGTGCGCTGATAAAGAAATATCTTAGGGATTGCGAACAGAAAGTGATTTATTTTTGTGTTCATTTAGTTGCGTACGATGCTTTATTAGTTTCCTATCCGTTAATATTGAAGCAGAAATTCTCTGATAAATCTGAAACGAGTTTTCGAAATGAAATTATATTCGGCTTTAATACTACTAATAATACTATATTCTAAAAGAAATACGTTCCCAATTACTATATTCGAAAAGTCGATTCATTATTTATAACGGTATATTTTATTATATACGAGATGCATTTAAAACCGTATTTTTTATAAACTATTCGTTCAGAAACATACAAGTGATAAAGCCACGTTGCAGTTATATTATGGCTGCAGCATAAATGGGTCAGATCGACCGGGGTAGGACCACGCTCTCACAGAATACCAGAGTAAAATATCGGCTTAATGCTGCTGTATTTCGTATGGTGAGTGTAGAGAACCGGATATCCTTTAGAGGAAATGAGACATTACGTCTTAGTCCTCAGAGTGACAACGCATCTCCATTTCTATCCTTAATCGAGGATAAATTCAAATGTTTATGGGCCACAGCATCCACTTATCATCAGGTGGACTGTGTGTTCGCATGTCATCCTTATCCTTTGACAATATAGAACAAGTAAGCCGGCGAAGTTTTTTTTTTTTGGGCCCTAACAACGTAGTAGAACCACGTTGCTGTTGATTTTGATTGCAACTCGTAAAGCTCGGCTCAACAGGATAAAAGTTCAGGCTCTCAGAGAATACCAGCAAATTCATTTTAAAATTACCATAAAAGTACTGTGTTTCGTATGGTACGGCATCTACAATATTAAGCTAGATTAAATATAAATGGTAATTGCCACTTCAATTTATTAATTTTTTCTGTCTCTTAAAAACTGTCAAAATCCATTGCAGAAATGTATAATATATATATATATATATATATATATATAGGGATGATATTTTTTGCTTAGTTGCTACGCTAGGCAGACGGGTTGGCCACCGCATTTTTTTATTATTTTACCCTGCTGCTGTCAATATAAAAAATATTAACACCCATACCTAATACGAAATTTCTTCAGTATCGTAAATTCGTTTTACGTACATAAATAGACATAGTAGAAAATCCATACCCGGAATAAAGTGTGTAAAGAAAATTAGAAAATTATAAGCCATTCTGATTTTGGAACTGTTGCGTCATTGCTATTTAGAGGTTTTAAAAATTAGGATGAAAATTAGGATGACAATTATTTTGTAAAAAATTTGCATGAAATTGAAGTGGAACCAATATTTGGTCACGTGGTAGAGCCACGCTGCAGTTATATTAGTTGTAGCACGAATAGGTCGGCGCGGCCAGGGTAGGACACGCTTTCACAGAACGTTAAATAGCAGCTTATGGCTGCCGTATTTTGTATGGCGACTGGATACCTTTTTACTGGAAACGAGCCATTCCATCTTAGTTGTCATGGGTGACAAGGCATCTGCATTTCGATTCTTAATTGAGTACAAACGTAGATGTCTATAATAATAATAATAATATAATAATATTTCACAACTGTCACACAACGCCATCTAGTCCCAAGCTAAGCAGAGCTTGTGTTATGGGTACTAGACAACAGATAAACATACTTAAATATTTCTAAATACATAAATATTATAGATAAATTACACATAGACACAGAACAAATGATCGTGCTCATCACACAAACATTTGTCCTGGGTGGGAATCGAACCCACGACCTCCGGCTTAGCAGTCAGGGTCACTAACCACTAGACCAACAGGCCTGTCAAAAATGGGCCACAGCATCCACTTACCATCAGGTGGACTGTTACACCTTTGTTACCCTAATTAGATATATTTAAAAAATACTGATTAAAAACATAATTATTGTCTTGTCTTGTTCTTGTCAAGTTCTCAAAAGTCAACAAATCAGTCATTAGTTAAGTTATTTTTTGCTCGATTCCTAATATCATCGTTTCTTAATAAGCCTTGCCAATTACTGTTGCTTTGCTACGAGGGACCTTCTTCCTGAAGGTTACATTTATTTTAATAGGGTTGAATGGAAAAAGTTAATGATTTTATTATATTTGCTGCGATGAAAATCTATAATGAGTTCTAATAAAAGAGATACTTTCTACTGTCGTTATTCTACCATCCTGTTGATAGATGACAAAACAATATGATATTCTAGTAGGTACATCATATTGTGATGTGCTCTAGGCTAATCCTGTAAGAGCTTTTGGTACATATAGTTTTAAAAAACTGATATGATTTAATGTGACACTTAATCTTTAACAGTTTTTATAAATGTAAACATTTAACCACTATTATTTTATCAAATCATGTACAGCATTCCAACTTTCTCTCCACATAAATTTACCGATTTAAATAAAACGCTTCGTACAAATTCAAGACAAACGAGAATGCGTAATGTTATTCATCGAAAACGTACCCGGGGAGGTTAAGATATTAACGTGAACCGATTAAAATTTCTTCGGACCTTATTAAGTATTCATTGTCATTTATATCATTATTTGGGAATAGTTATTAAATTAATTATTGTTTTATTCAGTAATATATACTATTGATGGAATAAATTATTACAGATTATGTGTTATTTAACAATCGTGTTAATAGAGATCAGTTTCGAAAATATCTACAGTTATATTTGCGTACCTCACAGTTGTAGCTTTTCGGTGGTTAATTTTTAGTAATTAGGTAAGTGGATGCTTTACCCTATAGTTACTAATATTATCCTTGATTAAGTAATCAAAATTAAAATATGTAGTTATCCCTGAGGAATAAGATGGAATTCCTCGCTAACGGTAAAAAGGTTCTCCTGTTCTTGTCACTCAACTCATACAAAACTATAGTGTTAGTTTGCTATAGATAATTACTATATAATATTATACCGTGCCCTGGCAGTGTAAGAATATCCACTAGTCCATATCGTCCCGTGAGTGACCTAAGTGGTGACAACCGGAAATCAACCAGGAGATGGGCAGCAGCGCCTTCCTGATAAGAATTAAAAAAAAAGTGGTTTCTAATCCGCTTGGCAAGCGTGGCAACTATGGCAGATATCAAGCTTATGAGGCAAGGTATGGCTCCCCCATACATTGCCTCATAGGTCTATAGTCAGCAATGGACTTTAAGGTGGCCTTAGTCGATAGCTCAAACTAAATGTTAGGCGGGGTTAATCCTCCGTCCGTCCCACTGATCGGGGAAATAATTTGTAGCGAAAGGCAAGATGATTTACAACAAAAAGGAGCGCGCGAAATTTTATAAACAGACCTTTGGGAGTCTGGATGTCATGAAAAATCTTTTGAATGTATCTGTTCAAAATAAAATTATTTGCATTTTTGAACAACTAATCTATCACTGTATGGTAACTGTTTTGCAATTTTCGTTATTCTTATGGTATTTATTTCCGCCCAAAGATGTGTTAAAAATAGTGTTGAAATTCGCTTATAACTTTTAAACATAATCTTTTTTTACTTTTTTGTTTCCATACAGGGCTAGATAATGATGAGACAAATTGAAATCATTTTTTATTTTGTACGTACACCATCAAACAGTGGAGTAATCGCCAGACTACGTTTGTATGGAAGAACGAGTGACTAGTGCACCCTTAAGAGGCTCTCACGGTAATGGTAACTAATATTATATTATGGTGCAAAACTATGTATTTCTCTTGTTTAAACGGATCTTGGGTTAGCCTGGGTTGGCGCAAAGCTCTTTTATCGCATCTTTAAAAGTGATTACCTAAAAAATATATAACTCTGAGGCTAGGCTAGGTTAGACAGTTTCGATATACGACAGTACCAAGTGATTTTGATTGAAATTTTGAGATTTATTAACGGTACACCCGTTAATAAATCTCAAAATTTTTCTGTAATATTACCAAAAATTTGTTGAGAATATATTTAACTTCCCGCTGTGAAAATCAATGATTTTCAAAAAAATGGGAAGTTTTCACTTCGATTTTCGAATTCAGACCGAATCTGCTCGGTAGGTTCTGAAAAAACCTCTAAAATTCGAGTCCTTCTACTTTTCAAAAAAAATGTTTTTTTTTGGAATTACTTCAATACCCTTGTCTTGATCAATTCTATGATCTGATCGGCTTCTCTAACCGAAAAACGTCGTCGATTGCTGCAAATCGCATCGAAATAGCTAAATTCGTTCGAGAGACATCGTTATCAAAAGAAACCTCGAAAAAGTGTTTTTTCAAAATAACTCAATGCAGTTTGTGATCATATCCTAGATGGCCCCAACCATTACATCAGATTTGATAGACTACAAATCCTCGCGAAAGAACATCGATTCCTACCAAGGATGATTCGTGAGGCTATTGAAATTAAAAAAAAACATCCTAATTTTAATAGAGACGAGGCTGGGTACTACCACCTGCTTGGGACCCTATAATTAATAAAATTAAAACTAAACCCAAGCATACCACTGCAAGACTTCAAAACACAGTTCATTCTGCGTAGATCGCACCAAAGACACTAATTAAAAAGCTGAAGGTACTCCGTGTTAGCTTTGACATCGGGACGTCAGTCACCTCAGTCCCCCGTGACCATGGGTGCTGGAAAGGACCCGAAACGTCGGGTATTAAAAATAAAATAAATAAAACGCGATAAAATCCGTAAAAGTAGTTTTAATCATGTATAGTGTTCGCGTAAATATAAGAAATCATTAAAATAACTCAATTCAAAAAAAATGTATAACAATTCTATCCTGAACTCGAAGAGCGAGAAGTTTGAAGCGCTTTGCATTTGAAATTAGCGGAAAGTTGCAGGGATGGCTTGTAGAGTCACCCACATTTTTTTGAGATAACCGATGATTTCTTAATGTATTCTATTTTTAACTAACCTTTAAATCTGAAGTTATTGCAGATGTATGTTTGGAATTAGTACCCCCTTCTATTATTACTATGATCATAGGAGCATCACAGCTTATGATCATTGCTTGTTGTTTTAATTTTTTAACGTTAACTTCATTATACATAGTACTGCAATATACAACATACATTCTTAACTTATACTATACATAGGTATGATCAGAGTAAAATGTAATTGAGCGTTTAATTTCAAAATAGTGGTCGCTCTCGTAAGTTCATTAAGTAAACTGTTAATGTCCATTAAAATAAAAAGTAAATATAGATAAAAGATGCCGGTACTTATCATGGAATCAGCTTAGATGGCCAGTCCGGCCTGATAACTGCCTTGATTGATATCTAGCGGTCTCGGTGATAAAATTTTATATCCCAATCAAATAGTACTTACTCCGAAATAAGGAATTTGATCAACATGATCTACGAGGTTGGCACCAATTTAAGAATTAAATTGAATGAATGAGGAATACTCATGAATATTATTAGATATTGTTATTGACATTATGTTTCAATTTATAACAAGATTTATCATGGTAACATTTGATATTTTGTAGTATTTACGACTTGTCATTTTTCGTCACGTCGATAAAGTATCGATAGAAATTGCAAAAGGCACGAGCTACTCTAGAGCCGCGCATTTTCTTTAAAATCTGCGTACATATAGAGTAAACGTTTTATTATTACTGAAATCGTTAACGTAAAAGTTTTATTTACAATTCATCAATTGCTTATTGTAAATTTAATTTACAATAAGGAATTAATAAAAAGTTTAATTCATAAAAGCTTTATTATAAATTAAATTTATGCCGATATTCAGTGAAGAGCGGTAGTATCTGCATTGCTCGTAAAATTTTACTCTATATACCTTTCCAATTTGTCCTGTTTATCTACACCATCGACATCAGAAAAACTGACGATTAAATTTAAAACTTCATGCACTCTGTAATTTTTAAGAACTGAAGACCTTGGACTCCATGTTAGATATCTTTCGAGATGAACTTATAGAAATGGAAAGGATTCTTGTAACTTCAGTGATAAGGAAAATTTCAGATAATGTGGACAGCTGACGTCCCGGGATAGTGATATTGCTTTTTAATTGAATCTACTCCGACAGTTTACCTAGCAGAAAATTACCATCCGGTACATTTGTGATTTCCTACTGGCTACAGCCAGTGTGTCGATTTCAATAGGTTTAACTATTTATAGTTTCTAAAGGTGAGACAAATTGTTATTAAAAAAATAATCTTCCAAAGCTTAAACTTTTGCACATATTCCGTCTAGGACTCTCACGTATTTCTTATGGTTAAAAAACGGTTGTAATCCAGAAGAAAGGTTTAGCGTATAGATTCTTTATTATTTACTTTATTTATTTAGAGTGAAAAACGAGCAGACAGTCTATTTGAGAGTAAGTAGATATACTGTAGCCCATTGACACCTCGATTAAGTATCAAAAAGCTTTGTCGCCCCTAAAGATTGAGAAAGGATACCTCATTACTAGAAAACTGTCTACAGTTCTCCATAAACATGATACGAAATACGGTATTCTCTACTGCAAATTAACTTCAGCGTGGCACTACCGCGTTTTTTTGGGTTGAATGATGATACCAGCCTACCTTACTGGGTAAGCTGTTTACTAGTTACTAGTAGCTGTTACATTAACGTAATTTGAAATCGATTTAAGTTCAGCTAAAAATAAAATTATGATTTCTCGTATGAAAGAATATATATTACGAAATATACTATTGTACGATCACAAAAAATTTATATTTTGTAACGTCTAATAATTGAAATCAGTTTTCGATATCTAATCCTCGTCTTCCATAAATAATAAATTTTAAAGCGCCATAAAAGAATTTGCATCACCCATGAAAAGAGTTTTATGAACATTTTACTATCGACAATAAGAAATCTTGATTTATCGACAACATTGATAAATTGATTTTTCGTAATATGTTAGTCTAATAATTATTTGAATTTAATGATTAAGTTTATCGATATATCGATAATTAAGTTGCTCGAACTAAAAAATAAAACATTTTAAAGTATTTTTCATTTTTTCTATTTTTCCGAATACTATACTATACTGACTTGAACACAATTTTGCAGATTTTATCACGTATCATTTTACCTTATTATTGATGTCTCTACGGCACTGAGACCTCCTTGTAACCATGGGTGGTCCAAAACTGTCGAAATGTCAGAAATTTAAAATAAGTTAAAATTAAACACAACATTTTTTTTAAACTGAAATGACATACAACTATAAAACTTATTTATTAGACATCTACTTTTATCCTCAATTAAGAATAAAAATGCAGATGTGTTGTCATCCCTGAGGACTGAGATAAAATGCCTCGATTCCAGTGAAAAGAATTTCCGGTTCTCTACATTCACCATACGAAACACAGCAAGATTGAGCTCCTATTTTACGCAGGTATTCCGTGAGTTTCCCCGGTCGAGCCTACCCATTCGTGCTACAACCATAATATAGCTGTATCGTAGCTCTACCACGTAACACCATGTTCAGCAGTGGACTTTTATACCCTGTAATGGATGATTCTATTCTATTCATCAGGAGTTCTATTTCAAAGATATTGATTATATACGAGTCTCTTTGTGTAGGTAACGCCTTACCCGGACGGAATCCTAGCCGAAAACGGTCCTACCATCTAGTAAATCCGTAAAATGAGTTTTACATTCCAATATTTTGGAGTTTTATTAATAATCACTTGTTATCATTAAGGAATTTTCCGTTATCGTCACGCTTGGCAGATGGATCATCGATCACAGTATCTAACGTCTCGAATCTTCGGCGCGATTTTACACCCGGTCAATATGAGATGATTTTGTCGTAATTTATATGAATCCATATTATGATCGTTTTAACTTATCCCATAATCGCCTTTTAAGCATTACATTAAACCGTATTATATTGTTACCATAATCCATAATAATCGCGCCTCGGGTTCACCTGGGTGGTATCTATTAAAGGCATTTATTTAATCATTGGATTATTTGAGATAATTATCTACGCTCATTTTTTTTATAAATTTTTTGTTTTCCTTATAAAGTCTCCAAGTTCAAAAAGATATTTTTATAAATCTCAAAAAAAGTATAAACAAGTACATCTATACACCATCATCATCATCATTACAACTCTTCACAATTGCACTGCAGAACATAGGCCCCCAAGGAGTGACACAAAGCACGGTCCTGAGCAACCAGAATCCATCGTCTTCCTGCATGTCCTACCAGGTCGTCACTCCATCTAGTAGGGGGCCGCCACACACTTCACCTATCGGTACGAGACTGCCACTTAAAAACCTTTCTTCACAATCGGCTGTCGGTTCTTCGAGGTACACGGCCGGTCCATTGCCACCACAGCTTACAAATCCGTTGGGATATGTCGATTGCTCTGGTTCTGGTGCGGACACCCTTATTTCTAAGTTTATCATGCAGATATACCCCGAACATAGGCCCTCTCCATAGCTTGGTGAGCGACCTTGAGCTTCCTCATACGACCATCAGTGAATAACCACGTCTCAGATCCATAAGTCATCACTAGCAACACGCATTGGTAGTACAATTTTGTTTTCAAGTTTGAGATATACCTGACGAGAAGATGTGTCGTAATCTCCCAAACGATGCCCAGTCTAGTTGAATCCGTCAATCAAGCTTTCGGTCGAAGTTGGACTTACCTAGTCAGACTGTATGTCTCAGGTCAACAT
Source organism: Parnassius smintheus behrii (assembly GCA_036936625.1). Taxonomy (NCBI): domain Eukaryota; kingdom Metazoa; phylum Arthropoda; class Insecta; order Lepidoptera; family Papilionidae; genus Parnassius; species Parnassius smintheus. Next base: position 32,802,335 of record JAUPFT010000015.1, on the reverse strand, counting down.
ACTCGTCAACAAATTGGAGCTTAGTGCTCCCAACAGCTACCAGCATAGGTGTGACATGGACGTTACAAATGACCTTTGTTTTGTCCATGTTCATCTTAAGACATATTCGTTGGGAACCACTATTGAGGCCATTGAGAATAGTAATTAGTTCATCCAGAGGTTCTGCTATAAGGACTATATTGTCGGCAAATCGAAGGTGAGTGATGTACTCAACATTATTGTGAATACTGTGTCCCTTCCAGTCTAGTAGCTTGGAAACGTGTTCCAATGCAGCGGTGAAGAATTTCCGGGATATAACGTCACCCTGCCTTACACCTCTCTGCAGTTGGATAGGTTTCTTACTCGTTTCGGTCTGTAGTTCTTCAAGAGAGCGTTGTCACCTTTCTTGAAGCACAAGGCCAACGCACTTCTGATTCATGCCTCCGGAGTAGTGCCACCACAGAAAACGGAATTAAAGAGCTGCTGAAGGACTTCAAGTATTAGTTTTTCACACGCTTACAGAAACTTTGCTGTAGTTCCATCCTCACCTGGGCCTTCCTGATTTTAATATGCTGGAGAGTCTTCTTATTTCGTTTATCTCGTTTCGGATAAAAATTGCTCTTGGATCGTTACTCACGCTTACATGTTACTCTAACAATGAGATTAAGAGGTTTTATAGGTAGGTGTACCTATAAAACTTCTCAATCTCACTCAAAGTCTCAATCGTTCCGGAAACGAAGCTGCTTCATACGGCAGTATCGTTTCCAGGACATTCTGTATACAATACACAAATCTATAAATAAAATTGAAGTGACTGTATGTAATACTGAAATAACTGGCTATAATAGAAGTTCGGGGGCTACTTACATGCTATTAAGACATAAATAACTGTCTGTCTGTCCGTTTGTTTGTTCAGGCTAATCTTCGAAATGGCTGAATCGATTGTAAGAAAACTTCACAAACAGATAGAAAACTATTCTAGGAGCAATATAGGCTATATTTTGTCCGGTAAACTTGATATACCCGGACAAAACCCAAGCGGTTCGCCAATTTTATGTAAAAAAATTACTAATAAAAGAATATCAATTAATGACAATTGTAGGAATATGCGGCCTTAATATACTGTTAATGCCCAAGCCGTAATTCTAATTAAGTAACTGTACGTTAAGGAAGTCATTGATCTAGTTAAGAACGTTTATTGTTTTTTTGTGCGCTCGTTTTTGTATGCTTTGATATTTGTAACATTTTTTTTAATTCACGACAGCGTTTAATGATGTCTAAATTATGTTTTATTAGTTTTTGTAAGCACTTTGATTTTATTTCCTCAATAGTCAGACCTTGATCCGACCAGATTTTACGACTATATGAAGTTATAATATTGTAATTAAAGAGCTCATAGATTGTAAAGAGCGGTCATTACAAGAGCACTTAAATAATAATTATTCATTACACATTCGAGGTTGATCACAAAGTCATTAGAATTTGTGATCAACCTCGAATTAGAAAATAATTGAAAATGATAGTGGATGGGATATCAGATATATATATATTTGCAATTATCGAAAGCCTTCGTCATAGCTCGCTCATAATAAATGAGATTTCTGATGATGTAAATAAAGAAGTTTGGATCTTTATTCTCAATCACGCAAAAATACTTAAATGGATTTAGATAAATTTAGCGCACAGGTAGTTTTTTTTGGATGTGGGCTAAAAATACAAATTACAATCTACAATTTGGTGGTGAGACTCTCTGTCCACTCTTTCTGTCCAGGTAAATGTTTATATTAAAGTTAAAGTTACGGCTTATATACGTCCCACTGCTGGGCACGTGCCTCCTCTCATTTCTGAGAAGGTTTTAGGACAAGGAATTGTCCGCCGCGCTGCCCCAATGCTTACATTATTAGTTAGTAATTTCGTGTGTAATGTGAATTAATTATAGTACATTCGCAGCTCGTCGTGAGACAGAATTTTTAGCAACACCAGCGGCACGCTGTCTGGCGAATTGTATTATTCAAAACGCAGGTACAATGTGCTCCGTTTTTTGTGTCAATTGTCTAACTCAATATAGAGGAAGTAATTGATGGTATAAGTAAAATTCGATAGAAACGTGACCGGCTTTGAACGTATTAATGTCTGTGATTAACCTCTATTTTGTCTATTGACATCAAGAGTTTTTATTGTGTCGTTCTTGTAAGCGGACAAAAAATCTTAAGTGTAACATATTTCTTTTACAATATGTTTTAGTTGTATTAATTCAAGTATAAGCTATGTATTTTTGTATGATTATATTTTCTGCATATTTGATTGCCGAAAAAAATAATGACACGGATAAACAAATTTTAAGCTTAAAAATGTAGAAAAGTTTTTTTAGATAAAAAAAACACTGCCGTGGTGTCACAGCGTGAGTTTATTAGGTGTTATGTATTGTGAGAGACGGTTATGGAAAATGCTAAAAAGATTTCATGGCCTCCTAAGTAGAGTCTAGCTATAAATTTTTAGCGGTTATTCCCTATCACAAATATATTTCAGTAGTTTTAATACGTGTCGTACGTATAACCGAACTGCTTTCAGTATGATTTGATAAAGAAAGATATAGAGTGGAATGAAATAAAATTTATTTCAGATTTAACAGAATCCGAGCATTTTGAATGTTGTGGAATAGAAATTCCTTTACATAATATTTACATAATATGTATCTATAGGACACCTGGTTCAAATGTGAATATATTCTTTTTTAAACTACACAACTTATTGTCAAAATTAATAAATAATCACAATAAAAGAATTATTATTGCTGGAGACATTAACATTAATACCTTGGAAAATAGTAAAAATACAATTGAATTAAATGATATCATTTCGAATTATAATTTATATGTACATATTAATGAACCAACGCGTGGAAATAACTGTATAGATCATATATTTAGTAATATAATGAATGCAACAACATGTGTTAAAAAGTTATATTTATCAGATCATGACTCCGCGCAAATATTATCTATTGATGTACATAAGCAGAGAAAAAAGTTAAATGATATTTGGGAGTATAAAAGGAATTATAATTTATATTACATTAATATGTTTCGTGAATGTATAAAAAAGCTTACTTTTAAGGAAGTTTTTGAGGACAAGGATATCAATTCTGCATACAATAAATTTATGGACCTTTTTATCTTATTTTATAATCTATGCTTTCCCATGATTAAGATAAAAAAGCTAGACATAAAATATAAAAATAACTTGGATTACAAAAGGTTTGAGACTTAGTTGCTTAATGAAAAGGAAACTCACAATTGGTTATTATAAGGAAAAGACTGAAGAGAATAAACAAAAATACAAAATTTACAGCAAATTACTAAAAAAATGTATTGACGTGTCTAAAAGAATAAATTATTTTAAACGAGAAATAACTTTAGTAAGAATAAAGGAAAATGTTCATGGAATATGATAAAATCAGAGGCAGTGTTAAAAGAGAACGACAACTATTTAAACATGATAAACAAGAATAATGAATGTCTAAGATCTCCACAGAAGATTGCTAATGCTTTTAGTGAGTATTATGAAAGTCAGACAAGGATAGTTAACCTTAAGCAAGCGAAAGAAACACACCTGTATAACATTAAAAGCCCGTGCAAAAGTATGTTTTTACGTCCAATTACTCTGGAGGAGACAAAGTCATTAATAGTTAATTTAAAAAATTCTAGAAGTGAAGGTTATGATGGCGTAAATACAAAAGTAATTAAATATTGCAAGGATGAACTATCGCTTATACTTACATATTTGATAAATTTATCATTCGAAGTAGGTGCTTTTCCAGAGTCATTAAAACTATCTTTGATCAAGCCCTTATTTAAGCAAGGTGATAAAAAAGATATTAATAACTATCGTCCAATAACAATTTTGTCAGTTTTCTCAAAAATTTTTGAAAAAGCTATGCATAGTAGGCTTAGTCATTATTTTAATGAAAACAAGTTTATGAAAAAAGAACAGTATGGCTTTCAGCAAAACAAATCAACCACGATGGCGTGTTTTGATCTATTAAAAAGAATCACCGATGCAATAGATGATAAAGTAAATGTAACAAGTGTATTTTTCGATATGTCAAAAGCATTTGACTTTGTTTGCCATGACACCTTATTACGTAAGCTAGAAAAGTATGGAATAAGAGGACTAACATTGCAGTGGATAAAGTCATACTTACCATCAAGAAAACAGTGTGTGGAAGTTATAAGCCCTAATAAAAATAATATTTTGACAAAATTCAGATCGCGACTAGTTCTTAAGTACGCTGGAGTTCCTCAGGGAAGTGTTCTTGGACCTTTTTTGTTTGTAATTTATGTAAATGATTTACCGGATTCAACTCCATTCCATTCAAAGACATATCTTTAATCATAAAAAATAATCATGGAAATAAAGATTATTATGAAAACGACATAAAATGTGCAATAAATGATGTCATTTCATGGTTACATAATAATAATTTGAAAGTCAATATCGCAAAAACCTGTTATTTACAATTTTATAGTAATAGTAGAAAGAAACTAGATCTTGACGTAAGATATAATAATGACAAAGTGCAAGAAAACGAACAGAAGAAATTTCTGATCAGATGTGGTAAACATGTGGACTATATACAATATCCAATATTTGTCACCTCTAATGTACCATGTTTAAGCGAATAAATGAAATTATTATTATTATTATTATTATGTTAATGTATTTATTTATATACACATATTTTAAATAAAATGTTTAAATATATATTAATGATATAGGTACTTTATTTAACCTAGTTAATAAGACTAAGATTATTTTATCTCTATTGTATCTTTAGTTAAAATTTGTAAATAAATTAATGTGGCTTTCTTTTCGACAAACATCAAAGGTAATGGCTCTTCGGAGCGTCAGTGAACCGCGTCCCCGTCCCCAACGCATCAGAAGAAACTCGATTCGGGCTGATCTTCGCTGAATAGTAAATTAAAAGAAGTTGGCACTATGGTGCCACCGGCTTAAAGTGGTGAATAGTATTCCATTTGAAGCAGAACTTTCGCTTTCTAAAGTCGGAAGTGGTGTGATGTCATGAAAATTATGTCCCACTCTGCTGAGCGCGCCAAGCTTTTTAAAAGCTAATTTAGCCTTCCTTTCCAAGTGACCTTTGAGATGAACATCGCTAGATATGTCAACGTCAATATCTGTGTTGCTGGCTGAGGCAGTGCGGCGAGTACCGACACATACATTAAAGAGATACAACAAAGAGATTACTTTTGAGGTAAGCCCGCAAAATGTGTCTCCTGGAGTTTAATTGTACTAGTTATAGTTGTTCTCAAAACGAAATATTGCTTAACAAAGGATTCACTTTAGATACAAGTTTGCTCTCGTACTTGATGACTTGAAACAGCACTAGTTTTGTCATCAGAAATGAATGTTGTGAAATATGAAAACATTCATAACTTACGCCAGCGTAAAGTTCATTCGTAACAGATAGGCATTTTAAATGTCTCACATTCTCCTAGCCTTAAGGATAAATTTTAGTATCTTGTTCCTACTCACAATCGAGTTTCCTGTTTCCAAAATACGCTTAAGATTCATATTCCGCCACATAAAATTGGTTTCTTTATTTCCTCTTTTACTCTGCAGTTCATATTACTGGAACGTCCCACCCGTTGATATCAAAACTAGAAATATGAATTATTTTAGAGAGTGGTTCGAGAATAGTATCATAAGAATCTGGTTTATTCAAACATTTTGTATATAATAAACTCTACTGCCACAGTTTTTCAAATCATATACGGTTGACAGGAAGAGAATGCCATAACGTATTAAGTTCGCCTTTTCATCCCTTGTAATGAGTATAATAAAGAGATATGGATACTAAAAAGTAAAGTAAAGTAAAGTAAAGTTACAGCCTATGTACGTCCCACTGCTGGGCACAGGCCTCCGCTCATATCTGAGAGGGTTTTAGGGCAAGGAATTAACCGCCGCGCTGCCCCAATGCGTGTTGGCGAGCTTAACATATCTTCGAAATATTTTTTTTTCTTATTTCTCTGACATGCAGGTTTCCTCACGATGTTTTCCTTCACCGCCGAGCACGTGGTAAATCAGTACTTAAAATTGCAATTAGCAATTTCGTTGGTGCCGGCGGGGATCGAACCCGGTTTGCTCGCGTACTGTGATTTACAGCGAGCGCTAACGATCTGAGCTACCACGGCTCTCACATATGAAAACTAATTTACGTTAAAATACTAGCGATAATTGTCATCTCAAAATTTGTCAAATACAAAAGTTTATACACTATCAATGTTTTAATACTTGATCATGATTCGTGTATTTTGGTAATGTCAACAAGAGTCAAATTGAATAATGTAGAAGGTCAGCAGTAGGTGCCTCGCTCTTCGGTCAATGATGTTATGAATGCCTCGGCTAATTTTATAATTGTGTTTTATCAGCGTGGGCGGCGCCGATTCCTTCGATAAATATAACAAAAAGTGGGATGTTTTAAGTAAATTTTGAGATTTGACAGTTTTGTTTACTTTGTGTCTAGATCGCATAACTGTATAACTTGATAGCATTAATATAATCTATATTGTTTTTTTTATAGCATAAGGGCGACAAACGAGCACACAGTCCACCTTTTTTTTTGTTTTTTTATAGAAGAGTGTGCAAACGAGCATGCGGCTCACCTGATGTTAAGTGACTACCGCCGCCCATGATCAACCGCAACACCAGGAGAATTGCGGGAGCGTTGCCGGCCCTTTAGAAAGGAGTAAGCTCTTTTCTTGAAGATCCCCAGGTCGTATCGGTCCGGAAAAATCGCCGGTGGTAAACTATTCCACAGAGAGGTTGTACGTACCTACAACGTACGTACGTACGTACGTTGTACCACCTGATGGTAAGTGGTTGCTATGGCCCACAGACATCTACATCTATCCTCGATTACGAATCAATACGCAGATGCGTTATCACCCGTGAGGACTAAGTTCTCTAAAGCCTCGTTTCCAGTAAAATGGGTCTCCAGTTCTCTACACTTACCAAATGCAACACAGCAGCGTTGAGCTGCAATTATCGCGTGTATTCTGTGAGAGCGTAGTCCTTCTACGGTCGAACCGAACCATTCTTGCAACAACCATACTAATAATATAGCTGTAGCACGGCTCTACCACGTTATACAGGGCTCGACCATGTTATATTTAATGTGTTCATATTTAGCATATGGGAATTAGGAACTAGGAATTCATTTCGCATACCAATTTAAACACGCGCACTATATATTTTTTCATGTTATCTATGCTAAACTAAAAACTTAAGCTGTTGATGGCTTATTTCCACATCTAGTATTAGTTTAATTCTTGGAGCCGAGGAGTGGTCTTGTATGAAGAAGCTCAAAGTCAATCAACGTGCTTAGATTGGGTTGAGTTCAGAACTTTCTGTGGAAAGAACCTGTAATGAAGATTTCATTATTAGTTTAGTAGAACCCGGATATATGACATAGCCTGATCGAAAAGTTGAAGTAGCAATGGGCCTGCCTTATGCTCGAATAACTGAATACCGATAGTAGATGCAGGTGATCCAGTGCTCAGATGAAGAGATAACCTGTTAAAACATGGACATAAGCAGGGAGTAGATGGATGTAGGTGGTTCAAGACTAAGGTTTGTGATATCATCATAATTACAGCCCTCCAAAAGTTCGATACGAAAAATGGGCTTCAACTATTGATTGCCTAATAAGGAGGGATTTTTGCGTAGTTATGAGGAAGATATTGCTGACCTTGTCTTTTGCAACACCCACTCATGGGTAAGATAAAATTTAAACCATAAACTTGATTTATGTAACACTACTCTCTAATCTGTGATGGTGATAACGGCGGCTTGTGGGAAGTTTCCTGAATGGAAAACATCCATGAACAAAGATTTCTAATCCTACTAGAATCTAACAGAAACGATTTTGTTAATTGGTTTGGGCAATTTCATGGAATCTCAACGACCTAAGGATGTAGTGGCTTCATTCAAGAAGGCAAACGATGATAACCTAAGGGATTCCCCAGCTTTAAAGAATTTATATCGGACAGGGAAATATTTATAAGCACATAAATAGCAGTTAACATGTTATTTATATTAATGTTAAAAAACGGACTGTAGATTAAGATATCAGATATAACAAACGATTTGCTGAATAAAAATAGAAAATTATGTTTGAGCAATAAAAAGGGAGTCAATATCGAAATCTAAAAGGATAAATAAAATATATTCAACGAATCAGAAAATAAATGATTTCAGTCGCATACCACTAACCGCAGTATAATATGTGAATTATTGTCAGCTTGACACCTATTGTGTCAATAATCGACACGAATAGGATTTATAGCTATTGTGGCATGGGACACGTGACAAAAATATTCCTATGGTAATTCGAGCGGCAGATGTCGAAAGCGTCTATTCGATTATTCGGTGATATATTTATAATTTACCTTGCGAAATGGTTCCTTTACAATTGATTCCCTTCCCTTTGTTCGGTATTTCGTATAATTGTTATAGTGTGCATCTGTTGAACTTTTCATTCTTTCTTTTCATTTCCCTAAATCTCATATTTTGAAATCAATCATAATGTAATTGAATTAAAGGATAAATTTCAGTGCTGCGATAGTTGGTAATTTGTAACTAATTGCTGTGCTATTTGTCCACTCCATGACGAATTGAGTCGTCTGTTTTGTACGGAAATCGAACGATTTGGCTGTGAATTTATTCGTTTCCTATTTATTTGGGGTGTAGCGGTTGGTCATTTGGCAGATGATGGACCGTGTATTGGGAGTGATGAATACGTTCGACGCTGTAGGTAAATCGATTAGCTATTCGATTTGGGAATGTGACTTTAGGGACCTTTTATAAATAAATCCGATAATCGGTATTGATAATGTCGACACATTCAATAGATCGCAGATAACTAAATAATTTTATGCAATAAATATTATTATGTTATTTTTCATTAGTTATTAGAATTTATTACGCCCACTGAAAAATTTGTCCTGTGCCATACAGACGTTTTATAAATTACATAAACTGCACATGAACAAAATATACCTGGAAAAATATGAATAATACATTGTTTCGACGTGAATGCGGTTGACTCTGGACTGTGTTTGGTGGCGATATGTGGCCTCGTTTGTGACCCTTATTCTAAAAAAAGGTTGATGCTGTGAGTGTTGACTGAGATGTAATGCACTATATACTCAAATTTTGGTGCTTATGCTGGGTCTTAATTTACATCCTTGGTAGGCAGTAGTAAAGGAATCACCAACCCGGCTGTTCTTTCTCTATTCATCAGATTAGAAATAATACTTTCTGAGAAATAGAAGATTTATCGACTTTGCGCCGCCGGGTCGAATATTTTTAATATACTGGTAATAAGAAGCGGCTAAGTGTTTAAATATTTCTAAGACACGTGAAGCCTGCCAACACACATTGATGCAGCGCAGCAGAAATTTTCCTTTCCCTAAAACGTTCTTAGAAATGATGATGAAGTTTTGTGCACAGCAGAGGGACGTTATATTATTTGCTAAAAGTTGTGGAAGATACAATAGCTAACAATTTAACAAAAAAAAGTTAGCAAAAAAATTGTAAAGAAATCTGCGGGGCTATGTTTAGTAGCACTAAGGGCATGTAAGACATAGTTAAATTGTACCTTCCATCACAAATTATGAATTATCACTTCGTAGCAGTCTCACATATGTAATAAATAATCCATTTTTAGCATTTTTGCAGAACCTTACTTAATACGTAAAACGTTAAGGGAGCTAGTTCTCAAAAAATAACATTCACTCCAAAGAATCAATGGGCCGATTCTGCTCGAGGTTGTTCAACCTGTAAATTCACAAGTCAGTGGATAAAATATGCTGCATTTTGCCTCCTTAAGGCACACGTATTATTATTCTGGAGGTACGGGTATTATTCGTGAAATTACTCCGGAATTTTTATTTTACAGGTAAATTTTAGTAAATTTCTTTGTAAGAGATGGTGTAGTGAATATAATTTCGTTTAGATCTATATCAGTGTCGTGTTAGTATGCATTTCTTTATCTAGTAAAGTATGTCAAGTACCAAGAAGTATGAAGCGTGCACTATCTGCACTTAACTCGGCAGAAATATTTGGTTTATCATAATAAGCATCTTAACATGATAATAGAAGATGGCTATAAGAAGTGTTATCAGGAACCCATATCAATTTGTGCACGTTCATCTTCTTATCTAATAAGAGCTTTCAATGTCTTGAATTGGTTTCCTGATGTAGATTTCTCAATTTCTGCCACAACAAGGGGAAGAACCAGAGTTAAGTATTTTCTTATGAGAAATCTATAACAAGGGAAAATAATATTAATTTGTCGCGATTAAATAATATTGTAATAAATTTTTTAGTTTGCCCTTTTTGATTACATAATATTAAATTAAATTAATATTTTTCTTTAACCGTGACTTCTCTATTTTTAAATAATGTAACCATAACAAAGTAATAGCGATTAAGATCCTTTGATTAAGCAAAATCGATAAATTGAAATTGAATAAAAAAAATCGGATCAAAATGTAGACGTCTTTGTCACCCCTAAGAACTACGATAGAATGCCTCGTTACCAATAAAAGGAGTCCAGATCTCTACACTCACAAAATTTTGTATGGTGAGTGTGTGAGCTGCAAGAGTGTCGTTATTCCTAGATCTAGCCGATCTATTCGCGTTGCGAGCTTTTTGTTATAGTTACAGTGTGGCCCTATCATGTTGGCCCTATCATGTAAAAGGTATTGTTTTAGGGAGCCATTTACATTTTTTTTATCAAAATGTATTAGACAGGACACACAATTTGGTTAAACTAATTATTGTTAATAGAAAATGAATTGGTTTCCTAAACGTGTTTTGTTTAAAATTCAATTTTTCACATTCGAAGATCAATTTTCATCCCCACATAGTCTATCCGATAGTAAGGTGCTGCAACCACTTACCAATGAATACGCCGTTGATACTGACTTTTTTATATGACAAAAAATCTAAATGCAGATGTGTTGTCAATCCTGAGGCCTAAGACGAAATACCTCGTGCTGTTTTACGATGATATTCTAGATATGATATGATAGACCTTTTGCGGCTAACTTCGGCGAACCTATGTTTAATTTAATAGCCTTTTTTAAAAATTGGTTATACTTCAGGGGTGGTTTCATACATTCCACATATATTTGAAGAAACCGTTCCAGCCCTAAGGGGTTTTTTTTATAAAATAACAGTGACAAACGAGCACACAGTCCACCTGAAGGTATGTGGATTCTGTGGCCCGTAGACATTTGTCCTCAATTAAAAATCAAATCGCAGATGTGTTGTCACCCCAGAGGACTAAGATACCTCGTTTCCGATAAAAAAGGGTCTACGGATCTCTACCGTTACAATACGAAACAAAACAGTATTAAGCTGCTATTTTACGCTGGTATTCTGTGAGAGCGTGGTCATTCCCCGGTCGAGCCGAACCATTCCTGCCACAACCATAATATAGCTGCAGCATGCTGCGCTTTACTAAGTAGTTAGTAAGTTGGGGGTGGGGAGGGTTAATTCAAACATTTAAGGGGGGTAGTGATTTTCTATGTTCATTTAAAGATTTTGTTTTTTCAATTACTATATTTTTGGTATTTGTAATGTAAGAAGGTTTTAGAAATAAATATTAACCCTTTCGCTGCCCTGTGCACTACATATGTATATAAATAAACTTAGTTTAAGTCTTTAAATCTAGCTGAATAGTCGTCGATTTAAAAGCTATAAAAATACACTATAAAAAGTCAACTAGCAACAGTCAAATAACATAAACATTCACGTCTGTCACCCAGAGGGGTAAGCAGAGACTGAGGACTTCCATTTGGCACGATCCCAATACATCTCTTTCGCCGCCTTTACATCCATATATCTACGCATACACGCTTGTCGTTTAAGGTTACTCCTAATCTTATCCATTTTCAATATATCGCCAATTTGATTGATAAACCTTCGTCTAGGGCGTCCTTTTTCCACTCTACCGTTCACATCTGCAATATAAATTTGCTTTGTCACTCTTTCCTCGTTCATTCTTTCTATAAGACCAAACCACTGAAGCCTTCCTTTCCTAATCATCACATCACATTCACACAATTTATCATCTTGTGATTCTGATTCAGCCCTAGCATACTCCTTATTGACCACATTTCTACAGCATTTATTATACTCTCGTGCTTCTATGGCCACACCCAACTTTCACTACCATACATTAAAGTAGGGACTAAAACAGCATTACGAATTGCCATACGTGCCTTTTTGACACATTCTGACTTTTCAGAATAAAGTTTTCATAAAATTCGTAAGTACATTGAATATTGCGTTTATGTTTATGTAAGAATTCATGTAGATCATTGCTTCATCTTTTATGCAAACAATAAAGAAATAGTTCCTCAAAATTAATTTTAAAGATGATTATCGAAAACTATTCGCATTTTGTAAAATTATACCTATTCACGACAAAGTTGAACTAACATTACTAACTGAAAATTACTTTACTGAAAATTTTAAAAAGGTAGATAAGTTACTATACTCCGCACGCAGAACTGATAATCTAAAACTGCAATTACCTAGATATAATAACTTATACGGAAAAAGAACTTTAAACTATGTTATACCTAATCTAATCAATCAGTTACCTAAATCTTTGAAAGACGTCATAACATGTAAAACATAAAATATAAACTAAATTTTTTTTTATATACAATTAACCCTTACTAAATACTCGTAACACTTAAAACAACTTCTCGTTCTATATTATTGGTTTACTTTACCAACATATTATCTTATTATAAATTTATAAAAATATATGTTATAGTCATTCTGTATCACGATTATTCACAGAATGTAATAAGTTCATAACATAAACATATTTTATTCACATATATAAACATAACATTTAATGCACCTAATTTAAGTTGATAATAATTTTAATGTAACTTTGGTAATGTAATGTATTATGAAGTGTTAATTAGAATAATGTGTCAACAGCAATGGTGTACGGAAAAACTCTAATGAGTTTATGTTTACACTAAAACTATTAATTTTTGTAATCATAAATTTCTTAAATAAATAAAATAAAAATTAAATAAATAAAATTCGTACTTGTTGGCACAAGTTTACATTGCGAAGTGCTTTTCTCGTGTATCTTTGTATTTTTAAAAATGACATATAAAATAGAATTTTCAGCAAATTATGGAATACCTCCATAAATAGAATATGTTCTACAGTTTGTTTTTTAAAGTTAAGAACTTTGATGGTAAAATATCATAAATAGAGTCTCGATGTTATAATATCATACATATGAGCTGTAATAGTGTTTTACTGGTTTAAATTTTGAATTGCGATGTGAACACAGAAGATAATGTTTTTTTTATCAGGAAAGGACGCGCTGCCTGTAGAGATTTGCATATGATTTAATTGTTTGTGGGGAATAGACTTGTACTCGGTGGTGATAGTTTTTTTTGCGCAGGATTTTGATTACTTTAATATATTTTTGTCTAGATAGGTACCACCTTCTTACATTTACCTGTTTTTGACGCCAAGGTTGTATTTTAATTTAAAGGCTATATAGATGCGTGTACGTGCGTGCGTGCGTGTGTGCGTGCATGCGTGCGTGCGTGAGTGCGTGCGTGCGTGCGTCCTAATGTTCAGTGTTATATATATATATATATATATATATATATATATATATATATATATATATATATATATATATAGGAGCACCAAATATACCTATCTGATTTTCGTCACTCACAATTTGAAACACTGCAGCATAAATGCTTTTAAATTCGAGCAGTTCCATTGCGTAATACAGCTGTAGCGTGCTCCGCCACATAAAATTGCTGGCTTAATTTTTCAGTACTCTGTACATAAAAATATATTTATTAAATAAATAATGTATATAATAGATATTTTTGTTGTTTTTTTCCTAAGCTCCTTATGCATACTTTGCCAATACACAGGCTACACCACATGCGGGTATTAAATTTATAAGATTCCGTTTTTATACAAGTGCTAAAATTAAAAAAAATTGCACAAAGTAAATTAAATACGCCGGTTAAATAAGTCGGTTGAAAATAGTAACTTGTTATCTTATAAAATAGATCAGGTAATAGCCCTTATGATTAGTTAATTTTATTGATAAATTATACAAAGCATAGTTAATGAATTCTCTTAAGATATCGATTGTATTATAATCACTAATCACACATTGATGCGATACCGGTTGTTAAACTCTCTATAATGTTTTCTGAGTCCAGGTAATCTATATACTGTAATAGATAATCTGGACTCAGAAAACTTTATTTCGGTCACTTAAGCACCAATATTAAATGCTTAAATTATTAAGTTTTAAAATTATTAAGTTTCCTACATAAGACTGAACACATAAAAAATAATGAAGCGAAGTCAAAACTGACACAAATTAAGAAATATAATTTCGAATTTTACAAATTTACTTTTATATATATTTTTCATAAGAAATAGTAGACAAGAGTCTATAAGTTAACGAAAGATGACAGAATGACAGAAATAACAAAATCTATCATTTAATTTTTAAAGATTACAACACGCATATCCTGGATAATTTGCGACAAGTGCATGACAAGCAAATCAGAAGCGCTCTCATCTAGACGTAACTTGTTTTTAAATACAATACTATTTGCGTCCGCTTAGACAGTACCACCACAACGCGACAAGATGCTTTAAGTTACACCACGTATACTAACAACTGAATGAACGAATGAAACAAGTCATTTTTAAAGCGAGCACACAGCCTACGTACTGTGGCCCTTCACACCTCACACGATCCATAACAACAATCAGACTAGTGATTAAAATACTTAGTTGCTGTGGAGTCGGTCCTAGGGTGAACACAGCCTCCGACCTCATTCGTGATAAACACAAATTACTGGTTGTGTGGGGGTTGTTCCATCCCTCTAAAACCACGTTCTGGCTTGCTGAAGAAAAAAATAAATGTATATGGCATTAGAGACACTGAATATTCCTCTCCACTGCTGTACGCATTGACCAAATCGTTTGGTTCGAATACATGAAATCAACATTAACAACAAGGTTATCTGATGGTTGAAGATGAAAACAAGAATAGGGTGATGCTATTCGTTCCAATGTATACTTGAATAGGAAGTAGTGCAAGTTGGACTGGTTTGCAGGAACTGAAGAGCAGGAGCAGAAGACGATTCTCAGTAGTGAACGGTAGGAGTTCTTGAGGATAATGACGAAAGCTTGAAGTTGTAGTTTCCGACGGTTGTTGGTTGCGTGTTCAGATCACGTTGGGGTGGTCACCACTGTGGCCGTGGTAAAAAAAGGGGAGATCTCCCGCAGGGCGAGGTGTTCTGTCCGAGGAGCGACTGACGCTCCCTGTGATAGTTCAAAGCTGTTCTATTTATACTGTTTATGATTCGGAACTTTGGCAGCGCGATTTAGGGTTCGATGTTTCGCTTTTGCCGCGACGATAGTACCGCCACAGTAGTACAATTTACGCCTGTGCTCGAGAATGACAAAAAGTTTTAACCAAATGCCGACACCATTAAGCATTTTGCACGCCTCTACGACGAGATTAAAACTTACCCAAGTGAAGTACTGCATTCCTTTGCAAAGACACCTGGTTACTACTTTAGCCTGAGACTCAATGGACCTCACAAAGTGGAGGTTCGAGAAATATCAATCTCTTAGAACAGAACGCGGTCAGTGTGTTCCAAAGGTTCTATATATCCTTTTTTTTATATATCCTATATATATCCTTTTTTTTTGCCCCCGAAGCAGGTATGGGCAACCCTCCGGAAAGCGGAGGAGGGAGGTTGGGAATGCTCATAGCATACCACGCAGCCGGCTGCGTGGATATGTGGTGACTTTTACCCATTAAACCCAACCTTTTAGGAATTGGCTTAACGATCTGACTAGAGATCTCTAAGCCGTATACGAACGCGACCCTCCTTGGCAGAAAGGAGGGCGCAATCTATATCCTGCGACGAAGAAGAAACCCACTCGCTTTGGATCCCCCAAGGCGAGTGGGCTGTTTTCAGTGATGAATTACGATTTTGTTTGAGTTTTATACATGGTAGAGCCACGCTGTAGTTATATTATGGTTGTAGCATGAATGGGTCGGCTCGACCAGGGAAGGGCCACGCTTTCGTAGAATACCAGCGTAAAATAGCAGCTTAATACTGTTGTATTTCGTATGGTGAGTGTGGAGATCCAGAAACTCTTTTTACTGGAAACGAGTCATTCCATTTTAGTCCTCAGGGGTGACAACGTATTGCCTTTTGATTCTTAATCGAGGATAAATGTAGATGTCTATGGGCTACAGCATCCACTTACCATCAGGTGGACTGTGTGCTCGTCTGTCAACCTCATTCTATTTAAAAAAAGTTCAATTCTTGCACATTTTTTGCTACATAGCAGCAGTTTACTTTATATTTCTCTTATTTTTCCACGTTTTTATTAAGTCAGTTTATTATTTGTATGTTCTGTCTGTTGTTGCGAGTGGAATTTAGTAATTGATTTCTAACTTCAAGATGAACAGGAAATTTGAACTTTTGAATATAGCTCAAAGTCTTATTTTTATCTTCAACTATCTTACTAACTTTGTTGTTAGTGACCAAAACTAAACGATTTGGTCATTGCGTACAGCAAGGGAGAGGAATAGTCAGTGTCTCTTGGGCTGTCCGGTTTTGTGGGTCTTCACTATAGGAGTGAACAGTTTTCTGTAACACAAACCACAGGGCTGTATTACCACTAAATTTGACTAATCATACCCAATTTTACCTTCTATGTATTTTACCATCTTTTAATTTTAAAAAGATTACGCAACACTAATCACTACTAACTGTCAGATGGAGTTGCTTCCAAAGGATTTACTTAGGAAGGACTATTCTCTTTGGTCCTCTTGAAGTCAGAAAACAATTTTAAGGAAGGCCAATCCTGACGCTAAAGGTAGTTTAACAACTAGATATAGGCATAAATGGCTTTTAAAGAAAAAGAAGGATCGAACACTACCAAAATTTTTATAAATTTTTTTTCATGTAGAACTTTTCACTTTTGTTTTAAATAAATCAGTTCTACTGACTCTAAATTTTTAAACGATTTATTCACAAATCCTTAGTTCCTAGTTTCAGTGGTCTAACAACATCTAAGACATCGACTGTCGATGTACTCGACATGCCTTCTGTTGCAAGATAAGGGTTTTCCAGAGAAACAACTTCACTCCAAACGCTTATTTCCGATAACAATTTGTAAGGAAATGTGCGTTGGATGCAGTAAACACTATGTTATTCGCAGACGTGGAAGTTAAGTTACCGCTGTTACAAGGACAAAATGTGTTTATCGAGCGTTAGATGAAAGCTATTGAAAATTGCATCTGCTTATTGTAAATAAATTTACTTGTACATTTTCCTGTATTGTCGGATAAAAAATCATCAGTTCTTACGCGAAATATTAAAAGGTGCAAGTGGCACATTCTAGTAATTTAAAGGTCCTTGAACAGTAGGGTTTGTCGCAATCGCCACGTTTGGCAATTTGACAGGTTTGGCAAGTGTGCCAACTTGCCAAACCTGTCAAATTGGCAGTTTCAGTGCAAGAAATAAGTGATGCTGCTCTCCGTTGCCGGTCTAAGTATTTTATTAACTTTAAAGTTTTTCTTATTATGAACTTAAAAGTGGATTTTTATGTATACAGTGTTAAAAATGCTGAACGTTTTAAAAATGCCTTGGTTTAAGTATTAATTTTTTTATCGAAAATATTATCGAAGAATAAAATAGAGATTTTCAGATGTTTCCGTTCAGCAAACCAATTACTAATAGTACGAAAATCCTACTCATGCCCTTTATTTTTAAAAATATAAGAAGTCCTTTGGCTCGTATTACAGCAGCCATACATCTGTGTTTCTTAAGCTCTTTTAGTATTCGAAAGAAGCCAGTTCAAATTATTCTTAAAAAAATTACAAGCGTTTTAATATTCTGAACACAATTTATTATTATCTATACGGTAGTGACGATACATTTCTTTTATGAATAACTATTTAAATCGTATCGCAGAAACGGGTAATCATGAAAAAAATGAAAAAAAAATGTTAAATAAAACTAAATTTACGGATTCTATCGCGTTTATTTAACTGATTTTACCTATTTTTAATTCCCGACGTTTCGGGTGCTTTACAGCAACCATGGTCACGGGGTGGGGGACTGAGATGTTTGACGTCCCAATGTCATTGTTAGCCCGGCTACCTTCAGTTTTTGAATATTAATTTTTGGTCCGATTTACGCAAAACGAGCTTACAGTATCTTGAAGTCTTGCAGTGTTATGCTTGGGTTTGGGTTTAATTTTGTTAATTATAGGATCCCAAGCAGATGGCAGCACCCAACCATCTTCTCTATTGAAATTAGGATGTTTTTTTAATTTCAATAGCCTCTCGTATCATCCTTGGTAGGGATCGGTGTTCTTTTGCGAGGATTTTATGGTTTATCAAATCTGATGTAATGGTGGGGACGATCTTGAACATGTTCATGAAAAAATTATGAAACGCGAAATAAAAACAAAAATAGTTTTAAATTTCTCGTAATTTATTATGATGACCTGTTGTTGGCTGATTGTGGACTTCAGAAATTTGATTTGAAAAAAAAATGATTAAATTTTATTTTGCCTTTTTTTAATTTCTTTTGTTTTTAATAATTATTTAGTGATTCGAGTGACATTTAAAGTAAAACATCAAACTTTTTAAAAATATTTAACTAAAATTTTAAAAGTAATTTACATAAGTACTACGTTCTTGTATTTTATTGACGCAAGTTGATTGTAAAGCAAGGAAGTTTGTTTTAAGGTTGAGTTTGCAAAACGCAGCCATTACTTAACCGAAATGTGTCGAATTAATGCGTTTGGGGCATTTACGCACCTATAAAATTTAATGTGTGCATTAAGTTTTCGTAACATACAGATATTTGTGAATTCTTATATGGAAATGACCGACACAACATCAATACGAAAATTTCACCTTCATAGGTTATTGTTGTGAACCAACCAAACAATGCTGCAACGTGTGAAGGCTAGGGCCATGTCACTGTACTGGACAACTGTAAAGTCTACTATCTTCTTCGTCTTTCCACGTTTAAAATGTGCAGTATCCGAATACACTTCGTTGGTATTCAACTACACTGTGTAGCAGTAATGCTTGCCGGAGATAAACAATCGAATGTCAACACTTGAAGGAGCGATGACTTTGCCCTCATATGTTGTGTTGCTGCCTTGAACTGGACAGTGATGGTATTTATTTTTATTTCATTATATTCTTAGGTTATTTAATTGTTTGTTTACGTTTCTTGGGAGATTCACTTTAATGAAGGATGTTTGTTGGCATCAATACATTTAGTACGTTCAATATGCGTTTAAGTTTGGTTTGTTTTTTTAATTTTAGTAGCAGAAAAAATAAGGAAAATATAAATTATACTTTGGTAGGGATTATAAGGACACGTATTATACTCGCATATTCTAAAGAAATCTTGAACCCACCAGCGTTATATCATCATTAGAGTCATTTCTATCAATCGTAATTTTAATGCCATTACCATATTTTTTTATTAAACTGAAGTAACAAATATAGTCCACCTGGCGCTGGAAATATGGTTATACAAGATGTTAACAATATTGGTATACTATTGCCACGTCTGACTATAATATGGTCATGTAAATAATTATATATAAATTCAGTTTTAAACTATTAAAAGTTTTTTAAAGTTAGGTAATTAACCATTTTAACTTGAAACGGGGAATTCCATCTTAGTTCTCACGGGTGACAACGCATTTTGATTCGCAATCGAGGATATATGTAGTTGTCTATGGGCCACAGCAATAACTTACCACTGTGGACTGTGTGCTCGTTTGTCAGCCTTAACCTATAAAAAGATTAGGTATATATTCAAAATGTTCTAATTGGGATGCATTGCACATTATTTTAAATGTCAAAAAGATAAAATTAAAAAATACGTATGTCACAATTACATCAATAATCTTCTAGCAAAATATCATTAAAATAATTAATGATATTAGAAAACCCACGTTAAATTACATACACATGAATAATTTAAATAACATTACGAATAATTTAAATAAATGTTCGATATATCGTAATCGAATTATTATTATTTTTATACGTCGGGATTATAAAAATAAAAATAAATTAAAGTTGTAATTAAACGTGATAAAATCCCTAAATAATAGTTTTATTCAATTTTTAAGGGACCAACGAACTTATATTGCATCTGATGGTAAGTGGCTCTGCAGCCCACGGACACCTGCAACCAACTTTAAACAAATAAGGTCAAATAATAAGCTGTCAAATCTGAGAACTAACATGGAACCTTGGAATGTCTATTAGCACGTCTCTTACATCTCTCTATAACCTTCAGACCCACAGAAATTGTAATAATAATATTATTACTATTTATGTGTTCAAACCGGAACATAGCAGTGCAAGTACCTACTGTAGTTTGGTGCCAGAAATAGTTTAGATGGTGGACCTACTCAATCGGACTTCTACGCTGAAGAGAAATCCTACCACGTAGCAAATGTGCTCGGCGATGAAGGTGAATTCATCGTGAGGAAACTTGGATCTCATAAAAATATTTCCAAGACTTGTGAAGCCTGCCAACATGCATTGGATTTCGCTGTACTCTTACATGCCCTCTAAAAAGTTAGAGGCCTGTGTTCCTGTATACTGTAATATATAATCTGCAATATATATAGGTATATATATATATATATATATATATATATATATATATATATATATATATATATATATACATACATAAACACTCACGCCTGTCACCCAGAGGGGTAGGCAGAGACTACGGACTTCCATTTGGCACGATCCTGACACACCTCTTATAATATATATATATATATATATATATATATATATATATATATATATATATATATATATAGTAAATTGCATTATCATTTTTGAACATTCAATTAGACTAAATATTGTAAATATCCTTATGTAAATCATATAATATAATTTAATTACATTATTGTATATTAAATGTTAATACAATTTATGTTGAGTATTCTAATGTAATTATAATACTATAATATAAATATATATTATAATATAATATTTACCACGTGCTCGGCGGTGAAGGAAAACATCGTGAGGAAACCTGCATGTCTGAGGAATAAGAAAATAAAACATTTCCAAGACATGTGAAGTTCGGCAACACGCATTGGGGCAGCGCGGCGAACACTTCCTTGCCCTAAAACCCTCTCATAAATGAGGGAAGGCCTGTGCCCAGCGGTGGGCCCTGTATAGGCCGTAACTTTACTTTAATATAAATAATAGAACGAAATAATTATATTATAGAAATGTAATAGAGATAACTAATCAATTTGTTTATTAATTTTTTGGACAACAGTCTATGTTCACTTTTACGTTACATAAATAACTGTTATATACAAAGTTTTTGCCCGGAATACAAACCGAAAAGGCGCAGATACAGTTGCAACAGGCATCATACCTAAATTCATTATAATTATAATATTTGTATACCTCAGGAATGAAGGCAGTGAACATAATTTTTTTTATATACCTTTTCTGTCTCATTAACTGTATTCACAAATAAATGCATTTGAATTTAAAAACAAAATCGAATTTGAATTTGTTACTTTATTAGGCAATTTATTAGGCAAACATTTTCAATTACATACGTATACATCAATAACAATTTTCAATCATGACATCCTAAATCTCTATTATTGGGAAATTGTGTTCGCTGTTTGCCCGACAGCCTCTACAGCTTTGACGGAGAGTCTAATAAGTGAAGAGCCAACCATACAAATAATTTGAATATTATTTTTGTTATTTATTACATAGTTAAGTGTTTGGTGTCATATTTATTTTCAAATAAACGTTTTATAAATAATTGTAATATTGAAACAGTTTTTCTCTCTGTAAAAATAAAAATTTGATTGGAGATCGAAATCGAAATTATTCATTGAAGTCTATCTAAATATTTTATACGATAGACATTGAATAAACAAATACTTAAATAAACTTTAAGCAAATTATGCATTTATAGAAAAATTATGTTCGCTTCTTCGGTGCGTCGCATGATAATTCCCTTGTAATCACTAGATTACCGCCGCCCACCTGCCTTTCCATAGAGCTCTGCACATAACAGATTTAGAACTGTCGGGCATCTGTGCATTTATTATTAAATTTTAAAATATAACAGGGACCTATTTACATTTTATAATAAATTTATAGTTTTCAACTATTGTTGAAAGTAAATTAAAAAAGGTAACATAAATCGGTTTAACAGAAATTTTAAACTTTAATAATTAATTTAATAATTACTTTAATAATAATTAATTTTTTAAAATATTTGTATCAAATATTGTTGTGAAACATTCTATATATTTTAATACAGCTCTACTCGTATATTCTCAACGTATGTAATTCATTTTCGACTCCACATTACACCGAACGCTTGTACTGAATAAATTATTGTCAATACACTTTTTATATTGTTTTATTGGTATGAAAGTTCGTGAGCTTCGACGTTACCATTATATGGGCAAGCTGGGTCGCTTATGATGCAACATGGTGTTTTATGTCCCGAGATATCTGGTAATAGGAGTGTTATATTTGATAATAATGTCTGTTAGACTCGCCTGCATACTGCGTACGAAACTGTGAACTTATGTATAGTATTATTAAATACTCTAATGATATTAATATTTTTTTATAATATTAGATAGAGTCGGTTCGATAGAAAGGGGCTACTGCAGCCTGTAGATAATGCAACTAACTTCATGGAGATCACAAATACTACGTTGAAATTGGCCAAACCATCACAAACATATTCCTATCACATAACTGATAGTTGTTTGCAAGAATTAATCAAATATTTTCTGTTCGGGGAGCGATATATGTGTGCACTCCTCAAGTACATACCCCATGAAGAGGAAACCATTTAAAGCCAAAAAAAATGCATTTAGGTATTATATAACACATAACGAAATTTAAATATTCGATGAGAAATTTTTATTTTAATATGAAATTAAAAGCGAATCGGAAAAGGTTTAGAGTCCAATGTTTAAAATAAAAAATTAAATTCTAAAGGTCCCAAGTTGTTCTTTGCATCTATTGTCAAATTTTTAAAAGTTTACAGTTTCACAATGCGTTTTTAGTGTCACAGTTTCTCTTATATTAAGATTTTACTGATCTTTAATGTAACTATAAATGTTTTTAATTTATCGTTTTGGCTGTTAAACACGATTTCATTTGCTTTATTGCTACGTTCCTAAATTTTTATTTCTATAGACTCGTCTTTTAGTAATTTGATTTGGTTGAATACGAAATTTAATATCGATCACTTTTTTATCATGTTTTCTATGAATAAATAAGCAGCAAGTAGAAACACGAAAAGTTGTGACCATGGGATGTCAAAACCGAATGATTTATAATAAAAATGTTGTTTCGAATACTTTTTTTTTATAGAAGAGGGGGCAAACGAGCATGCGGATCGCCTGATGTTAAGTGACTACCGCCGCCCATGATCAACCGCAACACCAGGGGAATTGCAGGTGCGTTGCCAGCCCTTTAGAAAGGAGTACGCTCTTTTCTTGAAGGTCCCCAGGTCGTATCGGCCCGGAAAAATCGCTGGTGGTAAACTATTCCACAGAGAGGTTGTACGCGGAAGAAAACTACTCTTGAAACGTACAGTGGTGAACCGCCAAGCATCGAGATGGTGTGGATGGTATCGGGACGTTTGCCGCGTAGCGCGTTCACGAAATTTGGCGGCTGGGATTAATCCGAACAATTCCTCAGAGCACTCTCCATGGTATATGTGAAAGAAAATGCAAAGAGATGCAACATCTCTTCGCAGTGCCAGTGAATCGAGCCAATCGGAAAGCACTCGCTCGTCGACAATTCGAGCCGCTCTGTATGTTTATCCCGCAATGTATCCCGTATGTTTTTTTAAACTGATTGGAGAGTTTAGGGAGGGGGCGCAATGTTCCACGTTAGATATAGGTACATTTAGAGCGGTCATCTCTCTTATAGGTGATACACTTATTGTATATAAAATGAGTTACGAGTGTTCATCAGAGCCCCAAGTTGTATCTTACAATACATTCAAACAATGGGTATTATTATGAAACGACTTGGTTGCTACGCCTTAGATCCTGCGTTCAAATCCCATGAACTGGAGCCGACATATACGACGGTCATGAACGGTCATGGATACTAACTAACATATTATCAGTAGTAGTATTAAAAAATATTGTTATATTTTTTTAATACTACTACTGATACATAATGGGAATGGATGCAGAATGGATGATAGAAAGGATGTAGGTGGTTCTGGACTATGCTTTTTCGCATTCCTTGGGGCTTTATGTTCTCAAGTGGACTTGTGGTGGGTTGTAATGATGACTAGAACCGATCAATTTTTTCAAAAGATTTTTCTTGGTCTTATTTTTTTTTTAGATTACTTCTATAGTAATCTGATAAATCTGAAGCAATCAGTGCGAATTTTTTGCTTTCAAACCTCTTACCTTTAATTCTTATAAGAAACTATTTTGACATAAAAATCACATGGCGCTAGGTCAGGTGAGGTATCCTAATTTTTTACCAGACACATATTTGTAAATTAAAAAAGTTGAGTGTTCTGACTTATACGGTGTTGCTTTGTTGTGTTGCCAGAGAAGGTGTCGGATTCTTGACTTTGGTCATTTGACACACGAAGCTGATAATATTTTGGGTCAAAAACTATCACATAAGACTTGCATCTAACCTTTCTTCGATACTACAATATTTGTAGTACGAGGGCGGAACTGAAAATTTCAGGAATCAAGGAAGTGACACAACATTACTATTTAAAAATTTATTTATTGCTTTTCGAAGTATTCTCCGCGAAATTTGACACATTTTTCCATACGATGGAACCAATCATTGAAGCAACCATTCCGTTCGGAAGTTGGGGTCTCACAGCTTCTTCAGGTGATGAAAATCTCTGTCCACGCAATTTATTCTTTATTTTAGGGAAAGTATAGAAATCATTAGGGCTTAGGCATTAGGGGCTGTACGACGGATGGTTTAATAATTCTATGTTTTCTTCCTCTAAAAGCTCTTTTGTTCTGTGTGCGGTGTGAGAACTCGCATTGTCGTGATGGAGGATGATGCGGCGGTTGCAGTTCCCTTTACGGAGTTCAGAAACGACCTATGGCAAACAAATGCTAGCATACCATTTTGCATTAACCGTTCTTTGTCCCTCAATAGGAATAGTTGTAACATGGCCGGTTTTGGAGACAAACGTGGCCACCATTTTTTTTGCAACACTCCGTGAATGAACAATTTTTGTTGGCTTTAACTCATTTTCGAACACCAAAACTCGTGACTGGTTTTTTGTTTCGGGTTCGTACGCGTATATCCAGGATTTGCCACCTAATACGATGTTGTGTACATCATTTGAGGATCCTGCGTGGAATCTTTCGAGAGTTCTGACGCACCAAGTAACGCGAGCCGCTTTTTGCTCTTCACAGAGCGAATGCGGTATCCATCGGGAAAACAACTTTTTTACACCTAATTGTTCATGCAAGATTATTTGTACTTGACTCGTGCCAATGTCTTAAGTTGCGTGAATTTCGCGGTATGTCATATGTTGATCTTCCTCAATCAGCTTACGCACAGCATCAACGTTTTCTTGGGTGACTGCAGTTTTTGGACGACCTTGACGGGGATCATCACTGAGCTTGACACGTCCACGCTGAAATTCAGCAAACCAGCGATAAATTGTGGTTTTCGATGGGGCTTCATTACCAAATGCAGAAATCATCCGGTCAACACGCTGTTTTTGTTTTAAACCACTTCGAAAGTCATAATATATATAGCTCTTGAATTTTCTCGAGTCAATTCCATTTTCTCAACGACTAAACGACACCTTGTGTGTATGTGTTTGACAAAACCTTGTGACAAGACCGAGAATCTTTTTTTTTTTAAATAAATAAATGGTATTCGATTTTTAAAACCAAGGAGTTTTCAATTAAAAAGATTTTAATATGACAGGAACAGTGGAAATATTCCATTCCCGATACTTTTAGTGCAGCCTAGTACCAACATGACTCTTCATGAAGAAAAACGAAGCGATCATTTGTTTCTCTGTAATTCGTGTAGTTGTATTTGCTCCGCGAGGTACAACGTTGTGAATTAGCAAGTTGTTCAATTCCAAAGCACACTACAGTAGACTGTCGCTTTGTTTCGGCGTCATATATTGTTTCACCGCCGATCAGTGTTTTTTTTAAAGAATTTTTACCATTATACCCATACATAACAGCGTTGAATTTTGATAGTTGGAAAGGTTGGAACAAATGACGATCTTTTTGTTCAGTGGTAAGTTTATTTATCGCTATTTTCAAACAACGGTTATAAATAGAAAGTAGTCGTAGATAATTTGCATTGCTGCTGAACCCTGAGTTCAAGTGGGAGCACCCAGTTCTGGCTTGAATACAAAAATCAAAGTTCTCATTTGAGCACAAAAATCACGTCGAAGGCGCTTCATTGCCATATTCACCATATTCTCACGTTAATAAATTATAATAAATAACAATACGTGTTGTGCGAAAATATTTTAAATTTATTATGCACAAATAGTTCTGTGTCTTGATTTTTACTGTCTCCGACACTGCTTCCTATACTAACTACTATCTTATCGCATGAGTGGTAGGTTGGGCATGCAAGGTAGATTAGACCGAGTGCATTTGTCTTAGTAATATTGTTGCAGTACTTGCTGCGCAGTTAATAGCCTCAGAAAATACTTGAAAAAATGAATGTCCTGCCAATTTGTGAATATAACTCGAGCGAGTTATATTCACAAATTGGCAGGAAAGGTACTTAGGCGGGAAATGGTGCCAAATGCGAGCATTTGGCATATGACACCCTCATCTTCAATAAATATTGAAGTTGCGTTCACATTGGAAATAAAAAATTTGTAAATTTTAATGTTTTAGCAAGTGAATAACAAAATCGGATTTTTATCTTCTAATCCTTTGCGTACAGATGCAAATAACAAATTGATCGTTTTAACTTAGCGTTAAGAATTAAGATGTTCAAAGGTTGTGAAATATCTAAATGATAATGCTTATGTCGAAAAAGTTGAGTGCCTTTTTTCATGCTTTTTATGTAAAATATATAAATCGATAAAAATATTTACAAAGTGAAAAATTTATCATTATTTGCAATTTATAGCAACCCAGTACCAGAAGTTTCTTTATACGTGCTAGGGCAATGTTTGGCTGTGGTTGTAGTACGAATCAGTTAGCTCCACTGGGGAGAGACCACACTCAGAACGTGATACCCATAAAATAGCAGCTTAATGCTGCTGTGTTTCGTATGGTGAGTGTAGACAACCGGAAACCCTTTTTAATTTGAAAACGAGTCGTTTTATCTTAGTTCTCAAGGGTCTTACTCAACGCATCTGCATTTTGACTCTTTACTGAGATAGATGTAGATGTCTATTGGCAACAGCATCTATCTACCTGTGTAACTGTGTGCTAGCTTGTCACACTTGTATCAAGAATATCAAAAACTTTGTTAAAGAAACAATATGCTTCATACAATCAATATATCCATGTTATTCACTAAATGCATATACTGCTATGACTATTTATAAACTTTGTTATATAATATCTCTAATTGATAAAAAATATGTTTGCTTGTTCGTATTTCATACCATACCGTTCATCCGATTGCAGTAAAATATTGTCAACTTATTGCTTGCACTTGCGCAAAGATTATACGCATAGTACAATTAACTTACAGTAGGTGGACAAAGTTATTTGAACGTTATGGCATTTAATTTCAATAAATGTATTATCATTCCGAACTAAACAGTATAAATCTTTCAAATGTAAAAGGATATTTCCACAACTATTTCATCTGCAGCAGCAACGCGCCTGGTACCAGCAAGTCTTTGATAAATTTCGCGTCAAATATCTTTAGCAGCTTTTGATCTTTATCGGATAAACGGGCAGAAGAATTTTATACCATAAGATCTCGTCTGTCAGAACGCATATTATGCATATATTGTCCAGAAAAAAAAATCTCAAAATATTGTTTATGGCCTATCCGGATTCGTGCTCACCAAGTCACCAACACGGTAGCGAGAATAATGCTATCTTTGAGTTTAGAGTTCAGTATTCTATAATTGGATTTACTATGTCAGTAATCAGAGTCGCATTCGGCACTGAGCATAATCAGCGTTGCCAGGCGTCCGGATAAAGCCGGACACAGTCCGGCTTTTTGATTGCGTGTCCGGCCGAATTAGATGGTGTCCGGCCTATCCGGCTTTTGTTAGGCGCTTTATTTTTGACCATTTTTTACATTTTTCATGTACTTGAATAAATACTATTGCAATGGTTGAAAATAATTAAAATTATTATAAATTAAAAAATATTGTAATGAATATTGAATGATTAATAATAAAGAACACTGATTCATCCAATTTTATTGTCATTTCATTAGAATTTAAGATTACTTTAAGTAAAAGATATAAGCATTGCTTTACTTTAAAAGATATATTATCGTGTTATACTAAGACTGAATAATTAAGGGTGTCCAGCCTTTTTACCAAAATGTCCGGCTAAGCAGAATGGTCTGTCCGGCTTTTCGGTTTAAAGACCTGGAAACCCTAACCATAATACACATATGCAGGTGAGGTTAGTATTTTCAGAAGAATAGGTATAACTCGTTTTTCTTACACGACAGAAATGAGCCGTGGTACCAGGGGCTAAGCGATCGCTGAATTTTACAGCACGCGAGCAACTCGGATTCGATTCCCGCCACCTATGAAGTTGTTAGTTGCAATTTTAAGTACTGATTTACTACGTGCTCGATGTAGGAAAAAATTGAAAGGGCACATGACTGGAAAATAAAATATTTCGAGGGCATGTGAAGTCTACCAATACGCTCTGGTGCTACGCGGCGAACTAATTGTTGCAAATTGTTCCATTATCCTTTCAGAAAATGAGAGGCCTGAGTGTGGAACATATTATATTGGTTGTAAATTTACTGTTTTTCTTTCCCACCCCAAAATATAAGGTTCTGATCGTAAACTTTTTACTTAATTATTTACTGCGACTACGTAATTATTTACTGTGAATGTACGCACTGCTCCAGTGCGAATTGTCGTTATCATATACATTCGATACATACTTTATTTCCCATAGTAGTCAATATTACTCATGATGTTTTCCTTCATCAATAGCGTATGCGTCGGTGTTGTTTGAATGTGCGTTTTGCACATACGGTGCTGCCATATTTTATTTCTCGTGTATATTTTAAGGCGAGTATCTAGCTAATGCATGCAATGCAAATGTGGTGCAACTCCGTATGATAGAAGGTGGCACACCCCCTAATATTCAAACCCAGACTGACGATGGGGAACAGCGTTAAAGATGCAAGACGTCCGGATTGCGATCACACGCCAAACTTGGTGATTATTGTAAATATTCCTGGTAACGGTAGAGGCCTATGTAGTAAATAAATAAAACAAAGGAGCAATAAAGGCGGAGTAAATAAATAAAAATCATTTAAAAATCAAACTTTTTCAAAAAGCTTACCTAAACCTGTGTCATCCGTTATTATAACATCTACATGTTGTGTTGCCTACATGACGGCTTCCCTAATTCAGGGAGCAATAGCGTATTTAAATTGCCGTGACCCCTGCCTTATGGTAATGTAGCTACAGCAATGCCAATTAAAATGTTAACAATAGCAGTAGTAAAAGCTCTATGGCTTCATTGAAATCGGACCGGTTTGGCACAAGCCGCTTCACGTCTCTATCGTTTGGGGATGCGACACTTCGCGCAATATTGCAACGGATTGAAATTTTATTATGTAGTACCCGGTTGACAGAGCTTTGCTCGGTATTTTTCGCTCGATTTTTTTTTAATTCGTGTGTTTTGGAAATTATATTTAGATAAAAATTACATACTGATGAAATATAAATAATATTTTTTGTTCTTAGCGACATAACAGAAAAAACGGAACTGGTTATTTGAATAAAAAATCATGAGTGCAATTATTTTAATTTAAATTTTCGTGTTTTTAAAAAAATACTAAAAAAGGCTCGAAAAAATAGATTTTCTCAAAAAAGAAAGGAACTTGAAAAAAAAAATTAAAAAAGTCGGTCGGTCGGTCTGGGCTCGAACCGGGGGTTTACGATTCTGTGACCGCCCATTATACCAATTAAGCTATTTATAATCATTAAAAATTTGTCAAAATTTACCTTCTTATTCTAACGATATTGTAGCAGTTTTTCATTGCCTAAAAACACGGACAAAAAGACATTTACTAAAAATAAATCCTAGCTAGATCGATTTATTATCCCCGAAACTCCCTGGACACTAAACTTTATGAAAATCGTTGGAGCCGTTTCCGAGATCCCGATTATATATATATATATATATATATATATATATATATATATATATATATATATATATACATACAAGAATTTATTATTAGATTAGATGTAATGACACAAACAATAACGTTTTGATATGAAAATTTCGAGGGTGCAATGTTTCGGATGAAACGGAATTCAATTAAAAACTAAACCACGTTTTTTCTGTTACAATGAATTTATTTTGTTTTATGAGAGATTTTTTTAGAAAGAAGCCAATAAATACAATATTATATACGTGGTAGAGGCACGCTGCGGCTATATTATAGTTGTAGCACGAATGGGTCGACTCGACCGGGGCAGGACCGCGCTTTCACGGAATACTAGTGTAAAATAGCGGCGTAATGCTGCTGTGTTTCGTATGGTGAGTGTAGAGAACCGGAGACCCTTTTTACTGGAAACTAGGCATTCCATCTTAGTCCTCAGGGGTGACAACGCATTTGCATTTTGACTCTTAATTGAAGATAATGAAGAAGGAAAGAAAGGCCACAGTATCCACTTACCATCAGGTGGACTGTGTGCTCGTTTTTACGACTGACCATTATAATCATAATTTAAGTATTAAGGAGATTGTTTTACACACAGAATCTGCATATGACAAACTTAATGTCGAAAGTACTTTTTACCGTAGACATAAGCGTTATGATTTAAGACGTACCATGTATTAATAGTAAATTTGCATAAAGATGGGTAGATATAAATAATTATAGATTCATAAAAAAAGTTTTAAAGTAATTTCTAAATGTTGTCAAATAAAAGGTGGTAAAGAGAATTTCATTCAGCCACTTCTTTGTCGTTTCAAACAGTTCCATTAATCAAATGCTTTATTGTACGCTGTGCTGCGGTGACAGTGGGAAATCGATACACCAGATAGTATGGGGAGGTAATAAAAACCAGTATAGCTTCCGATTTTACCCTTCGGCTTCCTAACCAACATTTTTTATTGTGTTATAATTTGTAAAGCATCCTTGCTTTAGCTAATGTAAAGCCGGATAAGACCAAAAATATTGATTTATTTCTTTAACATGTTCATATCTATAAAATTTCTTTTATTAGGAATATTGCCTCAAATTATATCAACACATTTAATTATAAACACACACATGTATAATATATCTATAACCTTTGTGTTTTGTTAATTATTAAGTACGCACGCTGCTACCTACTTGCTTAACATATAAAACTATTTTGCTCTTCCAAAGGGTTTGCTGGAAGAGAACTCTTCTTATTAGGATGAAGATCACCTTTGGACATTTTATTTAAAATATTCAAAATTTGCGACCAACTTATAGTGTGTACAATAAACAATAAAGAAAAATATCAAATGTAAAAAAAATGACGTAAGAAGTTAGAGCTACATTATTCAGCCGTTTTTTGGCTCTTATCATTTAAACAATAGTATTTTTCTATTCTATTTATATTACATTAATACTATAATTATACTAAATAAATATAAATCAGCATTTTTAAGATTAATCGGTTTTCTGTTATATGTAAATTAGATTAGTGGTTATGAAGGAAAGGGAATCACGTGTATCAAAAATAGCGACTTACGAATCGCGATAATGAAACAACAAATCGATTTGTTTTGCGTCGTTCGCATGATGGATGGGCCAACGCACGCTGCGACTCGATTCCAATATGAACCCTTCTATTCACAACATTCGAGGGATTTAGGGCGTGAAGGGTAAATGAATAAATTAATATACGGCCTTAGAATTCTACGATGCTGCAGCTGTTAGCGTATTTGCATTAGTAATGCACTTTATGAACGTTACGGATTAATTTGCAATGTACAAATCAACGTTCGGACATTTCATCATATCTTGTAACAAAACAAAAACATGAATTGGCGTAAGACCCAGTTAAGAGTAAGTCATAAATAACAGAGTAAATGATCTTCTTATCGGAATATCTCGTAGTTAAAATTGCTGTCGTAGGCAAGGATATCGGATTTCACTTTATTGCTACGGACGGTAGCTTTGCAGAAGCTGATTTAACGAGTGAGATGTTCACGGTATCAACCGGTATACGTCCTAACACAGGGTTGGTATTTTTGTTAATCACCCAATTTAGCTTTTCTAAAAGATTTCTTGCTGTAAAAGAACATGTGTGTGTTTATGTAAAAGAAGCTTAGAAATAATATCATCATTATCATTAATCATTAATGCCTCTTAAAATTCCTCTGCTGATAAACACGGACCTTCCTCATATATTTCCTCAGAGGAGATTTCAGCCATAGTTACTATGCTTGGTAATGGGTTGTTAACCGCAGTTTTGTATTATTTTGTGTTATTTATTATCAGTGAGTTGGCGCTACCCAGCTTCCATTTCTTTTCATGGCATGGACAGGGGGTAGGTGATTCTCTTACGCTGCAACTACACGGCCTGATGATTAATAAAGAATAAAATAAATGCTTAAACGATTTGTTCATAATTCTTTATTATAGAAACAAACTTTTTCACCCTAAAATAGTAGGTATAATTTCATAATTAATTCGTTATCTGTTACGTTACGGCGATTTCACTAACTGGTCAGATGAAAGTTTTCTGGGTAGTTATTGGTAAAAGAATGTCTTACGCCGCTTCTAATAATATTCATAACATATCGACAGCAAAACATGCTTATAAAAATAAATATTTTTTTAAATTTATGTGTAAAGGCGGATAGTGGAAATAACCATATGGATAGGATTCCTGAACTGACTACGGCGAGCTTTGATAAAAATAGAGAGAAACTTCAGGTTTTGCAACCACTATTACGCTCGCTTGTTTGGCTATTACTAAAAACGTTTCTTCTGTGATACTGACTGACTTTTATGGACTGATGATGATATTAATAGCGAGTATCGTAAGAAGAGACAGAAGGAAATAAACCAGTAGGCAACCAGGTAGCAGCATCTTCCTAATGACGAGATAAAAATCTGTGTTGCCAACCCGCCCGCCAAGCTTGGTAGCTGTGGGAAATATCCCTCATCTACTTGAGAGGCCTATGCTCAGCCGTGGACTTGTGATAGGCTGCAAGGCTGCAACGGGTAATGATGATGATCATGAATTACTAATTTAATAATTGCAGAGATATATCTGTTTATGTTTATATACAGTGCTATTGGTTAAGTGAAATAATTGGTTTCAAAAAAGTCATAACGATACCATCGCGATCTATTTATTAAAATCAAGCGAAATTACTGATTCAAACATGTTTTATTGGGAAACTACATTGTGACAACAAGAACAGAGCGATTGTTGTGAACAGTTCCTGCGAAGTTGTAGTCCCAGTTGGAATATCCTGCCGTGTCTGCTCCTGCAACTTCCTGCAAATACGCGTCATTTAAAGTTACCATTGTTAAATAAACTGGGTTACCAGTGACATAACCAATGATAATATTCATTCCATTGCAGTGTGATTCAGCATATTATTTTACTCACTGTTCTATTTACTATTAAGGCTACTAAAGTTAATTTGTAAATGAGTCAATGAAATTAGTATTAAAATAGCTTGTTAAACTCATCTTAAACGATGTATGCGGTTTTAAAGATAAAACAATACAAATACTATGAAATTTCCTCCTAAAGGATGATTCGTAGAATATTTTACATAATTCTTCTTACGTCTATGTTTATTCTCTTCACAAAAAATTATTCTATTTTTGTGCTTATTCCGAACTATAAACGAAATAATTTCTTACTCTTTTATCTCTAGGGTTCACATAGTCAAATGATATCTAGTGGAACCTAGGTAGAAAAGACCCTTACCTATTTCTTCTATCAATCAGTAGTTCAGCTACTCCTGTATTCCATTTTTAAGGGTAAGGAGAGTATTTATAATTACATGATGTAATTTTCAATATTCCGAGTCTCCTTAGCTAATAATGCATATATACCTGCTAACTTCTTTTTTTGGGTTTTGTTGCTGGTATCTATGAATTGGGGTAATTATATCATAACCATCACACCAGGTGAACCGATTGTCAGTTTAATCTAAAAAAACAACGATTTTCGATCGAACGTGTATGTGTATCTAAATTTTTAATTGATATGGTTTATGATTTAATTACATTGCACAATGTTCGCTTCCCTTGAACATGTTGGTGTCTAAAAACGTGCATGTTTTGTAGTTTGCTTTTACCGATGCTTTGATTACGATGTTACAAGTTGCATGTTAAATTATATATAGAAAAATACGCATATTGTCAAATGCGGAGAATAAAAAATGTTCCTGGATGTGTCACTGATCGTCTGAGCTGTAGGGCGACCGGTCGGGGCGAAAGTCGGCTTTGGCTACACAGTGCGACCGCCGCGGTACATACCACGGCACAGTCTCATCTAAGCCACAGCTATGCGCACATCTTCCCCATCATAGCCGAAAATTCCACATTCGAATTCCGGAGTCACGCGTGGCGACGCGTCGGGAAAGTTGAGATCCCAATTTCGTATTCGCGAATATTCAGAACAATTTTTACGAAACGCGAACTATCATAGAAAAAAAAGTTCCTGAAATTGGCGGCAAACGGGTAAAGTTGTGTGTTTGGTGTTTATTGAAGTGCGTTTTGCATACTTTTAAAGCTTCTAAGATTTTTAATTGTGTGCGGTGTACCGATAGATTTTGTTGTTGTGAAGTGTTGTATTTTTATTTTGTGCACATTTTGATTTGGATTTTTTGCTCCGGAAATTTTTGGTTGGTTATTTTTTGTAATGTTATTTTTATAATTACTTAGTAAATATTTTATGAAACTTTTTTATGAGCTTAAAATGTCTTTGTCAATTATATGTAATGCTATATTTATTTTATTATTAGTGGCGACGCCTATTGACAAAAAACATGAATAGAAAATATACGCAAAAGCCCTGGCGTGAGTTTATTGGGCGGTAATTGAGATACTCAATTTCAACGCACTAGGAGAATTTACGCGAAGTCCTTCCCAGGCAAATATTCAATAGAATTTACTATTGAATATTTGCCTATGAAGGACTCCATTAATTTTCCGACGACAAATGCAATCACTTTATATTAACGGGTTTCTGACGACTTGGAAAATATTCATAGAGAGCGGCGTGCGGCGGCCAATCGTGATTAATTTCTTCTATGCGATCAAGGTATTACACTTATATGACGAAAAAATGTCCGTGTAGGATAAAAGCACCGTGTGCAGTTATTATTATATATTATGGAATATTAATAATATAATATATATTAGAAGATATAGTAAATGTTTTCTACGAAATATTTTAGACCTTTTATAATATCTATTAGGTATATTTAAGTTACAATAATTATTATATAGAAGAAAATATTCAAAATATTTGAAATAAATTATCTAAATTACGATTGATTAATCTTACTTAACTTCCTGTTAATATTAAAAGAAAAGAAATATAAAAAAATATATTATGAATATTAAAAGGTATAATTATATATAATATATTATGAATATTAAACAAAAAAATTAGTTAATTTAGATGTGTACAACTTACAGTCTTCGGTAAGGCCCTTTTCTTTAAACAGTTCTTGGTGTGAATTTAAATATCAACTTAAAAATAAATTAAATACAAAAGTATTTTATTGTTTTCAAAATAAAAATGTTAAATTTTCTCTATGTGGGTACTTTATAAATACATTTGACACGTTTATTTTTGGTATTTTTTAAATTGTATTATATGATATAAATATTTAGTTTTGACGATTGAATACTACTACTGCTAAGAATTACCTATTTGTTTCAAATAAAAATGCTAAGAGCATTATGTCGGGTTTAAAAGATCAAACACACAATTTTTGACAACAATTTAGACGTACTTAAACAAATAAATGCATTTTGTTTATTCTTGCTGTTTCGCAGAATTAGCGCGTTAGTCGCAGGAATCAATATCACTAAAACGAAACCACTGTCGCGGTAAATTGTCGCTATTTTTATTCTGTTTATTTCAGCAAAGCTATTTAGGAATTAATCTAAGTGAAACCTGTAACGCATTAGCATCTCCTACTTCGAAATTCGAATGTGTGTAGACTCAAGTTTACGATTGTCAGATTTAATGGTCTTCATCACAAGGGTAAGAGGGTGGGTGGGTGTCGTTATACTAAGAGTAAGGGTGGGTGGATTACTGGTTCGAATCCAAGTCAAAGGTCATTTTTTTAAGTTGAGAACTTCTGACACAGAATTCAAATTACCTTGTTCTTGAATCGCGCTCCGTCGGATGTGTAAAGTTTAGGAAAATTTCCGCATGAATTGATCGCGTCGCGCCTATTATTATAAACTAGTTAATTCGTAAAATGATATAATTAAAGAATTATCAAAAAATATAATATATTGACAATTTGTTATTATAGTAGAGTTTAGAAGTAAGACAAATGTGTAATGTAAAATTTCCATAAAACGTTAAAAAAGCAAACTAAGCGCCACTTTATTGTTTTCTTGTCTTATATAATATTTTATTATCTTTATATGGATTATATTTATGAAGATCTATAATTAAAGATAAATATATATAATAAAATAATACAAGGTTTGTGCTATGATTTGCAATAAAATTTGGAGGTAATTAAAATAAATTAAAAATAAATTAAATTAAGACGAAAACATTTTCCAAATATATTTCCCATATTTTAAGCAATTATTTGTATTAGAAATTTTATTTATATGCTAACATTTTATCGACTGCTATAAGTTATGATTGCAAAATATATATTTTGCAATTTATAACTTATGTTACTATTGAACGAGACAATATTTTGCATTAATATATTTCAATGTAATTTAAATTTTATCATTATATTATAATTTTTATTATAAAAAAAAGTAATTTTTATCATACAATATAATTTAGTATAACTTTAAAAAAATCATAAAAGCGCATTCAATCGTTTATTTCACCATAAATATTTCTTTCATTCACATAAAATCATCGATTATCGAAATATTTTGACAGGGCGAGGTATTTGCAATCACATATAAAGTTGTTTTCTAACACATGGACGTTCTTATGAAATTTAATTCTGTCTAAGTATCAAGTCGGATTTAAGTAAAATTTATTGGTATTTAGCGCTTATCGCATCTTCGTGGGCCGGACTTGGTTTTCCTTCTCAAAAACGGTAATATGATTTGACACAATTTATGATGACGATTAACGAGATAAAATCGAAAATTAGATGGGACACAAACAGTCGTTTCTAATAAAAATCGAATTCAATAAACGATTCTTCTCGTTTCGAAGTATCGATAGCTTTCGACAATAAAAAGTAGCAGAATCGTCGACGCGAACCAATGGTACAATGTTAAAAAATCATCTATTTTATTTGTTATTATTATTGAACAATATGTATTTTGTCAAAAGTGACAGTGTCCGTTTGTTATACTTTATAGTATTTATAGCTTTATATATAAGAGTTAGTTTATTGGTTCCTTTCTATGATTTCTTATTAAGACTTCTTTTT
This sequence comes from Parnassius smintheus behrii, assembly GCA_036936625.1. Classification (NCBI taxonomy): domain Eukaryota; kingdom Metazoa; phylum Arthropoda; class Insecta; order Lepidoptera; family Papilionidae; genus Parnassius; species Parnassius smintheus. Next base: position 32,764,385 of record JAUPFT010000015.1, on the reverse strand, counting down.
TTCTCCATTCGGTCTTTCGTTTTGTAAATTGGTAAATGTATCCTATTGGATGTTCTCTTTTTTCCTTTATAATGTCATATGATAAATAAGTATCATATTTTGATGGCACAGTTAAGTCGCGCGTTTTGGGTTTGAATCCAAATTTCTTTCTTTTTATTTGCAGCCCTATTTAAAAAGAAAACTCTTAACTTTTAAAATATTAAACACATCAAAAATCCTATACATTTCTGAGAACTTAGGCAAATTATCCCAAACTAATACCAGTGATATCTCCTGCATTTTAAAGGTTTAATTTAAAACAAAACGCAATCACGGAAATGTCCGCCTAAACTAGAGAACTGTAGCGCTAGTCGGGAGTGGTTTGTAATTTTATTGATAATCCCCCATTGGCTTTGTCTAGTATTGGTGGCGCAAGAGTCTCCACCACTGCGTTGTTCTATGGGTGTCGCAAGAAAAATCATGTTGCTACAAATGTCTTTACGGTGCCAAATCATTACGCATACGCAAATAAAGAAGAACAAATCATTTTGACCACAGAAATCGTAATAATATTATTACAATTTGTGTGATTTCGACTGACTTCGCTAACTTGCCGATGGATAGCTGCTGGACTAGGTTTTTTCCAAGTAGTGCCATTCGCTCAGATCGCTACTGCTCAATTTACATTAATTATTTACTAATTAATGTTAATGTGCTTCGTTGGTCTAGTGGTTATAATAGTGCGACTGCTGATCATTAGGTCCTGGGTTCGAATCCCGGGTCGGACCAAAAAATTAATTATTGAGTTTTTCCGTCAAGAAATTCTCAATAGCTGCTCGGAGTCAGGAAGTTGGTGGTGTCTCACCCCCGTGCCTCGGAAAGCACGTAACGCCGTTGGTATTGCGTCTGATCTCTCTCCGGTCGCGTCGGTTTACGCATCTCTTTGCATTTTCTTTCGCATATACTATGGGAAGTGCTCTGAGGAATTGTTCTGATTAATTCCAGCCGCCGAATTTCGTGAACGCACTACGCGGCAAACGTCCCGATACCATCCACACCATCTGGATGCTTGGCGGTCCACCACTGTACGTTTCACAAGGAGTTTTCTTCTTTGTACGACCTCTCTGTGGAATAGTTTACCACTGGCGATTTTTCCGGACAGATACGAAAAGTGAAGAAAAGTGCTTACTCCTTTCTAAAGGGCCGGCAACGCACCTGCAATTCCCTTGGTGTTGCGGTTGATCATGGGCGGCGGTAGTCACTTAACATCAGGTGAGCCGCATGCTCATTTGCTCCCTCTTCTATAAAAAAAGCTCATGAGGTACCTTTAGGATCACCATTTGATTAGTGACTGTCAATACGGTCTTAGAGGCATTGGCCGTTAGTTTGGACATTGCAAAGGCCATCAATCGGGTATGGTACAAAGCGATTCATTCGAAGCTCCATTCCTATAGGCTTCCCGAGAAATTGTGCAATTGAATCACCAGCTTTCTTGCAGATCGGAGCATCATGGTCGTTGTAGATGGTGCATGCTCTGATTATAAGCCTATTAATGCTGGCATTCCACAAGACTGCGTGTTATCGTCAACGCTGTTTCTTCCGCATATCAATGATATGTTGCAAACCGGTAACATTCATTGCTATGCGGATGACAGCACTGGTGATGCTCTGTACACAGGCCGAGCCAATATTTCTCGGGAAAACATCTCCGAGTACTGGGGCAAACTTGTGTCTGAAGTCAGTTCTGAACAAAGTCTCGGATTGGGGGCGACTAAATCTAGTCCAGTTTAACCCTCAGAAGACACGAGTTTGCGCGTTAAAAAGCTAAAAAGAACCCCTTTTTATCTCCTCAATTTCAACGCACTCCCTTGTTGCCTCAGCCAGTATCGAAATCCTCGGCGTTGACATATCGAGTGACGTGCAGTTCCGTGGTCACTTGGAAGAGAAGGCCAAAATGGCCTCTAAAAAGCTTGACGTGCTCAGCAGAGCGGGACAGTATTTCATGCCGGCACACCGCCTGCAACTTTACAAGGCGGAGGTTTGGCCTCACATGGAATACTGTTCCCATCTCTAGGCTGGGGCTCCCAAGTGTCAGCTTCTTCCATTTGACCGCATCCAGCGCAGAGCGGGTAGAATCGTCGACGACCGAGTGCTTTCCGATCGGCTCAATTCACTGTTGCTGCGAAGAGATGTTGCATTCTTTTGCATTTTATTTCGCATCTACCACGGGAAGTGCTCTGAGGAATTATTCAGATTAATCCCAGCCGCCAAATTTCATGAACGCACTACGCGGCAAACCTCCTGTTACCATTCACACCATCTGGATTTTTGGTCTTCTTGGTCCACCACTGTACGTTTCACTAAGAGTTTTATTTCGCGTACGACCTCTCTGTGGAATAGTTTACCACTGGATTTTTCCGGACCGATACGACTGAGGGACCTTTAAAATAAGAGCTTACTCTTTTCTATAAGGCCGGCTACGCACCTGCCATTCCCCAGGTATTGCAGTTGTCCATGGGCGGCGGTAGTCACTTCACATCAGATGAACCGTATGCTCGTTTGCCCTCTCTCCTACAAACAAAAAATAACCACATCATATTTTTCGATTATATAAAAAGCACGTTATTGAATTAGATTCTTTATAGGATACATTTTATTTTTAGGCCCTTCATTTTATTATAATAAGCAAAAACGTTCACACACTTATTTCTTGACGGACAAATACTCGTATGTATGCAGCGGAGAAGGGATAAAATCCTTGACCTTAAGGTTAGAACAAGAGCGTGCCGTACTTGTGACAATTTTTGTAACTCCATTAATTGTATAAGTCACAGTCAAAACTCATAACTGGTCAAAACCACTTTTGCCTGCAAAAGTCGTTTTGACTTAGGACGTTCGTCAAAACTACTTTTTACCGGTATATTTTTATGTACTTATATGTACTTACTCACCACCACCACATAAACGCCACCATAAAGCCGCTTACATTGTAAATTTAGTCGTAAACCATAAGTCTAAACCACTGTTGACTGCAAAATTAAGGCAAAAGTAGTTTTGACTAAGGACGCTGTCAGAACCACCTTTGCCAGATTTTTGTAGTCAGAAGTGGTTTTGGCCGTTTACGAGTTTTGACTGTAACATATTTATTATCATGTCTTCTGAATACCGGTGGTATTTTGAATGTTTTATAAGTTGAAATGGAACTCGTTACTTGATAAAGGGGTCTCTAATTCTCCAAAGTAGATAAAGAACATGGGTGTACCACTCCCTTATTAACTTGGCCGCTAAGTAGCATTGCATCTACTGCTGTAACCCAGCCTTTGATCCGATAATTGTTTTAACTACAGGCTGTGAAACATTCTATCTTAGCCATCAGAGGGGACAATGCATCTGTCTAGCTTTCTTGCTGGCCCTGTCACATATAATACGTGGTAGAGGACCACGCTCTCACAGAATTCTGGTGTATAATAGCGGCTCAAGGCTGTTGTGTTTCACGTGGTGAGTGTAGAGAACCGAAGACCCTTTTTACTTGAAAAGAGGCGTTCCATCTTACTCCTCAGGGGTGACAACACAGCTTCATTTTGATTCTTAATTGAGAATTAAATTAGATGTCTATGAGTCGTAGCATCCACTTACCATCAGGTGGATCTCGTTTATCACCCTAATTCTATTTAAAAAAAACTTTAAAGCGAAACAATACACAAAGAGTATCTCTTAGGTACCTATGAATCAATGTACCAATTGTATTAAATTCTAAAGTACGCACACACAAACAATTTTATAAAATGGAATTTAAAATTGCCATGCAATATATTTCACGGAATGGTGTTATTGACTCGCACGGGAAGAACTTCGGGAATAACAATCCACTAGTGCAATTTCCAAACGGATACTCTTCCAAACTGCATTTGTTAGTACCTAACTTTAAAACTTGTCCGTAACCGTAATAAACATTCTCGTGTGTCGCAAATTTATTTAAGATGCTGTTTGTAATAGCATCTTTGGTTATTGTTCTGTCTTTGTCTATGTCTATGCGTATGTCACTAATGTTACGCGAACAATTTAATTTCGTTCAAAATTCAGTTTCTTGTTGACATGATGAAAGATATTTAATGCGATTTCTAGATTAGCCTAGATTAGAAACGTTTAAAGATCATAAAGGAAGTAGCTGGGGCGGGTTGCTATTCCTAAAAAATGAAATGGTATTTTGGGGGTTGCTTTTATAGTTCCAAAAATACATACATACATAAACAATCATGCCTGTCACCCAGAGGGGTAGTCAGAGACTACAGACTTCCATTTAGCACGATCTTGACATACCTCTCTCGCCTCCTCCACATCCATATACCTACCTACGCATACATACTCGTCGGTTAAGGATACTCTTAATAAGGCATTTCATTCCATTTTTATTATATCGCCAATTTGGTCGACAAAATTTCGCCTAGGTCATCCCTTTCCGACTCTACCATTCACTTCTGCAACATACATTTGCTTTGTCAGTATTTCCTCACTCATTCTTTCTACATGAACAAACCACCGAAGCATTCCTTTCTTAATCCTGGTCACCGCATCATCTTGCAAACCACACTCTTCTTTTATCACACAGTTTCTCACCCTGTCACTCAGATTCAGCCCTAACATACTCCTTAGCGTCCGCATTTCTACTCGTGTGCTTCTTCTGCCACACCCAATTTTCACTACCATACGTTAAAGTAGGGACTAATACAGCATTGTGAATTGCCATACGTGCCTTTTTTGGCACAGTCTGACTTTTCACAATAGAGTTTAAAACCCCATTTATTTTATTTCTGCTTTTTTATTACTGTCCACAAAAACCTAAAAATATATCGTGAATTTGGATATTATATAGATATATAGTTGGTGGTTCTTTGGATTATTATTTATATTTATTAAAGGAAATTATAAATAATATCATTTAGTCTAAATATTTACTGTAGTAATTTCCATAAGTAATATGATATGTAAAAGTTATTAAAAATTGTATATAAAATAAAATGCAAAGTTTAAATTTTCTTTATCATATTACACATATTCATGTGCGTACATACATACTTGACTTCCATATTAAGAGAACGGCGATAACATAAATGTACATTTATTACTTTTCTTCAATGTTCTGTTTCAGTCATTTCGATTTTCAAAAATCCAATACAGATATCTAACCCAATGAATGACCTTGGAAATCCATATTACTTATCGGAAATAAATCCAAGAGGTTCTACAAGACACAATTGGTAGCAAGTAGTTTTCGCACATAAATCCTCTGCCTTCGCTTTACAATGTCGAGTGAAGAATTGCTTGGCCGTGCCAGCGCAAACCACGGAACTGTTTGATAATAATTGTTTATTTATTTCATTTACTAGTGTCGTGGTACAAAATGTTGGTTCAAAAGACCCATTGCTTTTATTAATGTTTTAAGAGTTGTAATGTTTGGCGATAAATCCCTGAGAATTGTAGCAATTTTTTTTTTGCATAATCATCACTTGCAAAATGAAACGTAGCACTGTAAAAGGTTTTCCAGGAAGTTCATTTATTAAAATTCATTTAATAACAAGCACCAGGCATTATAATGCTGAAGCTTCACGAGATAATGTACAAAAATGTATTTAAATATTTAAGAATAACATTGTTTAATCAAATATTATTAATTTAATAAATAATTATATTTTTTAACAAAATGTAAAAACCGACTGCAATTTGCTAAAAAAAGAAGTTATTTATTTGCAACCCTTAGGGGTGAATATTTTTTCTCCAAACTTATAAGGGACCACCCTTGAAGTATAACCTATTTAAGAAAAAAAGAATCAAGAAATTTCTTAAACAGTAGTCCAACATGACTACCAACTTTTTCCCCTATTTTTCACCATAAGAGACAGAATTTTTTCCTCAAAATTTTATGAAACTACGCTTGAAAGCCTATTTAATAAAAAAATAATGATTGAAAACTGTTCACAATCTGCGATGATATCGCGTAACATAAATACCAAAAAAAGAACATACACTCGAATAGAGAACCTCCTCCTTTTATAAGTTGGTTGAAAAGATGTTAAAGTAAAGTATTGAACTTTTTACCTGACTCTTCTGGATAATGAAAGAGTCTACTACAGCAAAATACGATTTTCTCCCACACGTACACATTAATTCCTTGTGAAATTTTTTACGTAAGAATTTTGCAAGTCGTTTTATATTTTTATGTCTATATAAAACGTTTAGCGGATATCTGATAAAGAAAAGTAAAGTTTTGTAATGTCAATTCTAACATAAAAATATTAATAAAGATGTCGTTGTGTGGGATTAGGCATGCCATATGTTTGTCTGATCAGGTATAATTTATTGAGCTCAGTTTTAATGTTAATAAGTTGACCATAATATGGAGGAGCTTGACTTTTAGTTATCAAATTTTAATATTTTATTACTTATTAAATATTTATACTAATATATTTGTAGTTTTCCGACTGTCTCGGAAGGGCGCTCGATGTTTTTATAACTTGTACGTATAAATATGTCCTCCAGACCGAATTTCGGTCAGGTCATTCAATCTCAATGGAGACCAGCCATTTGCGTAGGACAGGATTATCCGGTATATGTCCGGTGGGCTTGCAATCTGACACGACCAGAGAGAGATCAGGCGCAGGATCAAAGTCTTTGAGACACAGAGGTGAAACGGTGAAAAACTTTGTGTTAAGGGGCTGCTACAGAGAATTTATTGATTGAAAACTTAACAAATGATTTTGGCATGATTCGGGAATCCAACACGTGACTACGATTAGCAGCCGCATTTACGAGGTCTTGACCAACGAGGTGGGCATATGTGTCATACCATATATGTAATACAGTATGTAGAATTCGGAACGAAATGTAAACGAAATTGTAATGCAAACACATATACTGCCAGGACGACCGCCGGTTTTATGAAGGCTATTTATTCTAACATCTTTACCGTGTACCTTACTAAAACGTGTTACATTATAGCGTTACGTATAACATATTATTTTTATTTAATAGCTACGTGTGTGACAGCCCTTGTGATAATAATATCAAAACGACATTCGTAACAAGGCAACTAGATGCTTGATTATATATTTCCAGATGAATGTGTCATTTTATTATTTAACAATAATAATAGATCACTGCAATTTTTGTCTTTCAATTCTATAATTTATTTGTTACAACGTTTGTGGAATTAAACAATAGTGTCAGAGTCTATTCACTTCGTAGGACATTCTATAATGCTACAAGTGAACTCGCCAACACAGATACGCGCACTACATCAATGTCATCAATATAGCCCTTCGCAAGTCCTCTGCTGAACGTAGACCTCACACAAGAAATGCCACAAAATACGGTCCTGAGTCACCTGCGCCCATCGACTTCTTGCATATCTTAGTTATTATTGTCCATCTAGTGGGTATGATGGTAGTATGATGTTTCCTCTAGGGTTTTCAATGGAATTCCACATATACCAAGCCAGAGTAGGTGTACTATTAAATAGGGGCATGATAGAGAATATCCTTACAGATGAATTCTTAATCGGAAACCGCTTCACAAAGTAATATGTTATTAATAAATGCAAAGTATCACGATTTTGAACCTTATAAACCTATAAAATGTAATATTATAGAAGTATTAAAGAAAATTAAAAAACAATCGTAAAAATACAGATAAATAACTTCTAACGGGACAGTAACATCTATTCTAACCGATTTCAGGTGCTACGTCGATTATCTGAATCTGCCTGAATCGTTTTTTGCACTACTACGTCTAAATGTAATTCGCTACCATTGGATACTTTTCAAATAAGAATATATATATATATATATATATATATATATATATATATATATATATATATATATATATATATAAAGTTAAAGGGAATATTAAAAACTTAATTCCACGGTGAGTCTTCTACTCAAACTGTAAGAAATTTACGAAAAAAAAATTACAAAAAGGATGTGCCAAAATGCAGTTTGTGGATCAATTTATTAAGCGAGTTCGTGAAACTGGATCGTTGTTGTGCAAAAAAAAACCGTGTACGTAGTCGTCCAGTGTGCTTAACCGAAAACACGCTGCTGTTGCTCAGAGCGTGCGTGAACAAACATCAACATCAACTCATCATCGTTCTCAAGAATTGAACATTGCACGCAATTCTTTAAAAGGAATTTTGCATAAATATCTCGGTATGAATGGATACGAAGTTCAATTAGTGCAACAACTGAATCTGCATGACCTGTTTGCTCATTGGGCCGAGGACCGCTTGATCGAAGATGAGCATTTTTACCGAAAAATCATATTTTCAGATGAAGCTCACTTCCACCTCGGAAGATACGTCAATAAGCAAACTTGTCGTATCTGGGGCTCAAAAAATCCACACGTCATCATGGAGGAGCCAATGCATACCCAACGAGTTAATGTCTGGTGCAGATTTTGGTCTGACGGCATTATTGGGGCATTTTTCTTCGAAAATGAGCAAGGGAACGCGGTTACTGTGAATGGCGAATGCTACCGCACCATGCTAAGCGATTTATTAGCCCATCCCTTATATATTTAAACTTACCAGTTTTCATAAAAAATAAACGTCTAAACCAAACGTTAAATGTGCTGTACTATTTATATTTAAGTTGTTAGATTATGTGTTGATTATGTATTGTGTAGATATTGTGTTAGTTAATATTATATTTTTTATGCCGCCACGTTTTAGTAATATTAATACATATTTGATATTGGTTGTACGTTTATGTTAATGAATTCAGTACTTTAGTATATCCTGTAACAAAAAAGACTTCGTTAACAATAGTAAAATATTAAATAATTACATGAAAATTTAACAACGCCTTTATTATTATGAATTTTAATAAAGCGTACGTTATGAGTATAAGTACCACCAACTTTTATTTGCTTGTTTCGGCAAAATTACATTTGATATTGAGCTTTACAAACATCTAGGAGAGCAATTCTGCTCTGTTTGTCACAAATAGAGTAAAGTTAATATACTTTGTGAAATTATGTACTCTAAAGTTGGGTGTGACAAAAGTGAGATGAATGAGATAAAATTAATGCAGTAGAAATAAAGTCACAAAAAGTATGTAACGGATGATAATTTGAGATATTATTTATTGTGTGATAGATAGGATGAGACATTGTTTAAGAAAAATGTGTGGTTCGCAAGAAGTTGTTATGACCAGAATTAAGAAAGGAATCTTTTAGCGGTTAGAACATGTAGTAAGAATTAATTAGAAAAGAGTGATAAAGTAAAGTTATGCTACAGAAGTAGCAGAGGCAAGAGACGCCCGAGACGAAAGTTTGTCGACCAGATTGGTGATATTAAAGATGAGCCAAATTAAGAGTATCCTTAACCGATGAGCAAGTCTGCGTCTGAAAGAAGCTAGGTGAGTCAGGATCGTACAAAATGGAAATCCGTAGTTTCTGCCTACCCCACTGGGCTCTGATAGTCGTGAGAGTTTTATTATTATTTAATTTCAAGTGACTAAATATGATGGGATACATAAATTTAAATTAATTATTTTTACTTAATGCTATATAGTGAATGTCCAGCAGTCAGCAGCTATCTACAATCTGCAATATTCTTGCAGATAGGAACAATTCACTCTGTCACATATCATTTTTAGAACACCGTTGGAGCTGGCTCTAACCCTGCGCACCAGCGATGCAGCTCTTTTACACATAGTTGCGTAAAAACAATCTACATGTGCTTGGGCAAACATCGCTGATATGCTGCAGTGACGGGACAGCCCCATCAGTACCCGGAACACGTTGATATACCGGATCCTCAGGGCTCATACCACCATAGACTCGTTGCTTGTAGACTTGCAAAATGCTCTAAACAGAGTTAGTCTAATGGACTCGATCATTATAAATATATTAATATCGGAGTTTTACATATAAGTTTATTTATCAAAAATCCGATATTTTAAAAAATATCACCAGTTTTAGTTTGAACAGATCAGTTGGAATGATCAGTTTAACTGACCGCGTGTGGCGTCCATTACTTACCATGAACATACCGCGAACCTGTGAGCAATTACATATATTTGCTCGAAGCGACAGAGCCCTACGTTCCCTTTATATGTATGTACTATCCTTGAGGTCGGACGTAACCATATAACCCCAATATTTAAAAGAGTTTACCCTAATTAATAGTGTACCATTTAATTAATTAGACGAAAAATTACTTGTAATGTCCCGTCCGGCCCCAAAGATCATATACTGACTTTTTTTGTACATTGTATTTCAGCCCCAGCTCGGTAGTGAATGTCTTACAAACACTAAACAATTTTCTTAATTCACATACTGATATACTCGGCAGCACTATGTCGTAGGCATAACTTAACTTTATGTCTATGTTATGTCAAGTTTTGTTTAGTGTTTCTTGTTCGTTTATCTTTGCTGTTGTTTAAATATTGTGCGATTTGTCCGTGGATTTTTGAAAATTATTTCAATATTAGTGCAATAAAAGCTTAAAACTTTTGGTATTATAGTTTTATAATTTTTGAAAACATTAATGTAGTACATGTTTGTTTAAAATTCATTTTTATTTGCATTTTTAATTTTACATCTTGTCATTTTTGAATGAAAATTTTGGATGGTTTAGAGCAGCTGTTAGTAGTGTTTAGTGTCCGTAGGGTTTTTGAGTTATGTTAGTTAAAACATATTTATTTTGAATCTATTCAAAAAATTATTCTAGATTGAAACAACAATAATCAAATAGTTGAGATTACTATAAGTATGACTACTACAGGGGTAGGACCAGCGTGAAACAAGAGAATAATGTGTTTCGTATGCAACACCGTCTTAGGCTATGGCCTATGGGGCCCTTGGTCTGTTGGAAAGTAAAAAAAAGTGAATGACAAAAACATTTTTCTGCTATGATCTTATATCTATTATAGTTAAATGGTAAAAATCAAATAATATTTCATTGATGGGGGCCCCGTGACGATTGGGGCCCTGGGCATAGGCCCCGTGTAGACGGTATACTGTTCGTATGATGAGTGTAGGGAACCGGAGACTCTTTTAACTGGTAAATAAGCATTCCATCTTAGTCTTCAGGGGTGGCAACGCATCTGTATCTTGTGTCTTGTGAATTTGTAGATGTTTATAGGCCGTAGCATCCACCAACCATCAGGTGGACTGTGTGCTCGCTTGTCTAAAGAAGGAATTAAAAAGAGTGCTCGAATCTGTCGTGAAATACTACTAATAAAAGCGTTTTAGCTGACTTGTAGAGGTTACTGGAAAAATTAGTAATGTTGTTAGATTTGCTAGTGTTTTTTTACTATGCTACTGTGCGAAAATGACCATTGCCTACATAAATTATCTTGACTTCATGTTATAAGCGTTATTAAAACGCACCACACGTGGATTACCACTACACCGGCTATAATTACAACTGCCTTGACGACAGGTTATACCTGTGGTAATATATGCATTTAATTATACCGATGGATTTTTATTATAATGCTTGTATTACGCAAGTTTAAGGCTGCTTCGGGTTTAATCGATAAGCGAACAAACATCTCTTTGGCGTTCCACGGTGTAGTCGATGTAATATACTAGCTGCCTGGTTGGTCTAGTGTTATTACACGCGGCTGCTGATCATGCAGTCCCGGGTTGGAATCGGGTCGGGAAAATGCAGTTATTGAGTATTTCTGTTCAGATATTTTTGTAGCAACTTGTTTGAAGTCGGTTTTAGATGTCAAGGGGCTGCTGCAGCCACTGACTACCAGGTGGGCTGCAAGGTTGTGTGCCACTTCAATTTAAACTTTATTTATATTATTTTTTCTTTTTCTTTAATTTAACTTATAAAAAAGTTGAACGACTAAATAAGAAGAATAATCGACTGGATTTTCTTTTTTTATTTATTTATCAAGGCTTTACTTGCACACCCAGTGCTAATAAAGCGGACTTACAACAAGACACGTTACGTGGTAGAGCCATGCTGAAGTTATATTAGTAGTATAGTTGTAGCATGAATGGGTCGGCTCGACCGGGAAAGGACCACGCTCTCACAGAATACCAGCGTGAAATAGCAGCTTAATGCTGCTGTGTTTCGTATGGTGAGTGTAGAGAACCGGAGACCCTTTTTACTGGAAGAGAGGTATCCCATCTTAGTCCTACCGGGTGACAACGCATCTGTATTTTGATTCGTAATCGAGGATAGATGTAGATGTCTATGGGCCACAGCAACCACTTACCATCATGTGGAGTGTGTGCTCGTTTGTCACCTATCCTATTAAAAAAAACATTATCTACCAGTCTACCTTCAGGCTAAGCAGAGTAGATAGATAGGTACATAGTGCCAACATTTTTGTATTTTAAAGTAATTTGTAAATCAAAAACAAAGAAATTCGAATGATTACTCTTAAAGATGACTTGAATACATAAATAAACGATTAGAGATAGTAGTGACATTACCAGTGATAATTTGGCCTATTTAAAATCGAGTATAGGTCTATATATTAGTTTTAATGTCACACTATTTCTGGCAATGCTTTCATAAAAAGTTTTCTAATTTACTAATTGATAGTTAAATCGATTCCAGTTCTACAAGATCTGGGTACACAAAGTTTCTACGATCCGCACGTAGAATCTTCACTATTATTTATGTATACTCGGACAAAAATCACCCTTTGCGTCGCCCGCTCGACGCATGGCAACCAAGAAAGCATTCAAAATGATTTATTGTAAATGGTTTTCTACTTTGTTGGCTAAAATAATAACCCCCACGCCGGAGTGCTGTTCTATATTCGATGTTTTATTGTTATTTTTCCCTTTGCTGCGTGCCGATCGAGTCTCAAAAAATTCAAATTTGCAATCCCTTTCCCATTAGTGTTAGTGTAGTGATTCAGCGATATAGTAATCACGATTCAGTCAAAGGAGATCAATCATTAATTAGTGCCTCGAATGAAAATAACGGCGCGTCAGAAACGTGGGAGCTATAACTGCATGTTGAAAAAGACATCGGCAGCGTGAATAATAAAAACGCTTGAGAACAGTAGGCCTTGCGGGTGGGTCGCTTTGTGTCGTTTCACAATGGTATTGTACGCCAAAGCGATTGACGGTTTAACTCCGGAGGTGTCATGAGAATTAGTGGGCCATTATTGCTCCACAGAAAACTCTATGGTCAAGCATAAAGCAGATAACAATAATTAGCTTGGACGCTACAAAAAGTGACATAAATCCCGCATAATAAGTTCTCCGTAATGCAAAAAAAGTCCAAGTTTACCTGAGTTCCTACTTTTTTTTCGCACAACTCGGACCGACGTGGGCCGCTATAATAAACACCTCAATTCCTGGCAGAGGGATTGTTTAATGATTTTCTGTTGTGATCTTGCACAATTCTCGGCCGACTCGATTTTTTCTGCATTTAACATGCAGGAAAAATAAAAGTTTTTGTATGTCATGGTAGCATTTAAACAAAAGGGGCTCGGGATCTTGTGTGAAGGTGTGATTTATTTATAACTTTGCTTTAAGAGCCTTCGCTTGACCGATTTAGTTTGGCATATGTAGTGTTTTGTTTTGATCCGAATCGAAATGAAATGTGAGCACTTATTAAACGAACCCTACTAATATGTTTTTCTTTTTGTTTCAGGAACAATGTGGATAAACCGCAATTTTATATCGCGGTATTAGAGATCTAAAGTGCATTTTATTTTCCTTAATACTGATATACCTAAATTCGTCACAAAAAGATGCTGGGGTGTGCTCTGAGAGGAGTTGCCTCGGTGTTCGTGTCCTTTGCCCCAAAAAACCTCAACTTTAGCTCGGCTGACGACAGCCGGTGCATAGATAAGTAGATGATTATTTGAATCCTGTAAACTTTAAAATTACATTCGGCCCTATTCGAAAACAGTAACCTCATAATTTTTAAATACCTGAACAGAACGTTTGTAACTAAACTAGTCAAAGTAACAAATTTGAGACCGATAGAAATTATAAGTTACCAATAGGAGAAGTAAAAAAGAAAAAGAACAGAACGCACTGCAAACGCCACTACGGTGGTATGCTTTATTTTGCATCTCGTATCGACTGCGCGCTGACTGGTCGCTACGTCACGTGGCTTCCCGGCGCGCGACTCCAGTGCTGGATGCTACTAACTGTATACACGTAAGTATTTATTTAGGCATTATTTATTGAACTATCTAATGATATGATATGACTTTATACTTGAAACGAGGCATTCCATCTTAGTTATCACAGGTTACACAACGCATTATTGGATACATTACATGGATTTTTATTCTTAATCGAATTGTTTATGAGTTACAGCATTCACTTACCATCAGGTGGACTGTGTGCTTTTTTGTCACCAATATGCAATAAAAATGTTGATGATGAAGGGTTACAAACGAGCTCACAACTTTCCTGATCGTAGGCGGGTGCTGTGGTCTAGCCCTTTTCCTTGCTGTAAAATTTTTACCAAAGGATTTAGTAAAGTTTACTTACAATGTAATAATTCCTCTGTAGTATTTCATATAAACTAAGTATATATATATATATATATATATATATATATATATATATATATATATATATATATATATATATATATATATATATATATATATATATATATATATATATATATATATATATATATATATATATATATATATATATAGGTGAGGCAAAACTTGCTTACCTCATCAAGTTGGCAAAGAATAGTTCAAATTGGATTTATTTAATAGAAGTGTGACACTACGTTTCACCATTGTCAGGATTTTTAAAGATAAAAAATAAAAACGGAATGCTTCCAACGTTCCCTTTCCGCGCTCTAATTTATGGTTGTCATTTAGTTTAAAGATGATTTGGTATTTTTTCGCAGTTTTAGCGAAATCCTGTCTTTGAGTAAATTATTATTGTGCTAGGTTGGGTTTGTTTTATTCTAAAACGATGCTTATCATATAATTATAATCGAACTTCGATTGATTATCTATTGAGCTTCATCGTTCTTCGGATTACAACAGTATTATATGAATTGTAGATGTTTAGAGTTAAGAAAATTTAAAATATATACATACTTACATCTATCATCGATTAAGAATCAAGATGCAGATTAAATGCGTAGTACTTCCCTGGTCGAGCCAACCTGTTTATACTGCAGCCATAATGCTTCGTGTGGTGAAGTGACCTGCTTATTGAGTCGCAGACCCTGGATACAAAAAATATAATCTGTTGGTTTTCTGGTCTAAATAACCACATACGGTACTGCTTCCGAACTAACATCCGATCTAGTAGCATAACAACGCAAGAACCTCCGCAAGTATTCTTTTTTATTTTTGTATCGAAGTAGAACGAGCTTATGGTTTACTTAAAAACTACTGCCGCCGAAGATCAACCACATTCCGCAATTTCAGATGAGTTGAAGTTGCGTTGCCAGCCATTGTGAAAGGGTTCTGTTCTAAACGGTTGATAACTCATCGGTGACTGAAATGGGTTCCATAATAAAGTTAAAAAAATACTAGGTGCGAACATTTGTAGCTTAGAGTACAGCAAGTCCGAGCATACCAGCCTTCACAAGCAGCAACTGTTTGCGAGTATCAAGCATGTGACAGTCTTCTTCGACAAAAAATATTGAAGGGAAGTTGATGAGGCACGAGGAGTCTTCAAGAGAGAACGATATAAGTCACAACTCTATCACACACTAGATAACTCTCCAAAAGTATACATTAATAGATCTATTTTTTATAAAACAACTCGTAAACCCGTGGTTAGCATAAGAGGTAGCTATGGGATATGCCTAAAATATTTAATGACTTCGACATATGGCGACATATTCAGACTGGTGTCGGGGAGTGGTGTCAGATAAGTCTACGAAGCCATAGCCTTTATGGCCAACCTTTGTAACAACGGATTAAATAAATTTTCGATATAAGGATGGGAGAGTTGTACATTTATACGTGGTAAGGCCATGCTGCAGCTATATTAATTTTATAGTTGTAGCATGAACGGGTCGGCTCGACCGGGGAAGGACCACGCTCGTACGGAATACCAGCGAAAATAGCAGCTTAATGCTGCTGTGTTTCGTATGGCGAGTGTAGAGAACCGGAGACCCTTTTTACTGGAAAAGAGGCTTTCCGTCTTAAACCTCGCGGCTGACAACACATCTGCATCTTGATTCGCAAACGAGGATAGATGTAGACGTCCATGGGCCACTGCAACCACTTACTGTCAGGTGGAATGTGCGCTCGCTTGTCATCCTAATCATAATAAAAAACTGAACACTGCGTAACCATGTTAAAATGAATTGATAATAGTTTGATAATAGTTCACTTTTCTTTGACATCAACGTATTTGTACTATTTATTGAAGCTACAGTAAGCTTTGTATTGGAGAACCAACATTATTTCAAGCTAAAATACATATTCGTTTCCGAAAGGCTTATATATTTACGAGTATTATGTAATTTTATTACAGTACGACTATATCAGTGTGTATTAAAGCGTAAAGTGATCATATTAAAAACAAGTTGTTTATTTGAGCAAAAACAAATGGCAGGGAGCATTAAACATAAAATAATGAAAGTTAAAAACGCTAAAGTTACAGCATATGTGTATAAGTTCCACTTCTGGATACAGACTCCTCTCATGTCTGGGAGGTTTTTGGGGCAAGGAAATGTCAGCCGCGTTGCCCCAATGCGTGTTGGCGAACTTCATATGTCCTCGAAATATAATTTTTCTCTTATTTCACAGACATGTAGGTTTTCTCACGATATTTCCTTCACCACCGAGCATGTAGTAAATCAGTACTTAAAATTGCAATTAACAATTTCATTGATGCTCGGGTTGCTCGCGCACTGTGAAATTTACAGCGACCGTTTGGCCTCTGTGTTACCACGGCTTAGGGGATGAGCACTCGCTTAACAAACAAACAACTGTCTTATTTTTATTAAAAAAGGAGTGTGATCTCATTACTATAACATACATCGGAATTTAGAATTTTAGGTTGAATGCAAGACAGCAAAGATTAAACTAGCCAATATTAAGACCAGCAACTAAAAACCTAACATATTATTTTAATATTTATGTGTATGTTTCTAATTAACAAGACTTATTAAATCTTACTTTCTCGAGTGCTACTCAAACGAAGATAACCTGTAGTACTTATACAGTTACGTTGACAATTTTCGAAGTGACGACGGTTAGCAATTACACACGCGCGCGTTTGCTAGAACCCTACGACCTTTTCTGTTTTACACTCATCAATGTAAAGGACATAAAACTTGTCTAAGAGTTCCGTCGAATTCCTCGGACAGCCTCCAGCCTCGGTGGCTGCTTACTATTGGATTTATGACGAGGCTTTCATTACTCGCCTCTATGTACTTTTGCTTTGTTCGCTCAAAAGTTCCACGTCAAACGTCGCTCTTTTATTGTTATGATTAACAACCACGCTTTCTTTGTAAGAAATATGGCATTTTTATGGTCGTAACGATGTTAGAATACGCGTTTTGAGATAGAGTAAGATTCTTATTAGTTAATAAATATTTTCTAAAGAATGGGTTTAGCGGTGTGTTTACTTACATGTTTATTATTTTAATATTATTTTATGTTTAGAGACTTAATGGATGTACCGCAGCGAGTGTTGTGTGTTAGCACTGACTAATTGATTTATTTTCATTTATAATAAACTAGCTGTTCTTCGCAACTTCGTCCGCGTGAAATTCATTACGATTGAATTTCATGGATTTGAATTTTTCACGCAAGACCCCAATTCTTTTTCTAAAATAAAAGTAGCCTAAGTTGCTCCTTATAACATCAACTATCTGCCAGTGAAAGTCCTGACAAAATTTTATCAGCCATTTCGGAGATTAGCCGGAACAAACAGAAAAACAGACATAAAATTGAAAATATACTATAGTTATGAAGAAAATATAAATTGAAAATATATATGTTCATCAGGGATAATGTAGGATTCCAACGGTGAAAGATTTTTTCAAATCGGTCCAGTAGTTTCAGAGCCTATTAATTCAAACGAACAAATCTTTCTTCTTTATAGTATTAGTGTAGAAAGCAATAGGATTTTCTCTTGTATGGTGTCCTATGTTTACATGTATAAGTTGTATGTGGATAAACATTCAGGCCTGGACCAATTCTTTATAAGCTGTACAAATACTTCTTCCGTGTGGGATTCAAACCTGCGGCTTTCAGCGCCTTAACTTATTGCTAAACCGCTGCGCTACCGAGCTGGGTTCGGTATTATGCACTTATGTATTTTTTAATCGCTGTTATGCTTATTATTCTGTTGGAAATCTTTAAATCGAATTCGGCGAAAAATTATCTTACGAATTTTCGATATATGGATGTAGGTAACGTTATTAAATGATTATTATTTTTATAAAACTTAATAATTAAAGTTAAAATTACAGTCTATATACGTCCCACAGCTGGGCATAGGCCTCCTTTCATTTCTGAGAGGGTTTTAAGGCACGGAAATGTTCCCAATGCCGCGCTGCCCCAATGCGTGTTGGTGGACTTTATATGTCTTAGAAATATTTCTTTTCCTATTTCTTAGACACGAGGGTTTCCCCGGGATGTATTCTTTCATCGCCCCGAGCATGATGTAAGTCGGCACTTAAAATTGCAATTAATAATTTAATTGGTGCCAGCAGGGATTGAGCCCGGGGGCTCGCGACTGTTAAATTTACAGCGAGCGCTCAGCCTCTGAACTGCCACGGCTAAAACTTAAGTGACCAATGAATTTACAATGTATCAGATGTTAAGAGACTATGCAGCCTATGTTCAAACTAACTTCAAACAAATAATGCTACATATTATGTTGTAATGAGGACTAATTTGGAATGCCTCAAAGTTTATTATTATACATTTCTCTATAACCTTCAGACCGTAACACAGCAGTGCAAGCTCTGCAAATAGTTTAGGGGATGGTACCTATCCAGAAGAACTCCTAAGTAGATAAGGAGCTAATATACTAAATAATAATACCTATTATATTAAAAAACTGAATACAGACCTCTTGACTCTGGTATATACATTAATATAATTAACTAAAATTAAACCATTCAAAGTTAGAAGCGCTTCAATTTATAATAGTGTTGACTTTATTATTATTGCTAGTGGTCGCCAAGGGATTTCAATTCAGCTTTTTTTTAATTTGCGTATTAAACAAGCTGTATTTCACTTTCGATTGCGCATTAATATATAATACATAGATATTTAATATAAATAGTATAAAATAAACGTTTTTTTGCCTTGATATGCACCTCACAGCATATTAAAAAAATTATATTTAAATTCACAGCTCATTCAGTGATTATTTTGGCATCGATTTATTAATTTATATATAATTAAAAAAATCTTTGGCGATAATTCCCACTCTTAATTACCGTGGTGTAGTGGAGCTGTAAGATTACCCACTACACCATATCGTCCCGTGGATGGCGTAAGAGGCGACGTGGGAAAACAATCCAAAAGATATGGCAAACAATATCGTCTTTACTCTGTGCTAAATCGGTAATCTCTACTCTAAAACATAATGATTATATGCCTTTTCCTCTGTGCAACTTGCGCTAGTACTTCTTTTAAATTTGCGGTGAGAATGCTTGACCACAGACTATTAGGCGTTTGACACATAAATATAAGTCATAGAGAATATAAAGTTCTTTGATATAAGTCTACGATTTGACATTGGCAGTATGAACGTTAACAAATGGCAGATTGATAAGTGTTTTACATTGCCAGTATCACAGAGTACATTATGGAACCTGGAAGCCAGTATGAATGAAATAAATTAAAAGATGTATTAAGTTTTCCCTCTAAGCGTTAATACAAAATACAACCATAATATAGCTGTAGCGTGGCTCTACCACTTAAAAAGTGTCACTTTAATAAAGCGGTAAAGTTATAGAAATAATCGCTACGTCCCATTAAAGTCCACTGCTGAACATAGGCTTCCCCCATAGATTTCCTCTTAGGTGGAAGATTCGCCATAGTTGCCACGCTTGGCAAGCGGGTTGGATAATAAGGGGTAGTTATAGACAACCCACTGTCAGGAGCTTGCCCGTAACTTATAAAAAATAGAGTTTAACATTATAATGTATTAGTACTTCCCAGTCCCAGACCACCTCAAACCCTCCCATTTGCATTAAAAGCTTGACCTTACTTTACTTCAAGTGTCATTATTACAGAGATGCTTTTAGCGTTAAGTCAGCTTTTCATTCTTATACATCATGTAACGTTGAATAAAGAGTAAATAAGTAAATGAGTTGGTATATTTTAACAATAAAGCGCAAAAATAACGATAGATACATGCAGTATTTTAAGGAAATTTTCATATCAATATAATAACGTACAGACATAAATACATATGAATTTTTGGTAATGTGGCCACTGACAATAATAGCTAGGAAGATGTAGCCATACTTAAAGTTGGGTAGGCAGGTTTGTGAACCCCATCATCAGTATTTAAGAATGTGCCAGCAGAATCAGCCATACTCACTATGTATGTATACATCTGCTATCGGCTCTATGCCGACTAACATGTCTGCACAAAGTGGTGTTTAAGGCTTGAACTTACTAGGAGTGTTTCATTCGACAAATTCTTGAAAAGGTGATGATTGAAGAAGATGATGATAGTATGTTAATCTTAACAAGCTAATATTATGATTGAACATAACATGAGAACAAGATGGAATGTTTGCGTGATTAGTTTGTTAAAAAACTGACGACAATGTGCTAAATTTACTGGAATATAACATTGTTTGATGTTAAACAGATCATTTGCAATTATTTTAAATTTTATCACAGTGTTTGCTCAAATCAGTCTTTCGAGTCGTCTATCGATATGCATAGGTGTGTCTCATGCAAGTAAAATTTTTAAATTGCTTGGAATTTATATGCTTGAGATTGAGACTTAATTAAGCACTAGTATGTAAATGATAATTGTTTCTCGGTGGACATGCTGTATTTATCAAAAAAATACTTTGTTGAGAAGGATAATCTTTTCTTAGGGTATAAATAGTAAAGGAATTATTTTCGTATAATATTATTATAGTGTTCGAAATCGATGAGAACTGTAAAAACCCTTATCGATATCGATGAGAACTGTAACCCTTCAGTAAAGATTAATGGTTTATCTGGTAGTATGTGGCTACTGTAGCCCATGAACACCTGCACGCCACCTCTGAGGACTAACTTGTAACGCTTTACAGTGTCTAATTATACTTGCTCTCTATTTCCTTCAGTCTGGAATATAGCATTGCAATCACTGATATTTAGCGATAGAAATAATTATGGGAGTGGTACCTAACTAGAGGGATTCCCAGCCAGTACAAGAATCCTACCATATTCAGCAGTGGAATTTCACAGTCTGTAATGGATGTGGATGGATGTATAGAGAATTATTTTTAGTACTCAGCAGTTATATAAAGGATATAGATAATATTATATAAGAATTCATTTGCATCTTGATTGAAGGTCTTAATGGCCTCTGCATTCACTTACTATCAGGTGAGCTATGTGCTTCGCTTGACTTTACTTGTATAGTGTCCTCCAGACCGAGTAGCAGTCACGGCGACCAGTCTCAACGGAGGCTAGCTATCTGCACAGAACAGGACTATAGTGCTCGAGTTTATACGTAAGCGTAGGTGGACTTTTTATTCTTTTAGTTTCAAAACGCGATGAGACGGCAAACCAACACGACCGGAGAAAGATCAACCGCAGGACCAACGGCTTTATATGCTTTCCGAGGCACGAAGGTGACACACCGCTGACTTCGTAACTCCTAGGTGCTGCTGAGAATTAAAATCTGGGATCTCATGGTAACCAATCTCGTTTACTGCCACTAGACCTGCGAGACAGTTAAAGAAAAAAAATCTAATAAGTCAAAAAGTCAGAAAATACATTACAAAGAAATATTTGTATTACCCTTGACCAATAAATTCAACCCACTCAATTCGTGATCGAAATCGACACAGCAGTCGAATTAATGAGAAATCGTCTCTATATTACGAAATAGTTGTCTAGTTCGAAGACGGCAAAGCTAAGGTAACAGTTCTTTATCATGCAAATAAAACAAAATATTTGCATACATATTGCTTTTTTACTTCCTGATATGTCTAATAACGTTGTACAATGCAGTTAAATATCTGTTTAAATTAAGTAAAGGAAAAATACAGAAATTGTGGTAGATCCTTTTTTAACTTTGGCAAAACAAAACAATTGTACAATAAAGCTTACTATTTTTTAACTACCTTTAGTTGGAAAATATAAGATATTTTTAGAACAGTGCTGTTTAGGAGCAAAAAGTATAGGTAGGACTACAGCCACCCTATCTACGTCCCACTGCTGGGAACAGACTTCCTCTTATTTGAGAGGGTTTCCGTTCGCCACGATGCTTCAATGCGTGTTGGTGATCTTCACATGTAGTTGATATTTTATTATTTTTATTAATGAGAGATGCCGGTTTCCGCACGTAGCTTCCTTCACCATCGAGCGTGTGGTAAATCAGCACTTAAAATAGTGTTTAACAATTTCATTGGTGCCGGCGGAGATCGAAACAGGGTTGTTCGCTAACTCTAGTTTCTAGTGATTTACAGTATCTATGGTTGACGCCCTCATGTCAATGAGTTAACCCGCTATACCTATTATATATGATGTCTTCAACGTTTATTTATAATTTTTGGGTCCCATCTACGCAGATTCATTCCTTACATGTTTCATGTTGTATGCTTGTGTTTGGATTAAATTTTACTGATTATAGGATTTCGAGCAACTGGCCATCTTCTATCTGAATCATTCTTTGTAGTTATCGTTTTGCGAGGATTTGTGATGGACATGTACGCGATAAAATCTGAAAAATTTTAGATACATTCGATTATGAAGCTGTACTATTTGATTAAATTTCAGTTTACATTGACAGCAATTTTAAGTTATTCTCAAGCTAGGCACATAATTATATTTGCAAGTAAAAGTTCTCTACATTTTAAAACAATAAAAATATCATGCGTGGGCATACTAGTATTGTTTAAAAACTAACATACTCGTATGGCTTCATGTTACAATTACCAAGTTACGACATGTCTAGACGAATTGTAAGGTAGACATTTTTTATTCCCTACTACTGTGTTATGAAATGTAGGCGTGCATTAAACATTAATGAAGGTCGGTGTAATATTTGTATTTATCATTAAGTGATAATTCATTTACATTATGGAGGTGTTAGTTAATATATTAAGCATAGAATTTCTTCTCTTCTATACAATAAGGAATAAATAATACCGAAGGCGAAGAAGAGAAGCTTGTTGTGTTAAAAATGTTTTTGTATTTTTGGATAAAACAAAGCATTCTTTAGAGTTGAAAAGTATTAAAAAGGGGCGGGGCTTATGATGAAATTTGATACTTAATTAAGTTAGATGCGAGCGCTTAAAACTTATTAGTTTCCATAATCACTTGATATCCGACAAGTCACAATAATTAGATTTTCTTAATCACATATATTTAAGACATATAAGATATTTCTTCCCATGTTTTACATTGATAAAAAAGATTTTCATAGCAGAATAAGCCATGCGGTGGCATACATACAATAAATTAATAAAGTTTATTTGTTGCCAGATCCATGTTTCCTAACATTTGCATTATATAGAATAATTACCAACTCACCGAGTCAAGAACAACGTCATTCAAATGTCAATCATATCAACACGCGCTGCTTAAACGGAGGCCTAAAGACAAATAGAGAATGAATTGAGTGGAACGTTTACATGCAGCTGTTAGTACTTACTTGACAAAGGAGTTAACAGTCCACCGGACTGTAATTACTACAGTAATTACAGTCCGGTGGACTGTTAACTCCTTTGATCTACAGCTCATACAATATACCACCAAATTCGGTCAAAAAAGTCTACAGATGTGTTCACAGGTTTAAGGATTAAGATAGAATACGGCACAGTAGACCATGTTTTATAGGCTGTTTTTCTTCAAACGAGAATGCAGCAGTAGACGTTTTAAATGTTTTATTATAGTTATAGTATATATAGTTACAGCTTACATACGTCCCACTGCTGGGCACAGGGCTCCCCTCATTTCTGAGGGGGTTTAGAGCAAGGAAGTGTCCGCCGCGCTGCCTCAATGCTTGTTGACAAACTTCACATGTCTTCGAAATATTTTTTTTCTTATTCCTCAGATATACAGGTTTCCTCACGATGTTTTCTTCACCGCAGAGCACGTGGTAAATCAGCACCTAAAATTTCAACTAACAATTTCATTGGTGCCGGTGGGGATCGAACCCGGGTTACTCGCGTTCTGTTTATTTACAGTGAGTGTTAACCATCTGAGCTATCACGGCTAAATATTTGATTAGGTGGCAGTTTTTATAAGACTCTTACCACCTACTTAGGCATTTCTGTTCGCAAATAACAGTGAATCCACTGCTGTGTTTAGGTTTGTAGGTTATAGAGAGCTAGTTTACTGTTGTGCTGTACTGCCACGCAACCGTAGCCTTTTTTTTAAATTTGCTGCAGATGTCTACGAACCGCAGTAGTCGCTTACCATCAGATGGAATGTAAGCTCGTACGTCATATCTATTTTATAAAATATGATGCACGTTCCAAACAGAATAAAAAGGTAAGAAACGGAGCCCTAGTAAATGAAGTCAATAAAAAGATAAAGATAGAGGTTTCACTAGGAGTTTTCTTCCGAGTACGACCTCTCCGTGGAACAGTTTACCAACGGCGTTTTTTCCGGACCGAAACGACTTAGGGGCCTTCAAGAAAAGAGTTTACTCCTTTCTAAAAGGCCGGCAACGCACCTGCAATTCCCCTGGTGTTGCAGTTGTTCCTGAGCTGCGGTATTAACTTTACATCAGGTGAGCCGTATGCTCGTCTGCGCCCTCTCTGATAAAAAAGGTTGTAATTAATTTGTTCTTCAAAATGCTGTGTAATAATTTTGATATCACAAGTTCTATTTAAAGAAAATGTCCTTAGAAATTTCTTTACAATGTTCAAATTATATGTTGTTTAATTTAGGGTTTGACCATAACATCTATAAATTAAAAAAAAAACGGCCAAGAGCGTGTCGGGCCACGCTCAGGGTAGGATTCCGTAGTTTCCCGTCCGTCACAATAAGTGTTCCCACTTATGAGTTTAAAGGTGGGTATCCATTATGTTCGCGCTCCAGCAGCGCTCCGCGCTCCTGCGACTGCTCCCGGTAGTGTTGTTTCCGGGTACTGTTGTTTCCATCCAAGTTCAAAATAATTTTCCTAGAAAGTCCTTATAAAGTTCTACTTTTCAGATTTTTTTTCATATTTTCTAAACTTATGGTTCAAAAGTTAGAGGGGGGGGGGGACATTGTTTTTTACTTTTGGAGCGATTATTTCCGAAATTATTGACATTATCAAAAAATGATTTCAGTAAACCCCTATTCATTTTTAAATATCTTTCCAACAATATATCACACGTTAGGGTTGAAATTAAAAAAAAATCACTTCCCACTTTACATATCCAATTTTTTCCAATTTTTATTTTACCACTTTGTCGGCGTGATCGATACACATATTGGTACCAAATTTCAGCTTTCTAGTGCTAACGGTCACAGATATTAAGCGAGGACGGACAGACGGACAGACAGACATGGCGAAACTATAAGGGTTCCTAGTTGACTACGGAACCCTAAAAATGTCAAGAAATTGCTTCTATTATTACTATTATTAACTTAACTTTTTATTAAGTTTTCATAATCTTAAATTAATAAATAAATAATTATTAGGTCAATCCTTTAGGAATCCTTCCATTTAGGAATTGTCAGCTTATCGAATTCTTACTCTTGTGCATACCACTATTATTATTGTATTGTCTTAACATAAAAGCATATTAAATTCTAGGCACGAATTAATTAAAAGCGTTAGAAACATCATCACCATGATCATCATCATTACATCAAATCACGTGTTCACTCCTGGAAATAGACCTACTCCAGGACACGCCACAAAACGCAGTACTTAGTTCCCTGCATCTATCGACTACCTACATGGCTAAGGAGCTCGTCACTCCATTTAGTAGGGTCTCCATTACACTTCACTTACCAGTACATGATTTTCACTCGAGAAGCTTTTTCGCATGGGTTGTTGATTCTTCGAGCCATATGAACAGTAAATTTTCGCTACAGATGTTGTTCGTTTGTTGTTAGACAGTTGTTAATTTATTTACTTAGTTTTATTCATTTATATGCAGACTAAATGTGATCTTGAAATAAACTTGGGATAGTTTATAACTTACTTAATTTTACAAAGATTACAAGTATATTAGAAACAATTTATATATTAATAAACTTAATACATGTATTTTTTGCAATACTATTTGGAATAAAAATATTTTATTTTATATTTTCAATTTTTATATAATATGTAGGTACTTTTATTTTTTTTTCTACTAACCCGAAATGGTGCCAAGGAAGCGCACAAAGCTTCCAAATGTATAATAGACAACGTGATATTTTTCGCAGCTATAACTTAAAAATATACAAAATGACAATGCTTACGAAAATGCGTATATTTATTTCCAGCTTTAACTTCTTAAGAATCCATCAAATTAAACATGTGTTAGACAGTAATACAGTCAATGTAGAAATAATTAAAGCAATAAAATTAAACATAAATATAAAAATATAAACCGACTTCAACTGTTAACAATTACCATTAAATAGTTGTTAAAATCTTCATCCTCTATTTATTCACCCGTAGGAATGGATATATTCTTTAAAATTTATATGGGACTTCCTCTGAAGTACAAATTATTTAATAAAAATAATAATTTACATCGATTCACCCGTTTCCAGGATTAAAAAAAATTATAACAAAAAATACGCGTCGAAAATAGAGCTTTCTTGGTTTTGCATGCTTTTATTTTTTTATTTATTTATTTAACCTTGTACAAGATGATGCATACGCCTGAGGCAGTTTTATCAACATCACTGTGTATCTTAAAACACTTTTTTATCTATCCACATAAAGGAATCGCTTAATGTAAAAAAATTTTCAAATTTTTCAAATTTTTAATTTTTTTAATTTTTTTTTCAATCCATCCATATAAAGGAATAGTTTAATGTAATTTTCATCAACTTGTGGACGGCCAATTGACTTGAAAATTTGCATTCGTATAAGGACCGAAGTTAATACAATAATTTATTAACTTTATCCTATTACCCTGATCAGGATTACCAGAATAAAATAAAATAACAGCCCGTGATCAATGCATCTAGTGTTATTACGCCTATATTATTTGGATTCGGTTAGTCATACAAAAATAACAATCGCTACCTACGATGCCGTTTTGACGCAAAAATCGACCGTTGAACTTGACACAGCAAGTATGGAACTTGATGGATATAAAGTGTGAAAAATGATATTAACTTGATAATTTATTTACGATTTAAAGTGATTTCACGAGTCGCTTAATTGGCCATACAGACATTTTATACTTACTGGAAAAATATGTCATGAATTTAACAGTTAACTTTTTTCTTCACATCATTACCATTAGAACTTATGAGACGTAAACTGCTAAACAAAGGCCTCCGCCTCGCAGGAAGAATTATTCCCTA
The DNA here is from genome assembly GCA_036936625.1 of Parnassius smintheus behrii. NCBI lineage: Eukaryota > Metazoa > Arthropoda > Insecta > Lepidoptera > Papilionidae > Parnassius > Parnassius smintheus. The sequence continues at coordinate 32,736,813 of JAUPFT010000015.1, read as the reverse complement.
GTTGCTACGCTTGCTAAGTGAGTTGGCAATTGCACTTTTTTATTATTTTGACTTGATATCAGGAATACACCTACGGAATGATTGATATAAAGGGCAACTCAATTACAACAAATTAGTGTATTGTAAACAACTGTTAAAACCAACAATTTTGCACAACTGACTTCAGTATAAATAAAATGAGAATATCATCAATGTAGTCGGAGTCAATTCAATACGCATTATTATGAATAACTCAAAAACTACTGGTCAGATCTTGATCAAATTTATATGGGGCCACATGAGAAGAACCAGAATTCAAATAAAATAAGTATCATCTGAATCAGTTTACCAAGAAAAAAGTACTTAGGTAACACACATAAAAATACAGTCGAATTGGGAACCTTCTCATTTTATTGAAGTCGGATAAAATATGAGAAAGTGTGCAATTTTCTCTAAAGAGATAATGAAAAAATAGTATACCAAAAATATAAAAGCACCTCTCCTGCACGCAGTATATCCTGTTGACAGACTGAGCTCTAGCGACCAACTGATAGCAGATAAACAATCTAAGATTGAAAAACTCTTTTTCATAATCAGGTGTAATAAATAAAAAAAAATCTTTTGAAGCATAGAATAATAGCAAAGCTATTCATAAAATTATAAGTACCATTTCTATCTTTATAAGTATTTCTTTATTCGTTGATTCTATACAGCCCATCAAAAGTTATTTGTTTTGTAGTGGCAACATGGGCCTCTTCCATAGATTATCTCATAGGGGGAATTAGCCAAAGTTGCCACGCTTTGGAAATGAGTTGGCAATCACAGTTTTTTGAGGGGAAATATAATCTCAAATGGCTTAGCAAGATCCTTCTTTATGCCGAAAATATTGCAGCATTAATTTTGAAATAAATATATGGTAAAGTTGAGGATTAATGTTAAGGGTTATGTTAGACGAAAACACGATTTCGTAAAATTTTCTCGATAGAAAAAAAATCCAAAGTTACCTCCAAAATAAATAATAAACCGCTGTTATTCATAAAATACTTTAAATAAGATCATGAAACTTTGCATACTAACTGAACTAACTATAAAGCAGTGCTTATGTTATTTACTTTTTTTAAATACTATTATTTTCACTGTAAAAAGAAATTACCTAAACTATCGGCCTTTTCAAGCGTGATTCCTGCAGCACGGTCACTTCGCCTCGGCCTTTGAAGGGGGAGGTTGTGTCGCTTACGATCAGAATATACATTACGCAACAGGACGACGTAAAATTAAAATGGGAACTAACCGTAATAAAAATAAGAAGCAACTGGCTTGGCGTTAAGAAACAGGCATAAACATGATAAACCTAATGAAATAAGTGTCTAACGACCTTTCTACTTACACTATCAGTGATTACAAACATGTCGGTACATAGCATACGATGCACGGGGAAGTGGGGGCGAAATTAGAATTTGAGCTGACTTACTATATCCCCTTAATATTATTGAGTTGCAATCAGGAAGATACCGCTGCCTATATCCAGTTTTTATTTCCCTCTGTCATCTATAACGACACCGATAGGACGATATAGAATTCTCTTACGCTCGACAAAACACACATATATAAACTCGAATAATAATTTTCTTCACTCCTCCAATAGCATAATGCCGTATGGTATTTTGCTATGGGGACACGTGACTGAAACTGAAATTATATTTCTTTGGCAGAAGAGGGCCATTAGAGCAATCTATGATTTAAAACTTAAAGAGTCGCTCGGACAAAAATTTAAGGAAATTAATATATTAACTTTAGCTCCACCTATCTGTAATTCATTCCTGGGGCGATGTATACGCTTTTACAACAAAATTTTAGGAAATAATATACAAAACATAAAGTGTAAAAACTTTATTAAACTAAGTTTGTAAAGCCTTATTATATTAAGGAATTTATGGACGATGATAACCCCTGAGAAGGTTGATCGCTACCAAGCTATTTCTAATTTGTATGTGTTGTTAATTGTAACAAACATGGTTGTAAGCTGTTTTTTTATAGTCCCGCTGGGTTTCTTGCTGGTTATTCCCAGAACAGAGGTTTCTTCCGAATCAGTGGTAAATTAAAAAAGTGACTTTCAATAAGTATTAATTATAATATAATATATATTTAGTAAAAAACTTTCTGTTTTTGTTTTCAACTAATGTCTTATATGCTTGTGCTAAAATTTTACAACTAAGTTAACTAATTAATTAACACGTTCTAGGTGTGGTTTTTGACAGTAGCTGAATGGCGCATTCGAATCCACCACCTTTTAGTAGTCCTCTTTCGATTAGGCTAATGTTGCATCAACACAGATAATGTGATCTGACATGTTACAGAAACTTTTTTGAACAGCAATAGACTTAAAGTGGTTGTTTTTTTGACCATTTTTTTTTTAATTTTAGAGGACCTTTGGAAGACATGTTCATAGCTGTGAATTGGATAAGAATTATGAAGAGGCTATTATAAGAAGCAGTTGAAAGGAACAGAATTGTGTAGGTCCGCGAAACTATAGTAGTATTGAGCGTACACTTAAGCCTGCATTGTAAGGACTCATGCATTTATATTTCTCACATTGCATCTCTATGAAATGTGATAAATATAAATGAATGATACGATTAAGATTAATAACAAGTCCCTACGCTATGTGAATTTCATCATTTAAATTTTATCACATACATAATTATAAATGATAAAAATTTTAAATGATGAAATTATATATCATATAACTGCATTAACTGTTGCAGTATTTAAAAGAATTAATTCTTTTTAATTAAACTTTTTAATTTAATTATCGAGTAAGTTTGATATACCTATCCTTGGTAAGAATATCGGTTTTACAAAGTATAATATATAACTAAATTTGTCTTATAATTGCCTATTTTGTAGCTATATAAAGATATTTATACGTACAAACTTTATACACCACTAGTAAGTTCATTGTTGACTTGTCACGGTATTCAATTGGCTTTGGAAAGCAACTTTTACTCGGACATGTGCGTGGGTGCTCTTATTTAAGATGCCAAGGACAGAGTTTTTTGAAAGAATATATTTTTCTTTGATGTATATATTGCCGTTAGTTCTTTTGATTTTTGAGAATTTTTGAACTGGAGAGTCAAAAATAAGTAGGAATGATAAATTGGCTATTGTTGGTTGAAATCTAAGAGCATAATTCTTTTTTAAGTGTTTTATAATGGTACAATGTGAAATTTAGAATGATCGTTTGGGAACCTATTTGTTTATTTTATTCGTTTATACACCAAACTGTAATAATAAAAATTGTGGTCTGTGAATTTATTACTGCGTAAGAGTTACGAGTAAATTTTAAAAATACGGGTGGTGTAAGAGGCGGCCACAGAAGAAAAAAAAATCAGGAGATGGGAAGTAGCGTCTTCTTAAAAGCAACAAAAAAAAACTGCGAATACCAATCCGCAATCTATGGGGAGGCCTATGCTCAGCAGTGGACTCTTAAGAGGACAATCCTCTTGTGTCTCAAGTGTCAATACGCAGCGCCAGTAAGTAGGTATTTTAAAAAATGCTATCTGTTTCACATCCCTCGCTCCGTATCGCCTTCTTGCCATAAAGAGAGTTGCAAATGTAGGAAGTAATTGCCCACATTTTCTTTTTCAAATATTGTTTCGAGTGATAACTTTTTCACCCTTGTAAACCTTTACGAAATGAGACAATTTTGGTCTCAGATTCAGTATACTTTAATTTAGGTCTGTACGTTTTTCTTTTTTAGCAATTCAGTCTCGAAGAAGTTTTTCAGTCAAAAATATAGATATTCAGATGCTAATAACTTATATCGTACGCAATATTTCTTTAAAATAAAAACATACAGTAGGTCTGTAGGTTATTATTATATCTACAACATTTCCAAAAATTATGAAAATTTGACTATGTTTACGGGAGGGAAAACGTTATCGCTTTTTGTATGAAATTTTACAGCTTCGCAACTCTATGGTAAAAATAAGATAAAACAGTAACGTTTTGCCTAACATGAACAATTTTATTTCAGCCCTTTTTTGGATATTTTTTATAAGCCCCACAAAAATCATTTTGTGTTACTTGCTTGAACCGTTATCTATTGTTCCTTATTTGAAAGTGTCAAGTTGTTTTTACTTGTTTTGTTTGCTCGTAACCCACATTTCATTAAAATGGTTATATTGTAAAATAAGAGCATGTGTGCGTGGGTATATGGATGTAAAGCGGCGAGAGAGATGTTTTAGGATCTAGCCAAATGGCAGTCCGTAGTCTCTGCCTACTCTTTTGGATGACAGGCGTGAGTATTTATGAATATAGATTTATATTTTTTATTTGGTAGAGTCATGCTGCAACTATTTTAGTAGTATAATTGTAGCACAAATGGGTCGGCTCAACCGGGGAAGGACCACGCTCTCACAGAATACCAGCGTCAAATAGTAGCTTAATGCTGCTGTGTTTTGTATGGCGAGTGTAGAGAACCGGACCCCTTTTACTGGAAACGATTCCATCTTAGTCATACAACAACGCATATTTGATTCGTTATCGAGGATATATGTAGATGTCTATGGGCCACAGCAACCACTTTCCATCAGGTGGGCTGTGTGCTCGATTGCCACCCTTATATTTAAAAAAAATGTCAGATTATGTAGGTGCTGCGGGCCGCAGCGCAGGTTTGAGTAATTCAATGAGTAAGTAGTAAATACTTGCTTGCTTTGTATCTGTGTCGGTGTGTGTTTAGATATGTGCACTTTGTGTATCAAAAAGAAACCTAAAGTATGTAGGAGAAAATTCTAATTATGTTAAATCAATTTTTTATTAGATTGCATTGCTCTGCGGAAAGCTCCCTATGTTCTCTTTATATTTTATTCGTAAGAGTTAACATGGAATAATATATATATATATATATATATATATATATATATATATATATATATATATATATATATATATATATATATTGTAACTGTGTGGTGGCGGTGTAAGATAGATATCCACTATCGTATAGTCGTAAAAGGCGACGGAAGGGAATTAAAACAGAAGTAGAAGAAAAAGATGGACAGCAGTACCTTTCTAATGATAACAAACCAAAATTATAAAAAAGTGCGGTTACCAACCCGCCCGCCAGGCGTGGCAGCTGTGGTAAAATCCTCCCAACGAGGCAATCTATGACAAAAGACCTATGTTCAGCAGTGAACTTTTATAAGCTGTAATCGATTACACCATTCTGAAGTTATTGAAATTTCACTTATTTACAATTAAACAGCTTATGTAATACACAAATATTAAAGCATAACACTCGTCCGGACGTAACAAAAGAACCGGACAATGACGCGGAAAGCGAAGTGAATGTACGTGACAATAAATTAATTAGCATGGTACAGCGGTCCGGATCTGTCCTTCGTTCGAGAGCTCCCTCGGGATAGGTGGTCTTCTTTTAAATTTGGAGAGGGAAGTGTCTTATACGGGTTAAAAACAATATGATGCCTATTATTTTCCTTCATAATAAGAACGTCTACGTTTTAAATTTAGTTAAGATTGTAATTTGTTTGTATTTATCCAAGCTTTGATTAAGATAGAATGAACAAAAATACTTTAACATTTGGAAAGGTATGTTCTTTAGGGATCGTAATTACTAGTTTTCATTTTGGTTCTTTAAAATAGCTAATATTTCTTATTGCAGTTTTGTCATCAAATAGAGATTTTTTAAATATATTTTAACAGCCCGGTAGCGTTAAGTTTGATTGTTATTTGTTGCTCTGCAGGGACGCGAGTTTGAATCCCACACGGAACAAAATATATTCATAGGACTATAAATAGTTGTTTCTGGTCTGGAAGTTCATTCATGTGCAGTCATATTCACAGTAGAATCTTATTGACGTTTTTCAAAACTAATGTAAAAAGAATGGTAAACATGAGATACGTGATAGAGCCACGCTGAATTATAGCTGCAAAATGATTCGGTAACTTTTACCGGGGAGAAACCTCGCTTGCACAGAGTATCAGCGTTATCAGCGTAAAATAGCAGCACAGAGCTGTTGCCTTACGTAAGGTATTATTAAACAATAATAGCTTAATAGTTAAGGATGCCGGACGGACAACGGGTGGCTAAAGTCAAAATTAGGTTATTCGAATCTGCTATTCGACTAATATCGTGACCACTCCTAGCACAAGTACTTAAAGCTTAGTTTGATCTGTTCACAGGAGTATCAGTAGTGTTAAAAACACGGCTCTATTTTTTATTCCAAAAATAGGTGACAATGTACCGCCGAATTCGCTTACTATCAGGCGAATTGTATGCTCGTTCCGCACTCTTACTTCTTATGTACTTATAACTCGGGGAACATAACTCTAGCGCCGAACGAAACGTATAGAGGATAGCCGAGAATGACGTATCAGTACGGGAGATGGAATGTGACTGAAGAGCCAATCAGATCAGCACGTGTGAACGATACACACAGTCAATCATACGCAATAACGCACACCGCTAGACTTTCGTGCCGCGAGTTGTATAAAATAAATAAGTATAATACTAATTATAGAAAAACGGGAGCAATATTATTTGATAGCATAATTTAAATTGTTAATTTAATAGAATTACTTTTAAGTTCTAGTCATTAAAATATCTATAGTGATTTGAAAAGGAATTTGTAAAACGGTATAAGGAAATCCAAAAATTTTATATTCTTTCTGTCTTTTTTTTTATAGTATAGGGAGACAAACGAGCACACAGTCCACCTGATGGTAAGTGGTTGCTGTGGCCCATAGACATCTACATCTATCCTCGATTACGAATCAAAATGCAGATGCGTTGTCACCCGTGAGGACTAAGATGGAATGCCTCATTTCCAGTAAAAAGGGTCTCCGGTTCTCTACACTCACCATACGAAATACAGCAGCATTAAGCTACCAATTCACGCTGGTATTCTGTGAGAGCGTGGTCCTTCCCCGGTCGAGCCGACCCATTCGTGCTAGAACTATACGTCTAATATAACATGCAGCATGGCTCTACCACGTGTCTATAAGTTTTGTAAAAAAATTCTAAACGAACTTAATTTAAAAGGCGTAATCACTAATGTAGATACATATTAAAAAGAACAGGAAACGTATTTAAATCCAAAATTTGCTATTTGATAAAAGCATTAATAGAGCTGTCTATATTCATTTGCAATAATTTATTGAGACAGTTCCATTAGGCTTGAAGATTAACTTTATACGGAGACGTTTTAAGATGAAGACCGGCCAGCGAATAAGTTTGAAACAAAATTGCTTTTGTTTAATACGCATTAAATTGATGTGAATGAGATTTTTTCAATTGCAGTTGCAAAAATTCTGATACTTTTGTATTTTTAGACAAGACATTTAGGAAGTTGATAGATCTTTTTTTATAGAATAAAGGTGACAAACGAGTACACAGTCCACCTGATGATAACTGGATGTTGTTACCCATAGACATCTACATTTATACTCGATTAAGAATCAAAATGTAGATGAGTTGTCACCCCTGAGGGCTAAGGTATTCGTAGAATGCCTCATTTCCAGGAAAAATAATCTCCAGTTCTTTACACTCAGCATACGATACTCAGCTCCATTATGCTGCTATTTTACGCTAGTATGATGTGAAAGCGTGGTCCTACCCCGGTCGAGCCGACCCATTCGTGCCACAACCATATTACGCGGATCTCAATGAATAACAGCGTTAATATTATAAGCATAATGCTGCTTTGTTTCGTATTATAAGTGATGAGAACCGGAGACCCTTTTTTCCATTCTAGTTCTTAGTGATGGGTGGATGATAATGCATCTGTATTTTGATTTTTAATCGAAAGGAGTTGCCTATGGGCAATAGCATCCACCTCACTATCAGGTGGACTGTGAGCTCGTTGGTCATATTGCTTGTTTACAAAAAAAATTCACACATCATACGGAAAACCATGGAAGTCTGGGATAAAGGGTTTCATATTAGGAGAAAAAGGGTGGCAAACTTGCGATATGCGGACGACACTGTGCTTCTTGCAACATCTTATGAGGACATGGAGGAGCTGCTGCATAAGCTAGAAATAGAAAGCGAAGAGCTAGGTCTGTCAATCACCAGGAATAAAACGAAACTCATGGTTATAGACCGGGCTAACAAACTTTCCAACACTTGCAGCATTCAAGGGATCGACGTTGTGGAGAATTATATATACCTAGGATCTCTGATCTCAAATGAGGGCACTTGCGTTCCCGAAATTAAACGTAGAATAGCAAGAGCTAAGGATGCGATGACCAGACTGACAAACATCTGGAGGAACAGAAGCATAACAAATAATACTAAATTACGCCTAGTATATACTCTTATATTTCCAATTATTCTCTATGCAGTGGAAACATGGACTATACGCGTCAGAGAAAAGGAGAGAATTGATGCGTTTAAAATGTGGTGCTGAAGGTGAATGCTGCGAATACCGTGGACTCCGAAGCGCACAAACGTGTAAATCCTATAACAACTCAAGATCAAGACGCGTCTTTCCACCACATGTCTTCAGCGCATCCTCAGCTATTTTGGTCATATCTCTCGCCGCGGGGAAGAAAGTATTGAGAAATTGATAGTTGTTGGAAACGTAGAGGGAAGAAGGCCCAGAAGTAGATCTCCAACCCGGTGCGGTGGTCCGACCAAGTCAAAGAAATCGGTGCGCGAAATTTCTACGACGCTCTCCGTATGGCCAGCGATAGGACCCGGTGGAGAGAGATCATAAACAATAAACTTACTCTCCGTGATGGTAATCACGATCCTCAGTCATGAGGTACCGACTAGAGAGAGAGAGAGAGAGAGAGAGAGAGATTAATATTATAAATTTATAAGTGGCAGAGCCACGCTGAAGCTACATTATGGTCGGAGCACGAATGGGTCGGCTCTACCAAGGAAGGACCACGCTCTCAGAGAACACCGGCATAAAATAGCAGCTTAATGTCGCTGTGTTTCTTATGGTGAGTGTTGAGAACCCTAGACCCGTTTTACTGGAATCGAGACATTTCATCTTAGTCCTCAGGGATCACCCCTGACAACTGACAACCTCGATTAAGAATCAAAACGCATCTACGTTTTGATTCTTAATCGAGGTTAAATGTAGATGTCTATGGGCCGCAGAATCCACTTACCATCAGATGGATTTTGTGCTCGTTTGTTTCCCTTATTCTATAAAAAAGTAAATTTTTGTTTTAGTGTAAGAATGTTGACATGTATATTTGTATTGGTATACCGTATTTTAAACGACTTTAGGATTATAAAGTGCAGTTGTTACATTCGTCTTTTACACTACGGAGTGTTTGACCACGTTATATGTTTTTTTTTTAATAATATGGCCCATACAAAAACGATATCCGTGGTTTGTTAATTCCCGAATAGAATATATATTTTTCATGGGTCATTATCGTTACAAATATATAAATTGGTTATTAATTATTATGTTTGTCCACGTGTGAATTATTTAAGTAAAATTGCTCCACGCCTGTATGTGTTACTCCTACAGACATCTTATAAAACGTTAATTTCACCGTATAAAAAATGTCGCATGGTTTAAATTTTACCTTGACGTACCTGTCACCTAATTAGTTGTAAATAGATCACTCACTTCTTTTTTATTTTAGTTATAATTTAATTGTTATTAATAATTATTATTGATTCTTAAGTAGCAGTTGATATAAATTTAATCAATGTTATATAAAGCCGTGGTAGCTCGGATGGTTAACGTTCGCTGTAAATATAATCTGATGAATAAGAGAAAAAAATATTTCGAAGGCATGTGAAGTTCGCCAACACGCATTGGGGCAGCGTGGCGGACACTTTATTGCCCTTAAACCCTCTCAAAAATGAGGGGAAGCCTGTGCCCAGCAGTGGGACTTGTATATAGACTGTAACTTTACTTTTTATATAACTATTTTATATAAAGTGGGTAAATCTACGTTGTAGTGGTAGTATTATGCACTAAAATTACATTACATAAGCAATTTTATATTAAATTTGTGACACAATATTGTGCATAAAATAACATAACATAACCTTATGCTTGTTATCAAGAGAAGGAGACTTCCATTTGGCACGATCCTGACACAACTCACTCGCTTTTCTCACATTCAAATATGTACCTACACATACATGCTTGTCGGTTAAGGGTACTTAATTTGGCCCATCTTCAATATATCGCTTCACTTCCGGCGAATAGTTTTCATAGTAATATACACAACACATTAGATACATATAAAGCAGTGATTTCATTTTTATTCAATGCTATCGTATCATTGATAAAAACTAGTTGTTATGATGTAATAAATTACTCGAGAACTACAAAATGTTGTCACGTGTAACACAGGAGATTAATTCGCTATTGATTGAATATTAGCGCGATCTGGTTCGCATGTTGCGATAGTGCTATTATGGTATAAAATTAATAGCAAACCTAAATGTTTCCCCCGGTTTCATATACGTGTAATAACAGCAACGTTGTCGGAGTCTTTTGATCCGGTCATCCAATATGCGTAATTGTAGGTTTGGTCAACAAGCTGTCGGTAGTTCTTAAGTGAAAAGCGAAAGCGGACTCAGCTATTTAATAGGCGCTTTCAAAAATTAATCATCAACATCATTGCAGCCCATAAACGTCTACTAAAGTCTAATGGTAGGCCTATAAGGTCTCCCTCATAGATATCTTCATAACGGGGACACTGTCGTTAAGACATAAATACACATTTTTTTAAATTCTTGTGTGTCTGTCTGTTCAGACTAATCTTCGGAATGGCTGAACTGATTGTAATCAAGGTAATTATTTATTAATTAAATATTAGGCACACATAGAGTGCGCAGTCGGAAGGGATCTGGGCTATATTTTATACGAAAAATTAAAAATTAAAAAAAATATAAAATAATATGTGGTGTTCGATTATATTAAATCTTAATAACCCTATATTTATAGATCCTTAAGGCCAAGCCTGGCGGATTGCTAGTAAATAACAATAATATCTTAAGTACGATATACCAATTAAATTTAAACCATGTGCTGGCGGTGTAAGAGCATCCATTATCTCATATCATTTCGTGGTTGTAGTATGTGGCGCCAGAGGGAAACTGAAACAGGAGATGGATAGGAGCATCTCCCTGATAATAATTGAAAATAATAAATAACTGCGGTTGCCATACTGCCCGTCAAGCTATACACAACATACACGCTATGGCATTTTATCCCCCTATGAGGTAAGCTGTGGGAGATTATTATTTTGTTCAATTTGGCTATTTGGATTAATTTCTGCAATAAAGGAATGGACTATTAGACTTTTTTATTTTATTTTTTTCAACGCATAAGATAATAGAGATTCTCATTCTTTGTGACATTGCAATGTGTCTAGTGATAAATGTTGATATAAAGTTTAAAGTATAAATTAAATTTAAACTCTTTTATGACTTGAGCCAAAAGTACGTATGCACTCGTTTTATAAGCGACGCCAATGTTTGTAATGAATAGGTTTTACATTTTGTCGGAGGCTGTATTTTTAATATAAGCTGTTGATGTCTTATTAAAACTATACAGTACATCGTTTATACGTAAACTATATTCAGTGTAAAGAATTTAATTATGTACTCGTTTTTTAACTTTACCAAGAAAACCTTTATAAGTATTGTCGGGATAGAACACTCCATTCCACACTGACAATAATAAATTCACGTTTAATTTGTATTATCATCCTTTTAAAAAAAGGCGGCTGTTCTCTCGAATGTATTTTTTGTAAATGTTTACATATTTATTGATAAACTTCAACACAATAGTGCTCGATTCGATCCAATAAAAAGTGGTGATCGATTGAGTGCCATACATCCGTTCTTAAACGAATCGAGCGCGCATTATGAATATTAAAAAGGGCATAGTTTTTAATCGTCTAGGGCGTTAAGAATTTCGTTTATAAATTACCAGCCGATTGAGGTAGCATGTTATTAGTGTCGACAGTAGAATTTTTGAAAAATGATCTTTATGGCCTATTGAAATTATTTATAAGCCACACATTTCTTCGGCTGGTAAAAGAAACTATCTATGTCACAGAACAACTCGACGTAACGTATATAATAATTACTTGTACTTTATTAGCGGTCGGTATCATTAAATTGAATTTTTATCACTTGTCAGTTTAACTAAATGCATAATCGCCGTATACATCGTAAAAGCGCCCATTGGGCACCTAACATATTTAGATTAAAAACACATTTGATTGTTGGTGTGGTACTTATAAAACCATGTATTATTTGTATATTAAATTGTAAATTAAAAGTAAAACTTTAATTTTAAATAATTATATTTCTTCCCTTATCATCAGCATCGTCAAAATAATTATTAATAAGTATTATTCGCATATATTATTTTCTTTCTTTTCTCTCCATCCCTTAAATACTGCAGCACTGGAACATTTTAGACTGTAATTTTTATCTTCTTTCTTTATCAGATTGTAACAATTTACTGCTGGCAGATGTATTGTATTGGAATATACTCATACTATAGAAAATATTTGCGTTAACGTCAAAAATTGTCTAATTAGGTATCTCGCATTTTTGACGCCTCCGTCGCCGGGAACTTTGTTACTTTAGATAAAGACAAAGTGTGAAAAATTTAAATGAATTTTGTATTTTATTTTGCCATTATGTTCGTTTATTCCGTTATTATTCTCTTGTATAGAAGCTGTATTCATAAAAGGCAGTAACTTGAAGAAGTTATTTCCGTGTAACAGATGGTGTACGCACCTCACGCCAGGACAAAATGTCGAGTAGATCGAAACCATTTTACGATTATTAAGCCTCACAATTGACAACCGGGAAGGCATTCTTGTCGTTCCCATATTTTTATAGCGTGTAAACCCGTCGGCGCTTTTTTATATCATCTCTTTAAGTGACATAAATTCTAATACAAAGTCCATTTGTGTATCTCGGACGTCTTAAAAGGTATAGGGATAATCGTTTTTCTGCTTTTTACAAGGAACTCATTTCAATTATCGGGTGATTTGATGGGTATAAAACGCAATGGTATGTGTCTCGAGAACGGCGCCCAACCGCGGTCGGTAGGACGCCCTATGTTTTTGTTAATTTTTTTAAGTTTTTGGGACGCTAATTTAATTATAAAATCTAATACTTTTTAGTAATTTACGCAGCTGCATCCTGCCAGTGTTCATAATTTTATAACTATCTGTATTTTCGAATTCTTTTTGCTATAAATCAGTGTCATAATATTTTATTTATTTATTATCATGTATATATCTTAGCGTCATGTTTTTAATGATTCGAGGAATTTTTATAATTGTTATTAGTTAAGAAATGTAATGTTAAACATCTATTAACGAAATTCTGTAATTTTTAATTAGTCAGTTGCTCATATGTTGTAAATTAGAGAGTTACTATCACAATCTCGACATTTAATCTGTAAATGAACTTAAAACATTTTAAATCTATGAAGGTGTATCATTCACAGTTGATTTGACGCGGGATTTTAAGTTGTAGGTGATATTGAATAGGTGAACAAAAGGGCTAAGAGTTTATGAAAATAATTTTGGTGTGACAGCATTTTACTAATCACTATTATTTACGCTTTATAAATTTAGAGCATATATGATTAACATTTTAAAAAGACATAATTGTATTTTCAATTAGCTTAGTTTAAATTGATAGATATTTAAAAGTATAAAAACATTCTGCACAATACAAATTTTAAGTGTAAATAGTCCCCCCCCCCCTCCGTGACCATGGGTGCTGTAAAGTGCTCGAAACGTCGGGTATGTAAAAAAGTTAATATACGCGATAAAATCCGTAAAAACTAGTGTTATTTAAATGTGTAGTCTTCGCGTAAATAAAATAAATCATCTATGTGAATAGTACTTTTATTATACTGGGTGACTTTTTACTGTCTGGGAAAAATAGGGTGTAACGGGTGAACGGAATAGAAGCCTATGGCACATCGTAACAATATTTTTCTTTTACATTAACATATTATGAAATTGATCTATCAATAAATACTACTAATTTGACTTTCCATACTAAAAAAAAATAAAAACAAAAATTTAGAACTAAATAAGTAAATCAATTAAACTACCTAAATTAAAACAATACGTACCCAATTAGTAGTAGGTATTGATTGATAAATCAATTTCATAACATGTTAATATAGAATAAAAAATTTAATATATCAGGGTCATAGGCCTCTATTACGTTCACCTGTTATACCCTATATTTTCCAGACGGTAAAAGAACATCCAGTATATGAGATTGAAAGAGTGAATAGTATATATAATAAAGATTATATTACGTAGTTCTTAAGGATGTACTACATAAATAATAATTAACTTGGTTTATTTGTTTCAATGCAAGAAGAGGTTTGGTTTATTTTAATAAAAGACCATAATGAAAGGATCGTTGGAATTATTTTCAGCCTCATACCAGCAAGCGTAGTATATTATATAACAACACCCTGCGAGATGGTGTGATGACCTGATGAGGCATGCTAGGAGATGCTAGAAACTGTTTGTCATGCATTGAGGAAGATAACTTCTTGTCTTTCATTTATAATATTGTATAAAATTTTTCGTTTATCGGTGGCATTAAAGAATCCACAACCCATAGACTTATTATACTACTGCCACTACCCCATATCATCCCGTGGGGAGCCGTAGAGGTGAGAGAGAGAAATGAAACAGAAGATGAGCAGCTGCATTGTTCTCATGCCAACACCTAATAATAAGAAACTACGGTTGCCAACCCGACCGCCAAGCGTAGCAGCTATGGCTTATTAGACCTGGTCTAAGTATAAGGCATCTATGGGAGAGGACTACGTTCGGTGTGGAATTTTGGGAGGTTTTAAGTAATAATTGTATTAAATATGAAGAAAAATATATGCATAAACTGGTTATAAAAAAATCTAAATTATTTCGTCTATGCATTTTAAATATATCCACTGTATATCTTGAAAACTAATGACGGAGAAATAATTCAAACGTTCAGAGTGATACTAGTATAAAACTCGAAACAAACGCATGTAGCTTTTGTTTTTTTTTAGGAGTGCAATGAAATTTTAAAACAGGATCAGTTTTGTACCGTTAGGATGAAATTATAAAATGAATAGGCCTTTTCTATTAAAACTTTAACTTAAAGACACTTTATGAATTACTTGAAATATTGTAATGAAAAGAAACATATTATACTATGTAACTAACTGTGTATGTTTCTTTTCATTACATTATATTGTAATGAAAAGAAACATACACAGGAATGTGAGAGAATATGTTTCTTTTTTAAGATATTTATATCATTAATTATGAGATACCATGAAACAATATGTTTAAAGATAAATTTATGCTATAGCTTTTTGACACAAGAGAGGGTAACAAACCAGCACCCAAACACAGATATTAAGTGGGTTTTTTTTGTGATTTATAAGTACTTATATCTATCCTCGATAAAGAATCAAAATGCAGATTGCGATGCAAAATGCACACTTGAGGAGTAGAATGGAATGCTTCATAGCCAGTAAAAAGGATCTTCTTACTGGCTGGTTCAAATCACTTTCCATGCGATTTTCAGAATCATTATAATGTTATTTTTTAGTATTTTGTGCGACCACGGTCTTTCAACGGCACCTACCATTCATACCGTTTCACTCTGTTTATTCACAGCGTTAGTTTATTATTATCAAATTAAAACGGTTATAGTATTAGGCATTCTTCTAAGTTCGACCATAGAAACTTTTAGTTTTAGGTACAGTACATTAATGACTACATAAAGTAATAGTCTAAATTTACCTTGGTTCTGGATATACTTCATATTTATTTGTACAATAAAAGGGAGGTAGTAGATAATTAATGGGAAAAATGAAAATTCACATGTCCTCAAAATATATTAAATTCTGAGATATGCCCGACATGTTTTCCTACGTAGTTTTCATTTCTCTCCCAGAATGTCCACACTATAAAGTTTGACCTTTCTGTAACCTAATATAATCACCGAATTTAGTTAAATGGGTGTTGTAAATCCTTTAAGGGTCCTGTAAGGGGTCACTATCGTTATCAATTTCCTGTTTATTAAGGTCGCTGCTGGATAGAAACTTTTTTAAGAGTGCTCCAACTGTTTCTCGTTACTCGAAAGGTCAAATCGAAATTCGAAAGATCGAAAGGTCAGTAAATCAAGCAGCCCATCAAAAGTCCTGCTGCTTCATCAGGTCATCACTGCATCTAATGTGCACACATTGAGTTTACCAGTACGAGGCTGTCACTCAAGGTCTTTTTTATCACCTGGAACACGCACTGGCTTTACACAGAATATACACTGCGCTTGCTAAGAGTGGTAACAGTGACATATAACTCCTCTATGAAAGTTACAAAGACGACCAAGCTTTGCTCGGTATTTTTCGCTCGGTTTTTTTTTAATTCGTGTGTTTTGGAAATTATATTTAGATACAAATTACATACTGATGAAATACGAATAATATTTTTTGATCTTAGCGACATAATAGAAAAAACTGAACTGGTTATTTCAATAAAAGATCGTGAGTGCAATTAGTTTAATTTAAATTTTCGTGTTTTTAAAAAATATTAAAAAAGGGCTCGAAAAAATAGATTTTCTCAAAAAAGAAAGGAACTTTTTTTTTATAGGAGAGGGTGACAAACGAGCACACAGTCCATTTGATGGTAAGTGGTTACTGTGGCCCATAGACATCTACATCTATCCTCGATTACGAATCAAAATGCAGATGCGTTGTCACCCGTGAGGACTAAGATGAAATGCCTCGTTTCCAGTAAAATGGGTCTCCGGTTCTCTACACTCACCATACGAAATACAGCAGCATTAAGCTACTATTTCACGCTGGTATTCTGTGAGAGCGTGGTCCTTCCCCGGTCGAGCCGACCCATTCGTGCTACAACTATACTACTAATATAACTGTAGCATGGCTCTACCACGTATGATTTACTACTTGAAAAAAAAATTAAAAAAAGTCGGTCGGTCGGTCTGGAATCGAACCATGGTATTACGATTTTGTGACCGCCCAATATACCAATTACGCTATTTGTAATCATTTATAAACTGTCAAAATTTACCTTCTTATTCGAACGATATTGTAGCAGTTTTTCATTGCCAAAAAACACGGATAAAAAACATTTTCTAAAAATAAATCCTAGCTAGATCGATTTATTGCCCTCGAAACTCCCTGCAAACAAAATTTTATGAAAATCGTTGGAGCCGTTTCCGTGATCCCGATTATATATATATATATATATATATATATATATATATATATATATATATATATATATATATATATATATATGTATGTATGTATATAATATCTATGTATTGTTTATTACATATATTATTATTTCTTTTATCCTCTCTATTTGATTATTGCTGCACCGCCTCCATAATGTCTATCTCTGTTTAGCCTAATGGTTGACTGGGAGAAAATGCCCTATGGCATTAAGTCCGCCATATGTACCTTTTTTGTGCATGAAAGTATAAATAAATAAATATATATATACACACACAAGACTTGTGTGTATACACACACAAGACTTGCTCGTTTAAAGGTATGGGATATATAGACATTAACCATCTCCTTCCTTGACTTACTGACTTTTGGTTCACGGACATCATTACATTTCAATTCACACGGACATTTTACTATTAGTGAAATCTTTTGCATGTCTGATTTTTTGACAATAATGCACAAAAATACGAGTATAATAAATAAGATTATATTTCTATTTTGTTCTCTAATAACGTTTCATCATCACAGGAATGTGAAAAGCTCAATATATCACTTGCACACTTTATATCAAATTAAAGCCATCAACTATTCGACTATATGCCAGTAAAAGATAGATGGGGCCTACTTATATTATAACAAGGTGGCTAAAGCGATTCATCAAGGCCTTGTCAATTATTATTCTGGTAGCGGACGCGGTCATCTCGCTCGATAATGTTCGCTTTAATTAAAATTTATTTGACACACGGCAAAAGGTAGTCCCCTTATTGAACATTAGAATAATTCTCAATTTTCGGACAATGAAAACGAATTTTTTTTTTTGAAAATTTACGTGCACCGACATCGAGCAATGAGTACATTTTTTATAATATATATATGATGTAACAAATTTCAGTAAAGTAACGCTATTTATCCTGATTTAATGTCAAACCGCCTTTTCTTATAAATTAAATCATAATTGCATAATATGACTCTCACAAACATTATGTGAAAGCTTTATTCTTCTGGACCTTAAGCTATTTTCGCCTCTTCTAATAAATCACTCGATCCCGCCTTTGACTATCAATTAACCTCAATTACTTGTAATTAACGCCCCATTTTATTAACATTTTCGAATAAACGAGATTCTTTCATGAGTAACGCAACATAATATATAGCATTACAACTGTTCCGCTATCAGTAATGTGTTATACGAATTAAAACGATAATGGTTACACAAGAATTAAGCGAAATTTATGCTTATTTTTATGTTTCCAACATACTTATAAGCGTATATTAATGATACGGTTTGTTAATTTAGATTAACAAGCGTGTAATTACTTTGTTCGTGTATTAAATCGACTTTCTTGCTGCTTAATATATTATTTAAATGTTTCTGTGAGGTATGTTCACGGTGCGTTTTTGACTACGCAAAGTCGTTAAATCGAAAAGTAAATATCAAACTCGATTTCAGGACTAATTTTTCCTCGGTTAAACTAGTTTTTGTGAGCCCGACAGAATGAATTAGATGACCGCGGTCTAATTGTCCGTATGTCCATTTCCTTTTAAATATAAGGTGAGTGGACCACGGAAGGCCATGCTCCTTCGAAGGCCAATTATTAAAATGTCGTAGTTATTGCCATGTGATGACGAATTCCTTCTACTTACACAAACACCCATCGAATTGAAAATCACAGACGCGGCGGCGAATCGCTCGCGCTACTATTTTGGCAGTACGGTTCCTCGCTTCATTGATTTCGGGAATCGACGACGTTAAAGTAAGGTGGGTATACTATGGAAGGCCACTCTAACAATTAAACAGTTATTTTTCGTTTATTTACCGGATAAATGAAAGTAAAAAATATTTAAGTAATACTTTGTCTTATTACGTAACATATAAACCACTTCTTTTATTGTAGAGTACCTGGTTGACCGAGCTTTGCTCGGTATTTTTCGCTCGATTTTTTTTAATTCGTTTGTTTTGGAAATTATATTTAGATACAAATTACATACTGATGAAATATAAATAATATTTTTTGATCTAAGCGACATAACAGAAAAAACGGAACTGGTTATTTGAATAAAAAATCATGAGTGCAATTATTTTAATTTAAAATTTCGTGTTTTAAAAAATACTAAAAAAAGAGCTCGAAAAAATAGATTTTCTCAAAAAAGAAAGGAACTTGAAAAAAAAATTAAAAAAGTCGGTCGGTCGCTCTGGGCTCGAACCGGGGTTTTACGATTCTGTGACCGCCCATTATACCAATTTAGCTATTTATAATCATTAACAATTTGTCAAAATTTACCTTCTTATTCTAACGATATTGTAGCAGTTTTTCATTGCCTAAAAACACGGACAAAAAGACATTTTCTAAAAATAAATCCTAGCTAGATCGATTTATTATCCCCGAAACTCCCTGGACACTAAATTTTATGAAAATCGTTGGAGCCGTTTCCGAGATCCCGATTATATATATATATATATATATATATATATATATATATATATATATATATATATATATATATATATATATATATATATATATATATATACAAGAATTGCTCGTTTAATCCTATAGGATAGGATTTAATCGCTATTTATTAAAATTTTGTGTTAAATGACTGATTTATTACAACGGCCGGCAAGGCTATTTGGAAGAGTTCAATGAAACTTAAGTTCAATCAATATTCATTAATTCTGCAATTTTAAAAAGTGGTTTACATGTTACTTAATAAAACAAAGTATAACTTAAATATTTGTAAGTTTCAATTATCCAGTAAATAAACGAATAATAACTGTTTATTCGTTAGAGTGACCTTCCATGGTACACCTTATTTAAGTGTCAGCTTTGGTTGGCCTTGCTGCACCTGTACCTACTGTTGATGATATTACTTTTTCCTATAATTAGTTGTGGCTGGTAAAATATACATCCTCAATAGCACAAGTATAAAAAAAAATAACATAAAACCGTAGAATTACTTGATAAACATGTCGAATATAGCAACAGCCGGTCTTTGGTGGCCTAAAGAGAACCCCAAAGTTGCGCACATCTCGTTAGTCTAGACCCTGTTAGGCTTAGGGAAAGCTTTATTTTTCTTGTAAGTATGTCTGGTTTGGTCGGTCTCACAGAATACAGAATATATTAATGCTGCTGTGTTTCGCATGGTGAGTGTAGAGAACCGAAGATCCTTTTTACTGGAAACGAGGAATTCCATCTCAGTCCTCATGGGTGACAACACATTTGCATTTTGATTCTCAATTGAGGATAAAATAAATGTAGATGTCTATGGGTCACAGCATTCACTTACCGTCAGGTGGACTGTGCGCTCGTTTTGTCACCGTTATTCTATAAAAAAGACTGAAAGTGAAAAAATAATTTTCATTTAGTATTATTTATTAACTATGTTGAATTAAAATATTTTATTCTACTCTATATACACAGTGGTAAAGAGTTCTGGTACCGAATGCAACTACCGCCTACCCCTGCACTCTCTCTAATTGTCCGATGTGACAGTTATCTGACACGATTGGAGAGAGATCAAGCGAAGATCAATGGCTTTACGCGCATTCCGAGGCACGGAGGTGAAACACCGCTACCTTTCTGTCTCCGAGGTGCTACTGAGAACAGCTTGACAGAAAAACTCAATAACTGATTTGTGTAGGCTCGACCGGGATTCGAACCCGGGACCTCATTATCATCAGTCATGTTTACGACCACTAGACTAACGAAGCAGACAATAATGCTTACTCCTTTTTAAAAGGCTGGTAAAACATCTGCAATTCCATTAGTATTGCGGTTGTTCAACGGCGGTGATCAACACTTACCATCAAGTGAGCTGCATCCTCCTTTGGCCCTTCTTCTATAAAAAAAAAGATATCGAGTTGAGCTGAACCCCTGTGACAAAGACAGAACAAAGAAGAGCAAAAGACAAATCGATAGAATGGCATTGTTAGAATAAATTAGGCTTACTGATAATACAGAATGGCAGAGTCGGAAAGGGACGTCCTAGGCGAAAATTTATCGACCAAATTAGCGATTTATTGAAAACGGGCCAAATTAGGAGTACCTTAATCGACGAGCATGTATGCGTAGGTGTATGGATGTGAAGGAGGCAAGAGAGGTGTGTCAGGATCGTGCCAAATGGAAGTCTGTAGTCTCTGCCTACCCCTCTGGGTGACAGGCGTGAGTGTTTATGTATGTATGTATGATAATACAGATACAAATGGTTTCAGAACGGGGCTAAGCGTTTGGCTTTACCGCCGCAAATCGGGTTTCTTGTTGTCTTCCTATTTACAGAGCAAACTCTTTTTGTTAAAGGCAACTAAGTTGTAGTGGTATTTAAAATTGGGAATTTTTTTTGTAAATCAGTGTTAAAAAGTAGAATATTGCTTCTAACCAAATAATAAATCTTTAAGTAGAGATATTTAAAAAAATTACCCGTTTTTAAAGCTTATGTACGAAATTAAATATTTGACAGTAGCCTAATGGCAGGGCGCGGACCGCGAACTCAAAAAGGTCGTGGGTTCGAATCCGCCATTGGACTATTGGCGTGAACCACTCGTAACACAAGCAATTTAAGCTTACCACGAATGGTTAAGGGGAATATTTAACGAATTAACTAAAAAATTGGTTAAAAAGGAAAAGATACAATACATTCCACGAATTACTTAATCTTTGGAGTATTTACCGAGAGCAAGTCTATAAAAAATATACGCTGAGAAAGAGAACATTGATATTGTTAATTACAGAACTTCATTAAATCCAAGGCAACACATTTTCATTAACTTCAAACGCTATGTTTATTTTCCAATTGTACTGAGTACGAATACGTTACAATAATTTTGTAAAATAACACATGCAAATTACAAATTCTAAGCATTCCAGCGTACTGGAAAGTCTAAACAAACCTGCGAAACACGAGTTTTATAAAATCATTTCCCTGATCACGCAAGCGTTTATATGCTCAACCTTTCCATTTTGATTGTTAATTAAATTTAAATGGCCTATAACTAATTTCTCTCTTTACACGTTATTACCATACGGACGTTGACGCGACTCTTTCCCCACCTTTTCGAGGCCCTGACCCGTTTCTAGGGCTCAAGTTTCCACTCTATCTGCACTCTTAATCTAAGCTAGGCTGTGAACGTACCGTTAGGTTTACGTAACACCTTTAAGTTTGGGTTAGTCGATAGTGTTTTTGGTTATTTGAGCTTTTGTGTCGGTAGTTCATGCGGTTTATTTTCTTTTTTACTGTTTGTATAGAGAGGTTTGAACTTCTGAAAATAAGCTTTTCTATCAATAACCTTTATATTATATTATTGATTATTTATTAATTTGGCCTAACGCATAAATATAGAGTAAATCATATTTGTTTTAATGACACTAAAGTAACAAAATGAACTTAGAGCCCACCTGATGGCAGTTGTTGCATGCCATGGATACAAGTAACCAATTTCAAGTAAAATTGACCACTGATGTATTGCCATTTCTGGGGACATAAGTACCATCTTTGTACAATATATTTATACTGTAAAGGATCTCGCTGTAGTAATTGTAAATTCATTGTACTCGTAATGTTATTAGGATGTTCGGGTAAAGATGGTACAGGCTCTATATTGCTTAAAAAGTCTTGCTCTTTGTATACTACTACGTTTGGTTTTGTTTATGTTTACCATTCATTACTTGGTCACCAGATATTCTGTTAACCAAATGGAATATTTTGAATGAAACTCGAAAATATTAAAAAAGCTGGCAAAAATAAATAAATAAAATATTTACGTTTACCCCTCCAATATTGCAATGAACAATTATTACAATCTTCTCAAAAGCACCCAACGCACATTTACCGCAGCTAGGCAATCTAAAATATATGCATGTAACTTAAAACAATTAAGAACAAGTTACAAATTGTGAAATTAATTGTCAGGTGCAGTAACTAATGTCGGCGGTATCCTGAGCGACGCGGAAAGAAAAACGTGAATTTAAAAGCTTTGCATTTTATTTAATCTCGTGTTGCCAGTAACCAATTAGTGTTCTAAATATATATATTTACAAGATGCTTCGGTGCTATTGGTTTGAATACGACGTTTAATTTTATCATTATTGATAAGAGTAATTTTTAATAAAATATGACACAAAATGTGACGTAAATATCATATATAAAAATTAAATTATCGTAGGACAATAATTCGTATCGGATTGGGGCGACTAAATCTAATCCAGTTTAAAAGGACAAAATAAAAAAAGAACCCTTTTGTTGTATCTCCTCAGTTTTAGGGCACTTCCCTTGCTGCCTCAGCTAGCATCAGAATCCTCGGCGTCGACATATCGAGTGACGTTCAGTTTCTTGGTCACTTGGATGGGAAGGCCAAATTGGCTTCTAAAAAGTTTAGCGTGCTCAGCAAGGCGGGACGGTAATTTATGCCAGCACACTGAGTGTAACTTTACAAAATGCAGGTTTGGCCTCACATGGAATTTTGTTCCCATCTCTGGGATAGGGCTCTCCAGTGCCAGCTCTTTCTATTTAATCGCATTCAGCGCAGAGTGGTTCGAATCGTTGGCGACCGCGCTCTTTCTACCACGAGAGATTTTAACGGACCGATATGACTTAGCCTTTAAGAAAAGAGCCTACTTTTAATAAAATAAAAGGCCAACATCGCATCTGCAATTCCCCTGGTGTCGCAGTTGTTCATATGCGGCGGTTGTCAGTCAGCATCAGGTGAGCCGCATGCTCGTTTGTACCCTCTCCTATATAAAAAATATTTTTACCAACAATCGACTATTTAGTCCGGTCAAAATAGACATTCAAGGTTACAATAATTTACGTAGGACTATTGGGAACGCTATTACAAAAGAATGTAAAAATTAGATCCATTTAGCTAAAAAATGCAAAAATCCCATGCTTTTTTTACAGTATAGGGTGACAAACGAGCACACAGTCCACCAGATGGTAAGTGGTTGCTGTGGCCCATTGACATCTACATCTTTCCTAGATTACGAATCAAAATGCAGATGCGTTGTCACCCGTGAGGACTGTGATGGAATGCATCGTTTACAATAAAAAGGGTCTCCGGATCTCTACACTAACCATACGAAATACACAGCATGATGCTGGTATTCTGTGAGAGCGTGGTCCTTCCCCGGCCGAGCCGACCCGTTCGTGCTACAACTATACTACTAATATAACTGTAGCATGGCTCTACCACGTATAAAATATGTATGTTTGCGAAACTGAACTTTTCGCATTTCGTTAGTAATGGTGTTTCTAACATTCACACCAATTTTAGCCATATACGAATTATTGTAACCTTACCCCTATTTTGAAACTAACTTGATATGCCCTAAACTTAATTCCTGAGTGTATAAAATTCCAAAAGTAAGCAAGAGCAATTGCCAATTAAGAGGGTTCAAACCACTGAGGTTTGAATTTTTGTCTAAGTCAATCATCATCATCATCATTCCTTCACAAGTCCGCTGGAAGTCCATATGAAATGAAATGAAATAAATTAAATGAAATGAGTGATTTTTATTCAATATTGATCAATATATTGCACAATACCTACTTATTGTAAGTGATTTTATTACTTACTATTCCCCTAAGGCGTTGGCCACTCTGTCTGTGGAGTGGCTGTGGGGAGCGGAGGCGACCTGCGGAGGCTGGAGGAGTAAAGACGCTGCGCCTTGCCGCTCAAATATGCCACGTTGAGGTAGCCGCATGACACGTAGTTTCATCATCATTCTCTAAACCATTTCCCATTATCTGGGGTCGGCGCAGTAAACCTTCTTGTTCCATTCCTCTCTATCAGCCGTCATTTCCATACTTACTCCTTTCATTCTCATATCACTCTTCACACAATCGATCCATCTTTTATTCGGCCTTCCTCTGCCCGTGTGTCCCTCCACATTCATATTCAACACTCGTATTGTGACATGACTTTCATTCCTCCGCATCACATGCCCAAACCATGCCAATCTGCTTCCTCTCACCTTTTCTACCACTGGCGCTACTTTCAGGCTTCCTCTTATATACTCATTCCTTATCTTATCCATCCTTGTCATACCACACATCCATCGTAACATTCTCATTTCATTCGCATGCAGTCTATTTTCATCCTTCTTCTTGACGGCCCAGCATTCACTTCCATACATGACGACAGGTCGGATGATCGATTTGTAAATTTTCCCCTTCAGCCTTATTGGCATTCGGGGATCGCACGTTGTGGCTGTGACCTGTCGCCATTTCATCCACCCTGCGTTAATCCTATGCTGCACAGCTCTATCTATTCCGCCGTCGCCTTGAATGAGGGAACCGAGGTACTTGAAATCTGAGCAGGTAGGCAGTATAGCGCCATCCAACGACATGGGTACAGGACTGGAAAGACCGCCGAAATCACAGCACAGATATTCGGTTTTGGATCTGCTGATCTTCAAGCCAACACTTTCCAGCCTCTGTTGCCACCCCGTCAGTCTGCTCTGTACCTCGATGCCTTCTTCCCCGACAAGCACGATGTCATCGGCAAAGAGCATGCACCAGGGTGCCTCATCCTGCAGGTCCGACGTCAAAGCGTCCATAATCAGTAGGAAGAGGTAAGGGCTCAATGCCGACTCTTGGTGCAGCCCTACCGCCACATCGATACTGCCCGTAGTTCCCGCGGCAGATCGTACACATGTACGGGATGCTCTGTACATAGCACGGACTAACCTCACATACTTCCCAGGCATACCTTTCATCTTTAACGCCCACCACAAAACCTCACGGGGAACCCGATCGTACGCCTTTTCAAGGTCGACAAAAACCATGTGCAGATTTTTATGCACGCGCTTGTACTTTTCGCACAATTGGCGTAATGCGAAAATGGCATCTGTCGTACCTCGACCGGGCATGAATCCGAACTGGTTTTGTGTTATCTCACACTCTTCTCTCATTCTTCTCTCTATTATTCTTTCCCATTCCCATCACATTATTCATAGTATGTGACATGAGTTTTATTCCCCGGTAACTGCTGCAGTTTTGAACGTCTCCTTTGTTTTTAAAAATGGGGACCAGTATACTACTGCACCATTCCTCAGGTATTTGTTCTTCCTGCAACAATTTACCGAAAAATAAACTCAACCACTTCCATCCATCCGCACTCAGCAACTTCCACACTTCTACTGGTATTCCATCTGGGCCGACTGCCTTCCCATTCTTCATATTCCTAACAGCCATTTTTACTTCTTCCACACTAATTTCTCTCACTAAGCCCATATTCACTGGTGGGTTTTCAAGCATACCGTTCCATTCATTCTTCTCATTCATCAATTTCTCAAAATACTCCTTCCATCGCTTCTTTATACTTTCATCGTCAGTCAAAATCCTTCCAGAATCATCTTTTATACATTTTACACGTGAAACATCTCTTCCATTCCTTTCTCTCGCTCTTGCAATTTGAAAAAGTCGTTTTTGACCTTCGGGGCTTTCAAGGGACCGATATAATTTATCTTGCGCCTCTGCCCTACAAATAGCAACTTCCTTCTTCGCTCTCTTCTTACATTCTTTATACGCCTCTCTCTTACTTTCTTTTATGGATTCATTCTGGTCTTCTACGCTCTGCCATTCTTTAAAGGCATTTTTCTTTTCTCTCAAAACTTCTCTAATACTTTCACTCCACCACCACCCATCCTTATCTATCATACGCTTCCCTTTTGTTTCTCCTAACACCTTCCTTGCCACACTTCGGATACAATCAGCCATTTCCTTCCAGCACTCATTCACACTCATTCCTTCCATATCACCCATCTCTATCATCTTGTTTACAACTAGCTCTCT
Organism: Parnassius smintheus behrii; assembly: GCA_036936625.1. Classification (NCBI taxonomy): domain Eukaryota; kingdom Metazoa; phylum Arthropoda; class Insecta; order Lepidoptera; family Papilionidae; genus Parnassius; species Parnassius smintheus. Next base: position 32,709,784 of record JAUPFT010000015.1, on the reverse strand, counting down.
AAATTCACTTGCATACTCCTCCTTATGCAACAAATGCCACTTTATTTTGGGTGGGGGACGATCCTTATGTTTGTTGAGGTGAACAGTTAAGCAGATGTCAGCCAGCAGAATTCGGTGCTGGGATACTAAGTCTTCACCTGGAAGCACTTTGCAGTTTTTTACACTCTTGATTTGGTTCCGTCTTAACAGAAGATAGTCGATCTGTGTCGCGTGGTGGCCACTTTTATAAGTAACAAGATGCTGATCTCGTTTTTGGAACCACGTGTTTACTACAGCCAGGTCGAAAGCACATGCTGCTTGCAGAAGAACTTCCCCCTCACGGTTGCGTACTCCGTACCCCCATCCACCGTGTACTCTTTCATACCCGTCATTCACTCTCCCTACATGTCCATTAAAATCTCCTCCCATATAAACATCCTCACTCTCAGGTATTCCCATCATCATACAATCAAATTCCTCCCAAAACTTCTCTTTCACACTCTCTTCACAGCCTGTTTGCGGAGCATACACACTTACAACATTCACTACTTTGTTTTCAATCATTAATTTAACAACTATCATTCTGTCATTTACTCTTTTCACATCTGTCACTCGTTCTTTCATTCCACTATCTAACACAACTCCTACTCCATTTCGCTTCCCGTCACTTCCACAGTAATAAAACTTGTATCCTTCCCCAATCTCTCTTGCTTTATTGCCCTTCCATTTTGTTTCCTGCAAACAGGCAACATTCACTCTTCGTCGTTTCAAAACATCTGCTAACTCTCTTCCTCTTCCAGTCATCGTACCAATATTCCAGCTTGCAAACCTCACTCTGACATTCTTCTCTCTACGGGCTCGCCTCTTACGTCGCACCCGCTCCGTAAGGTGCGACAACCCTTGCCCACTTCCCACAGGAGCCGGGTGCTGCTCCTGCGCGTCGCCTGCGGGGTACGCCCTAGCCCTGTCATATATCCCACAACTCGTAATATTCATAAGTTTACTGCATGGGATTTGGCAAAAGTTTTACAGTCGGCCGCCTGCCTGACACCAACCCTCTTTGGGTATGCTATTGTTGGTAGAGGAAGCTACCATTTTGGAAAAAGGAAAAACAAGGTTGGGGGTAGGAGCGTAGGTGTAAGGATACTGTTATCTCGGCAGGAAAGGTATGAGAATAACAGTAGCTCGGGGAGCCGGGGTCGCGTACCCGTATTCCATAACAGGGTCACCGGAAAAGTAGACCAGCATGAAAACCCCCTGACTGGTTTGGAGTTTCATATATATATATATATATATATATATATATATATATATATATATATATATATATATATATATATATATATATATGTATATGTATAACCTACGTGTCTCGTTGTTTGTCCGCGGTGGACTCGTAAACTACTTAATATATTGCGAATTTAAGGATTTTTAACAGGCAGGAAATGAGAGAGGGTCGTCGAAAATGCCAGAACAACGTCTGTCTGGCAAGCTAGTATATGCATATATTTACATATATATCTATATATATTTATATATATATATACATATATGATTTAAAGAAATATGTATGTAAGGTCGATTTGGTTACATATTACGTGACGTTGATATTGGAACTATAAAACGAACGTGACACAAATAATTATTACGTAGGAAAATTCTTAAAATTAAATTAAGCGTTTTATGTAGTTACGAGCATGTGTGTTTTTGTAATGGACTCAATGGCCTGTCTGTTTAGTTATATATAAGGGAACCTGAGTTCGAGTTTTTGGTACTTGAGAGTACGCAGAGATTTGCTTTTTAAATTATATCAGAGTTTTATTTACCCGAAGATTTTCTGCTTTTATGTTTTATTTATAAATATAAATATTCATGGGATTGACTAAATTATTCTTTTACTTGAGATCACTTGACGTTTATATCCTACGTAGATATCATTTTATAACGACTACTACCCTACGCAAAAAAATGTATTTCATTAACTGTCACATTTATTGGGCTAGGCATTCCAACCAAAAAATCAGTACCTACAATATTTGATTTTTAAGAGAAAACGACATTGATTCTTCACATTTCGTAATCATGATCAGTTTTATCTAGATAAATAGCAGAATTAACTAGTAACAGATAACTCATAACACAAAATTTATCGGTTTCTTCATATTTATTGCTCACCTGCTGCTAATTTTTAGAGAAAGTTATGTACATATAAATTATAGACTGCACTAGATAAAGAAAAATATTTAATCAACTCCACTACAACTAGTAAAGTGTATAATTATTAATGCAAAGTAAATAATTATTAATACATTCAAAGTGAATGTCTCTTTCATAGTCGTCCATAGCACAATTTTCTTTGTTTTCGTCATCACTTTGATCCCTAGTGTAATAGTTGTATTTTATTCAAATCGCATTTCACAAATTATTAGACGCCCCCCTTTTCCTATGGGCACGTGTCACCTGTCCATGTTTGCGGACAGTGTGGTTGATGTTTAGCACAGATCATAGAAACAACTGTTGTTTCTATGATCTGTGGTGTTTAGCCATGTTTCATCAATGAATTTAAAGTTGTCCAAATTGGTTATTTTTTTAATATGTCTAAAAGACCGAATAACTACATCAAGAGGAACTTTCGCTTACATTTCATCATCTTCATCACTCATAATCATCATTCATCATTACAGCCTATCAAAATCTACTGCTGAACATAGGCATAGGCGTTGTCCTAATTGGCTATCGGTCGTACGATTGGCGATGGTCCAACAGGGGTCTTAATAGCTCGCGCGATGCCATTTGCGCGCTGACGCGATGCCGCCGCGCAATCACGTCACCGCAACGGCACCATTTCAACAATGGTTGTTTACTGAGATGCACAGTTTTTTTTAACTCTCTTAGGTCTCTAATCATCTTTAACTCAACTTACCAGTGTCCTTGCGTGACTGCGCTCGAATGACGACGCGTGAACAATTAGAAAACTCAAAAGAGATTAATTGTAACTTTGACTGCACGATCGTACGATCAAACCCGTCGTACGATCATTATTAAGCATTTCTTGCGCTCGCGCGATCACTTTCCAGCTTAAATTAGAACACTCAAAAGAGATTTGTAGCTTTGACTGCACGATCGTACGATCGAACCCATCGTACGATCATTATTAAACATTTCTTGTGCTCGCGCGATTACTTTCAAACTTCAATTAGGACATTCAAAAGATATTTGTAGCTTTGGCTGCACGATCGTGCGATAAAACCTATCGTACGATCATTATTAAACATTTCTTGTGCTCGCGCGATCACTTTCAAGCTTCGAGAGAAGTAGACATTCTAACACATCCCCTACACGGTAATGAGAATATAAATACATGTTATATTATAAATATATATAAATAATTAACGGGTTTAAGAATATTATAGTGCCGAATTTTTACTTATATAATGCTATTTTTACAATATTTGAGAGTACGTTATAAAAAAGAGAATGCTCGCAAATTTAAAACAATAACGTAAAATATACAGTCAAGTTATTTGTAATCGACCAATTACTGACGAGCAAGTGCGTTGATAAAGGTAATAAAATGTTGGATTTATGTACTACAATTAAAACAGAGATGGCGGTCTTAATAGTTTTCAACACAAAGCAATATTTAATCAAAGAGATGTTATCTCTCATCAGATATGTTTGCAAAACTTCAGGCTATTTAAACGCCGGCTGTAAATGTTAATAAATTATTCCTATAAAATTAACTACTTTTATTTTTCACAAAAATACTGTTTAAAGGGATATAAAAGTAAAGGCACAGGCCGTCTCTGATTTTTGAGACTATGGAAGTCCGCGGCGGTGTCCCAGTGTGTTGGCGGACTTTATTCACATTATGTTCTCGAAATATTTTATTCCTGAGATATTTTGTTCACCGTAGAACACGTAGTAAATTAGTCATCATCATCATCATTACAGCCCTTCACAAGTCCACTGCTGAACATAGGCCTCCCCCAAGGTATGCCACAAAGCACGGTCCTGAGCCACCTGCATCCATCGACTTCCTGCATGTCTTACCAGGTCGTCACTCCATCTAGTGGGGGGTCGCCCTACACTTCGCCCACCGGTACGAGGCTGCCACTCGAGAACCTTTTTTCCCCAACGGTTGTCGGTTCTTCGAGCTATGTGGCCGGCCCATTGCCACTTCAGCTTATAAATTAGTAGGTACTTTAAATTACAATTAACAATGGCGGTAATAGAATCCGGCTTGCTCGCAATAGAACAAAAGCTTGGTATGCAGTATTATATATCAAATTAGAATTAGCAATGATTTTTTTAATAAATGCCAAAAACTAGGTCATAATATGATAACAAGAATGAGAATTTTGACTTTTTCAAAATCAGTTTACTATTTTGCATTTATTAATGACATATAGATGACTTTTAGGATGCCCCAGTTCAGTCAAACACTTTACAAATAACTTTTTTTTCATCAATAGTATTGCATAAAAAAAACAAAGTTTACAGATATTATTTAGTAGACTATGCGTTCAAACTTTACAGCAGTGATTAAATTTAATCAAATAAAGTGACTTTTACGTGAATCGGTCTGATTCGATGGGCTCTTGAATTGATTCACTGAAGCGATTCGGTGTATGTAACGATCTTAAAATCAACTATTCTTTTTCTTTACCCAAAATATCGATATGTCTAAAACGAAATTCCTTCTATCAGTCGCCAGTGCCTCGTACGTCAATCAGCGGGGTGCACCACGTGCAAGAGGTTGACATGTTCCTTCCTATGTCTTCCTAGGAATATGCTTTATGACGATGTAAACAGATAATGCTCTTTCTCATAAAACGTATTTCATACTACCTCGCATAAAGAGGATCTGATTAAGTATATACAACGTAGCAAGAATCGAATTAATGGATGAGGCTCAGTTGTAAATCAACAACCCGCTTTCCTTCAGCCAACGAGTAAGCAACAGATTATTATGTAACACAGATTCCAGTGTTGCTCACATACTTATTGTTGTAGCATTTTTTTTCGATAATATAACGTAAAAGCTTAAGCTTATCCGCAATCATTTTTTAGCATATTTTGTTTTATATCTACCTAAAAATTACTTATTAATTAACTAAGACAAACTAAAGTGTTAGTTATATATAGTAAAGGAGTGAATAGGATTTTGTTACGTTAAGAGGTTGCAACAGTGCGATTTACTATCTAGGGCATCACCGTGCACCACTTTGACGGATAGTAGTTAAGCACTAGCTTAAGCTTATAATAAGTAAAAAAACAGGTATTTTTGAAGTGAAACTTCTTTATTGTCGTAGTGGAGAAATTTTTATGGTATTAAAAAAAGTCACGTTTCCTTGTAACGTTTCACCGCCGGGCCTGCATGAGTTTACTATTATTTAACCTTCTTATGTAAAATATGAAATAAAAGAAGAATGTATAAAAGGATAACTTTGTACGTGTGTACACAATTTCACGCTCAGTTTTTTAAAACGTTTATTTAGTCATATTTTAATTAACAGCACACATAATATAGCAGATTTTAGCGGTTTATATTTGTTGAATGTTCTTAAATTTGTAATTAGTCTTTTACGTAACTTAATTTTTTATAGGATAAGGGTGTCAAACGAGCACACAGTCCACCTGATGGTAAGTGGTTGCTGTGGCCCATAGATATCTCCATTTAACCTCAATTAAGAATCAAAAAGCAGATGCGTTGTCGCCCTTGAGGACTAAGATAGAATGCCTCGATTCCAGTAAAACGGGTTTCCGGTTCTCTACACTCACCAAACGAAACACAGTAGCATTAAGCTGCCTATTTTTCACTGGTATTCTGTGAGAGAATGGTCCTACAATGGTCGAGCCGACCCATTCATGCTTCAACCATAATAGCTACAGCCTGGCTCTACCTATAACATTTTACCAGAAGCTTTGTTGAATTTTGATTAAACACCAGACTGACTTGAAAAGTTGATGATGTATTTGAATGAATGACGTCAGAAGTTGATGAGCTGATAATAATCTAGATCAACTTCATCACTATTCCCGTGATCATTACTCAAAATCATGTTACCATTAAAAGCAAATTAGTAACGCACTAGGTGGTTAGTAATACAAAACGAGAACGCATTAATGAAGAAGCATGAACTGCGATTATATAATATATTTATTAAAATATTTGTCGAATTGTACGAATTAATTGATATAGGTACTTAAGTCCATAGAAATGCGATAATATTAATTTTTATTTTACTTTTTAAAAAGATTATTTTAAGTTACATATTTACGACCTTGTAGCCCATTTAAAAGTAAGTAGGCGCTGCCCCTGAACATCTTCCGTCTATTCCAGACACAGAAAAGTAAAGATGCTTTGTTACTCATGAGGATGAAAATGAAATTACTCATCGTCTGCTTTTATTTTAGTATCGTTAAATGTGCTTAATAGATATTGGTTCTCTCTATTCTGTTAGACATATTCCCTTTTTATTTAACATAATTTCCACAAAACAAAACATATAATATAAGAAACCTTCCTTTTCATCTTCTTCTTCAGCCGCCAGTGAAGTCATCTCCTGGACCTGGGTCTCTTCCATTGGATGAGAAATCACCATAATTGTCACGCTAGGCGGGATGGTTGACGATAGCAGTACCGGACTTCTCGTACCTATGTAGCTGCTGCCCGTCGCCGGTCTTTATACTTTACATCTAAAGTAACCTAGACGGTTTACCGCCATACGCTCACAAGTAATAAGATTGTTTGGAATTTCCTACAGTCACATTTTACGACATACACAATACAAAATGGGCTCTAATACACGGCCTCTACAGCTACACAGAAATTTAACTAACGTTCACACCGACTTCCTGTTAACTAAACTTACGTCAAAATACTTTTTGAATACAGAGTTCAAGATTAAGTGTTGTCCATTAGAAACCAATGATCATTTCTATCAATACAAGTGTATCAAAGCATCAATTCAAAGTCAATACTTGAAGAACGTGAAATGAATAATGCGGAAGTGAGCAATCAATATCAAAATCAATCTGTAGTAATGATCGTGCGTCGAACAAATGATTATGAAACTAATATCAATCCGGGCGGTGTATATGCTGAGCGGAACACCGATGAGCGGTCATGATTTGACAGACAACACTCATTAGCATTGTTTATTTTGAATACTGCTATCGCCACTATTTAAGTTCTCATGCGGTTATACACAGATTTCTCAACACACAAGGCCAACAAAAATGATCTTTGTAGATTTATCGATAGATATATGTTAGCAATTCCGCATGAGCGTCTGTGATCTTATAAACCTCTTTTCGTTACGTGAGTAACTAACACAATAACATCAGAACAAACATACGGATATACTGTTTTGTCAAGTTGCCGCTTATTCAATTTGTAATTTTGTAAATCTATGTTCTGTGGCGGGGCGTATATCTTTCCAATTTTTACCCAGTGTCGCATATTAAGATAATTCATCGACCCATATCACCTCAAGTGATGTCAAAAGAGGAGATTTGGACAAATGTTTAGAATTGGCTATATGCTATAAAAGAATACAGAATATGCTATATAAATTATGGTAGCTTTTGATGAATGGCGGTTTTACCATCTCATATTTATATCAGATGTAATACATCCAGAGCGGCAATGGTCATAAGGCGGCGTTAAATATCCAAGATATGAAGATCTTCGCTAATATGGCGGAGGACCATTTGCAGTAACAATAGTGCTTTCATAACGATATTCCATTAATAAGAAATTACGTTGGTGTAATTTGTTAATATTGCAAACTTTACATGTTCATACTTATATTACAAGTAAGGTAGATCTTAATATTTTTCATATTTTTACTTATAATAATGCACCTACATATTTTCTACTTACGATCATACTTAAGTTGATTTTTTTCGTATTTTTTTATAAAAACGTTATCACATACGGGATTTTCTCCTGTATCGTGGAGGCAGTTTAGGAGAAACATTCAGATCCGGAACAATTACTTGTACACACAAATACTTCTTCCGTGCGGGATTCGAACCCGCGGCCATCAGCGCTATAACTCATTGTTAAGCTACTGCGCCACGTTAAATCGCGTCGTTATTGATTTCGTAATATCTTTATTTATGTAGTTATTGACGAAGATATGTGAAATGGTACTAAAAGATAAACATCGTACCTACCCAAATATTCAATGCAAAGGTGTAAAATAGCCTCCAGATAAAAGATAAGTTTAATGATGTCTATCATGAATTGTTTACGCATATTGGAGAAGGCCCAAAACAGTAGGCGTAGCATTGACGACGTTCTAATAATAATGATTAACAGAAGATACGACTACATAGGAGAAAGTATTTATGTTAGAAACTATAAACACAAATTGCTAACATGTTGTTAGATTTTGGTAAAAAAAATTCGACAAAAATGTCTATTTATTATTTTTATCTGAAGGTAGTCTTTAGCTGAAGGTAGTCGTGGTTGCCTGTGGCATTGGAAGATTGAATACTGAGAACCCCTTTCATCAAGGGTGCTAAAGTACATAAAACGGAAATGTAAATTTAAATGACACCATAAAATTTGTAAAAAGCTATTTTATTCAAATGCACTATTCGAGTAAATATAAAACTAATTATGAAAACAATCAAACGCATTTTTCTTTTAGCGATCGTTGGTCTAAATTTATAGCATATATATAACAGTTATATGGTTGGGAAGTTTGGAAATCTTTAGTTTCGTTTTCTTTGATGTTTATGCCCTGCTATGTCCGTGGCATAAATGCTTGACAATAGAGACTTGTGCAGACAGAACGTTCCGGCACCCATTAACAGACATGTATTAAAGCCTGTTAATTGGTGCTTCGAATTAGCGCTCCTCTTGCAAACCTCCACCATTATCTTTATGTCTTAATTTTTTAAAATTTCATGCAACTTTAAGAGCTCTTGCAATTCTGTTTCTCGGAGTTGACGTCGTTATTTTCGTACTTCTAAAGGCCAATTTAATTTTAACACGGCCTGCGAAGTTATGATGTGCCGTTATTGGATACTTGTTACTTATCGTATTTCCCTTTATGATGTTCGCCCATTCGGGATGTAAAGTTCTTTAACAACAATATGTAGGTTGGAGTTAAATAGTATTATTAAAAAGTAGTTTCGCAGGCGTATTCGTCATTACAACTCCCAGTCGTAAATTCGCGAAGTCTGCAGAGACAATCGCGCGGCGCCGTTCAGTGAAGCATTAAATTTTCATTCGGCTTTGTTTTTTGTCGCTTGTGAAAACTTTATGTCTCTAAGCATTTTCGGCACACTTCATGGTGGCATAATTTTCTATAATTTGTTTTGCTGTTCTGATTCTGTCAGAAGTTTTCTTTGAAATTTCTGTTAAAAGTATATTGTATCGTTTTTTTACAATAGATCTTTTTAGGGTTCCGTAGTCAACTAGGAACCCTTATAGTATCGCTATGTCTGTCTGTCCGTCTGTCCATCCTCGCTTAATCTCTGTGACCGTTAGCACTAGAAAGCTGAAATTTGGTACCAATATGTGTATCAATAACGCCGACAAAGTGGTAAAATAAAAATTTGGAAAAAATGTTTTATTAGGGTAGCCCCCCTATATGTAAAGTGGGAAGTGATTTTTTTTTAATTTCAACCCTAACGTGTGATATATTTTTGGAAAGGTATTTAAAAATGAATTGGGGTTTACTAAAATCATTTTTCGATAATGTCAATAATTTCGGAAATAATCGCTCCAAAAGTAAAAAACAATGTGTGGGGGACACACTCTAACTTCTGAACCATAAGTTTAGAAAATATGAAAAAAATCTGAAATGTAGAACTTTATAAGGGCTTTCTAGGAAAATCATTTTGAACTTGGATGGAAACAACAGTACCCACTACCGGGAGCAGTTGCAGGAGCGCGAACATAATGGATATCCACCTTTTAACTCATAAGTGGGAACACTTTTTGTGACGGACGGGAAACTACGGAACCATACACTGAGCGTGGCCCGACACGCTCTTGGCCGGTTTTTTTTATTTATACACCAAAGTGCTTGGTAAGAGAGTAATTGTGTGAGATAATGTGACGTACAATAAGTGAAATAGTGAACAAAAAAGGCGCTTTTGTAGGAATAGATGAACACTTACCATCAGGTCGTACGCTCGTTTGCTTCTTCTTTCATAAAAATAATGTGTACTTAGCAATATGAACTTGTTTAGGTATTTAGAACAAATCGAAAGAAATGTCAAAAAATCTACTTTTGTCATATCACCCATAGTTAACAACCTTCAGACTTTTTGATTTCCTAATTATTCCCCAGCCAATTCAATTATGCTACATAGACTACGCAACATAAATTATGCATACGGCTATGAAAACCATCTGTACTATGACTGTATATTTCTGTCATAACTCAACTAACTAGTTAGATTACATTGATACTAATGATACAGCCTACAAAAATTGAATCCCTTATCAAAATGAAATCTTAATCGTTGTCGCAATGAAATCATAAAACAATTTAATTGTCATATTTTGCATAAACGTATTGAAAATAAATTATTGTAGATGAGAGTGGATAGTGAGATGACATGGGGTCCCTCCCACATCATTTCACGGTAGAGTACAGTGAATATCACTTGGCGACCTGTTTAACAATATTTATTCAATAACACATTGACTTGAATACCTTAAATATTCATATTTTCTATACATCTGACGAAGGATATTACATTAGGAAGATCTGAACTTTTTAATTTTAATTTTCAATTGCAATTGTCACGGTAATCAAAGAATATAATAAAATTTGTGACAAATTATGGAATGCCTACAGGCGGCTTTACAAAGAAGATGAGATGGCGCAAAACGAGATAAAAACAAGAAAGCTTGATACAGTTAAAGTGTGATTGATTGCTGTTGTTTGTCCCATAGCTGTCAAGAAAAGGAGGTTAAATTGAATTAAATAACGAAATTGTCTTCACGTCCGCATATTTTTTACATTATTTCTTTGCATGAAATAGAGTCGAAATTTGGGGTAAAAAAACCGAACCACTTACATTGTTTTCGAGTAAGTGTTTTGGTTTTGTATTCATGTCGGAAGTCGTAGAAAGACAGGTAGTGCCGGACCTGGATTCCATTTGATCATTAATTTGCCTCGCATCAGCTTCATGGAGTTGTTGCGCGATATGCAAATGAGTCCAGATACTGTGAAGAGCAAGTTTGCGAATTAAGCTAGGAGTACACTGAAAATTCGTTATTTACTCAAGAAAATTATATGTCATATAATATCATAGATTTTACGTTTTATTAACGAACCGTTCAAAAATATGTTAATTGCTTTAATTATAGTTCATTTAACTATCAAATTTGAGAAAGATTTAATATTACCTTTTAATAAAACGTAAAAAGAATATATTTCCTTTAGTTCTTTGGAGTTTTCATTTTTATTAACATTTATTTTTAAATAATTAATTATATTATTATTATACATTTTCCTAATATTACTACTATATATTTTCCTTGAGTCTATGTACAGATAGATCCTCTAATGTTATTAAAATATACACATTTCATAAAATGATTGTAAAATTTGAATAATTTTATAATACAAATAATTTTTCGAAATACATTGAAGTAATATGTACTTACGTATGGTACATAATAACTCAATGCCGAAATAATAATTAGTTCGTATTAATATTTATTTATATCAAACAGTATATATCCAATAATATTTCTTTTGCTAGAACCCATGATGTATTGATTGATTTTGAGATAATGAAGATTTAAAAATACATTTTTAAGTAGTTTTTATATGCTCCCACTGCGCTTCAAACCTGCTTCATAGCCGCGGCGGTAGTCAAAGTTCTAACCGGTGCGATATCGCCAGCGATATGGCGCCGTACTTTGTCAGTACCTTGTGCCTTGTAAATAATACAACTGCATAGTAAACAATCTGCTTTTTTCTTAATATATTATATTTGATAAAGATTTTTTGAAAGGTAATTAAATTATCATTTCATCATCATCATCATCATTACAGCCCTTCACAAGTCCACTGCTGAACGTAGGCCTCCCCCAAGTAACGCCACAAAGCACGGTCCTGAGCCACCTGCATCCATCGACTTCCTGCATGTCTTACCAGGTCGTCACTCCATCTAGTGGGGGGTCGCCCTACACTACGCCTACCGGTACGAGGCTGCCACTCGAGAACCTTTCTTCCCCATCGAATATCGGTTCTTCGAGCTATATGGCCGGCCCATTGCCACTTCAGCTTACTAATCCGTTGGGCTATATCGGTCACTCTGGTTTTACTGCGGATATCCTCATTTCTGAGTCTATCACGCAGAGAAACTCCGAGCATAGCCCTCTCCGTAGCTCGCTGAGCGACCTTGAGCGTCCTCATGCGGCCAGCAGTGAAGGACTAATTATATATGTGATAAATTATCATTTATTACATATATATTTGATATGTCAAAACCAAATAATTTACATCATGCATTTGAATACAACTGTTGTTAGTCTTCTTATGTTATTTTATTATTTTAACATCTATCGGAAGCTATTTAATATTTCTGGGATATCCATGGTCGTCTCTTACATTAGACACTTACGGGACGATATAGGATTGAGGATTATCAAGCGCATGTTGTGCCACGTAAGAAGTTTTAACTAGTAGAACATTTTAATTATTAACACAAAACTTCTTACTATTCCTTAAAAAAACTGCAAAACAGGTATTGGTACCTTATTAAGACATGACTTGTTAAGAATTTTGATATTTATAATAACAATGTTAAGACTGTTAATAAATAAAACTCTTAGTTACTCTTAATAAAATTGCTTAGATCGAACACATTATATAATCGGAAAGAGAATCTTTTCAATCTAAGCGTATTTACTGTAAGCCGATATGTTTTAATTTATTTAATTTTTATGCTAAAAACGACTTATATTTATAAAATAATGTACTATAGGGTTCATAGTGCGAACGATCTCCTTATGTATTCTAGATGCCTACTAACTACCATTACTTTATATCGGCATTAAATCGATACCCGTATTTCGGGCATACCAAGTTGTATCAACTGGGGGTCGTCACACCTTGAATACAAATAGGATACATTTTGGATAGTAAATGTATTTATTTTTTTATGATTTAATCTGTTGATTGTAATGATTTATGACTGTTTTAGAATAGTACTGTTTATTTTATTTTTGTACTTGTTTTAATTATATTTTAATTTATTTATTATAAAACTGACCTGTTTCAAACCCGACTTACTACATCAAGTACGTATGTCACTCCAAAACACAAATGAAGAAGTTTCACCAAGTGGCAATCATCGAAAGTTTAAATTATAAATATACGAATGAAATATAAAACTTTTTCTCTTCTGTAGTTTTAAGTGGCGTGAAAAAGTTTTGAGCAAAGCAATTTTTAGCATAGGCAAAACCTAATTAGAAAAACCAATAACAAAGTTTACTGGCGATTTTACAACACTACATTATTCTTTTCATCATCATCATAATTATGACCACCATGATCACAATCATCCTCATTGTCATAGGCTTTCACAATTCTTTTTTTTAAGTTAAAAAAAAAAGAATATTAACAATGCTATAAACATTAATAGTATTTCCCTTAACCACTCGTTTTAAGCTTAAATTACTTGTGTTACGAGTGGTTCACGCCAGTAGTCGAATGGCGAATTCGAACCCACGACCGTTTTGAGTTCGCGGTCCGCTAAACATAGGCAAGTAATGTTACAAAGCACGATCCTGAGCCACTTGCATCCATCGACTTTCTGCGTGACTTATCAGGTCGTCACTCCATATTATACTTTCCACACTCCGCTCGCCGGTACGAGACGGCCGTTACATAACCTTTCTTTCACATCGGTTTTCGGTTCGTCAAGGACTTAGACGTGGTCTTTGCCTTATTATATTTTTAGCAATTATAATTCTAAAATATTTTTATCTAGGTTTTTGTAAATATCAACATTTGAATTTAAATAACGCATATTAATTTTCTGTTGGTTCACGTTTGTTATTACAGTTGTATATAATACACACAATAATAAAAATACAATGTTATTTTTTGTTTTAATCTCGTTAAAAAAATTATTACAACAGACATTTAAAACATATTTTAAATGTCTGTTGTAATAAATTTTTCTTATTATAGTGTAAGTATTAAAAGTTGTCCTCTCTAAACTGCATATAGGCGACCATCGATTTAGTTATAAATTGAGCTTTGTTTCGTTTTTCTCTACCTACACAATGCTACAAATTGACAAAATTTATGGCATGACAATGTATTATTGATTAAATATGGAGATAGTTTCGCTTCGTTATTGGTCATTTGTTTAAAATTTCGTACGGGATATCCCCGAGAGTAATATAATAAATATGTATGGTTTTGTACAATATATAGTCCTGCTATATGCCTACTGTTGCTACGTCCACAGAAGCTTTCCATAAAATACAATATTTGGATACTGGTCACGTAAATTAAGGAAGGAATGTAATAAAATCACTATAATTGAGTGATACGAATCGATCTACTGATTGTAAATCTACTAATTTGCATGTGATTATGGGCACGCGAAATTATTTGTCTAATACTACTTGAGTGTCACGAGCAAACGTTATTGGTTGTATCGCCGGGGTGGGCTCACGCTTTTGTATTTTATTATCTACTTAAGAACTTAAGCACACATACTTAATGGATTTGTTAAAGTTTCAAATCATTGTACTACTTGTGTTATTGTGTTTATTGTAAGCTTGAAAGTAAATAGAACTATGATGATACTCTATAGAAAAACCGCTTTTTAATCTACGTCCTTTTCACACACACTATTTTCTTTTGAACAGTACTAACCTACCGTGTAAGTTTAAGAGAAATTTGTCTCACAGAACTTTAATCCATATAGGATCCATATAACTTTAGTCCTATATGGATTAAGACAAATGCAACTTATAAGGATAGGAATGTTACGCAATAATCGTGAAAAGAAATATGTACAGAGTTAAACAGTAATTTTGAAACATAGTAATAGCGTCGGTGTAAAACAGTGAAAGTAAGCTTTTCTTTCGATCTGTGAACACACTCATTCTGTAACACACTCGTGAATATATATTTACGTTTACGTTTTTATACGTGGTAGAACCACGCTGTAGCTATAGTATTGATATAGATCTAGCACGAATGGGTCGTCTCGACCGGGAAAGGATCACGCTCTTATAAAGCGTCAGCGTCCAGCGTTAAATAGCAGCTAAACGCTGCTGTATTTTGTATGGTGTGTGTAGAGAACCGAAGACCCCTTTTACTAAAAACGAGGCATTCCATCTTAGTGCTCACGGGTGACAACGCATCTACATTTTGATTGAGGATAGATGTAGATGTCTACGGGCCGCAGTAACCACTTACCATCAGGTGGACTGCGTGCCCGTTTGTCACCCTTATCCTATAAATAAAAATTAACTGATCACATGGACGGCACAGGCTGTAGATACTGTGTATGTGTGAAAGATCTGCGCCAGTGCAGTGTGCAGATCACCGTGTATACGGAATCCGAGTAAGTGTGAACAGCGCCCTAAGTTATAGTGATGCGAAGCGTGACAAACGCATGATATAACGTCTACGTTGGCAGATACAGCATCCTGCAGGGCGCACACCTTGACGAAGCAGGATGTCAGGCACTTAAGTGTTAGTTTTTTTATAAGGCTGAAGTTATTAACGAATTTCAGTTCACTTGATGGTAAGTGATTACTGTAGTCCATAGAGACCTGCGGCCAACTACAAACAAAAGTGACTGTGACACTTCTGAGGACTAAGATGGAATGCCTCACAGTTAGTGACTTTGTAAGTCTGTGGAAATTAACGCTTTTATAAAGATAGTGATTAAGTAAGTATGAACGACTTTCATCGTATTGGCTTCCAAATTTTGTGTGCATTTTGTAGTTATGAACTACGAAAGCACGTAATGCCAAAAGTGGTGAAATTGCTGTTAGAAATTCTTCTGACTGATTTAGATAATATTATGAAATTTTGTCACATTGCATGCTATCCGCAGCGCAAGCTAAATTAAAGTGTTAATACAGATCGTACCAAAAACCAAAAATGTATTTTCTTGCTCAAACATCTCTAAACACTAGGTATATAAAATACTATTTCGGTTCCATATACATATATTACACTACTTTCATTAATACCGTCTTCTGAACATCGGAACATTTCACTGTTAAAATCTGTTAGAAAGGCTTCATAAAATTAATATAATAAAAACTGTGATCATCAGTTTATACATATGAATGTGTTAAAAATTAGCTTAGGTATATTTTACGTATGTTCATTGTTCACGATTGAACCATATAAATTTTCTCTATCAATGGGGCTTGTTGGATTTAATAATAAAATATTTAAATAAATTTTAGGCTTGTGATCATGACAAGTGGCATAAAAAGGATAGGTTAGGATAACATAATTTCAATTTATATTTTAATATATTATATGTGTAATGTGTAATATGTGTGTGTGTATATGTAATTGACAAAAAACATTATTATTTCACGTAGGGCATTTGTAGATACTCTTGAATTGTTATTATAATGTAAAATAAATATTTGCTATATACGCTTGTGTATTTAATAGATTGACGATAAGTTATTGACTCATAATTAATTTTGGACTGGTATCCGGGTTTATTGGATAAAAACAAAATAATATAGCATCAAATTAAAAAAGAAAAACGAAACAGAAATGTGTACACTGGGAGCTTACATTGGATAATATTTTGATACCTTTATTAATAAAACTTTGACATATCACATTATGCCAAACTTAAAACACCCAAAACGCCAATGAAAATTCCATTAAAACATTCCATTAAATAATTCTGTGATTAACATAAACAGACGATAAATTAACGTTTCGACAAATAATTATTAGCTTATATCACTTAGATTAGAATCAGAGGAATTTGCAATAATATGTCAAACATAATTAATTATTAACAACTTTGTCTCTTTCGAATTAATTTTATATTAAATGAGTCTTAAATTGTTTCTTAATTAATAATTGTCTTAATTTATTTTCATTGTTTATTCTTATAATGAATAAGTGCTTATGTAAAATTTATGTATTTTTTTAAAATTTTTATTGATATAGATAAGTATGGAAACAATACGCTAATGTAACCTCTCTCCCTGTAGATTTATTTTTTTATAAATTCATTATATTACTTTTTATTTATTAAACTTATAATTATCACATCATTGTGAAGTTTCTGGTAGATTCAACAGCAACTTAACATAGCAAACAAACAGAAGTGTGTCAAAATACAACATAAAAAGCTTTTTATCAACCTCTTGTTCTTGTTTCAACATTTTTCCTAATAGTTTATATGCACAGACACATCTTAAGTATCAAATTCCAAATAACAAATTCCCGCCGAAACTCCTACGTTAATTTAGAATGGGCATCTTAATTCATTAACTTTACGACAAATGCGAAGGTATTGCTTTAACTTTGGTATTGCCATGTCCATTGATGGATTTATTATAAGGCAAACTAGGCACAGACTGGGCTAGGGCATCACCGCAGAAAGGGCATCAAACTTCTGATAAAAAATTATATGTTTTATTATGGAAAAAAAATGCGTATTACGAGGGCGGCACTAAAAATTTCGGGAATCAAGGAAGTGACATAATTTACTATTTAAAAATGTTTTTATTGCTTTTCGAAGTATTCTCCGCGAAATTTGACACATTTTTCCATACGATGGAACCAATAATTGAAGCAACCATTCCGTTCGGAAGTTGGGGTCTCTAAAATGGCCGTTTTGTAGGCGTCCACAGCTTCTTCAGGTGATGAAAATCTCTGTCCACGCGATTTATTCTTTATTTTAGGGAAAGTATAGAAATCATTAGGGCTTAGGTCGGGGCTGTACGACGGATGGTCTAATAATTCTATGTTTTCTTGCTCTAAAAACTCTTTTGTTCTGTGTGCGGTGTGGGAACTCGCATTGTCGTGATGGAGGATGATGCGGCGGTTGCAGTTCCCTTTACGGAGTTCAGAAACGACCTGTGGCAAACAAATGCTAGCATACCATTCTGCATTGACCGTTCTTTGTCCCTCAAGAGGAATAGTTGTAACATGGCCGGTTTTGGAGACAAACGTGGCCACCATTTTTTTGCAACACTCCGTGAATGAACAATTTTTGTTGGCTTTAACTCATTTTCGAACACCAAAACTCGTGACTGGTTTTTTGTTTCGGGTTCGTACGCGTATATCCAGGATTCGCCACCTAATACAATGTTGTATACATCATTTGAGGATCCTGCGTGGAATCTTTCGAGAGTTCTGACGCACCAAGTAACGCGAGTCGCTTTTTGCTCTTCACAGAGCGAATGCGGTATCCATCGGGAAAACAACTTTTTTGCACCTAATTGTTCATGCAAGATTATTTGTACTTGACTCATGCCAATGTCGTAAGTTGCGTGAATTTCGCGGTATGTCACATGTTGATCTTCCTCAATCAGCTTACGCACAGCATCAACGTTTTCTTGGGTGACTGCAGTTTTTGGACGACCTTGACGGGGATCATCACTGATCATCACTTGACGAGTCCACGTTGAAATTCAGAAAGCCAGCGATAAATTGTGGTTTTGGATGGGGCTTCATCACCAAATGCAGAAATCATCCGGTCGACACACTGTTTTTGTGTTAAACCACTTCGAAAGTTATAATAAATCATCGCTCTTGAATTTTCTCGAGTCAATTCCATTTTCTCAACGACTAAACAAGTTTGACAAAACCTTGTGACAGGACCGAGAATCTTTTTTTAAATAAATAAATGGTATTCGATTTTTAAAACCAAGGAGTTTTCAATTAAAAAGATTTTAATATGACAGGAACAGTGGAAATATTACATTCTCGATACTTTTAGTGCAGCCTAGGTACTAGTCAATCAAAACTTTAGCATTTTACAGTGACATCACGGTTGGAGCCATCACAGGTCATGGAGATGAGGGTACGTGGGGCCGGGAGATTGGAATCCGCTTTACAGCAAAGGATGTCAATAAAGCTGTAGCTTCTATTTCGCGTGGGAAGTCTTCTGGCCATGACAGACTTGAACACTTAAAGCATGCGGGTCCTCACTTACCTAGAATACTTGCTATGTCTTATAACTTATGTATAGCGCATTCGTACTTGCCCCGGCTCTGAAGAGAACTGTGGTGGTGCCAACTGTGAAGAACAAAATTGGGACCATATCTGATAAGTCCAACTATAGGCATTTCTCACTTGCTACGGTTGTTGCGAAAGTGTTTGACGGTTTGCTTAACGCCCAGCTTGATAAACATATATGTCTACACGACAATCAGTTTGGTTTCAGGCCAGGTTTGTCAACAGAGTCGGTCATATTATGTTTGAAGCACACTGTGAAGTACAATTGGTTAGACGAACGCCTTTTTATGCCTGTTTTCTGGTCCTTAGCAAGGCGTTCGACCTGGTAAATTACGATATCCTATGGCAGAAATTAAAAGATATCAGACTGCGCGAAGGAGTTACTAGGATCTTCAAATTATGGTATCGAAACCGGGTCAATATCGTGCGACGTTCCGAAACCTATTCGCAGCCATATAGGTTGGAGTGCGGTGTACGACTTAGCTTCCCCTAAACTCTTCAAACTTTATGTGAATGCACTGATAGAGTTGTTTAGCACCACTCATGTCGGTTGTCATATTGACGGAGTATGCCTCAACAATATCAGTTACGAAGACGACATGGTGTTGCTGAGTGCTTCTGTTTGTAGTTTGGCCAAACTGTTGAGCATATATGAAAACTACGCCCGCAGTCACGGATTGATTTATAACGTTAAGAAAAGCGAGTGCATGGTCTATCAGGATAAAAGGAAGCCTAGCCCTCATATGTGAGGAGGGTGTCTCAGATTAAGTACCTGGGTCATAGGTATCCTTTGACCTGAAGGATGATGCTGATATAGAAAGAGAGCGCAGGGTATTGTCTGATAGAGCAAACATGATCGCTCGCAGGTTCGCTTGTTGTTCTGCCCTGTAAAAGTAACGCTCTTTAGAGCTTACTGCACTTCCTTTTACACGAGCAGTCTGTGGGTGGACTACACGCAGAATAAGTAAAATGCCCTGCGTGTTCAATACAATAATGCAGTAGTAGTAGTAGTAGTAGTGCATCGGGAATGTTCGCGGATGCGCGTGTGGATTGTTTCTACACCACCATGCGTAAACGATGCACATCCCTGGTGCACAGGGTGCGGGCCAGTTCCAATGGCATCCTGAGGGCATTTTCTGATAGGTTTAATTGTCAGTACCTGAACCATTGTCTTATGGTGCACGTGCTGACTAATCGGGCCGGTCTTAGATATATTATTAGAATTAGGTAAATAGTTTTAAATTTACTAAGATAAGTTTTAAGATTTGTATTATTACTCACATCTATGATCCTTGTGGTCGAAATAAACGATTTTTATTTTATTTATTTTGTATTTATACAAATATAAATTAATCTAACGTTTTTAGAAATACACTAAATTCATTTAGATTTGATTATTTGTGAAACGTAATTCAAAATAGGAAAAGAAATTCGATAATTTTTTTGAAAATTTAGTTATCAATATTTGCAATGCTTTTCTCATGTTTCATATTGCACGTATTTTCATTTATAACTATAAAAATAATAGTGTTTAGAAGACCAATATAAAATGAAGAACTAGGGTACCATTTGTTATAAAAACCTACGTCATGGTCATTTCTTTTTAAAAATAGTATAAATAGAGTATCCGTATTAAACACCGATGTAATAATCGAATTGATATACCCGTGATTAAGAAAACACACCGCTAAACGCTTGTTTACTCGACCCTTACTTATATGAGTGAAAAAAGCAAATGTGAATAAATAAAATACAAAGAAAATCTTTCCCACGTCGAAAAATTAATGGTCTTGTTAATTTATTGTGATTACTTTTTAATATATTATCATTTTAATTTTATCGTGTTGTTTAAAGTTTAAAATAGGCCCTTGTCAGTCATAATGTCTCGAAGTTATAATTTTTATTTTTAAATAGCGCTATCAATAATAGTTAAATGATTAATATAAGCATAATAATAATATTAGAAATTTTTTAAACATAAACGGGTTCATCGTCCCAAATACGCTTTCGGTCATAGAAAGTGTAGATAAATATATTTTTTTGTTTATAGATTTTTTTTGTATTGATCTTAATTATATAATAGGTACCCACTTATTTATTATAAATATAACCATTTTATTTTGAATACTACACAAACATTTCATCAAATCCTTTTATTTAAGCCTTTAATTTAAGCCTTTATTCATTTGAATTTTATATCTTTGAAAATCTTCAAATCATTGAAAATTTCACCTGTAATTATTACTCAGTTGCATAACGTATTTTGATAAACTTGTTATGTGACCTTCCTACCTAATTATCTACCAAAACTTATTACAATTTTTTTTGTATGTTCGAATTATATTTTATAAGAAGTATAAATGTAAAAATAATTATAAAATTATAAGTATATAGATTACCTATGTATCAGAAATCCACTTCGTGATCCGAAGCAGATCCCTCATAAGTTGAATATTGACTAATCGTTACGTCACAGAATAAATAATAGTACTACTAGTACGATACGATACCGTACAAAGTAAATAATAGTACTACCAGGTGTAAGTATTTTAGATTTTTAGGTATTGTAATATTATGTAGACTTTTATTTATTTGAAATAAGGAGGATTTGATTTTTTTAATTTAAATTTTACGGTATTTATTAAACTATAATATGGGGTTGTTATTCGGTATATAATATAGTACTTCCTGTAAGGTAAGGTTTAAGAGAATACAACAGCAAACTTCGTTATTTCAGTGGTTGTCAGAGTCCACTATTTAAAATGCCAGAGAAACCATAAGGAAGACAAATCTGAAGCAGCGTCGTATGCGAGACGTTTGGTCTTAACTAACTTAACTTTAACAGACTGATAATGATAAAGAAGTAGGTAGTAGATAAATATCACGATACATACCAATATTAGGTATGTATCGTCATAAACATCATCAAAGCCCATGACTAGCACAGAAATTTAACAGACTGATAATGATGAAGAAGTAGGTAGTAGATAAATATCACGATACATACCAATATTCGGTATGTATCGTCATAAACATCATCAAAGCCCATAACTAGCACAGAACTTTAACAGACTGATAATGAAGAAGAAGTAGGTAGTAGATAAATATCACGATACATACCAATATTAGGTATGTATCGTCATAAACATCATCAAAGCCCATGATTAGCACAGAAATTTAACAGACTGATAATGAAGAAGAATTAGGTAGTAGATAAATATCACGATACATACCAATATTAGGTACGTATCGTCATAAACATCATCAAAGCCCATGATTAGCACAGAAATTTAACAGACTGATAATGATGAAGAAGTAGGCAGTAGATAAATGTCACGATACATACCAATATTCGGTATGTATCGTCATAAACATCATCAAAGCCCATAACTAGCACAGAACTTTAACAGACTGATAATGAAGAAGAAGTAGGTAGTAGATAAATATCACGATACATACCAATATTAGGTATATATCGTCATAAACATCATCAAAGCCCATGACTAGCACAGAAATTTAACAGACTGATAATGAAGAAGAAGTAGGTAGTAGATAAATATCACGATACATACCAATATTAGGTTTGTATCGTCATAAACATCATCAAAGTCCATGACTAGCACAGAAATTTAACAGACTGATAATGATGAAGAAGTAGGTAGTAGATAAATATCACGATACATACCAATACTAGGTATGTATCGTCATAAACATCATCAAAGCCCATGACTAGCACAGAACTTTAACAGACTGATAATGATGAAGAAGTAGGTAGTAGATAAATATCACGATACATACCAATATTAGGTATGTATCGTCATAAACATCATCAAAGCCTATAAAAATCCCCTGCTGGACATACATCTCTCCACTTATAATGGGGTTAATTGCCAAAGTTGCTACGCTTGGCAGGAAGTTGGCACCCACAGTTTTTATTTTATTTTATATACTTAATTGTTATAAGGATAATGCTGTTGTCTATTTCCTTGTTTTTTTCCGTTTGTCGCCTCTTGCGATACACACGAAACGATATGGGCTAGAGGATATTCTTACACCGCCACTACAGGGTCTTGTGTGCGTGTGTGTGAAGGAAGATATTAACTCTGTGACTCACGTATTCTTATCATCACACAACCCAAATCATATTGACGGTAAATTCTTTCATAAAAAAAATTATTATACGTGGTAGAGTCACGCTGCAGTTATATTAGTAGTATAGTTGTAGCACGATTGGGTCGGCTCGACCGGGGAAGGACCACGCTCTCACCGAATACCAGCGTGAAATAGTAGCTTAATGCTACTGTGTTTCTTATTTTTACTGGAAACGAGGCATTACATCTTAGTCCTCACGGGTGACAACGCATCTGCATTTTGATTTGTAATCGAGGATAGATGTAGATGTCTATGGGCCGCAGCAAACACTTATCGTCGGGTGGACGGTGTACTCGTTTGTCGCCCTATCCTATAAAAAAATCTACAACTGTATAATGAAGTTGATACGAAACAGTATCTGAATACAATACAAAAAATAAGATGTAAACTTGATAACGCTTGATGAACGCTTTGCGCTGTACAGGATTTTTTTAATTTTGTGCAGGTTGCTAGTAGCAATGGCGTCGTCCATTATTGAAAATCACGTTGTTAACAAAATGAATGCTAGCATTTTTAAAACGTCACAAAATGAAATAACTGAAAATTTGACAGTAGACATGCGATTGTGTCTTGGACACGGTACACTCTTTCCAAGAAATTTTTCCTATGGCGTACTTCAATTTTCTAGATTTATTAGTCAAACCCTCGCATAAGCTTTTACTTAAAAACACATTTTATGTTTAAATGCGAAAAAAGAGACTTTTATAAAAAGTAAGAGCCGATTTCATGGAACTTAAAAGTAATAAAATATTTTCCGCATAATAGCTTCCGGATTCGATACTAAGACATAGGACATTCAGGTAATTCGAGGTGTGCAACAATATATACCTCGTATCATCTAGAAGAGAGCAGTTTCTGCCAATAACCGGTTCATCAAAGCAGTTCAAATACTTCGTACGTTATTTAGCTGGATGTATCGCATGCAGGTATGGTTAGCATTTAGAAACAAATTGAACATACACTTACATCCAGGATTAATGTTACTTATGTACAAATTAGAATGCTTAACTCTCGATAAACAGTTTATGTCTCTATGTCGTTTATAATAAGATCGTTTTTGTTTATATTAAAGAATAATTGCGGATCCGTCAATTATGCTAATAATTGAAAAATAACATTTTAAATATACTAAAAGCATCGGTAATGGCGAAGATCATCGAATCCACTTAATTTAAATGTCTCTTATCTCTTACCTATGTGGTAAAGCAAAAATATTTGCTGACATTAAAAATCAATTTGTTTGACCAATTTTGCACATTCTTATAAATATTTATAATTTCTCAGACGTGTTGGTTTCTTAACGACGTTTTCCTTCACTGTCGTGGACATGGAGTACTGACATAGGAGATTATATGATTAAAATTACCAGGAAAATGAGTAAGAGTTTGTAAGAGCTTGTCTTTGACATACAATAAAAATAAAGTAATTTTGAGGCCTGGTTGTATAATTTTGTCACTATTTCTTCGAAAAATACATACAATCCATCAAGATAATTTCCGAATAACTTCATAAGAATTTGATATGTAGACGATTATAAATTTAAATTATTTTATAAGGTTTCGGTTTGCTAAGAACTATAACAAATCCAAAGCTATCGCTATCGTCACTGATGACTCACAACTTTCCCTTGTGTTTCACTAAAAATCGTTATAAGGCTTCGGGATATCAACTGTCAATCCAAAGCAGGATGAAGCAATACCACACTTCAGCATTATTCACTGTCGTTTCCTTTTGGGTGAATATACGAGTACCTACAATTAATTTGACAAATAATTTTTGAATTCGGCATATAATCTGCTTTATAATTTTTTTTTACTCTACCCATATTCCAAACTTTATCCAGGGAGGATAGCTATAGATGCCTATGGACCACAACACTTACCATCAGGTGGAATGTGTGCTCGTTTGTCACTTTATTTTATAAAAAAATAATGGAGTCCCTGGTCCCGTTAGTCTACTGACGTTTCTGAATCTGATATAAATTGTATTATATAATTATGAAAATGTCTCAAATGCCTTTAAATGCCTTACATAACAAAATTTACGGATTTGTAAACATAGACTACAAATGGCATATATTGTTATAAGTGTATGTTCCTATTGAAGTTAATAGTTGTTCTATAAGTAGTAATGAGGATATTCGCAGTAGAGCTGGAGTAACCGACACAGCTGTTGATGAAGTGTGACAAACAAGCACATAGTCCACCTGATGGTAAGTAGTTACTGTAGCCCATAGACATCTACATCTACCCTCGATTACAAGTAAAAATGAAGATGTGTTGTTACCCATGGGGACTAAGATGGAAAGCCCCCTTTCTAGTAAGAAGGGTCTCCGGTTCTCTACACTCACTATACGAAACACAGCAGCGATAAGCTGCTATTTTACGCTGGTATTCTGTGAGAGCGTGGTCCTTCCCCGATCGAGCCGACCCATTTATACTACAACTATACTGCTAATATAAGTACAGCATAGCTCTACCACGTCAAAAGACTCGTACTGGTACAAGTCTGCTACTGGACGAGAACTATGTCCATTGAATTTTTGACAAAGCTTACGGTCGCTGGTTTAGGAATCCCATACCCGATATATACTAATTGGTTAGTTCCTCTTCTTTATAATACGTACAAAGTAAATAGTTCTTTGGTATGAAATTACAGCGTATATTTTTGTGGCTAATTGAATAATCATAACAAACTAGCTCACACTCCGTCTGATGCTAGGTGAAAGATGTTGTAGCCCATAATCAAAATTCAGATTGGATGTCACCCTTGAGGAATAAGATGGAAAACCTCGTCACTAGTTAAAATAGTCACCTACTATTATATTAATTTATACAATCGGGTTATCAGGATAGTTCATTTTATTAATTTTAAATTATTTCGTAAAAAAACGTCTAAGGTAACTTAACTACTATAATATTGGTAAAAAATATCACAAAAGCTCGATAGCATTATAAGTAAAGCAGAAACTTTGCAAACAACCCTTGAATTTAATTTCTTTACCTCTATAAAATTCCAAGCGGTAATTTCAGCGGGCTGTTCAAAGTCTAAAGTGCTCAGCATTAGTTCGCGTGACGTCGGAAGTGGGTGAGCACGAGCATGAACGGGGTTGGGGTCACTGAATTAATCCAATTCAAATACGAAGCCACTGAAATGTTGTGTTGGCATTCTTGATTGCTAATTTTGTCCCTGGATTACGATAGTATTTTTTTTAACTGTAAAAAAACTGTAAACATTTTATGGACAAATCTATTTGTCAACGATATTCAAGGATAACAAACGAGTTCTCAGTTTACCCGATAGTAAGCGAGTGTCGCGATCCACAGACACCTAAATCATCATCATCATTACAGCCCTTCATAAGTCCACTGCTGAACATAGGCCTCCCCCAAGGAATGTCACAAAGTACGGTCCTGAGCCACCTGCATCCATCGATTTCCTGTATGTCTTACCAGGTCGTCACTCAATCTAGTGGGGGGATGCCCTGCGAGGCTGCCACTCAAGAACCTAACCTAAATCAATCCCCAGTCAAATATCAAAATGGTGATATAATGCCGCGTTATCATTTAAAATTGTCCAAGATTTTCGTCCCTCGTCATAGAAATTACAGCAGCTGTATGCTGCTATTTCACGTTGATATATACATATATTATATTTTATTTATATTATATACCATATATCGTGTGATACACTAATTCAATAGATTTGCCCAATATAACGCTGATAACGATGAGATCGGATAGAGATAAGCTAGCGAGCAGCGTCAGAGTGGTCAGAGACAAGTTGCTAATATCAACACATTCAAAACGGAAAACTAACAATTTGTGTTACTCTAGTAATGTTTGCTTTGGTTGGGATATGAATCTAGGTCATTGTTTACAAATATTTAATTACTTATAATACCTACGTATTAATATATTTATAACAAATCATCAATTCATCATAATCAGCATTACAGCTCATCACAATTCCACCAAATATTTTTAGCAATATTGGCCTCTCCCAAGGGATACCACAACTCACGTTTCACCCGCATCCATTGAATTCCTGTACCTGTTACCAGGTCGTCACTCCATCTAGAGAGTGTCGCTCTACACTTCGCGCTCCGTCGTCATAAAATTTTTAATTTATACCAAAACTAATTTAGCTTAATAGTTTGCAAAGTACTTTCCCCACAATTCACTCATTCGTATTTATCACAACTTGTGTTTGAAAACAATGTTGCAATCGACTGTGTAGAGAATAAAAAGCCTGTGTTTTAATAGGTCAATGTGCAGAATTCTACGAAGCACTGTGACTTTGTAATTAATGGTCAAACTACAATATTTTTAGAATTTAAAGTTCTTTCACTTTGAAAAATTAATATAAAAACAAGCCTTTAAAAAAAGTAAAAACAAACTCCAAAAACTAAAAAATTTACAATTTTCACATAATAGCTACCGAAGTCGGTGCTAAGACACAGTTATTGTAAGAATAAAGTCGGTTTTTACTTTATCATCACCGTCATTAGATTCCATCTCAATTCTACTGCTAAACGTATAAAGCTACTTTTAAGGAATGCCACAAACGCAGCCACCTACATCCATCTACTTCCTCCATCACTTACCAGGTCGTCACGCGTTCTAGTAGGGGACCGCTCTACACTACATACTGCTACGAGGTTGCCACTAGAAAACGTGTTTTCCCCTTTTACCTTTTATTAAGAGTAAAGTTTCTTACCCTTTTTAGTGAACTATGGAGTAAAAACTTTATGTTTCCAATAGACGTGGAGTTATTTCTACAAATTCATAATATGGAACCACCCCAATATTCAAAAAAAATATCATTTTAATCGATTGAGGTCGAATATAAAAACTTTCCTCCTATTGAACTCCGTTAAAAATATATTTTTTTAATTTATTTGTTATACTAATTTAAAATAATGTCGAGTCAGTATGCTGCAGAAACTTAATGCCGATCTTCTCTATCGTAGAATCAGTAATCGGTGAAAAGGGTAGGGGAACGACGAAGTTCAAGTGGCGAAGTTGTGACAGAAAACGCTTAATGGAACTAAGAATTAGTGAAATATGTGGGAAGTCAATGAAAACAAATGTTTTCGGTAGTGATATTTTTATCGGTTCTACGCTATATAAGTGTAAATTCTTAAATACATTAGTTGGTTTTGAAGTTTATTAGGGCTTTAAGTAAGCCTAAACTGAGTATTTTCCAATCTGATCATAGTGTTCTGTGACCGAATTGTCGACGTTTAATGGTGCTTATGATGGCCGTTGTTTAAAAATGTACATATAATTTATTTGTTGATCACGATAGAGATTTTCCTCTAACATTCCCAATATCGGGAGTCAAATAGTGTATTAAAATTGGTTACATTTTAATAGTGTTTTATATTTACATTTTAACAATTTATATAAATATCTTTTTGATAAATATTGTAACACTTTTCCTTCTTTGTTATCAATAATATATTTTTAACTATTTTTCTTGAAATGAAACTCGGCATTCGAGGTACAAAATCAAGTTTATTTTACATATAAAATATTTTCATTTAACTCTATAAACTCTTTCTCTACTAGTCTATGTAACTTTTTTATATAGTTAACAAGTATGCACACAGTCCACCTGATGGTAAGTGGATACTGTGGCCAATAGATATCCACCTCGGTTAAGAATCAAAATGCAGATGCATTTTCATCCCAGATGCCTAAGCTGGAATGCATTATTTCAAGCAAAGGGGGTCTTCAGTTCTTTACACTCATTACGCGAAACACAGCAGCATTAAAGCTGCTGCTTTAACAGTTTCCCTATCCGCGAAACAGACACGACAGTTAAACTATTGAAATGTTCGTTAATTGAAATCATATGTATGATTCATGGGATAGGGAAAGGGTTAATTAAATTAAATTAAATTAATTTATAAGATTAAAATTAAAAATTAAAAATGTTTATTTCCATTACACAATTTTTTAACATACATGATCTGGAGAACACCTATAAGCGCACTCAGGCAACAGCGATCCAAATTTAAGAGTAATGGAGGTATGTAGTTAAATGCTGTGAGGCATTCTACCTTAATTCACAGGGTTCTCATCGCATATGTGGTCTTTCTTGTTTGAGATTATGGTTGGTTGATAGTTGTTGCAGCCATTCATGGGCTGAAGTAGCCACTTATGATTAGGTGAACTTATAGCAGGTTTATCAGGATTACATGAATATAAAGTTATACTACCGCTTCTTATACCAATTCTTATCTTTACCACCGAATATTACTTTGGTTTATTTTTGTAAAGAATAATCGAACTAAGCATACATCATCATCATTATTACAGCCCTTCACAAGTCCACTGCTGAACAAAGCATTAAGCAACTTGTAAATATTTCGGTATTGGTCACAGTCGTGCTTTAGTAATTGAAAAGAATATGGAACTGATCGTCACGCTGCTCCAGTATATAGGTACTATATTAACTTCAAAGCATAATGTAGTACAAAAGTACCTAAAAATTCCTCAACTCCTAAAGGAAAATGTAAGAAAAATTTCGTTATCTTTGGTAGATAAAGCAAAACTTAAGCCAGACTTTTGTACGTGGCACAAAAATGCTGCAGTTTTACTATGGTACCGCATCATGATTAGTGGGTTAAACCGCGGAGGCTTTCTCATAAAATAAAAAAAGCTTAATGCTGCTGTTTTTCCGTTATGCCGAGTAATGAGAACCGGAGTTGCTTTTTACTGGTAACAAGGCCTCCATCTTTGTATTTAGGTTGTCCTATCTGTAATTTAATTCTTCAAGGTAGATACATTTATATATGTATGGCCTCATGCCTGTAATCGCCAAGGGAGTGTGCAAAGTCCAAAGAGCAGCAAACTACTAGGACCACGTTTATAAAAATATATGGTTTAAGATTAATTGCGAAAGAAGTGATTGGTTTGCTAGCTCATCGCCTACACAATCACAAAACCAATATCAAAGTAGGCAACTACTTTTTACGACACACTAAGCATGTAACACAGTTAGCACATTACTTTTTATAAGGCCCACACAAACATGGGACCTAAAATCCCAGATTAACTTTGGATAATCATTAATAATCGCTATAGGTGTTTATTGTCTACAGTATTCACTTACAATCCGATAGACTGTTGGCTGTTAGCTGGACTAATGATGACAACGAATCTTTTCTGATTCCTTGTTCATTATTTATTCCAACGAATAAAGACGTCGAATATCTTTAATATTATATTTTACTGTATTTATAAATTACTACATTTTGTTAGATTTAAGATTGGTGACCAGGGAAGGACCACGCTCTCACAAAATACCAGCGTAAAATTGCAGCTTAATACTGCTGTGTTTGGTATGATGGGTGTAGAGATCCGGAGACCCTTTTTACTGAAAACGAGGCATTCCACCTTAGTCCTTAGGGGATGACAACGCATCTGCGTTTTGATTATTAATCGAGGATAATTGTAGATGTCTATGGGGAACAACATACACATACCGTCAGGTGGACAGCGTGATCGTTTGTCTACCTTATTTATTAAAAAAAAATTATACAGACAGATACAACGAATAACACCATGAGTGAATCAGGTGCAACGTGCAATATAACAGAGCTAACGCCTACAAGTTTAACGGGTAGTTTGACGTCTGTTTGTACATTATAATCACTAAAGACAGTTTGTGTGTATGTTTGAACTTCTCAAACATTGCGCAAAATGAATTTAAATGCGTTTACGGAAGTTTATTTTGGCCGATTAAATTAGCAATTGACATAGAGTACATCGTGTTGTGGCGGTATAAGAATTCCACTAACCTATATAGTCTATCTCTTGCTCACTTATGGCTTAAGCGAGCAAGAGGCGACGGAGAGAAACAAGGCAGGAGATAGGCAGCTGCGTATTTCTAATAACAACTAAAACAATTAAAAAAAATTGGTTGCCTGTAAAGTCGGTATACGGGCGAAAGTTTTACGTGACAACGACTTTGAGTGGTAAAATAATTTTAATGTGAATATTCATTCGTATAGTAGGAAGAAGGATGAAATAACACTTTTTATGTCTGTCTCTCTCGCTCTTAGGCGGGCTAACCATGCCCGAGTGGAAGGGACGCGTGCCTCTCACTCGCTCTCATTGTGAGCGCATAACGTGAGCGGAGCGTAACGCAGTTTCTTGAAGTGTCACCCGGCAAACCAATTTATAAGACGTTGTCACGTCAAAACTGCGGTTGCCAACCCGCTTGCCAAGCGCGGCAACTATGGCAAATATTCCCCCTGTGAGACAAATTATGGCAGAAGTCTATGTTCAGTGGTCGACGTCTGATAGGCTGCATAGTGGTTATTCAGCTACGTTCACAAATATATTTGATTATAATATGAGATACTGTATATTGTATTCCATCTCATTCTCTCGCAGGCTAAGTCCTACAAATGTATATGTTTGTCTCTTTTAATGTCGCATTTTCGTTTCATCGAGTTTTAAATCACAACGATTCTAAAGAAGTTTTCAAAATCGAACAAGATTTTTGTATCTACGTAAATACATTTTATCATAAAAGGACGAAGAGAGAACGAAATGTGAAATATGGGTAAATCAGGAATGTCTAGAACAGGTAAATGAAATTGTATACTTGGGGAGTGCTTTCAGCCGGGATGGAAGATGTGATTTAGATGTGGATAGGCGTGTCGCTGCCGGAAACAAAGTCAATGGTGCCCTGAATACATTAGTCAAAAGGCAAGGCGTGGTGAAGAGTGCACGCCTTGCAATACATAACGCAGTTTTGGTACCGACTTTGTTATATGGCAGCGAAACCTGGGTATGCCAGAAGAAGCATAAAAGCAAGTTGAATGCAGTGGAGATGCGATCTCTTCGTAAAATGTGTGGCGTTACCATAGCCGACCGAAAGCGAAACGAAGAGATTCGCAATATGGCAGGATTGAAAGATGACCTTATCACAAAAATTGATAGGGGCGTACTCCAATGGTTTGGGCACGTTGAACGAATGAGTGAAGACCGAATGGTGAAGAAAATATATAGAGCGAAAGTAAATATTAAAAGGTGTCGAGGTAGACCGAGACTAACTTTCGAAGACCATGTGAGCAAATTGCTCGAAGCGGGGAGGGTCAAAAGTACTCGGATACCTAGACGTGCATGTATGAAGAAGTTAATGAACCTGAAAGAAGCGAAAGAGGTATGTAAGGATCGTGACACTTGGCGATCTGTTCTCTCTGGCTACCCCGTTAGGGATTGTGCGTGACGATAAGTAAGTAAGTAAGTAAGTATAATTGGTGAAACTGTATACTGTATTCTCTATCTCATTATCTCGCAGGCTAAGTCCTATAGATGTATATGTGTGTCCCTTTTAAGTGTCGCTGTTTCGTTTCATCGAGTTTCGAATCACAACGATTCTAAAGAAGTTTTCAAAATCAAACTAGATTTTTGTATCTACGTAAATATATTTGATCATAACGGGAAACACTGTATATTGGGTGCGTTTGGCAGAAAATAGCGCTAGCAAGCGCTTGTAAGCAAAATGGCGATCGTAAGCGGTAAGCGCTGTCAAATCGTAAGTAGCTATTTTCCTCTAGAACACGGTGTTAGTTTTAACCGGGGAACCTAACCTAATTTAAATATATTTTTTTGAAGTATTCATATTAAAAACTTACCAATCATGAATTTTTAATAACATGTATATATCTATTCATGTCATTATATTACTTAAAACTAATATTGCAAAAAACAACTTATAAGCTCTACTTCAAAACAAACAAATTAAATAAGCAAAATGGCGGATTGTGTCAGCGCTACTGAAGTAGCAATCGTGTCCTGGCCGAAAACTATTTTAGCGCTAGTAAGCGCTTGCTAGCGCTTTTTTCTGCCAAACGCACCCAATGTATTCTCTTTCTCATTTTCTCGCAGGCTAAGTCCTATAGATGTATATTTTTGTCTCTTTTTAGTGTCGATTTTTCGTTTCATCCTGTTTTAATTCATAACGATTATAAAGAAGTTGTCAAAATCAAACTAGAGTTTTGTATCTACGTAAATATATTTGATCATAATAGGAGGTACTGTATACTGTATTCTATCTCATTCTCTCGCAGGCTAACTCCTATAGATGTATATGTATGTCTCTTTTAAGTGTCGCTGTTTTGTTTCATCGAGTTTCAAATCACAACGTTTCTAAAGTCACATCACTTCAAGAAAATTATTAGCCAAAAGATCGATCTAGTATATACCAAGGTTAATTGATGGAAGAATGTATCAAATAACGATTTCTTAAATTTATGCGAACACTACACATTGAATAAAACTATTATTTACGGATTTTATCGCGTTTAATTACTTTAATTTATTTTTATTATTATCCCGACGTCTCGGGTGCTTTACAGCGCCCATGGTCACGGGGGGGACTGAGATAATTGACGTTCCAATGTCTTAGTTAGTCCGGCTACCTTCAGTTTTTTAATATTAATTTTTGGTCCGATTTACGCAAAACGAGCTTATAGTATCATGAAGTCTTGCAGTGGTATGCTTGGGTTTGGGTTTAATTTTGTTAATTATAGGATCCCAAGCAGATGGTAGCACCCAACCATCTTCTCTATTGAAATTTGGATGTTTTTTAATTTCAATAGCCTCGCGTATCATCCTTGGTAGGAATCGGTGTTCTTTTGCGAGAATTTGTGGTTTATCAAATCTAATGTAATGGTGGGGACGATCTTGAACATGTTCGCAGACTGCAGACTTCCCGGAGCGTCGGTGCTTCACATCAGCTATATGTTCCTTCACGCGGGTTTTTATAGATCTCTTTGTTTGACCTATGTAAGAGAGACCACATTCACAATCTAGCTTGTACACACCTGCATCTTGTAGAGGAATATTACATTTGATGGATGGTAAAAATTTACTAATCTTCTTCAGCGGCTTGTAGTATGTCTTAATGGACGCTCGCTTCAAGATATAGCCAATCTTGTCCGTGACTCCTCTAACATATGGTAGTAGAGCAGGCGCGCGCTCGACTGTGGCCGGCTTCACTCGTTCACTGTGACGTAGGCGCGGGACCCGAACCATGTTGTCTTGCAATACTTGCTTGACGTGCTGAAGCTCCGCGGCCAGATGTTTTCTGTCACAGATCCCTCGTGCTCTCTGAAACAAAGATTTACCCACGGTAGCTAACTGTGAAGGATGATGGTGAGATTCACCATTTAGATATCGGTTGGTATGGGTCTTTTTCCTATACACAGTGTGACCAATAGTGTTATCAGGATTTCGGATGACTAAAACATCTAGGAAAGCTAAAGAATTATTTGCCTCTAACTCCATTGTGAATTGTATTTTAGAGTTTATAGAGTTAAGGTGGTCTAAAAATGCAGTTACTTTGTCAGATGGTAAAATTGTGAAAGTGTCGTCTACGTACCGCTTGTAGAACCTTGGATTTACAGGAGCAGTAAGAAGGGCTTTCTTCTCAAAGTCCTCCATGAATATGTCGGCGACTATGGGAGACACAGGTGAGCCCATCGCCACACCATCTACTTGCTTGTAGAACTCCTCCTTCCACAATAGATAGCCAGATGTGAGGCAATGTTCAAGTAGTATTGCATATTCTTGAGGCATGTTATTTTCTTCTAGCTTCCTAGTTACAATTGAGACGCAGTCCACAATAGGTAGGCATGTAAATAGTGACTGAACATCAAAACTGACCATAGTTTCATTGTTAGCGAGATGTAGGTCTTTTATCTCACTCACAAAATGGTATGAATCCTTTGTGTGTGCTCTGGTATGTCCTCTTAGTGGTGATAGTATTTTTGCTAAGTATTGTGGAAGCTTATAAGTTGGTGAATCGATCTGGCTCACTATGGGACGTAGTGGAGCGTTTGGTTTGTGTATCTTCGGTAACCCATACAACCTCGGTGGTTTGACACATGATGGTATTAGCGAATTCACGTCGAGATTTAATTTTTCGGAGTATTTCTTTATTAAATCGCTAGTTGTTTTAAGCGTGTTAGTTGTAGGCACCGCTGTAAAGCACCCGAAACGTCGGGATAATAATAAAAATAAATTAAAGTAATTAAACGCGATAAAATCCGTAAATAATAGTTTTATTCAATGTGTAGTGTTCGCGTAAATTTAAGAAATCATTATGTGAACCAGTACGGACTGGTAATAGCAAATAAAATTCGCCGATTAGAAGATCTTAAAACCAAGCGCGCAAGATATATAACATCTTTAAACTTTTCACAAGCTTCGGGTCCCGCGCCTACGTCATAGTGAACGAGTGAAGCCGGCCACAGTCGAGCGCGCGCCTGCTCTACTACTCTAACGAGGAGTCACGGACAAGATTGGCTACATCTTGAAGCGAGCGTCCATTAAGACGTACTACAAGCCGCTGAAGAAGATTAGTCAATTTTTACCATCCATCAAACGTAATATTCCTCTACAAGATGCAGGTGTGTACAAGCTAGATTGTGAATGTGGTCTCTCTTACATAGGTCAAACAAAGAGATCTATAAAACCCACGTGAAGGAACATATAGCTGATGTGAAGCACCGACGCTCCGGGAAGTCTGCAGTCTGCGAACATGTTCAAGATCGTCCCCACCATTACATTAGATTTGATAAACCACAAATTCTCGCAAAAGAACACCGATTCCTACCAAGGATGATACGCGAGGCTATTGAAATTAAAAAACATCCAAATTTCAGT
Source organism: Parnassius smintheus behrii (assembly GCA_036936625.1). Lineage (NCBI taxonomy): Eukaryota > Metazoa > Arthropoda > Insecta > Lepidoptera > Papilionidae > Parnassius > Parnassius smintheus. Next base: position 32,673,771 of record JAUPFT010000015.1, on the reverse strand, counting down.
AGAGAAGATGGTTGGGTGCTACCATCTGCTTGGGATCCTATAATTAACAAAATTAAACCCAAACCCAAGCATACCACTGCAAGACTTCATGATACTATAAGCTCGTTTTGCGTAAATCGGACCAAAAATTAATATTAAAAAACTGAAGGTAGCCGGACTAACTATGACATTGGGGCGTCAATTATCTCAGTCCCCCCCGTGACCATGAGCGCTGTAAAGCACCCGAAACGTCGGGATAATAATAAAAATAAATTAAAGTAATTAAACGCGATAAAATCCGTAAATAATAGTTTTATTCAAGAATGTATCAAAGTGTATAATTAATGTATTTATCTTAAAACTTATATGAAATCAGATGCACATTTAGTTTATATTGTCGGTTGTGCAGCTCAGCAGCTAAGCGTTCGGTTGTGACTTTGCGAGTCGCGGGTTCAAACCCCACTAAGAACAATAAGGTTGATTAGCCAACAAATAATTAATCGGGTCTAGATGTCCATGTGTAATTAATGTTTGTAGAACGCATTCGCGTAACAGACGAGACATATTCACAACTATCACATCACTTTCAAGGTAGTTTTTAACATTTGTGCTAAATTGTATCTGTACTTTTAATCTTGTATATAGTAAATTTTGAATTTTCCTTGTATTTGTTGCAATTCGTATGCAAATTTCTTACATATATTATTTCTGTGAAGTTGAAACTGGGATATTTGTTTCTAGCCCGTATTACTTACTGCAATAAGGAAAATTTTATGACAGATTGGATTAGATCTGCAGTTTAAAATTCTTTAGCTCCGATAGTCATCTAATCCCAAGTGTTTACTAGATTTAATGTGCGTGTTATCCAATTAATTTTCTTGTCACCTACAATTAAGTCTTATTTTTATGTTTGCATTTTACATGTCGTTTCTTGAGTGTTATATAACTTGAGCTAAAATTGTCTATTTTGTTATATATCATCCAGAGATTTTACTAATCATAGATAATTTTGACAAGTTTTATCAGACTAATTATGGTATTGTGTCATCACCATCATTATTATCAGCTGGTGAACACAGACATGTCCCCTGTTAGAAATTATTTTGTAATCAACCCGTTTGAATCGGGAAATTGGTGATCACATTATCAACACTTTTATTAAGCTAACCGAGTATAGATGTAGGCCTATGGTCTACAGTATACATTTTATATAGAGCTTCAGGCACGGTCTTATGTCCTTGTTTATCATCGTTGCTGGTACAAAAATTGTTGGAACAATATGTGGATGCAATTTTTTTTAAAAATACAATAAGAGTGACCAACGAGCGCACAGTCTACCTGACGGTAAGAGGATGTTGTGGCCCATAGACATCTTCATCTATTTCCGAATAAGAATACATATGCAGATGCATTTTTTGAGTACTAAGATGGAATTTCCAGTAGAATAGGTATCCGGTTCTCCACACTTACCAAATGAAACACTATTTGACACTGGTGTTTAAGCCTACCCATTCGTGCTGCAATTGTATGTATAGCTACAGCGTGGCTTTACCACGTACATTTATGTATAAGTAGGTTATCAAAAGCAAACATTAAATTTTAATTAAAATTGTTTTCTTATTAATTAGACTTATTTGTAGGAAACATCGATAGTCTGCAAGGATATCATCTTGTCACACACAAACGTTATTGATGAATTTTCTGATTGTATTTGATATTGATGCACACAGTATGTCACGTCGTATATTGCGGTTTCTACATGAGATCTCCATGTAATTGTTCTGGCATGCGGTCGCATGGTGTCATCGTAATAATCATATTTTCTTCGTTTGATATGTCGAACCTTGATTGTGTCGGCCGAATGGCACGTTTTCTTACGCAACCACTTTACTACAATGAGCTTTTTAGCCGTTTCCACAATCCACTATTTTTTTAATCAAAAATCGTGGATTTATATAAAACTTTGCGTCACTTTGCGACTTACAATTAAATATTATGTAACAAGAACAACAAACTGTTCAATGACATGCATAATTATTCGTTTTATGTTACGATGAAAAAAAAACTTTTGTTACAAAATCAACAAAGTACGTTCTTTGATTATTATCCGACTTAACGCATACTATTTCACGGGAAAACCATTTTCATTCCTATATTGGACGCTCGGCTGTTACGAAACGTTAATTTCACTTGCAGCAATATTTGCAGAATCATTTTAAAAACAAACTCCGTGCCGCATATAAAAACCCCAAGTTGTCCACAGCTAAATGTCGATCGTGTACGCGCATTAATTACCTAGCTAACGTTTGACAACAAATACTTATGAATAGCCAAGAAAATTCCAGATCACAAGTCCAAAACAGTGACGTCTCTTAACGGCTCTATTCTTAAGAATGTGGATGTGCGTAAAGTGTATGTCGCAAAAACAAAAAAATATGAGTAGAGATATGTAACGCAGTATGAGATGTTTTTTTTATAGGATAGGATTACAAACGAGCACACAGTCCACCTGATGGTAAGTGGTTGCTGTGGCCCATAGACATCTACATGTATCCTCGATTACGAATTAAAATGTAGATGCGTTGTCATCCGTGAGGACTTACATGAAATGTCTCGTGTCCAGTAAAAAGGGTCTCTAGTTCTCTACACTCACCATACGAAACACAGCAGCATTAAGCTACTGTTTGACGTTGGTATTCTGTGAGAGCGTGTTCCTTCCCCGATCGAGCCAACCCATTCGTGCTACAACTATACTACTAATATAACTGCAGCATGGCCCTACCACGTAAAAAATGATGTATTTTGAAGCTTTACATACTCGTACCTAGTGTCGAGTTAGTAATAATTGTATGCAGATATAAACTTACGTAATATAAAGCAAGTAAAACAACAAATAAGCACGAAAAAATATTTATAACGGGTCGGTTTTATCATTAATGTAATACTTAAATTTTAACGATATTTAGCATTTGGAGGAATATAATTACAACACGTTTACGGTAAACACGATCTGCAGACGCTACCAGAGATCTGAGCTTTCATACACTGACCATTAATTCGTTAAGATATTGTTATTACTTAATAATCTTCAATTTGCAATGAAATTTATTTCTTAATACAAGCAATAATATACCTATTTGTACGACCGAAGTACGCATGGTTTATTTAATCTATGATTCATGATCGTGTTATACAGGAATCTTTGGAATTCAAGTAAATTCACTCATTTAATGTTTTGATGTCATTGAACTGGTCGAAAGATCGATGTGTAAAGCGTGCTAATGAAGTTTGCGAATTTGAAAAAGCCCTTTGTTAAATGTACAGTCGTTGTTTTAGCTTACTTATATTTGCAAAATGCAGTTAATTTAGCTAAACCGACGTGTGCTAATTATTCATACTTACACTTTTCCGTTTACCTTTTGCGCTCAAAGTTCTGTTAATTAAACCAATTTTACGAATTTCTTCGCGTTTAATTTCATCTTATTATTAAACTAAGTGAGTTTCACAGGGAGACTGGAGTATTAAACGTCCTGACTTATCCCGAGCTTCGTACAGCTTTTAAATATAAATTTTCTTTTGATGCGTAGATTGAACAAATATTTGAAGTCTGAAGGTATCTCAGGATAACATCAGGACATCATACACCTCAGTGTCCAATCCTGCCGCGACCATGGGTGCTAGAGAGTCATAAGTTAAAATTTTACGTGTCAAAATATTTTAAATTATTATATTCAAAGTAAAGTATTCGCTCACCCTATCCGGTTGTGTCAAATTACCTTCCCTTTGAACATAGTGTGGGAATAGAGTGCTTCTGCACAAACCTGTGCACAAGTCCCTTATCCTGCACAATTGGTTAGTATCCGACCAGACTGGCAGCCGTGATCAAAAAATAGGTCATTGTCATTACTAAAACCACTGTTTTTATATTTGACCACTATCATCTTGTATCCCCTTCTACTCATAATACATAAATGGCCCAGCTGTGGAACGTATACGGGCTGCAGCTTAATAACACAACTTTATTTTTCAAAAATAAAACTAAAAAAAATAGTATACGTTTTGAAATCATGTCGAATTTCACAATTAATAACAGGGAAACGAGTCTTTTACATAATACTGAATCTTATTTATTTAAGCTAGTAGTTAGTACCGCGAAAAGGGTGTAAACCGAATTAAAATGTATATATTTATGAAATAATAGACAGCAAACTTTTTATTATTGCAATTTAAATTTGGCTTTAAAATCAATGGAGACGTAAGTACAATAACTTGAATTCAACAATTTAATTTGAATTAGCTTGCCAGGCAGACGTTGTTCTGCCCTTTTCGACGACTATTTGTCATGTCCTATTAAATTTTTTTTGCCCTAAAACTATCCTATATCTCAAGTTGAACCAAACTGCACACGGTGTGTAAATTTGATTATAATAGGTTAAGTAGTTTAGGAGTCCATCGCGGATAAACAACGTGACACGTAATTTATATACATATATATATATATATATATATATATATATATATATATATATATATAAATATATATATATATATATATATATATATATATATATATATATATATATATATATATATATATATATATATATATATATAGTACCTGGTTGACCGACTTTGCTCGGTATTTTTCGCTTGGTTTTTTTTATTCGTGTGTGTTGGAAATTATATTTAGATAGAAATTACATACTGATGAAATACAAATAATATTATTTGATCTTAGCGACATAATATAAAAAACTGAACTGGTTATTTGAATAAAAAATCATGAGTGCAATTAGTTTAAATTAAATTTTCGTGTTTTTAAAAAATACTAAAAAAAGGGTCGAAAAAATAGATTTTCTCAAAAAGGAAAGGAACTTGAAAAAAAAATTAAAATTTCGGTCGATCGGTCTGGGCTCGAACCAGGGTATTACGATTCTGTGACCGCCCAATATACCAATTAAGCTATTTGTAATCATTAATAAACTGTCAAAATTTACCTTCTTATTCTAAGGATATTGTAGCAGTTTTTCATGGCCTAAAAAAAAGGACAAAAAGACATTTTCTAAAAATAAATCCCAGCTAGATCGATTTATTGCCCCCGAAACTCCCCGAACACTAAATTTTATGAAAATCGTTGGAGCCGTTTCCGAGATCTCGATGTATATATATATATATATATATATATATATATATATATATATATATATATATATATATATATATATATATATATATATATATATATTAAGATAATGATTACAGGGCTACTTCATGAGAGTCGTTTAGTCTTTTAACACGGGTTCAGAAAAAGCCTCTGCTGTGGGAAGAACAAGCAAAAATCCTGCTAGGTTTTTTAAATAATAATTTACATTGTATAATATATTGTATAATTACATTTGAAAAGCTTTAGGAAAAGCACGATAATTGATAGTAACATCGGTTATTATCAAATAAAAAATATAATAATCATTAGAAATATTCGAAAATAAATATATTTTATTTAATTTCTCTCTTTATAATCAACTTTTGAAAATCAAATTTACCGTTTTGCTATGATATGGAATAATAGGAAATGCATATTATTCAGTCTTTGTTTCTGAACAACTTAGAAAAGAAAGGTCGTACTCACTTGACCATTTTATGGTATGGTATATTTGCAGAGTGGTTTTGCAGCGACGTTAAGGCACGCACTTTATAAACATTCACTGGGCATGACACGATATTTAACTTAACACATCTATCTAAGAAATAATTAAATAACAATAAACCTGAAAGATCATGTCATTGGAATTCACATTTAAGGCATTATAACATCATACACATTAAAAAACGTAAAAAAAATTAAAAGTAAATTTACATCCCACATCCGGTCTACGGTTGGAGGAGGCCGCGTCTCTTTTCAGAAGGCTTTATATTAACAAAATCTTCGAATGTCTTCGTAGTTTTTATATTTTCCGGACATGCAGGTTTCCTCACGATGTTTTACTTCATCGCCGAGAACGAGGTAAATCAGCGCTAGAAATTGCAAATAATTAGTGTCGACGAGGCTAGAAACCTACCCTTTAATTTCTGAGAGAGCTTTATGTTAAGGAAATGCCCGAACGCCTTCAATTTTTTTATATTTTTCAGACATGCAGATTTCTTCACGATGTTTCACTTCACCGTCGAGCACGAGATAAATCAGCACTAAAAATAGAGCTAGAACACGGGTAGTTCGCGAACTGTAAAAAAAATTAAGGTGATTGCTTAACCTCTGAACTACCACGACTGAAATCGTAAACGACTCTTTTCAATTCTGTGTCAAAAATTTTATTTATAAATATCAAATGCATCTTGCTAACATAGTATTCACTTCCGTACTCGATGTAGACGAATTATGAGGTTAAAAATGCCATTTGCTAAACCATAATGCGAATACTAATATTGACTCTGTGTAGTTGTTTTACTGGGCGACAAACATTTCTCTTGACCACATTTAAGCCTATTTGAAAACGTCATCAAATTTAATCTTAAGAATGTTAACGCGATTAGTAATTTTACGAATGGAAATGAGCAATTTCTATGAGTAATCCGCTTTGGAAATGCGCTAAACTGCCGATAAAATGGTTTGTTTTTCTTTCTTTCTTACTAACAACCTTGATTTTTATCGGCCACTTAGATTAGGCCGTGGCTTCGCTTGAGTTAATTCTTCAGTTCTTCTACTTAACGGTAGTAATGTCCACCAGGTTGGAAAGGTTCTCGAGTGGCAACCTCGTACCGGTAAGTGAAGTGTATGCCCGTATGTGTAAGTCGAGGGATGCAAGTGGCTCAGGAGAATGCTTTGAGACATTCCTTGGGAAAGTGACTGTAAGGTTCAGCAGCGGACTTGTAAAGGGCTGTAATGATGATGATGATGAATGTCTCTCCGATGATGAATCTGGTACAACTATAACCAGAGCGTTATTATTATTATTATTACACAATACAATAAAGTGATTTGAGTGTACGCTGTAGGTACGACATTGGTTAAAAGCACAAACTAGAACATCTATACCGTCATAATATTTACCTTTCGTGACAAACTCACTCAATCTAGGCTATACCTCAACCTTGAATATAATTTGTTATATAATATGTAGGTTTATTATTTTATCATTTAATAATAAGTACTTAAACAAGAATTTAAATTTTTTCAGTTTTTCCTTTGATTATCATAGTCAAACAAACAAACAAATGCGTTTAAAACTAATATATATGGCGATTAACGTAATATCGAATTTAAAAGTACTTTATGACTTCAACTAGCTTAGGTAATGCATTCGTCAACTTTACAGTGAATTATGTTCCTGATGCTATTATCAATTATGTTAGTAGCAGTGATATATAAAAATAAAATCATTAAACTATACCTTTTACTTTAAAACCAAGCGTAATTTGCTGCCTCATGGCTGGTCGAAAGTTTCAGCACTTAAAAGCTCGTAGTAATTTAGGGCAATACAAGTTCATTGACATGATAATATCTAACCACATGACTTTCAATGTCGTCTCGATACGTCTGTGCTTCCACAGTTGTTGCAGAGACTACTTAAACTTTGGTAACCGCTTAATCACAAACTAAACATATTTTAATAAAAAAATAAGCGAATAAAATATTATCAGCAGTTACTTTTTTACACTGTAAGAATTTTTGGACAGCATTGCAATATTGATTTGAGGAACTTGTTATCTAGGTGTTAGTTAATCGATATAATAATGAAAATCTTACATACTTGGTAGAGCCACGCTGCAGTTATATTATAGTTGTAGCACGAATGGGTTGGTCCGACCGGGGAAGGACCACGCTCTTACAGGATACCAGCGTAAAATAGGAGTTTAATACTGCTGTGTTTCGTAAGATGAGTGTAGAGACCCGGAGACTCTTTTTTACTGGAAACGAGGCATTCCATTTTAGTACTCAGGGATGACAACGCATCTGCGTTTTGATTCTTAATCGAGGTTAAATGTAGATGTCTTTGGGCCATAACATCCACTCACTATCAGGTGGTGCTCATTTATCACCCTTATTCTATAAAAAAACCTACTAGAGTTTTTAGTGATTGTTGCGGTGACTATTATTTAGATCATGAAAAAAATTATTAATGAATAATTTATATATTGAAATTAAAATATCAATATAATCTTTTTGTAAAAAGTATAAGCCGACTAAAGAATAGTGCATATTAAATGCGTCGACTTCAGAATGTGTTATTGGGAAATTATTTTATTATTTTTGATTATTTAAAATCAGCTCATACTTTTTATTAAAAGCCTCATTTTCAATCTTGTTGAGTGACTTTAGAAATATCACAAGTTCGTTTTTTATTCTATTTCTATGTTCCCACTCTTAGGGCTGGATTGTTTTCTTCAAATTAATGTGCTATCAGCCCTGAAGCATATCTTTTAAATAAAAAAAAGAATAATTAACTAAACAAAATATTTAATTTTACGACACCCATGAGACGATATGGGGCAGTGGAATTTATCACACCGCTAAAGCACGGTAAGCACGGTAAAGCCGAAAAAAATACAAAAAAATCCGCAGGCCTTCGACATACGGTCGAAAATTCTTTGAAATAATTTCGCTCAAATATTCTCATACCTCCATCTAAAGCTTAAATTACCTTATTAAATTTCTTCAATTAATGTAAATCTAAAGGTAAATTATATCGAGAACAATTTTCAAATTTTGTCATTTATTTTGTATATTATATTCGCTCATTTAATATAATATTACATAATATTATATCACAATTACATTTCAATAATATTTTTATCTGAATATTTTAAAAGGTATCTATGTCAAATATAAAAAAAAACATACTAAATGTATGTTTAACAAAACTTATTAATATAAAATTTAACTTACAAATATATTTATTTAAATTAGAATAAGCGACGTTCATAAATGCCGGGCACGCGAGAGTTAAAAATGGACGAATTTATTCCACTTTGACTTTGATGTGGAAACCTAAAAATAATACAAAAGAATAATGAGCAGATTTAAATATAAAAAATTGGCCTAATTATGATAACTCATATATGTTTCTACAAAAAAATGTGTATAATAATATATTCGTCCTATACTTAAGTACCCACAAAAATGTCGCATCTGAACAAATTAATTTCATAATCTATATTACACAAGATGGCGTCTAGGAATAATTTGTTTTATTATTAAGTTATAATAATTTTTTATTGATTAAGTGTCTTATTAACCGTTTAAAAGTAATACCATAGTTTTTACTGACATTTCTTGAATTATTTGTACAATATCTAAGTACACACGAAGGCATATTTTATCAAGAATTTTTTTTTAATTAACACAACACGTGACAACTCTACAAGCGCCTAGCGAGTAACTGATTAAAGTGCGGTGTATGCACCGCAGTTGAGTGGAACAGAGTAGCTGAATGCAGTGTCGCCTCTAGTACGTAGTACATAATAGCTCAATGGTTTTATACAATGTTGAGTGGTTATCAGTAAGATGTTGCGGCTCATCTCTTATTTGCATCGGATTTTAAAATGTTGTGCACTGTTTGTAGCTTTTTGTTACATCATAATGAGAACAACATTTTCCAACTAAGATGTTGAAGAAAGGAAGAAAGGCTTTTGATACCACAACTTCCTATCAGTCGTCAAAGCTGGAGACGGCGTGAGTGTACTTGTAATGCCAGATATGCAATTCAACAGAGATATGGTTATCGTGTGAGTCGATATTGCATATTGGCGCCATGGATATTAAATACATCGATAACAATAAATGAACGCGATAAAGTGATAACTGTCAAGCGATTCAGAATAGCAATTATCAAACGAATGTACGATAGCCGCCGACTACGTATTAATGATACCGGGTTCACTAATTGAAAATAATATATTATATATATTTGAATACCTTGAATTTCTAAGCATAGGGAATGAAAAGGTAAATCAGTAATAGTTTAATATTATCAACTTTTTACGAAATATAAGAACTACTTTTAAAATTCTGAACTTATCTAATACTTATAATTATGTAAATTGTTACTTTTTTGGGTAACAGTGACAAATAAACATCTCTCTAGATATGATGTTTCATTATTCAGTAATTGGTATTTAGATTGTATCAATTCAGTGTTCATTTCTATTTGTGTTCGTTAAATCTCCAAATGTTGACTTCCGCTGAAAGTATTGCAGATTGCTGAAATACAATGATTTTAGATTCCATGGCCTGGTAATGGTGCTACAGTACGCTCGAGGTTATTATCGACTTTATACGTACCAAACCCACCAAATTAAAAAACGCAAGACTTGACAGATGGTGATGATTTATTTTAAATTAGATTCAAAGACTACAATATATCTTTTTTTTATTGTAGACATAAACGGGATATTATTTTTACTCCAAAGCTATAAACTTATTGAGGAAGTTACTAAACTTCTAGTGCTATACTAGTTTCTCAAGTAGTGACGCAAACACTACTCTAACGTAAAAAAACTCGGCGTATCAAAGTTCAAGTTGACGTCGCACGCTATTTACAATTTAAATAATAACGTAAAGATCCTCTTAGTCTCAATTTTGTTAAATATCTCAAACGGTTATGAATTTACATAATATATCCTACGGTTTGAAACATAGCAGACACACCTAGCAATGATGGGCTGAGATCTTCCATTTTTATCAGAAAAGAAGTTTAATGCTGCATTAGCAATTTGTAATTAGTTATTTTTCATGTAACAGTCTATATAAGTGTAGGGCGACCCCTACTAGATGGAGTAACGACCTAGTAAGAGATGCAGGAAGTCGATAGACGCATGGTGTGGCATTTCTTGTGCCTTTTGTCAGACGTGAACTGGTAATGGGTTGTTATGATGATGATATAGGGTATTACTTATTTTTGTCATAAAATTAGTATTATTATACAACTAAGCACCTTCACCTAATATCTATTCAGGCGTCAGAGTCAAACAAAAAACTCATTCGCTCAAGACGTAGGTACGCACGATTCGTTTAGATGATTTGTTGTTATTTAAGTTGCTAATTCTACTCCAATATTAGTCCACTATTCATCGTTTTACCTAGTCTCATACAGCTATAACTGTATTACGATAAGCTAGTAGCTAGCTCGCAAACTACATCTAACGCAGGACTGATTATGGATATTTTTGGTGAAATATGCAAACTATTACGTTGACCCCACATAACTTAAGACATGCAGGTAGTCTATGGATGCAAGTGGCTCAGAACCGTATTATGCTGTTATGGCTGTAATGATGATGTGGAATAAAAAATAATTTATACAGACAATGTTCTGAGGGGAGATTTTATCATTTTAATGCTTAAAATACAAGCGTAAACATGGATAACGTAAAATAGTTTCCATTTTTGTTCATTTCGTATTAGTAACATTTATACCATGAATAGTTATTACAGCTTATCACACCTAGATAACTCAAGCGATTGGCTGTGACATTGCGAGTATGTGGATTCAAATTCTGCACGAGACAGGTGCTGCGAACTGCAAATAATTGTTTTTTATGAATCTAAAACGCCTCCACGATACATCAGAAAATCAAAATAGCAACATAGGGCAACTTTTCTTAAAATAGGAAAACGTTTATCACGTTGCCACTGAATAATGACGATAAAGTAAGTAAAATAAAAACAAAAACCAAAACACTCGTAAGCATTAAAGGATATAATATTGGAATAAAGTCCAACTGCATAATAGTCTTTTATTACCGAGGTTGCGAATGCAATCGTAAACAATCACAGGGGTGCCTATTAAATTCCTCTTGTATCATAAACGGTGATCAGCAATTTCACATCGACTATTAATTTTAGCGGCTTTTTAACGCCCGCCATCGGCCGGTCCAAAGTTTACTCGGCAAGGAACAACTCGTATATAACTCATATACGTACCTCGCCAGCAGTTGTTTATGTTTGTCGACTGGCGCCTCGCGTATGTAATTGTTCGAACAAACATACCCGACACGCTTGATTTACTAATGTATCTAGTTTTAGCACTTATTCAAGTAGATGCGATTATCCACGAAAATATGAAACTCGCACTGGTTGAGGTTTCATTAACATCTGAGGTCGCAATGTCAGACACAGTGTCCTTATCATATACATGTTTTAAAAAGCTCTATGTTATTACCGGTTCCGTAGATCTCATAGGAACAACATTTGCCACATGGTTTAGCTGCAGGTTTTTAAGTTGTTGCTCATCACCTGGTTAGTTTTCTTTGGAAGTGGATATTTTTACACCGTCACTTCATATCAACTGTATACACTGTATGTAATTTATTTTCTACCATTAATATTATTATAATCATTATCATCATCATTATAGCCCTTTACAAGTCCACTGTTGAACATAAGCCTCTCCCAAGGAACGCCACAAAGCACGACCTTGAGCCACCTGCATCCACCGACTTCCTGAAGGTCTTGCCAGGTCGTCACTCCATCTAGTGAGGAATCACCCTACACTTCGCCTACCGGTACGAGGCTGCCACTCGAGAACCTTTTTTACCCATCGGTTGTCAGTTTCTCGAGCTAGCCCTCTCCATAGCTCGCTGAGCTACCTTGAGTGTTCTCATACGGCCATCAGTGAAGGACCACGTCTCAGTCCCATAAGTCATCACTGGCAACATACACTGGTTGTATGGTCTCGTTTTAAGTTTTTGAGGTATGCCTGACGAGAGTATGTGTCGTAATTTCCCGAACGCTACTCAGCCGAGTTGAATCCGTCGATTGACCTCTCATATAGGATGGACATACCTAGTCAGACTATTTGTTCCAGGTAAACATACTCATGAACAACTTCGCGCTTAATGCTTCCAACAACTACTGGCATAGGTGTGACATGGACGTTACACATGATCTTTGTTTTGTCCATGTTCATTTTAAGACTATCCGTTGGGAGACACTACTGAGGTCATTAAGTATAGTGCTTAGGTCCTCCATCAATTTTGCCATAAGTGCTATATCTTCGGAAAATCGAAGGTGTACTCGCGTGATGTACTTGCCATTGGTGTTAATACCGTATCCTTTCCGGTCCAGTAGCTTGAAAACTCTTCCGATTCCGTGAAGTGTTTCAGTAGCAAAGTGGCAAATTGAACTATTCGGTTTTTTGTACAATTTGCCTAAGGGTATATACATACCCTTCGTCAAATTGTGTTCTAAATTGTATTCTACGTTTATGGTACTTAAACCTTTTCGGAAACCGGCTTGTTCGGGAGGCTGGAAGTCGTCGAGTCTGCGTACGAGACGATTCATAATGACTCTCAAAAACAGTACGTAGACGCGGCTCAGAAGAAAAAATGGGTCTATAGTTCTTTCAAGAGAGCATTGTCATCTTTCTTGAAGAACTAGACCACCCACTTCTGCTCCACGCCTCTGGAGTAGTGCCACCATGGAGTTCGGAATTAAAGAGCTTCTGAAGGACTTCAAGTACCGGTTTTTCATCCCTTCCAGAAGCTTCATTGTAATTCCATCCTCGCCAGGGGACTTGCCGTTTTTAAGATGCTGGAGAGCCTATATATAACCATCATAGTAGGTATGTTTTTTTCTGTAGTCAATGTGTTATGTATAATTATCCAAGACATGTCTTAAAATAAATTGTATATCTGAATAAAATACATTTCTTATATAATCAGACCATTTACGACGGGTTATGCGGGTATGGTGCAAAGTGACTTGAAATACAAGAGTTTGAAGGGTAGCTAGTATGAAAGTACTGGCTCTGCGATTTGCAACCCACCTCCACAGTATCGTGAAGTGCTATAGATTGTGTGGAGAAATGTACGCCAGCTAGTGTGTTTTTAAAAACAATTACCTCTGTCTAGTAGTAGACTATAAAAACTAATGATTATTCTAATGGAAACTTATTTATTTCATCTCTAGTAAGACAACTTAAACTAAGGGTTACTTTAGGCGAAATTAATACATTATGGCGTTCTCTACCAGGTAACCCTGCTAGATGTACGTACTGTATCTTAATGTAGTTTGTTAAAAATATTAAAAATGTCTTGTGTCTAATAGTTTTATTACAAAATTTGCTAAATATCACGATCTACCTGTTATAGCTTTGCAACAAGTTCGCCTGGTACTTTCAATAATTCCCGTATATTCTTGTGCAGCCAAAACATAAAAGCAAATAAACTTCATTTCTTTCCGCAACTTTGCCAAAACTAGTGTATTGACTCAATCTGTGAAATATTTCTTCTTGTCAGTGTCTCTTGATTTGTTTCTTGCAGAACAACTTATTTTGTTTTCTGCAATCGCATTGAAGTTTTGAAGATTCTCATATTTGGCAAAGTATCAACGACTTTCGAGTCGCGAACGAGCTTTAACTATCATATGCTACTAAACATAATATCGTATTGTCTTTTCGCTTCGGTAGCTTAGAATAACTTTTCCTATAATATACAATTTTTTCCTGCTTCTATTTAAATTTTTATTATTATATTTTTAATATTACATTACTAAATATAGCATTTGTTTATTAATTAAACTTTTCACTTCCGTTTAAAAAAATCACATGTTTCGTATTTTATTGCAGTCGTTCTTTATTTGCTATTTGGGAACATTTCAAAGCTAACTATCGCTTGTCTCCAAGTGAAATATTTGTAGAACAGTCCAGTTATAAAGGTATCGGCCTGTCATTGGTGCGTAGCACTAAGCACTGATATCTTACGCAATATTTGTTAATAATTGGTAGCCACTATTATGTTACAGAAAATTTTATGTTGTCGTGCTTTATATTATGTGTGGGTTTAGGGGTAAAGTATTATGAAATTTGTTAAATTAATAGGTATAAAAGCGTAAAGAACGACCTTGTAAGAAGTTGTAGACATAGTAAATATTTGTGTTAAAAATGAAACGTTCATATATTATTGAGATACCGCACGTAGTAAAATCGATGTTATTGATTTTCACATGCTCAGTCACGCTATTTGGCTTTGATAGTTCGAAAAATCCTAACGTGTACGCCTCATGATCAATTTTATTTTTGTTTTCATCAAAATTTCGTTTAATTTTCATTTCAAAAAAATCTTTTAAATGTCTGATAATACCAGCGATAGGGATCATCCTGAGGGTAAATGGAAACTTATTCACAAAGATTTATTTCATTTCTTTGCGTATATATTATAATTATAATGCACAGACCAACTGACAGCCGTAATAATAATGTTTAACTACATTTTTTGTAAATGTAACTAAACAAATTAACTAAAAAAATACGCTGACTGTAAGATTTAATATATCTAGTTTTTAAAACATCCCTTTTTTAATAATTTTGTGTTTTGATTGAGACATACTAACAATTTTATATTGCAAGATCGTCACATAGCGGCATGTCGGGTGTAGAGCACTCATCGTGTGGGAGTTCTATAACGTCCTAGTCATTTCCTGTGTGTATCCTATGGAAATGCCTGAACGATTTAGAATCTTTTAATAGAAGGCGGTATAGTAACTCGTATTAACACCAGATGCATAATATTCGTCAACAAGAAGTGTCAAAGATTTCAGCATGCAAATACAAAAGAATAAATATCGTTTTATTTGGTTTTGCCATAACCGCCATGACTTACATATGGTGCATTCCCCACAACACAGTATTTTTGCATACTACACACGTATATTTAAAATACGTATGACGTAATACACAAGATTATACATTTGCACTAACCTACATTTTCGTTGTATTTGATATCATTCTTTTCATCACTTTCTGTAAAACTTGCTGATACTATCATAATCCCTAGCGATACTTAGAATTTACATTTGTTCCTTATGTCATCAATCTATATATCCTTATAATTAGAAAATTTGTCATCGTTATGTGTAAATTAATACCTGTATAATCTTTTAATGACCGATTATTAATGATGAAAAATTTCTATACAGATTGAAAGAGAAATTTTCTGTGATTTGAAACGCAATTATATTAAATTATATAAAAGATTGATGTATAAAATTGAGGTTTTAGATGGAAAAGAAATATTTACATAAGATCCGGGGTACTCTACTATGTAGCAGCTCTTTAGGGATGCAGTACGAGTGGAAAATGTGGGGGGGGGGGACCACGCTCTGTATTGGACCATATGATGCGACGAGGCCCGGAGACTGTCACCGGTGAGGTGACTTTGTGACTATTAGTATCTGGACCTTGCTTCTTAATTGAGGATGAATTTTTGATGGAACATTATAACTAACTTCACCTAAAGACTAGACTGGATAGTGTTGTTGTGTATGCTTATTAGTAAATATACATGCATAAAAATAAACTCTCAAGGTTGTCACCCAGAGGGGAAGGTAGAGACTACGAACTACCATCTGGTACGATTCTGACACACCCCTCGCTTCTTTCACACATATATATCAACGCATAGATGTTCGTTGGTTGAAAATAAAAAAGTTTTTTAGTTCGTTAATGTTAGCACCAGTAGGCCAGTAGCTAATATACAATATCGCCAAATTATACCGGCAAAATTCCGAAATTAGGTTTATGAGCCTGTACGACGTATAATGTAATTTGGTATGTTCTATAATGTGCACTATACATAATATAAATACACGTCTTATCATGTCTTTATATTCTATAATGTGCATTATACATAATATAAATATAATTAATTAAAAAAAAAACAATCGCGTTATAAATAAGCAGTTATTTATACGACATTGCAAATTTAATATACAAATTAAGGAATTAAATTCGCATATTTTTATTGTAATTTCAAATTTTACAATTATATAATTATACAATTGACAATTGACATATGATTTCTCAACCAATATAAACGAGAAAAATGATTGAATCAATCAATGGCTTGCGTCATATATAGAAGAGTGTTATTGTAAAAAATTCAACAATTTCCGCATATTACATAAAGGTAACTATGAATTACATCTTAGCACTGTGTTTATTCGTTATGTTTTTATTTGAATACGGTTTGTAAAATGGTTCTTTGAACTTTGAACCAAAAATGGTTTCGTAATTACGACGGTTTTCGTAAAAGTGTTAATTACACAAACACGTACTTGTAACTATAAATTTATTTCGAATTGTTTAAATGTTACGGCTCGAGCTTGACGAACTAGTAACTAAAACATTGATAGATAGCATTCCAATGTATTATTAAATCACGATGAAGCCATAGACATGCAATAAAGTAGACATCACAATGGATTTTACGTTCCAAAGTCAGAAATGTGCCACCTGTGCATGTTACTGTCTTCTCTAGTGTCATGGACATAATTTACGATGCAAAACATTAAACTTTTCGCGTCACATTTGTTTAGATCATAAATTTTCGGACTAATTTGTTGGCTTTCGGTAAACTTAGTTGTATACACTTTGAGTGAAATAAGATGTCAAGGTTTATGCTCTTTTTTGGTGTAAAATCTGAACGTCAAGTTAGACCGTTAGGTACTTCATAATCTTTAAATGCAGTTGTGCAGATACCTACTCCTCTTGTCTCTTTTATAGTAGCTTCGAAAGTGTGCTTTTATTGTTAATGTAGCTATTGAAGCTGTGTAAATAAATACTTAAAGCAAACGCGTCGAAGCAGTTTCTAATTTCGCAACAAGGGCTTTCAAAGTTATCGATATGTTTCTATGACAGTGTGTGAAAGCCTTCGCACTAAAATGTTATTTTATACATTTTCATCGATAACGAACATGTTAAACAAAACTAACATTGAACATAAAATTTTTTTTGACCGTGTTCAAAAAACGAGGATGATTTATATAACCATCGAACACGTATAGAGAATTAGAACGTGTATTTCTCCCCTTTCGCACCACCTCGCACTGTCTCAATTCTAGACACTAAGCTTTCTCTCAGTAGGATTACGTATTCATCTCTGGCTGTCCTAAGATGGTCTGGGGCTTATAGGTTCCCTACTTATTTGGGGCTTCTAACAAAAATGAATGTGCAAACTGTTTTACTTGACCAGGATGTTGTAAAAGGCGACTAAAGGATTACAAGTTTTATAATTTTGTAAGCGAAGGGGTTTTCTCTCTAAACCCATTTTTTGGTTAAACGTAATTCAAGTACATTGCTGCTTTTTGGACTCTGCCCACAATCTATATTGTGTCAATATTTCTCGGGAAATCGTCCCCGAGTACCGAGACAAACTTATGTCCGAAGTCGAGTCTTTGCTGTACAAAGTCTCGGATTGGTGGTGACTAAATCTAGTCCAGTTCGATCCCGAGAAGACACAAGTTTGCGCGTTTACTGCTAAAAAGAACCCCTTTATCGCATCTCCTCAGTTTGAAGACTCCTCTTGCTGTTTCAGCTAGCATCGGAATCCTCCGCATCGAAATGTGCTGAGCAGAGCGAAACAGTATTTCATGCCGGCACTTCCCTTGCGCAAATTCGGTCTTACAAGGAATACTGTTCTTATATCTGGGCCGGGGCACCCCCGTGTCGGCTCCTTCCACTTGATTGCATCCAGCGCAGAGCCGTTTGAATCGTCGACGACGGAGTTCCTCCTCATCGTTTCGTTTCACTGGCGCTGCGTAGGGACGTTGCATCCGTTTGCATTTTCTATCGCATCTATCACGAGGAGATCTGAAGGATTGTTGGGAGTAATTCCAGCCGCCAAATTTTCTTTTTTTTTGCTTGGCGGTCCACCACTATGCGTTTTACAAGGAGTTTTCTTCCTCGTTAAATTTCTCTATGAAATTGTTTACCAGAGGCGATTTTTCTGGACCAATAAGACTTTAGGGACCTTCAAGAAAAGAGCTAGCTTTTTCTAAATGGCCGTTTCCTGCAATTCCACTGGTGTTGCGGTTGTTCATGGGCGGTGGTGGTAATTTACCATCAGGTGCGCCGCATGCTCGTTTGCCCCATCTTATATAAAATTAAAATAAAAAAATTCGGGGATTACAGGCGTAACGGTCATATGTATGACAGATTGGCGATCGCAGTGTCAAAGGTTTACACCCTGGATGCCGCTTCTTGTAGCCTTAAAACACTGTAACCGTGTAAAACTGAGTTGGCACCACTTTCGTGCCTAATTCTGCCGCTAATAAGTATTGCATTTGCAGTGTTCCTGTTTAAGGGCTAAGTAGGTCAGCATAATTAATGGCTATGAGGCGATTCATCCTAGCTACTATCCGATTATAATTATTAGATACTTGAAACAGTTTAACAAAAATAAATAAAACAGTTATTTTTTCATCACAAAGCACACGGATATTGTAAAGGACAAGCGACATAAGTTCGTCTTCGTTCGTCATTACCGCATATTTTATTGTGGAAACCTCTACATGTAATCAGCGTAAGTAAATAAAGGAAACGGTAAGAAACTTGAAAGGTCAGGATTCTGCACTGTGTACACAATCAGCCACCAATATCAAGCGGTCAGTAACAGCGCGGGTCAAGGCAAAGTGTCAAAACAATACTCTTTACTAACCTCATCGTGTTGCTAGTAATATCTCAATATCACAGAGTCCCCAGTATATAATAATACTTTTTTTATTATTATTTTTAAAAAAGACGTTTGGATTTGTATTTGTAGTAGTGAGTGTATTGCAGCTTTGCTGTAGAAAATAATTAAGGGAGGGGAAGTATGATAGTATAATAGTGTCCTCGAGACCGAATTACGGTCACGGCGGCCAGCCTCAACGGAGACTAGCCATCGGCGCAGGACAGAATTATAGTGACCAAGTGTATGCGCAATCACAGGTGCACTCTCTATTCCTTCACTCTCATAATCCGAAGGAACGATAAACCGACACGACTGGAGAGATATCAAGCGCAGGACCAACGGATTTACGTGCTTTCCGAGGAACGGGAGTAAGACACCGCCAACTTCCTGACTTCGGGTAGCTACTGAGAATTTCTTCACGGAAAAACCATAAAATATAATTGATTTTTTGGCCTGACCTGGGATTCGAACCCAAGTTGAAAAATGAGTACACAGTCGATCTGTTTTGAACATATGCGTTATATCTGAGTGTCTCACAGGTAAGGTTACCTACTACGTATCGGTCCTAGGTTCTAAACCGTATTGTGGTAGGAATACTTTTCAGCCCAGAAGTTTGTCTATGTTGGTATCACACTCTTACATATTACTGCCACAAAGTAGCTTTTGCTTTGATCCCGTGTGGAAAGGGTAAAGAGTCAGTAAAAATACAGGCTGTGTGGCATTCCATCAAATGGTCGCCACTCACGGTCAGTTCAACTGATCATATCGAAAATACACTATTTAAAAAAATATCAACAGCTTTAGTTTGAAGTGATCAGTTTGAATATTCAGTTGAACTGACCATGTGTGGCGACCATAAGCCCGATCCGTCCATCTTAAATGCGTATCTGTGGCCTTCTTTCGTTTGTTGTTTGTTTCTTGAATTTCGTTCAACCGGTATCGGGTCAGAAATAATTAGTGTTTGAGACTGAGACAAAATCGGCGAGAACGAGGATGTGAAATACTTAGTCTAAAAGCCATGCATCGTTACTGTTCTCTAGCCGATTTAGTCTTTAGTATTTTGATCTATCACATGAAGTATCACATTAAATGAGGAAAACGAATTTAAAACCATGATTGCTTGTTTATTATTATTGATCTGGGAAAACTACTTCTAACTACAAGGATTCGACTAAAACGTTAAATTGACAAAAGCATTATAAATCAGTTAGTAACCTTAAAAGTTTTCCTTGACCTACTAAACAAGGAAACTGCGGAAAAATACGACGCCATTTCCGAAAATCGGAAGCGACGGCTTATTGAAAACTGATCACGTTTTTAGGGATATTTTTTATCGTACTGGTAAGAATACTTTTAAAGGTATTTTGTCTTATTTGTCTTTGATTTTATTTTGAAATTCAAAAACTAATACGGAACATCGTGTTTTTGTTAAAAATGTAAGAAGATGGCAAATCTTACATCTTCTTTTTTCAACAGTCCGTAAGAATCCACGGCCTTTTCCACTGATTGCCATTCGCTTACTGGTCGAATTGACAATCGTAGTACCAGAAGTCTCGCACTTTTGACGACGTTTCCGCTTTCGATGTTCATACGAGTAATTGTGGTAAAAGATATTTAATAATCTTAAATATCTTCTCTAAAAATCTTATATATCTTCTATTTAATAATCTCAAATATACCCTCTTTAGTAAAACTTTTCTAAACGTTTATCATTATGGTAATAGTGGGGGCAGGATTTTAAGCGTATTTTTTTTGGGAAATACAAAATCACATTAACTTAACATCAAATATGAATACTATTGTTTTAAGCTTTTATTGACAGCCTAAAAGGTTTTTGTAATTATTTATTTTGACGTTCCAATTTAACTTTCAAAAGTAACAAGACGAAAACTGAAACTTTTGTCTGTTTTTAGACAAAAATAAGAAAATTTTTAATCATCTACGTGAAAAAAATTAATCATCACCAAGATAACAATCAGCGACATATAGACGGACTCCGAGCTGAATGCCAAATTCTTTTTTTTTTTGAGTGAGAAAGATCAATAATAATTTTTCAATCTTTGAACTGAGTGAATAACGATAAATAATTTGTATTTCAAATATTTGAACCAATAGTTACGTAACATTATGCTGGCTTAGACGGCTGAATAAACTCTACTGGCTACATTCTGCTTGCTTAACGAATAATTGTATTCTAGTAAGTAAGCTGACTGGAAAGAATTCACTTCTAAAAGCGATAAATATTTTGGTTTCACTCGAAATCTGCTTATACAGAGAATATTTTATTTTTCTTTAATATTAATTATGTTTTAAAATAATGTATCTTAGCAAAGAAAATGCTGAATTTAAAATACTTGTGTCATTTATCTATTTAAAATCAAAATTAAAACAAAATAATAATCTTAATCATTTCTGGTTTTCAAAGAAGTATAATAATATAATGTAATAGTAACGATATAAATTATTATTATCAGTCCATTGCTGCATACCTTAGTAGTAATCAAAGGTTGAAAAAGCAAAAAGCAAGTGATTTACGTTAAACAAAACAAGTTTATCGCATCGGTGAAGGATTTCTTGACCGCGACAAAGAAAAGGAGTAAAGGTAGGTACACTCGCATTGCCCCATTTTGATAAAGCCGTGCATAGATTACACGGCGGCCACTCGGGCACTCAGGTGCATGTAATGCAGTGGACGATGCTCTATGTAAACCGTATTTTACATAAATATTTTTCGAAACTACTTCGTTAATTACTATCAAAAATATGATACCTATATTCTAAACGAGAGAAAACTTTGTGAGGTCACAGACAAAAGTCTCGCATCCACACATCATCTCACACGCACGCACACGAACAAAAAAGTTCAGCTCATAAGTTTATAATCAAGCAAGGTTTTTATCTCGTAGTCGTACGCAGCCCGCCGCGCAGCGCGCATGTGCCCGCCAACGCTGAAGCCTTATAAATACGCGCGTGAAAATTCATCCAACATATGAAAATTAAAAAGAAAAATATTTCAGCCGGAACATTCAAAGAAGCCCCGCGCGACAAAGGCGCCTAACAGGCGAAAAGTGGAGCGTTTTTAAGCCGCGCGGGCTTATTCGGAAAAATTATGAAAGTAGTGTGAAACAGTAGAGGTGTTTCTAAACGGAATACTACCGTTTTTCATGTTTTTTTTCATGTGACTACAAAAGCTATTGTTCGCTGCCAAGTTTCATAAAGGCATATTAGTATGGTATTTTTAGTGTTGTTTTTTTTTGCTTTTGAATGAGACCAGTGTTGAAAAAATATTACATAAAAGTGAACAGTATAGTTTAACTAAAGGAACAGTGGCAGAGTAATTCAGTTAGATGTATGTTCAACATAATATACAACGGGTCACAACATGACGGCAAAGTTCGGCTATGTAAGTTGTAGTTAAATTTTATTTTTGTAAATCTTGTGTTTCCCAGCGGACGATTTTCATTTCCGTTCCTCGTTATCGGTCGTGTAGATCCGTAGTAATTTTATTGTGTCTGGAAATGATTGAAGACTGACTTGTTTTCGGTTTTCTTAGGTAGGTTTCTCCGCTGTTCCGATAATATTGTTTTCAAGGCAATTGCCTGTAATCAGGAGATTGTGACTGATAAACGATTCAAATTAGATATTTTAATCATATTTTTATATCCAAGTACTTACCGGGGTTATGTGATACCTATTTTTTAGAACAAAATAAATTAAAAAAATATTCTAAAAATTCGTTATTTTTTCTGTGCAAATTTCGTTTATAGGTTTTTTCAGCAAAAGCAAAATAAATATTATTGAAATAAATTTAACAGAATCTCCACGATCAATTTACCCATTTTATTATGTTAAAATATAAAACAAACCTATAAATTATATAGTTTAATACCAATAGTACAGACCTACATAAAAGATACGCTGACGGAAGGCGTAATTTTGCGAGTACACAATTTATTATATGCGACACCTGAGTTTCACTAGTCTATTATTTCTTTGCAAAAGGAAAAGTATGAAATTTATGAAAGGAGATAAACTTGATTCCATACAAGCTTGGGCCCGGAGTGAACAAAGTACAAATATGTCTTATTTTGAAGATTTAAACATTTTTGCTACTAATGTATATAAATCATATTTTTCAGAACCTGGGGTTTTATTTTTACGTTATGTTTTATGATTTGTAGGTTATGTAGTAAAAATCGTTCCTGTGATAAGTGATTTGAATAAATTGAAAAGGACACAAAAGAATACAGCTTTGTTGTTATTGTTAAATAAAGTAAAATAAAACTCAACCTATTGAATATACTAAATTTACGGATTTGGACTAAATATCAGTTTTTGAATATTAATTTTTGGTCCGATTTGGACCAAAAATTAATATTCAAAAACTGAAGGTAGCCGGACTAACTATGACATTGGGACGTCAAACATCTCAGTCCCTCCCCCCCCCCCCGTGACCATGGTTGCTGTAAAGCACCCGAAACGTCGGGAATTAAAAATAAGTAAAAGTAGTGAAATAAACGCGATAAAATCCGTAAATTTAGTTTTATTCAATGTGTAGTGTTCGCGTAAATTTAAGAAATCATTAAAACTCAACCTATTTAAATTGTTTAATTATTTTCTGAATCAATCATAAAATGTCATCTATAAAAGCAGCCGGAAACTGTACATCGTTTGTTCTATTCCACTCATAACCCAACTAACACATTATTGTTCTTATGTGGGCGCAACAACCTAACGTCCTGTAATCCTAGAAAAAAGCCAATGGTCAACTTAAATAAATCCACGAAAATAAAAACATGAAATTCATCGACAAACACAGCCACAGCACCAAATGCGCGTGACAAGTTGAAACTCGAAGTTACCAAGTAAAATCTCCTTCGGAACAGACAATGATCAAAGAACATACAGCCTATTCAGTCGTGTCAGATAATATTTAAATGGTTCTTTTTAGGTTTAATATAGCTTATTTAACTATTTTTGTTAATATTTTTCTTTTATTCAATATAAGTCTCTACAGATTCGCCTGAATGTTTTAATATTTTTATATAGTAAAGGCTATTTAATTATACAAATAGCCTTTATTATCTATTGTACAGACAAAATACAGAAAAATATTTAAAAACGTGGTGGTTTTGGCAGGAATTTGCTCCTGTTTTATCGTTTAAATAATGGTTAATCTTAATTAAAATTAACGCCATTATCTTATTGCCTTAGATAAAATACAGAACATATTTAATAACGTTTTGTTTCTGCTATATTAAGAGCAATCGCTTTCGTTTTTCAGTTTAAAAAAATGTTTTATGATTATTCCAAGCACTACATAAATACCATCAACTACCACCAAAGATTTTTCCGGACCAATACGACTTAGGGACCTTCAAGAAAAGAGCCTATTCCTTTTTAAAAGGCTGGCAACGCGTCTGCAATTCCCCTGGTGTTGCAGCTGTTCATGGGCGGCGGTAATCACTTACCATCAGGTGAGCCGTATGCTCGTTTGCCCCCTCTTCTAAAAAAACCATTTAATTATGCTTACAATTTATCGTTTTATTACCTACATGTTTTTGTATAACTGTTCCGAACGATGTCAAGCACCCAATTTCATACATCTTTACGGAAATAATTTTGAGTGTTGTTTCAAGAGCTTATCATTAAACAAAAAAGAAATAAAAAATGTGCTAGATATGAACGTAATAAAAGTAATTTAACCATTAAGTATAGTGTAATGTAATTGTCATTTAACAAACACTGCTTAAAAATATAAATTGAATCAAAAAAAAATAATTAAGTCGCGGTACGCGAACCGAGTTCAAACCCCGCCAGCACCATTGAATTTCTTGTGATGATTTCCCGAATTTAATTTGAATACGTGTGGTGAAACAAAACATCGTGAGTAAAGCTGCATGTTAAAAATATCACTTAGACATATAGCACGAAGGACTCTTTCCTGCCCTGCTGTTATTTTTACAAAAGTGTTACCAAAAAACAATTTGGTAATAATTGGTTATGATATAGTAACGAAAGCTGTACATTGGTTACGAATAATCTATACACATGCTCAGATTTACATAAACACCCTTGAATATTACACTTAATTAAAATAACGCGTTGTACTTTTACTGAGCTCTGATGTAAGTATAACTTATTCGCCTTAGCCGTTCCGTTTTATTTGTTTTGTTGTTAATTGTCGATAACAAATAAAGCAAATTCAGGTTGTACAATTAATTAAATTTATTATTCTACGTATAAATGGTTAAAACCGTAAACCATCAAGAAAAGATAGTTGTCTATCGTTTCTTCGTAAAGTGCCGCCAAAACTAAGCCAAACTTATGCTGAACTCATTGTGACACACTCACGCACATTTATTATTGTTGTAATTCATTAGCAACCAACAACATAGTTTAAGATGCTTACGTGTGTGTGTTCAGCAGTAAACATTTACGAAATGTTAAAGAAGTAAAGAAGAAAGATGTGTGCGTGAGTGTGTATGAAAGAGTTGAGCATGGTTTCGGCGTTAACTAAATTTACGCTGCGCTCCGTCTATTTCTTTGTTGGTCCAAGGTAATGTATATAAAACAATAATATACATTATTCAAATTTTAATGTTTGGTAATAGTCAATGAAGAGCCGTGGTAGATGGCTAACGCTCGCTGTAAATATAACAGAACGCGAGTAACCCGGGTTCGATCCCCGCCAGCACCAATGAAATTGTTAATTGCAATAATTTTAAGTGCTGATTTACCATGCGCTCGGCGGTGAAGGAAAACATCGCGAGGAAACCTGCATGTCTGAGGAATAAGAGAAAAAAATATATTTCGAAGACATGTGTTTTTGTGTGACAAGTTCGCCAACACGCACTTGGGCAGCGCGGCGGATACTTCCTTGCCCTAAAAAAACCCCTCAGAAATGAGGGGAGGCTTGTGCCCAGAAGTGGGACGTATATAGGCTGTAATTTTACTTTACTTTACTAATAGTCATGAATTCTACACTTGGGCGCGAAACATGTCGCTTGATATGCGTAAATGAATTAAAGCGGGTTTAAAAATCTTCAACATAAAATGAAATAAAAACAAAAATCACAGAACAGCAGAATAACCAGGGAAAGTGTTGTTTGGTGGCATCGTAAGAAACTTATGGTGGAGAAGGAAAAGCAATAACACTATGGAAACAGAATGATTTTTTACTCCGTCCGTGTCCACAGCTGTACATAGATATTGCCAAAAATGCACCAATTTGATTGCTTGTCTCGAATCAGTTGTTCGTACTCGTAAGCAGACTAGTTTTTCAGTACAATCGCACTGATAATGCTGCTTACATTCACGAAGAACGAATACGTATTGAAGTATGTATGTTTAAAAGATAAAATAGTTATTTTTTCTTTTTTATGTCGTATTGGTTTTGTTTTCGTTGAAAGAATTTAAATTCGGTTACATTTACATACTCAAAGTATATCTATGTTAACATGTTTCAGGATATTAACCTAATAATCATAATATGTCTATAGTAACGTTTAATTTGATACAATTATATCGTACGGGTAATTATGGGTCATACCAGTTTCATTATCAAATCGTATGTAACGCTTCAACTGTGTAACGACCGTGAATTTTGACGATTAGTTTTTCAATACATTTTTGTTAAACAAGTTATTTTAGTCTATAATAATGGGTTTTATATTTGCAGACAAAAATAAGTACTTATTATGAAAGCCCAATGGTTAAAACAGCCATTCTTAAAACTCGGCTGGTTAAAAAGTTAACTGAGAAGAAAAAATATCCTTTGTAACTTTTACAGCTAAGATGAATCCATGTTTAAATTTATCAAACCGATTAAACTATAGGGCGTGCAAAATAAATAGAAACACATGCATATGTTGCACCTACGTGACTAGAAAAACATTACCCTTTTTGGTGGACAGTCGGGTAAAACAACAAGATAATATAAAATAGTTTTCATAAAAAAACTATGTATGTTTTTATTAAAATTGTCCATTAAACTTCACAAAAAATAAATTTGGATTCATCCCAAATTTATTTTATATATACAATGAAAATGAATAAACAACCCGACACCATATTATGAATATGAACATCCATATCACACACGGAATTATACAAATAAATTTATTGAAAGTTTCCAACAAGCTCTGCATCTATTAAAACTAGAAATCCTAGAAATATCAAATAATTTATGTAATGGGTGTGCCATTTAAATAATTTGATTTTTATAACTAAGAATATTTGTTGTCATTTATTATTAAGTCTAGGGTGCTAGCCTGCCTTGGGTATTCTATATGTCGTAGTCGTGTGTAGTAGTAAACTTTGGTCAATGTAAAAATTCTTACCGACATACATTTTTTCACTGCCTACCATTATTAACTGTATTTCGGCAAGTTTGTTAAAAAGTATATTATATTTTTTATAGAAAAATAAGGGATGAGCTGATAACAATGATAGTGCTCGTCAGTAGTAGTACGTCAAGTAAAGAACCGCAGCAAGATTTAAGTTAATTAAGTCAATAATAACGAAATTCTAAAACAGCTGCAATTATTTGCATACATGATGTGATATTTTACTGATAACTTCACTAAATTAATTATTAAGATAGTGTATTGCTGAATTTAGGAAACACCAAAGGGGATGGTGGTTTTACACTTACGTCACACACGCCAGTTTACTGGCCTCCTATCATTTTTAAAATGGTTTTAGAGAAAGGAATTATTCCCCGCGCTGCCCCAATGCGTGTTGACGGGCTTCATTTTTTTTGAACACGTGGTAAATCAGAACATAAAATTGGAAGTAACAATTGTACGGATGGCACCGGACCTGGATTGCGTGCATACTGTGAAAGGGGCATGCCCAGTCTTCATAGACACTTCGGCCATGAGTGCCCACATATAAAAGCATATAGATATGATAATATGCAATTAAAACAATGAAATGGTAAAGGAATTGCTTTAAAAAAAGTCGGGGTTTTGAAAATATTTGAAGTTTTTATTTTCACAAATGCAGTTTTTTTAACAACTATTTTTATCGATTTTATCGCGTTTTATTTCTTTGATTTTTAATTCCAGACATTTCGGGTGCTTTCCAGCACCCATGGTTACGGCAGACTGAGGTGACCGACGTCCCAATGTCAGTGTTAACCCGGAGTACCTTCAGATTTTTAATTTTTATTTATTGTCCGATCTACAGAATGAACTTACTGTGTCTAGAAGTCTTGCAGTGGTATGCTTGGGTTTTTAATTTCATTAATTACCAGGGTCCTAAGCAGGTGGTAGTAGCAAGCATCCTTCCTAAAAAAGAATTTATATATTAGATATTATATAGAATTTATATAATAAAATACACTTTACGACTAATAGTGATGACTTGCAATTCTAGCCCTAAGTAAAGATCAGCTAGGGCTTAACTTTATTCCTTCCATAATGCTGCTCCTCTGGTTATTACAGAGTTCTATCCGGTAGCAACCATTAAATCTTATATGCTCACCATAATAGTAGCGAGCTTGCTTTAATTGGTATGTGACACAAGCAATTAATATTAAGTCGCTGTAAGTTAAAACAGGAAATTCCCTAACATTTTAAAGTCTACATTTATATTTCTAAAGTCTGCCTGCCCTAGCTCTATTTAGATTGTTTTCCCTAGCATACTCAGAAAAATCATTATTTGTCTCCATATTTTGATGAACTATTTCAAGTATTTGAGCCGCATCATCCCTGTCCCTTATTTTTGTGTGGAATTTATTAACTATAGCAGAAGCCACAGCAGTCTATCATCAAATGTGTAGAAGCCCTGTTAAAGTAATTTTGATGAAATATTTTAAATTCAGTTTTAAAAATGCCATTCACCACCTCTACTACCCATATCGACACATAGTCACGGCTCTGGATTTATTAGCATATCTTGTCATTAACTGAAATTCACCATCTGCTGGAGACATTTCTGCGACCCTTAGACATCCACATCTATCCTCGATTACAAATCAAAATGCAGATGCGTTGTCACCCGTGAGGACTAAATCATTTTCTCGTTTCCAGTAAAAAGGGTCACCGGTTCTCTACACTCACCATACAAAACACAGCAGCATTAAGCTACTATTTCACGCTGGTATTCTGTGAGAGGGTGCTCCTTCCCCGGTCGAGCCGACCCATTCATGCTACAACTATACTTCTAATATAACTGCAGCATGGCTCTACCAAGTATAACACACATACATAGTACTTGTCACTATGTATGTTTGTTATCGCAAAATGTAGTTAATCACAAAAGAGACATACTTGCAATGCTGATGGAACTGTTACAACATGGTAAAAAACATTGTGCTTTTATATAATTAGTTAGCAGTACACTGTGTGATGTATGATCTAAGCTTTGTTGTTCTGGGTGCAATACATTACTCACTTCAGATTGCAACGAGGATGGACTAGATGATTCAGATGGTTCCCGTTCTGCAGTTGAACATGATGCTGTTCTATCAGTTCATTGCCAGTAATTATGATATACACGGCATGACAACTGAAATAATGTAAAATACAAAAAATGAAGTCAAAGTGAAAAAATAAAAATAAAATAGATTTATTTCAAACTCAAATATAAATAAAATATTTATCAAGTTAAATGTTACTGCACAAGGACGGATTTAATGCCCTATATTATTTAATAATTAAGGACTGACAGACTACCAGCAGTCCAAAAACAATGAAAAATCAACTGTCTCCTTTCTTGGTAGTTGATAAAACTGGTTAATCTCATAAATAAGCTAGTATGTTTGTCAGATACAGCTAGGGCAGATGTGAAAAAATAAAACAAGTTCTTGAGTTGATATACAATCAGTGTAAAAACATGTATAATTATCAGATATATGGATCACATTTAATAAATTGAAATGTTAAACATGTTAAACACTTACCTCACGTAGCGCAAATAATTCCTCACGTGGAAAATCGAAGACAAACAATGTGTGTGATCTTATTCTCATAAGTGTCAGTGCCACAGCTGATGTATAGATGTTCAAGACGAACTATTGGTGCATTTTGCGAGTGCCACACTACACGTTCACTGTACTCGAAACTTGTACCTAATAAAGAAGCTACAATTATTATATTGATATTATTCAAGTAAACTCAGTTATAAAGCATTTCTTAGAGGAAGACATACCACATCGTGATATCTACCAACTATTTACCTGCTGTGTTCGAACCAATTGTTGAGAGATCAACAATTGCATTTTACTTTTATAACAAAACAATAACATGATAACAACACGTAATTTAATTCTTGTGACATAACAGTGACAGCGGCCTACCTGTCGGATACGATGTTGCCACTTAACGGTCATAAAATCTATGGAATGATATCGATTTTTATTCGATTAATAATATCATAAAAAGAATAATCTTTGACGCGTTTTAAGTTCTGCACGCTTTTTAAAATATAATTTCCTTTATTTATTGAAACTCTATTTCAAATGTATTTTTAAGAACAGTTAGCTTGTGCTGTATTGTTTTGTTATGCTTTAGAGAATTCGTGGTAAATCAGCTGGAAATTAACTTCTTGAATTATCATAACATGATTCCATTTTAAATGTTATGTTAAAAACAGATAAGAATAACAGTTAACTTGTGCAGTAGCGTTTTGTTATACTCTAAAGAATTCTTGGTAAATCAGCTAGTAATTCGCTTGTTTAATTATCATAACTATAAATGTGAAGGATGTCAATGAATTCAACCGAGCCTATAACAACGGTTGTTTTAGTTTTTAATGGTTGACTGCCGCTTTTGATGACTTGAAATTAATAAAAACCTATTTTGCGCAATAAGTTTTTTCTCTTTGGTAATGAATAAACCACAGAAACCCCTTTAATGTATAATAGTCCTTTTTTTGATACAAGTAGCACATTTTAAGGAACCGCAAAAACAACTTTGTTATTTATACAAACACTATGAAAAACAAAATAATTTGTTGCTGGCGATAATGACAGTGGTATTTTGACTCGATTTAAAATATATGCTTGTTACTACTGAACTCTTCATGGGCCTGCGAGTCCGACTCGCACTGAACCACTTTTTTTCAACATTTAGTTTTATTCTAATAAATAGTTTTTTCGTTTAAGCGGAGCTCTTTTACTTTAGGTTTATTACCTCTTTATCTACAATAATCAATCTGAGTAAGTACAGTGTGTAAATACGATTCTTAAATTGTAAAAATAATAATTGGATTTGAACATCTTAGGTAGGTATTTAGTTTTATTTATTTAGAAAATATTAATCTCGCAATTATTTATTGTAATAATATAATTTATCACACAGCTAACGCCCTCATTAGCAATGTAATGGTGAAAGAATTTTCAAAATCGGTCTAGTAATTTTTGAGATTAGCCAAAAAACGTATTCATTGAAAGTAGCGCCCTCAATAATAAAATTAACCCTATATTAGATATCTAAAATTATACATAACAATCTAGTGGTGAAAGAATTCTTAAAGTTGGTCAAGTACTTTACGAGTTAAGCGAATAAAATATTCTTTGATAGTAGCTCCCTCAATAATAAAATGCATCCTACGTTTTAAGCACCATAGCAAAAAACGATTCAACATAGCCTAATCCGCACACACAGTAAAAACATAACCATCCTTTTTCGTCTGTAGTCGGTAAACATTTGGTTAATAACGGTTGCGTATCGACTGCTTTGGATAAATATCCATTGTCAACGGTTATTTTAAACCTATATCATAACATCGTAATAATTATCGAAAGATCATATAAGCATTGTAATAATGACACCATAAGTAATCGATTGAAAAGGGGAATCGATTTTTTAATGATTTTTGTGATTGGCAACATTTTTTATTTTATTCACTGACTAATGAATTACGTATTTACCTAATTTTATTTTTATCTTTTCGGTACTTTTAATTTGTGCAAAAATATTCCCATTGTTTTAGGATAAATGAATACCGCGATTAATAACCATAAATAAAGATATATTTTTTTAACAAATGCACATTGTTGGGCGTTCGATGGCCTAATATGGGCATCCCCCTTTACAGCGAACGACCTAGCCACTACGCTACACCGGTTGTACGATTATTTAAGTATTGACTTCTTCTTGTTGAAAATATATTATATATTCAAACTAAATAAAGGAGTATTAACCATACAGAAACGTTAAAAATTGTATTATTTTTGTTACACCATGTAATTCATATATTGGAAATTTGTGATGCCTGGACATTGCGACAACGAGACGATGCCTACATACGGGTACATAAACCCTTACTGTAAAAATTAGGAACGGATTTCCGCAAATTAACACCTAGTCTTATAAATTATCAGTTTATACCGCTGTAATCAAGTTTGTGTCTACAAATATTAGTATAAAAGAAGAGACGCCTGGGTATATTTTTACACCTTGGTTACTCAACAACGTTCCAACGAAAGTAAACAGTAATTAGCATACGACTTTTGAATTTTATGATGGAATCTTTCAATGATAGAAACAAGTCAATAGACATTACCTGTAATGTATATCTAACTGGTTATTAATATAGCAGCTGCAAATTGAAACATTTTTGTAGAATAGTGATAACCACACATAGTCCATTGGATGGTGTAAAAGTATAAAAACTGTGAGCCATAGGTACTGTTTATGACATAAGATAGTAAATAAATGTTTTTATATTTTCTTATTCCCTTCACTTCCAATTTAATACTTTAAGGTAAACGACATGCGAATCGTTAATTAATATATAGAATATACGGTAAACAAACTTTAGGGCGTTTATCACTATATGATTTTTTTAATGTAATAAGGGTAACAACATGCACACAGTCCACCTGATGGTAATTGGATGCTGTGGCCCATAGACATCTACATTAATCCTCGATTAAGAATCAAAACGCAGCTGCGTTGTCACCCCTGAGGACTGAGACGGAATGCCGCGTAACCAGTAAAAAAGGGTCTCCGGATCTCTACACTCACCATACGAAACACAGCAGTATTAAGCTGCTATTTTACACCGGTATTCTGTGAGAGCGTGGTTCCTCCCCGATCGAGCCGACCCATTCGTGCTACAACTGTAATATAGCTCTATGGTCTATATATGGCTCTACCACGTATGAAATGATGACCTGGTAATATCTGCAGGAAGTCGATGGATAGTAAGTGACATTCATTGGAAAGGCCTATGTTGAGCTGAGTTGACTGAAATATATACCGAACGTTAAACTAATACTAATTTCTCTCTTCTTCTATTGTTCATTAAGAATTTATCTATTCTTATTAAGATCTACTCTATAGTTATCTGTTCTTTATTAAGAATCTAAATGCAGATACATCTTCACATTTAGGGACTAAAATGGAATTTCTAGTTCCAACTAAAAGGGTTCTTCAGTTTCTATCAATCAGGGACAAAATACAGCAGCATCATGCTGTTATTTACGTGGTTATTTTGGACTACTGCATACCATCTGTATCGAGTCTAGAGTGGAGGTTGAATTTCTCAAAATTACCTTACGACTACATCCCAGCTATCTTGACTTAAGAGAAGAGACTGTTTGATTTTCTCAAGATTACCTTCCTACTTATAAGCATCGTAAGTTTTAGTAGATAATTATTAATAAA
The DNA here is from genome assembly GCA_036936625.1 of Parnassius smintheus behrii. Classification (NCBI taxonomy): domain Eukaryota; kingdom Metazoa; phylum Arthropoda; class Insecta; order Lepidoptera; family Papilionidae; genus Parnassius; species Parnassius smintheus. Next base: position 32,639,725 of record JAUPFT010000015.1, on the reverse strand, counting down.
TCGCGAAATACTAATCTGCGACCCTAAAGCGCCTCATCCCACCATTTAGCCATTCTTTTAAATTCTATCCTGCCTAGTCCTTAACACTCCCGATAGCCTTATTTTATTCACTAACGGCTCAGGTTCTGCGGAATGCGTATAATAACGGTGCTGAATTTCAATAATCAATGTATAATAGGCACCAAGAAAACCGTCTGTAGACAGATCAGTCACCGAAGTAATTCTGTAGGTACTCCGTTTTTAAAAACTGACACATTTTATTTTTATTTAATCAATTTACTCTATGTGGTTTTTTTATTTTACATGTAACCTTATTAAATCTAAGAATTTAATCATGGATCACGTCATGTAAACTACGTAATTATACAAATATTTTTTACTCGTGCCGCATTTAGCAAGAATGTTGTTGACAATTATATCTTTTGTCTGCTCTGAAGTAATTATTTCTAAATTCCACCTCTTCCTCATTATTTTTTTGCAGCAGATATTCATTTTTGATGAAAAGTGTGTTGGATTCATGTACAAAAAACCTTTTACTCTGATCGGGTGTTTTATTGCTCTAGAAATATAAATTACTACTCGATGGAGAAGCGATAACTATGCAGCGGGTGGTCCGTCCACCTCCATTATATAAAAATTAGCACCTGGCCGGAAGTCTAAGGCCATATAAAATTGAATATGGTATCCGCATACAGCGCCAAGAACGTAAGCGAGCTAGGTAAATTATACGTGTCGTATCTATTCACTGACAGATTAAATCGATTAGGACACCTTGATTGCGTGATCTCTGAACTTGCTTTTTGTTTTAAATATACAACATATAAAGCATAATATCACGATACCTATCATGTTACTTAGAGGTGACATGAACAATGTAATTATTAGTTATTTACAGTTTCAAATACCGCAAGCTTAGTTTCATATTCCATTGTGACGCAACGCGAGGCTTTACGTTTGTTTGCGACGAAACATTCGTAGTAAGGCTGCTATGCGCTTACGCTGGTGATATTTAAGCTGAGGTTAGCCAGATAGCTGATATGTAACCGTAACAATATGGTACTCAAATAAAGACATCATGTTTATTATACAAATTCCATGAAGTTCACTCGTGGCTTCTTTAAAACTTCATCTGCCCACATACAACTGTATCCGCAATTAGTATCGCCGTTGCGCTGGTGAAAAGGTTGGTTATATTCTTAACTAAAGGCTACGTATAGACATTCAGTGAGGGAAACATGGTAGAGCCACGCTGCTGCTATATTATGGTTGTAGCACGAATGGATCGGCTCGACCGGGGAAACTCACGCTCTCACAGAATACTTGCATAAAATAGCAGCTTAATACTGCTGTGATTCGTACGGTGAGTGTAGAGATCCGGAGACGCCTTTTTACTAGACTCAGGATTGACAACGCATCTGCGTTTTGATTCTTAATCGAGGATAGATGTAGATGTCTATGGGCCACAGCATCCACTTACCATCAGGAATGTGTGCTCGTTTGCCACCCTTATTTTATAAAAAAAGCGCAGCGAGTGGTCTTCTGTTATTGCGAAGAACTGCATGATAATCTACTTTTTTCCTAAACGATCAAAACTTAAAATTTAACGAATTATTCAATGTATGAAATCAAATACTTAAGTTTTTAACAACTAAGATACTATTCTTTAGAGTATTTATTTTTCTAAGAAATAGTCCCCTCAATCACTTAGCAATTGGATTGTTTATGAGCAACAAATTAAAACTCAATCTACATTTGTTTCTTGCCAATTTGTAAGTAATACTGAATAATCGAGATAAAAATGCAACATAATATTTTCTCAAAATTGCCACGCCTGAATTCATACCGACAGTACAGGATATTTACCAACAACGGACATACAAATCTAAAAAGTCCGCTTAAACTAATAATTGACCCATATTTTTTTATTTTACAAGGAACCGATATACATTTATCATAGTCGTAAAACAAATATGTACGTTACATTATTTGAGATAGTGTAAACCACTTCGTTCATATACGACTCGGGAAGAACGAACGAACACAAACTTATATTTTTCATTAATCAATTCTGTAAATCAAAATTAAAACGTTATAACTTATAATAAGTACATAACGTAGAAGAAGTACAAAATAGATTGAAAGAAAAATAAAGTAATGTTAAATAGGCAGGACGACAGTCTCACATGTAAACGCGTATTAAAACGTGTGAACATAATAATGAGACGACTTCGTAACTGTTTTTCTCGTGTCCTAACACCATGCTGGTAGGCGATTGGAAATCGCGACGTTGACTAAAATAAAGCGGCTTGCGTAGCGTTGGCGCCGACTCACTCTACGGGGATCGTTTTACAAACGCGCCGTGAGTACTTACGTTACGTTAACGAGTTAATATAGTATTTGAAGCTATATTATGTTCTGATTAACAGATATAGAATATGAAATAGTTGCCCTTTGAAAGCTATTCTTTGTTCATATTGTAGCTTAGTACGGTTTGCTATTTTTTTAAGTTAAAGTGAAAGTGAAAGGTTGTACACTTTTTTTTGTAATGGGTAAAAAATGTTTAACTCGCGTCAGGACACGTGACCTGATCGAAAATTCGTGAGACGGATGAAGAGAGAGAGACATCCGGCGCGGAGTAGGAGAGGATGTATCGCCCTCTCTTTCTACGGCGCGGCGAAAATGTATGCCTGCGCCTGCTGTTTCGTTTAGGCGGCGCAGCGCAGGGCGCTTGCGCGAATGTTCGTGTGTGCTTATGTTTTTCTGAGAGATAAACTTTTTAATCCTATACTATTAAACGAGCAATTCTTGTATATATGTATATATATATATATATAATCGGGATCTCGGAAACGGCTCCAACGATTTTCATAAAATTTAGTGTCCAGGGAGTTTCGGGGATAATAAATCGATCTAGCTAAGATTTATTTTTAGAAAATGTCTTTTTGTCCGTGTTTTTAGGCAATTAAAAACTGCTACAATATAGTTAGAATAAGAAGGTAAATTTTGACAGTTTGGTAATGATTATAAATAGCTTATTGGTATAATGGGCGGTCACAAAATCGTAAAACCCCGGTTCGAGCCCAGACCGACCGACCGACTTTTTTTTTTTTTTTTCAAGTTTCTTTCTTTTTTGAGAAAATATATTTTTTTCGAGCCCTTTTTTTAGTATTTTTTAAAAACACGAAAATTTAAATAAAAATAATTGCACTCATGATTTTTTATTCAAATAACCAGTTCAGTTTTTTCTGTTATGTCGCTAAGATCAAAAAATATTATTTATAATTCATCAGTATGTAATTTGTATCTAAATATAATTTCCAAAACACACGAATTAAAAAAATCGAGCGAAAAATACCGAGCAAAGCTCGGTCAACCGGGTACTGTAATATAAATTGCCATGTTTGTGTACGATAGCGCAATAAATAAATATTGTATTCTACCACATATATAATAATTAAAGCAATTCGTGCAAAGTTATTCCCTAACCATTCCGAAATATCAAAAATGCACAACGTTAATATTCAAGTTTTCACTTCTGCCGGCACTCCCGGAGTGCAACCCGTCGTTTTTTTTTATATACAAGTAAGAGTAATGAACACACATTCAAACAAATAGATGCTGTGATTAGACGTATTTTCTTGAATAGGATTCAAAACAAACATGCGTTTAAACCTCTGGGAACTAATGTTATCAATATATGTAGTACATGTAGTAGTATGCTTCAATACTGGGGTCAACAACGGTCTCTGGTTCTCGCAAACTACGTTACTTATCTTACAGTAAGTGACCCCTCATCGTTATTCCACTATATAACACATTCTTTCATCAGCCATAATACAGCTGTAGGGTAGCCTATCACGTAATACTACTGCATTAACGAACCTATTTCAAGGACCCGTTTCTTCACTTTCTACTATATATTTCTATAAAAATATATCTTCTTTGACATTGTTTGTCTGAAATATATTTTGGTAAAAAGTAAGCAATCCATACACTCACAACGACACATAATCATATTATTGGCTTCCTCCATTATGTCTAAATATTTGAAAAAAGGTCGTTGTATAGTAATTTGTGTGGAGCGTATCCCTCGTATTGCTGAATCCGATGCAACTTTTGGTAGCTATCTCCTTTGAAACTAATTGTCCAATTTCCATGAATCTGTGTACAGTTCATCTACGTAGTATGAACTGTGCACATAATTTTAATAATTTATCACGACCTTAGCTATTTTCATTGATAAGAAAAATTATACGCTTATATACACACAAATTTGTATCTCTATAGAAGATCATCATCATCATCATTACAGCCCTTCACAAGTCCACTGCTGAACATAGGCCTCCCCCAAGTAATGCCACAAAGCACGGTCCTGAGCCACCTGCATCCATCGACTTCCTGCATGTGTAAGACATCCATCAGGTCAGGACAACCATCATCCAGGTCGTCACTCCATCTAGTGGGGGTCGCCCTACACTACGCCTACCGGTACGAGGCTGCCACTCGAGAACCTTTCTTCCCCATCGGTTATCGGTTCTATATATATATATATATAGGGACACAGGCAGGAGATGGGCAGCAGCATCTTCCTGATAACAGCAACTATACGACAAAAAAAAACTGTGGTTGCCAACCCGCTCGCCAAGCGTGGCAACTACGGCAATATACCCCCCATGAACAATTGCACAAATATAGAAGATGTAGAAAGATAATATTAGGACTTTGATGTTTAATTGGGGCATAGCCCTCTTAATCCTTTATCACGGTCGTTAAGAACGAGCGAGGGCCTTTGCGTCTACCGAAGTAGGCAATATTCGACAGCAATATATCACTGTTAACGTAACTAGTAAAACATGATCATCACAATTCCCAGTCTTAGGTTATAATAAGATATAAAAGCTGTACTGTATATATGGAAATTATACAGAGTGGTATTTAAAAGAAGGCAAGTGCTATTGTTTAAAGGAAAGAAAAAAACACACATTGTCAATGTTAATCTACTCGATAAACAATGTTCAGAGCATCCGTACCACAAATTTGCTTAACTATATTGACGCTTTCCATTTTCAAGTAGACACATCCGGAAACCATAGACGTGACTACGTTTTCAAAGCTAGCTGTATGTTATATTAAAATTATATTTATTTTAATATATTCGCATTAAAAGAACAAGCTGCGGTCGTAAAACTATTTTGATTTATTGCCGTATTATTATGGAATGTCGTTATAACTAGATAAAAAATAATGGCGCCGCGATAAATATTTCTAAAATGCGCTAATAAATGTTCTATGTTTTATTTAATACTAATTATGTATATAATAGATTATTATTCGTCTTTTATTATAAATGGTGATCATAACTTTATAGCTACATAAAAACTTCGAACCGGAGTTTTCGAACGGATATTGCTGATGATATTATTTTATTCGATTTGGAACATAAACATAATTTAAAATAAACTCAATTTCTAACTTGTATATCATTTTGCAACTCATATTCAGTTATCAACTGATACCTGAATGACGCCTGATACCATACGATTCACTACATTCGTATGGTGATGGCGTATGAGAATTCATCACCTCGTACCGTCTCGTCGGTGTTATAAGAGGCAGTTTTTAAGCCTTTAACCACATCTCTTACGTTACTGTTACCGTTTCAGCCGATTACCTCCACTATTAAACATAGGTCTCCCCATAGATTTTATCATAAGGGAATATTTGCCATAGTTGCCATTGGCCACGCTTGGCAACGGGTTGGCAGTTGGCAACCGCAGTTTTTGTTATTCTAGTCGTTATTAGAAAGACGATTCTGCTCATTACTAACTACTGCTATTACTTTGCTCGCAATAATTTTCTATAGAAACTTAAGCGTAAGCGAACAATTTTACAATGTACAATGTACATGGTGCTGACGTTTGCAAATTTATATTTTAAGAAGGATTGTTATAGCTTTTCGTTGCTCTCATGGTAAAGTAACAGAGAAAAATGACTTAACTACATTTTGAACATAGACAAAAGGCCGGGGATCGAAGTTATACTCATCATTATTTGCGTAAAATAAGCCATAAAAGTTAATGTTTATAGATTGTCACTTCATTTAATTTAATCTTACTTTTTAGCTTACATAATGTATTACAGGTAAGTTAGTGTTTAAAAATGATTTATTTTTTCGCTTCATCTCCAATACCTAGTACGATTTGACTTCGCTTTTGTTTATTATTCTAAAAAACATAAATTGTCAAATTTTTCATTTATTGTATAAACATTGAAAGGCATTCCCTCTTGAAATACTAAAAAAATATATCAGATATAATATCAAATGTAAAATACATCGATCGGTGACGAGAAGCAACATCGAAGGAGCGAGATGTCTGATACTGTGATTGTCAATCCGATTGAAGTATGGCAATTCAATTTGCTAATTTGCAGCTAATCCACCCTACAGCGGAAAAAGCCCATATACGACGCTGGAATATAACGGGCTAATAAACAAGATGGGATTCATTGGGGTATGGGGTAATACACTATATTTTTCTTACACCTCTTTAGTAGCCTTTCAAATTGACTATTTACTCTTTTTCAAGGCTATCTTTTGTGTCTCATTATTAGTTATCAATAGGCGAGCCATGAAGCGCAGGGATAACACCCTCGCACTGGCAATGCGGCTTGCCACACTTCACTAGCCTATGTGTAACTTTGGTTTGATTATTAATCTATACAGACTCCTACCTATTAGCAGGGTCGTGTAATGCATATACCTAATCGTGAAAAAAAGGCATCGTGTAATGCATATATTTAAACATAACACTATTTATTTTAGTACAATCAATTCCAACAACTATTTCAACTAGATTCTAAGACTAAGTTTACATGATTACAACTTAATATATATATGTAAGTATTTTATTCACCAATAATATCAAAAAACCAATAATAACATACTTATGTCTCTTTCCCAGGTTACCACAGCTTGCCGTCTCTGCGAAGATATTGTGCCTCCTGATGGTAAGTCTACTTATAAACATAATTACAATATCAAATAACAAGGCAAGAGTTTCTAATACCTTGAACCAGTAGATTTTTTTTGGAAAATAATACTGGAAGTATAATTTCTAAAATTGAAATAAAAAGGTAAACTGTGATCAACACGATAAGTTTCATTGTTAAATAGAATATTATAAGTAAACAATTAATATTAAGTACATAAATAAAAATAATTTGTCAAGTGCGCATTGTGACGACACGCGTAAGGTTAGGTTGTGTAAATTATTTCTGTTATATTCTAAAGAGAAAGTGCTTAAAATTATTTTTATTAATAAAATTTCTTATTTTTTACGTGATATAGACATATCTCTGAGATTGCATTCTATTTTGCCTCCAATCTTAACATATAACATAAACTCTCACGCCTGTTACTCAGAGGAGTAGGCAGAAACGACGGGCTTACATGTAGTACGATCCTCACAAGTTTTTCTCTGGTTTTTTATATCCGTATATCTACAAATAGAAACTCGTCGGTTAGAGGTACACTTAACATATCTCATCTTCAATGTTTTACCAATTTGGTCGATAAAGTTCCGTCTAGAGTGTCGCTTGCCGACTCTCTCTTTCAAACTACCAAAGCTGAATAGAAACTCTTAATACCTTCAATTGAATGATTGTCATGTCAAAAAAATTAAGATACGCAAAAATTATAACTTCCAAACCTGCAAACCTACTTCCAAACCTTTGAAAAATATCTCTGACCACTCTTCTTTAGAAACCACAGAAAGCTCGAAATTATAAGCTTCGTTTCTTTGCAAGCCTAGTCTTTAAAGTTTTCTTCGATTTTTGTCAATAGGTAAATTACAAGTACCATCATTAAAAAGGCGTTTGTTAGACAAGTGCGGCGCAGCAATGTCGTAGTGCCAGATATGATGATATGGAATTCCTGGACTTGGGTCGTTTATCACACCAACCGTGTGTTCTGCCCGGGGAGCGGCCAACGCTCCACCTCCATGTGATAGTTCGGAGATGTTCTATATATACTGTTTATGATTCAGAATTTTGATCGTGATTTATGCTTCGGTGTGTTTCGCTTGCGGCGCGACGACAGCGCCGCCACATACTTTTGTAGCACTGACTAACATACCTTTAGGAGTTTCATCGTATAGTTACCTACCATACCATTTTTTGAACTTCTAGCACCACAGTAGCAATTTAATCCATTTAGCAGTAACTATGTAATTGTGTGTGCTTGCCTCACGGCAACATTTCTTTCGAAATGGATCATTTTCAAAGCAAACCAAGTCAGTCAAATGTGCTTTGTTTCGGGATTATAGTTGTTTAGCCATGAAGTGAATACTGTACCCATAAAGCATCTACCCTCGGTTAAGAGTTAAGAATCAAAATGCAGATGCGTTTTCAATCTTGAGGACTAAGATGGAATGCTTCATCTCCAGTAAAAAGGGTCTCCGGTTCTCTACACTCACCATACGAATCACATCAGAATTAACCTTCTATTTTACGCTTTGGTGTTCCGCGAGAGCGTGGTCCTTCTCCGGTCGATCGGACTCAACCGTGCTTTAACTATAATCTAGCAGCAGCACGGTCCAACATATAAATATCCAGCTTTTACGATAATGTATACTTTCCAGTTTCAAACATATGTATAAATCGCATTTAAACTCTTTTGGTATGTCTAGATATATTATGCAGGCATACTCAAGAAGTTTTCCTTTTATAATAAAAAATACGATAAAGGATTTCAGTGGTGCCGGCGGGGTTCGAATTTGGTATTTTCGCGGACTATGAAATTTAAGGAAAACGCTTAGCCTCTGAGCTACCGGAGCTATCTACAAATTAAATTTACATAATAGTAACAAGATCACTTAACCGATGTAAGTGGATTAGTGAATCCAATAATTGCAGCCGCTATCATACCATTCGCATTAGTCGGGTTTGATAGGACTGTCTGCGGCCGATATGCTTGTACAACTTGTGATAGTATATTTTTATACTGAATTATTCTTGAATACAGTTATGTACTTTTATCGAGAGAGACTCATTTTGTACAGTACTTAATCTTATTTAAAGTGGCCAGTATAACTTATGATTATAACTTTGTTACTTATCTTATTATGGTAAAAAATATAGTAATTGAAGTAAAAGTATTTTTTATTAACAAACGACATTATATAAATACATTCTGGCTTTATAAATGCTTCAGTTGCATGAAATATAACGAGCAAAAACTTTTAATAAATAACCAACAACATAAAACTTAATTATTTATAATAGTTTATTATTTTTAGTAATCAAAGTGAAAGTCAAAACCTTTTTAGTGGTCTAAATCTGCAGCGGTTTGTAAAACAAAACCTCCTCAGAGATGAAACAGTTACAGATTCGTAGGTCTTTATAATGCCATCTTTAATACAATGTCATCTCTAACTTATTATAAAGTCACTACAAATCAATACAATGTTTAATAATTATTTAATAGAGTTGTATATTATTGTAATATGTTCATTACAAATATTACATTTTTATTCGAAATATTTGTTTGCATTGATTACTCAGCACTGGAACATTAATAAATGTTGCACGCTGAAGCAATAGATGATTTATAAAACAACTTGTTATTATGTATTTTTAAATGTTTGAATGGTTTTATCTTTTGTGTTGAAAATTTTGATTTTATTTTTTTTTTTAGTTTTACATTAGATCTAAATTGTTTCTGTTACTTAGTTTTAGATAATAAATGCTGTGGTCTCCTATAATTTATGGAAGGCGTTAGTTTCAGTTTTTATCCTAATATTTAATTGTTAATACTGTGTATATTTGTTAAGAAGTATGTCCTTAATAAATAAATAATTTAAAAAAATAAATACTAAAATCGCGAAAGTATTCCTAAATAAGGAAGTCATCGTTTTTACGCAGACGCAGTGAATTGAGCTGGTGTAGATAAGTTCCAAGTTAATACGCGGTTCTTCAAACGACAGTCTTTAGCGATCAACACCTATCATTTGCCGTGATTACGCACGCGAACACTACACGCTACGAGATGAAGAAATTTAGCTTTATTAAATCGTGTAGTCGAGAGTTTTCATTATTTAATCCAGCAGTAATAACACCGTCTTGTGTGGCCACCTTCGTTTAGTAGTCTATAGGGAATACAATATCATTAAAAAATAACAATAAATTTACGATTTTTATATAAATAATATTTTTGTATAAATTAGGTTTAAATCTGAATCGTCACAAAACACTTTTTATTTGTATCCCGTGGGCTTCTTGGTTGTCATGACAAAATAATAATTAAGCTGAAAAACCAAACTTTGTTTGTCTATATTTACTCCTATCTGATAAATAAGTATCATATTTAAAAAAAAGTTTTGTTTGGTTTTTGTCACTCATGTCTTCAACATTTGACGTGACGTCAAACGTTGAAGACTAACACAATAATTTTAATTGATCTCAATTCATTAGAAAAAAAAATTACATTTTTAATATTTTAATATTCTTTAATTACAATATTATACAAGCCTTATGCATTATAATAATAAGTTCTTTATTTCCAAGAGGTTGTACATCACACTATTTAAATAGCTAACGTTCGGAAAGTCGACCAGACAGAAGCGATCTCTGTATAATTGAAAAAAGAATCTGTAACCTTAGCAATTTTAATTAACAATAGAATTGTACCTTACTTAAAAGTCTTAGATGTAAGGTCCTCTTATATATCACATTTAAATCTTCACGTTTGATCTGGGCGAGTTCGTATTATTTTAGGACGGTGTTGAAAGAAATCTGTTTGCCGCAGCCAAGTTGTTTTCCGTTATTTGCCGTGCAAACACTTATTACGTACAAATAATCTTTATCCAGGCCAGTGCTATGTTGAACATACCTACCACATACAAAACGTTACGTGACATTAATCACTAAACATATTTCTAGGCACCTCAACGTTTCAGATCTACTAGTGACACATAGAACGGTTTTTTTTATTGTCACTTAGCACGCTAAAACAGTTAACACCTTTTTTAAATATCAATTTGTTAAAAAAAGTGCTTTTTAGAAGTTTTATTTTATACTTTGGTATTTATGTAGAATGACCTCTAATTTTGTATCCTCCATTTACCTTGCGAAACCTGGCACTAAATTACAATTAGAGGAATATTTATTTTAAACAATGAACCGCTCTCAGGCAATAAAAAATAATGATGTACTTATTCAGGATTTTCGAATGTTTATCTTCACTTACATTAAACAAAGGTTTTAATAGGATCCATTAGGTTGATTTTATTAGGTTGATTACTGAAAAAGCGGTGAAGGATAATCGAGTTAACGTGAACTATGTTACGTGTATATCTTCGACAGGTTATGTGATTAGAAATACTGCGCACATTTTAATATAATCTTAGTAGTAAGTACTGGTTTCAAATATGTGGGTCAAGTGGTTTGTCATAATAACAATTAACATTGCTTCCTTGTACATTTATTGTGTGTTTATTTGCGTATTATTCGTGCATTAATAAAATGCATATGTTTTTGAATATAATAAATTTTAGAATTTAATGACGACAAAATATTTTAGTAATTGCAGTGTACAAGTTCTTGTCATTTCTTAATATTTTTTAAACATTTATTTCCTTAAGAATTATGCTACGTTTATACGTAGCATAAATCGATTTTCCAATTTTACTTTTAAATTATATAGGTATTATTGTGCGCGATGCTAAAGTTTAATATATAAAAAATAATAAGTTATAAAGATAAAATTGGATGTAAGTACTTGTATAGATTAAAAAACAAGTTTTCATTATCTTTCGAAAACAATTATGACGTCTCATTTATCTGAAACGTGTGTGGCCGGCCTAATCCAACGAAAAAGGTAGACTTCAGATAAGATTCTGATATGTCATAGTGAGAACGTCACGGCCCTTTAGTAACAAAATTAGGCTATCGCTAGTTCATATATCGATATCACTTAAGAGCTTGAGAGCGATAGATTAGTTCTAAAAAAGAAAAAAAGATGTGAAAATTTTCATGGAGTTTATTTGTTTACAATTTCAGACCACAAAACGTGTATGACGCTCTCATTAATTCGTTCTAGAATCCAGTTTCTGTTATTATAATACTGAAACTTATTCAGGACCTGTACAGGATTTTTACATTGTTGTTTGTTCTTCACGTGGTTTGTATATTTGGCTTTCGTATTTTTTCTTAGGATTAGATTCATTACGGGCAAACCTTTTTGCGTGTTAAATATATTTCTGAGTCTATTTCTTTCATCATCATCATTATCATCATTACAGCCCTTTACAAGTCCACTGCTGAACATAGGCCTCCCCCAAGGTATGCCACAAAGCTCCTAAGCCACCTGCATCCATCGACTTCCTGCGTGTCTTACCAGTTCGTCACTCCATCTAGTGGGGGGTCGCCCTACACTTCGTCTACCGGTACGAGGCTGCCACTCGAGAACCTTTTTTTCCCCAACGGTTGTCGGTTCTTCGAGCTATATGGCCGGCCCATTGCCACTTCAGCTTACTAATCCGTTGGGCTATGTCGGTCACTCTGGTTCTACTGCGGATATCCTCATTTCTAAGTTTATCACGCAGAGAAACTCCGAGCATAGCCCTCTCCATAGCTCGCTGAGCGACTTTGAGCGTCCTCATACGGCCAGCAGTGAAGGACCACGTCTCAGTTCCATATGTCATCACTGGCAACACGCACTGGCTGTACAACTTAGTTTTCAGGTTTTGAGGTATACCTGACGAGAAGATGCGTTGTAATTTCCCGATCGCTGCCCAGCCGAGTTGAATTCGTCGATTGACCTCTCGGTCGAAGTTGGACTTACCTAGCCGGACTATTTGGCCCAGGTAAACGTACTCGTCAGCAACTTCGAGCTTAGTGCTCCCAACAACTACTGACATAGGTGTGACATGGACATTAAACATGATCTTTGTTTTGTCCATGTTCATCTTAAGACCTATCCGTTGGGAGGCACTATTGAGGTCATTGAGCATAGTGCTTAAGTCCTCCAGCGATTCTGCCATAAGGACTATATCGTCGGCAAATCGAATGTGAGTGATGTACTCGCCATTGATGTTAATACCGTATCCTTTCCAGTCCAGAAGCTTGAAAACGTCTTCCAATGCAGCGGTGAAGATTTTCAGGGAAATAACGTCACCCTGTCTTACACCTCTCTGCAGTTGGATAGGTTTCGTACTCTGGTTCCGTACTCGGATAGCCATCGTAGCCCTACTGTACAAACACTTCAGCACTTCAATATACCGACAGTCAACTTGGCACCGCTGAAGGGACTGTAGCACCGCCCAAATTTCGACGGAATCAAAGGCTTTCTCATAGTCCACATACGCCAGGCAAAGTGGCAGATTGTACTCTTCGGACTTCTGTACAATTTGCCTAAGGATATGTATGTGGTCCATGGTACTAAAGCCTTTTCGGAAACCGGCTTGTTCGGGAGGCTGGAAGTCGTCGAGACGATTCGTAATGACTCTCGAAAACAGCACGTAGACGCGGCTCAGAAGGAATATCGGTCTGTAGTTCTTCAAGAGGGCGTTGTCGCCTTTCTTAAAGAACAAGACCACCGCACTTCTGCTCCGCTCCGCTCAGAAGCTCCGCTGTAATTCCATCCTCGCCTGGGGCCCTGCCGTTTTTAAGGTGCTGGAGAGCCATTCTGATCTCACTCAGACTGACGTCCGGGATATCATCGGAATAGTCTATTTCTTTAAATATAGGGTTTATAAACGTAATAAGGTCGTTTTGAGGAACTTTGACACTTAGTGATGGCAAGATCATCAAAGTTACTGGTTAAATTTAAATTTCGAGTCACCTTTTTAAAAAAAACATTTGTATAAGTCATATTTGGACATAACATTATTTGATAAAAATTACTATGATTTGACCAAAAGAGATCTTATCACTAATATCAAAACATATTAGTAGCACCATCTGGTTCGGCCACCTAAAAAGGATAAGTGAACAACGTAATACAAAGATAATCCATTTTAGTCGACATACTGATCCAAGTTCGGTAGTTTTCCCATATATCGTGGGGCTATGTTGTTGAAAAGGCTGGATGAAGCTTACCCAATACCAAATGATAGCTTGGTTATCGAGAAAGATATTGTAAACTCTTTTCAAAACAAGTTGACGTAAGTCAAATCAGATAGAGAAAATTCTAAATAGGTAATAATGAATAAACACGTGAAATATTATTAAATATTGTCTAGAAGTGTGAAACGTAATTTAATAATAATATATTCTTATCGCTTCGAATGATAATTTGTGTTCAAGCAGCTATTATACTGTGTGAGGTCTGATCAAAACGTCCGCATATGAACACGACCAATTTTCGTAATATTGATTAAACTTTATCAATATTCGCAGCGTGTAAATTTCCGATACACTTGCGACGGATAGTTTCGGCGGGGTTGATATGTAGTCACCCGTCAATAATGAATGCGTTTAGGTCATGATAGATAAGGACATTAGAGGCACGATCAGTAACCTCCAAATGCTAAGCCTGACCGATAGGTGAGACGCTTTAATCATATTTTGCGAAGTTATCGATTTAATCTAAGAAGGATATTTTACCTAGTAACGTAACAGTATTCTTTAAATATGACAATATAATATATCATAATGATTTCTTATATTTACGCGAACACTACACATTGAAATAATACTAGTTTTTACGGAATTTATCGTGTATATTTAACTTTTTAAATACCCGACCTTTCGAGAGCTTTACAGCACCCATGGTCACGGGAAGGACTGAGATGTTCAACGTCCAGATGTCATAGTTAACCGCGGTTACCATAGATTAAAATTTAACTTTTGTTCCGATCTACACAGTATGAACTTATGGTATCATGAAGTCTTGCAGTTGTATGCTTGGGTTGGGATTTAATTTTATTTATTATAGGATCCCAAGCAGATGGTAGCACCCAGCCATCTTCTCTATTGAAATTAGGATGTTTTTTGATTTCAATAGCCTCGCGAATCATCCTTGGAAGGAATCGGTGTTCTTTAGCAAGGATTTGTGGTCTATTAAATCTGATGTAGTGACGGGGGCGATCCTGTACATGTTCACAGACTGCCTCACAGATGTGAAGAATCGACGCTCCGGGAAGTTTGCTGTGCAGATTTCATAATATGTCATATTGAACTCGCCACTTCCCATTGTAGTAGTGCGGTAGACTTGTACTGTTCTAAGGCTCACTTAGAAATAAAAGCGGTAGAATGTAAGAGCTTAAAAGAGAATTACTCAAATATTATAAATTTGTCTGCTCCGATCAATAAAGAAAGGTAGACAGAACAACGCATTCATTTCTAAGGCGTCGAAACCGAACTCAATTACTTGACTACTTTCTTCTTTCTTCTTACAGCCCGTAAAAATCTGGACGCACACATATGGTCCTAACACCATGTTCAGCATGTGCTACAGCAACTCTGCAGCTATATGTATTACGGTTGTAGCATGAATAGGTCGGCTCGGCTGGGGAAAATAACAGTTTAATGCTGCTGTGTTGCGTATGGTGAGTGTAGAGAACCGGATACCCTTTTACTGGAAGCATTCCAACTTAGTTCCTCAGAGGTGGTAAGGCATCTTTTGATTCATAACCGAGGATAAATGTAGACGTCTAATTGGGTCACAGCATCAACTTAACCTCAGGTGATCTGTGTGCTCGTAATGCCACCCATATTCTATAAAAAATAAAAAATAAATGTTGGTTGCGAATTATTTTAGGTAGGGTTACCAGATGACAGGAATTTTCCTGAAATGTCCGGAACTTTAGCCCTCTCTTAGGGAAACACGGAAAACTTGAAAATCTTAGGAATTTATAAAAAGAAAGAAAAAAATATAAGAAATACAAATCAAAATATTTCTTAAACAGTTTAAGCTAATAATTAACTTATTAATAAAATCCTTACGGTAACATTGTTTCATTCATCTGATCTGGCTCGTACTTTTAATTGCTGAATATTGCGCATAATATGTCAAGCACACGCATGAGTTGTTTTATATAATTAGATATTTTTGCTGCCCCCTTTTCAACGTCAGGAAATTTATTAAAAAAATAGGGATTTTGCCACGAAAACTCATTTTCGGATCTGGTAGCTTTAATTCTAGCAGCATATGTGTGCGTGAGTGTATGTACTTACAATAAATTGAACGTGATTTTGGCTTGGGTTAGGCGTCACGTGAAATTTACGCAGCGCTCTGTTGCCTTTCTTTGTGGAATGAGTTCGCCTGGCAAGTTTTTTCACGTTAAAACAATGTGCTAGGATTTAATTAAAACAAACACAGATAAGACGTGAAATCAACTTATAACCTTGATGTAAGTTTTAACCGCCTTATATCAATAAGAAGAGTAAACAAATGTTCATAAAAACTTATCAGACAGTCCACTACTTAAACAATTTATATTAATTGACTCGGTCAAATATGATAAACAACGGATATCAATTATAATTGATTCGTATTAAGTTGATATATTTTTAATAAATAACTTTAAATTGTAATTATACGATCATAGCATAAATTCTAACATCATCATATACTTAACATTAATTATGATATCAGGTTGCAGTACTATTCAATGAATGAAAAATTACGCAATACCGATATGCTATGCTCCTTTTAGTACCACTGACTGTTTTATTCATAAATTAACAACTTTATTACACCTTAGCTTTGAATAATTCAAAATAAAAATACTCCGTAAATATTTCCATTATAATAAGTTAACTTAATTCGTATTCTCAAATGTAGATATTTGATCGTTAATTTTAAGTATGACCTGTTTTGACGTGTTAATGATAATGTGTCAGGTTTATTAAGACCGGGAACATTTTTATAATGAATGTTTCGTAATGTGGATTTTGTATTTCAACTTTGATACTTCTAACTTGATTAAAAGTAAATTTACGATTATAGGTTAATATTAAAAGGAATGCGACGTGATTTCGTAGTCGCTAGAACTTCCAGACCTTCATACTTTGGAATCGTTTGTGGGATTATTGTCGGGTAGTTTCACGATAATTTGGTTCTCTATAAAACCTGGTTTGTAATTGGAAAGAGGTACAATTTCTTTATTGCCTACGAAACACGGCTTGAAACGCAATATGGCTGATCAGTGACCGCGACGCGGTAGCCTATGCTTTCCCACCTGAATATGACACCGGCCCTGTTATGTTAAAGGTTCTAAAACAATATCTAATAAGTTACAAAAAACGAGTTCTATAGTTTACAAAATAGAACTTAAAATTGCCTAAACATTCGTCGTCGGAACCCTCAGTCTGACGGTTCAGCTGAGCACGGTTGACCCATTAAAACGATCGATTGTTTCCTTATTGTGCTGCTTGGAACCGAAGGTTTTATTATTATTATTCTTAAATGCTATACTTTAAAAAGGACATTCTCGCGATTGCATTTTTTAAATCTATAGATTTGTAATGCAAATTCTTAACACAACGAATTCATTTATTACATATTAAGGAAATCTAAGTTGTGTTAATGTTTTAATCACGACGATTTAATTTAATAGATATTACAATACAATACAATACAATACCCTTTATTGTACACTAAGAATATAAATATACTAAAATAACATAACAAGAAGCAAACATAGAGAAAAACAAAAGGCGGTTTTATTGCTATGCAGCAATTTCTTCCGGACAACATAAATAAGAAATAAAAATAAGTGAAAAGTTAATTAATGGGTAGAGTGCACTATAAATATTATAATCTAAAATATAAAATTAAATTAATAAGCATGCCGAAATTTACTTAATTGATAGACTAGTGATCATAAAATGACAGGAAGAAATGAAAGGAGGGATAATTTAGAAGGAAATATAATGTTCCTTAACTTGGTTTTTTAAAGGAGTCTATTGTTTGAACACGTTTTAGAGTTAATGGTAAGGAATCCCAAAGCTTCACTCCAAAAACTGAGAAAGATTTACTGTAAAAAGTAGAAGAGTGCGAGGGACAAGGAAGGGAAAGGTTTTCTGAGGACCGAAGGGAAAGTTTATGAGAGGAGCTGAGAAATTGAAAACGTTCTTTAAGATAGAGAGGACTTGATATATTAAATAAAACGCAGTAAAGAGCAGAAATGATACGAGTGTTCCGCCGAAGACGGATCGGAAGCCGCTTGAGCTTAGCGCGGTATTCATATATTCATTCATGGTCATATTTACGAAGTCCAAATATGAACCGTATGCATAGGAGTTGCTCAAGTTTGTTAAGTTGCTCTTCGGTAATGTCTAGATAACTTATGTCAGCATAATCGAAGTCGAGATTGGAATAATCAGTAAAGATTAGGCAAGCATAATTTTGGTGGAGATGGGTAAGAAGTAGTTCATTCCTCGGAGTCAATCGTAAGCTGCAAACATTTTCCGAGACACTGCGTTGATTTGAGGAGACCAAGAAAGGCTAGAATCTATCAAGATTCCCAAGTTTTTTACTAGGTCCTTATAAGAGATTTGAACACCGTTAAATATTATGGGATTGAATTGAGTTTTATTTAATTTGGAGATTATTCTTGAACCCCAAATAATAATAGCTTAGATTTGAATTATAGTTTATATCGCGCTGTGTTAGTGTTGTAATCACCATTAAATAACGTATTAAATAACTATTGTAATCGATTCACAGGCTTCAATTATATAAATAATTAATTAAAAATATCTAAATTATTTTCAATATATTTCAACCGTCAGAAAAAAGTTATCCATCAAATAAGTTATAATTATAAGTTATAGTTATAACATAATATAAATATATAACTTAAGTTATAGCTGTTATAACATAATTGAATGCCTAGAACTGTTTTTTTTTAATTTGTTTATTTTGTATTTTCCCCTCTGATAACCTCTTTTCTGATGATTGAAAAATCAGCCTTTAGAATTAGAGCTTATGATGTATTCAAAGCTCTAAGTACTGATGATTAAAATATCAGATAGCAAAAACTAAGGCTACTGCTTAGAACAAACAAAAACTAAATAGTTTTAGTCTTAATAAAGAGCGAAACAAGCTTAAGTCTAGTTCTATTTTCAACGTTCAAAGAATAAATATTCAATAGCAATTGCGAGGCTTTCGGAGTTTAAGATAGCTTGATCAATATCCACGTAATGAGGTAGTTATACAGGGAGTACTGGCGCCATTAAAATCCAAGCAAGAAAATTTATTTAAACAATTCAAAAAGTTATTAAAAAATTTACCGACACCGACCTCACAGTACTTTTATAACGTGTTACACTCATCTGTTACGTTATGAAGAGTCGCTTCTTATTTTATAACCTCTATCAGTGATTTAATATAATAACAGTGAACATATACATGGCTTCAAGTACCTGGCCGTACTTATGATTTACTGTAAAATAAGATAATTCTTTATTTATTTGCGATAAAGTCTCTCAAATGATTTTTATTCAATATTTAACATATAAAGAACTACGAGAAATATACGGCGTTGAAGATAATTAATATGACTCGCCAAATTTATAGAAGAACATATATAATATTTTGTGTTATTTTAACATAATTAATATCAATGGAAACAATATCATGAGGAGCATTAAGACAGACAATTAAACTCTCAAAAAATACTCATATCATAAACGCGAATGCATTGAATATCGGCGCCCCTGGTCTTACGTTATGAGTTCGCCATGGATAAGGCTATTGTAAATAACTCGAAACGTTGTCAATTTGAAATGAGTCCATATGAAGGTAGTAGACAGTATTATAAGTTTTGTGTAATGAAACTTTTATATAGATTTTATTTCCTACAATATACTTACGAATAAATATATGTATTATCCCGTGGGTGTAGGAATATCCACTACCCTTTATCGTCATGTAGGTATCGTGAGAGCCGACAGAGGAGGAGCAACCAGGAGATGAGCAGCAGCGTCTACCTAATAACAATTTAAAAGTATAAAAAATGCGGATGCGGGCGTGGCAACTGTAGCAAATCCCCCCCCCCCCCCCCTGAGACAAACTATAGGGGAGGCCTTGTTCAGCAGTGGACTTTTATAGGCTGTAATAGATGGATGAATATGTATTATAACTCACTAATGACTCATCGGTTCACAGCCTTCAATTATATTATCGTACATAATCAAATAATCAGTTACCGTCACATTACGTTGTATATATTATAAATAATCGAGTAAATTTTGATAAGGCTGTGTCGAGTTATATAACGGCTTAAAGAAATTATCTAAGATTATTTTAACGTAATTATTTTTAGAACGATTCTAACTGTATATAATATAGTACAACCTCGATATAACAAATCGGAAAGGAACAAGTAAATATTCGTTACATCAAGTAATTCGTTGAACAGAGGTTTGTTATTTGAGGTTAGGTTAGTCGAAAATTTGTTATAAAGAGGTTAAAAAATCGCGACATGAATCACATACTATGCGATTAAGGGTCATACATTGGTGGGAACTTTATATAATGGTTTTGGATTGACAAAATTCGTTAATTAGAGGTATTTCTACTTTTCTTGATAGTTGAAAGTTCGTTATAAAGAGGTTGTTCGCTATGTAAAGGTATATTTTACATTGACTCTTATGGACAATTCAAGGGGATTACGAAAAATTTGTTAAATCGAGGAAGTCGTTATATTGAGGTACGTTATGTTAAGTCCACTAAACATAGATCTCCTATTGATATACGCTATATGATGCGTACAAAGTACGGTCCTGCATCTTTCTTTAGCTCTCTACTAAGACTTCTTCTTCATCCGATCTATTGTCAGTAATTTGTAAAATATTATCATTAGATTATTAAAATTCTTTTTATTATTGTTGCAGGACCAGTTTATTATTATTATTATAATTTTCTTAAATGTTAACTCCACACTAGGACTTTCTCCTGTATCGTTGAAGCAGTTTACGTACATAAATGGCACAAGGACAAACATCCAGACCCGGTACATTTACTTGTTGACCATACAAATACGAGTATTTGTTCCGTGCGGGATTCGAACCCGCGGCCCTCAACGCTACGCTACTGCGCCGTGGAGCCGTCAATTATCTATTTAGTTAAATATAACTAAATAATGATGTAATAAATCATTATTCAGTTATATTACATTAAAGACTCGAATATATATATATATATATATATATATATATATATATATATATATATATATATATATATATATATATATATATATATATATATATGTATGTTGTTTAAGAGTACATATTGCTCTCCGGAAATCGAAGCTTCTTTTAAATGTGTCAAATATTTTTCATAAAATACAAGCAGAAAAGGAACGTCGAGGCATTTAACTTACGACAAAACATTGTAGAACAGTTGACAAACTTTTTTGTATGAAATTTAACTGATGTCATACTAAACAGTGCAAAGGCGTTTGTTTGACGCTTTATGTGGTAATTTTAAATAAAACAAGTTTATGTTTAATTTTATCATCGCTTACTTTGTTATAGGTGGTGATCTGCGGTGCGGTGCCATCGATGGTCCGGTCGGTACGTCTCTACAGCCAGTGCTCGCATATGTACGTCAACGTGTTCCGCAACGGCACCGTCATGGCCCGCTCCGATGGAAACGACCATCGTAAGTGCTATAAACGTCCTCACTTACTGAATTTATTTGCGGTCGCGTCCTTGCTTTAGTTTTAGTTTTTGTTTAGTTACTATACTATAAAGTATACGTCGATCACGTAGCTGTAACATGTGGTAGGTACCTAACTACTAAGTACACGCGGTCTTTCAACTCCATCTTGAACGAACAATTATACTAAAAACTTAATTGTTGATTTTTGGGTTTAGATGTGTAGTTATTGTCCTCGTAGCTCTGAAAATACATCCAAACCTTTGTAGTATTATGTAAAGAAAAAAAGCCTACAACCTATTATTTATTATTATTATTTTGTTTTTTTCTTTAAAAAACGTTACCCCTACACTAGGATTTTCTCCTGTATCGTAGGGGCAGTTTACAAACATAAATTGCACAAGGACAAACATCCAGACCCGGAACAACTATTTGTAGGCCATACAAATACTTGTTCCGTGCGGGATTTGAACCCGCGACCCCCAGCGCAGCCACTTATTGCTAAGCCACTACGCCACGGAGTCGTATACGTCCCACTGCTGGGCACAGGCCTCCCCTCATTTATGAGAGGGTTTTAGGGCAAGGAAGTGTCCGCCGCGCTGCCTCAATGCGTGTTGGCGAACTTCACATGTCTTCGAAATATTTTTTTTCTTATTCCTCTCTAGACATGCAGGTTTCTGCACGATGTTTTACTTTACCGCCGAGCACCTGGTAAATCAGCACTTAAAATTGCAATTAACAATTTCATTGGTGCCGACGGGGACCGAACCCGGGTTACTCGCGTTCTGTTATATTTACAGCGAGCGTAAACCATCTGAGCAACCACGGCTCTAGCATTATGTAAGTTTACATCAATGCAAGTATTACATTTGACAAATTTCACTGTTATGCGAAAGTTGTTCTTGGATGGGATTTTTTTATATAATAAGGGTGACAAACGAACACACAGTCCACCTGATGGTAAGTGGATGCTGTGGCCCATAGACGATTAAGAATCAATACGTAGATGCGTTGTCACCTCTGAGTACTAAGATTTAACGCCTCGTATCCAGTAAAAAAGGGTCTCCGGATTTCTACACCCACCATACGAAACACAGCAGTATTAAGCTGCTATTTCACGCTGGTATTCTGTGAGAGCGTGATCTTTCCCCGGTTGAGCCGACGCATTCGTGCTACAACCATTATATAGCTGCAGTGTGGCTTTACCACGTATAAAAATCATCATCTGTGCCAAAATGTCTGACATTTTAATTAAAATGTTCTTTTTTTTTACAAAAATTACAGCGCATATGATGCATCCAAAAAGCCCTATAAAGTCAGTAATGAAATTGAAAAATATCACTTATTACGAATTTAAATAAAAAATTATTAAAAGCGAACGCTTGTTACTTACGTTAGAAGTACCTAATAATATTTTTTTTAAAAAGCAAATCTAATTATACAAATTGCGTGCCAATAAGCATCCATTTACACAAACGCAGTAGGAAAGGGGTACCGGGCTTACTATAATCATATTGGCGGGTAGGGCCAGACGTGAGGAACTGTAGGAATATGTCAATACTCGAAGGGTCAACGGCCAGTCACTACAACAGGTAAAGTCCGCCGTGCAATATAGTAACGGGGAATGGAATGGTCAACACGCAGGAATAAATACGTTTAAATTCCTGAGTGACAGTAATTCTAAAGTTTAAAAAAATGCTACACTCAGAAAAAACTCCAATTCATAGAACCCTTGATCCTTTATTATTTCTACTATCCGTGAAATAACTGCCGTAAAATTAAATATAATGTTCGGATTTCACACCGTGTGCTCGGACACTATAAAGGTTTGCGTTAAAATACTTTTGGTTCATTTTTAGAACTAATACAGAATTCACATTTGAGCGTTTTTAGGTTTCTTTTTAAATATCTTGTAAAATGTATTGTTTAATTGAAATTTACAATCTTGTTCTGTACTCTTAACCGTTTTACACCCAAAATCATTTCATATGTATCGTGAAAATGTCAAGAATTTAATAATCGTAATATATAATTCAAGAGTCTGCGGCTATGTAATACACTAATGTCAAATTACAATATTTGCTGTAAAACCACGCAACTTTTTGTAATCACTTGTGCAAATAAAAAGGACTTTCACCTTTCGATATTTCGTGACTACGAAGACGTTTTAACGTTTGCTTGTAGATTATGGCAAAACGTTGTATGACTTTTGCGTTACAAATGAATTTTTATCGTGGTCGTTAATCGGTCCAGTCGTTTCGGAGATTAGCCGAAACAAACAGACAGCCAAAAATTTTAAAATTGTTTTTTTGTTATAAATATGTACTTTGCATTTAGTACGAAGCTGTTATTTTAACACTACAAACAGATACTTTATTTGTATAGATTTGAAAGATCATTTCACAATTCTTCTGGGGCTTTAATTATTTTATACATGATGTCTAGGTACCGACATAAGAATGGAAAATTGTTTTATACCTTTTAATAATTTGAAGATGAGTTTTACTTTTTGTTTAAAATTTATTTTATTCAGTCCGTAAAAGATTACAACTCACGTTATGAGGACGATTCGTTTAAATCGCCATGCTTGGCGATCGCAGATCCAGACGTCACACATCTTTGAAACTGCTGCCTCTTCATCGGTTTGTGATCGTTACGTTTAGTGCAAACGAGATGGTTACATTGCAATTTATCAAAGGTAATGAGCATTTTTTCATTTCGCATCGTAGAAGTGATAGATTTCCTTTCGTCTCTATCATACGATAAACGTCTTCATCACACAGCAAATGTTTCTCCTATGAGTGGTAATTACGTTTCCAAACTGCCAGTGCTGCTGCAGGGAGATTCCAGGGGATTAGTGGAACAAATCAACTTGATATTCGAATCTAAAGTGAACTCACGACCCCGACGCATATTGCATATATATTTTTCTCTAAATTGTGAATCTTTAATTTTGTTCTCGTATTTTTATTTTAGCACAGTAAATAACAATATTGTACTTCCGTTGAATACAACTATTTATACGGATTGTATTGCGTTTAATTAACTTAATTTTAATTCTCGACGTTTCAGGTGCGTTACAGCACCCATGGTCACGGAGGGTGGGGTTGGGTGTGGTGGACTGTGGTGTTTGACGTCTCAATGTGTAGTGTTCGCGTAAATACAATAAATGATTATGGTACTTCCGTATATTCTTCTATCACTCCTAATAAATTAAAAAAACTTTACATTAGGTCTTTGCCGATTTTAAAAGTCATCGCCACGTTACTATCATAACACTTGGCATTTTTCATTTCTTTTAAAAATTACGTAATACCCAAAGAAATAATGTATAATTATCTCAAATGTGTATATTTAATGAAGTGTAAAGAAAATATTATAGTACCTACATCAAAATGCCGCGTCAGGTCGTGGAGTTCGCATAACAAGTGCAACTGACCCAATAAAGTTTACAATCAATCAGCACTCGGCTACGTTAATGTTTTGAGTAGTAACATGATTTATTTGTCACTAATATAAAATCAAACATTTTGTAACATACCAACCAAACGTGCAGTCGAGTAACAAGTAGTCTCCTGTCAATATGAACTAGTCATATAAAAATTCTCTACGACACTACTGTTTCATTTGCATATTTATCCCGCGATATACTATAAACTATTTACTTATTTTGACTTTAATCGCGTGATCAAAACCTGAATATCAAGCTGTTACAACAAGATAGCTCAGCTTCGAATCCCAGATTTAGCCAACATTTGTACAAGGTTGTTATTGTACTAGTGTCTTTGACAATGCGCCTTAAACTTCCTCCGATCTTAGCGTTATATAGGCCAAGGGTAGGTAAAGTTTTTTGAGCTGTGCGGCCAACCCTTTGTCACTTCAGCTTACATATTCATGATATTATGTTTGTTACTCTGGTACTCAAAGTAAACCTCGGGTAAACCTTTCAGCTGTACCTACACTTGTGGCAATATATACCACAAGCATATAAATAAATACACAAATAAATATATGCCACAAGTGTACGTGGAACTCGCTTAGATATATGTGAGTATCCGTGGGTAGTCACCATGATTAAAAATGAGCCACGATGATTATATCATCATCATTATTATATTTACCAACTTTCACTATCAAAGCGATGTTGGCAAAATATTTAAGTGTCTAAAAGGTGACCGTATTTTGACCAATATATGTATACACATATAAATAAATTGGCCTTCGTTATTACTTTCAGCATACGGTATTTTCTCATGTTCAAAGGTTATCTAAAAGTGAGAAGAAAAAGAAAGAAATGCTATTTTAAATAAAAACCAGGGTTACTTAATATTTGAAAGATACACTATGATCTTATGTTAGACACGTGTTCCACAGCCATTTATTTCAAATAATTACTAATACGTGAATAAACAAATTAATTCGATTAAGTATTTGATTAAACAATACGTATGATAATCGCGTGAGAATTTCAATAGCTATGATGCGAGAAAAAAATTGATCACTTGACCCGCGTAAGTGTTAGTGAGGCAATAAAAGAAACAACGACCAATATTAAATTTAACGATTTAATATTGCATCACCGGTGTTTATTGATCTCGAAGTACAGATTACTGTTAAGCATTACGATGAACGCAAGCAGCTCTTGTTAACTTGGACGATATTATCCAGCGTACACATTGCGCCGCCTACTGCCGAATATCGCGTAAAATATGTGACTATTTTTAATTAAAATTAGATATGAGCATACTGATAAACAAAATTAATAACTCGTATAGAGTTAGATAGAAATATTAATGCCTAAAGTGTTGATGCCTTAGGCAATGGAAAACTCTATTTTGATTTCGATAATCAAAGTGACTAAACTTTCACTAAACAAATCATCATATAGGTCTGTAAAAGGACCATATCAAAATACTCTGAATCTTTTCTTAAATCTTTCTAAAATTATGAAACATCACCTGGTCATTTTAATTTTCACAAACTATGAAATATTGGCACATAAAGATATTTAAACTTAGAAAGGCAGCAGAATATTTAAATTTTGTGGGTATATATTTTCACTGAATATTGTAAGAAATAATTCATTAAAATACAACTTCCTGTACAGCTGTCATCATCATTATCATTACAGCCCTTTACAAATCCACTATTCAAGTCCAAATCCAAGGATAGTCATAAAGCACGCCAGTACCGTTTATCCATCAACTTCCTGCTTCCCTTACCAGGCCCTCACTCCATCACACCTGGGGACCTTCAAGAAAAAAGCTTACTCCTTTCTAAAGGGCCGGCAACGCACCTGCAATTCCCCTGGTGTTGCGGTTGAACATGGGCGGCGGTAGTCACTTAACATCAGGTAAATCGTATGCTTGGTTTGGTTCGAGTACTGGATAAGGCTTGGAAAGCTTTCGATAATAATAAATATGAGAATCAAGAGTAAAAAGAAAGTATCAAGAAAATAACTGTATAGTAATGTTTCAAAGTCAATTTTCAACGTATTTTTTGTGACTATTATAAAAAAGATTACAGAGGTACATAATTTGTGTGAAAAACCATCGACGTAGGCCGTGCGGTGCCTTTCCAAATTAAGTTGTTATACTTTAATAAAATGTTATAATAAAAGACCCATATGGACCTCTATTTTGCAAAAAAAAAAACTACCGCACACACGCAGGCATCCTCATTAACGTCCCATAATCTAGTAAAAACTAAATTACGTAATTGCACGCATCGAGAAAATAACCGTTTGCCGCAAAATTGATTTCTCTTTCGAATTCCACGAATCTGATTGTTCATGTCAAGGAGCCACTTTTTTAACTATTGAGTGTTGAGTTCTTTTATATGAAAATATAAGAAATAGATTTTCAAGATGTTTATATTAAAACCATTTGATGGCACTCGTCGTCTGCCGCGACCGAAGTCGACAAAAAATGTTTTGTTTGGCTTCTGCAATAATTGCTCGGTTTGTATTTGTTTGTTGCTAACTAGCTCTTAGAGATAGCGTGTTTGGTTTGTTAATTGCTGTTTGTGGGTGTAGTGTTTAGTGAAGGTAATAAAGCTGTTGTGTAAAGCATTTCCCCTTAAAGCGCGACAGAGAAATATTTATTTAACGCAATGTTTTAAATTCGTAGTACATCACAACGTCGATCAACTACTATGTCAAGTTATATGTTATAGTACAGTTATAAAGACATATTCACATTCAATGCCGTGCTATATTATTAAAACAATGGAAAAATTTTAGAGTCGAATTCCAATAGTGTCAACATTTGTAAATATTTGGTAGACAATTGATTTATACGTATAATTCAAATTTCATTGAAAATGAAATCTAAACGCAAATAAAGATAAGTTATCTGCAAAATAATTGCTTTTATTACCACATCTGTTTATTACAATTGCAAGTTGGGTGGTCCGACTCGGTGTGTTTTCAATACTGATGTCGCGAATAAAAAATATAACTCTCCGTGTTTACCAAACAGCTTACTTTGTAGCCGCGAATTCCGGTTAAGATTATTATTAATACTGGAAATAACTCAAATTCATTGTTTAAATTGCTATTTGCAGTCTTCCACTGCCTCTTGATTTTGTTGTTACAGAAAAGAGAACTATAAAATGTTTAAGTATTCAAGAGTAATCACTACAGTTTTAGATAATTATGATACATATAATATTTCAAATGTAATACACAGTTTACTATTTTAAAACTGCGAAAAATATTACACAAAAATATAGCATGAAACTAAGAGACGGGCATCAAATAAATACGACAGGCGCTATTGATCGGCAATTTTTTAACAACTAGATAACTAAATAGTACAAAATAAAGTCAATTATCCGCGTCTATCTGTGTATTGAAAATTTTATTCGTTTAATACTGCTTGATTAATTTTGATGCAGTTTTTACCATCACTTAAAGAATTTCGGAGAAAGATGTATAATAATGAACATTTATGTAAGGGTAGGAAAGAATTTGGAAAGGCACCGTACCGCCTGCGTCGATGGGTTCCACACAAATTAGCGTCCTTCAAGCTGGAATCCTCCCC
This sequence comes from Parnassius smintheus behrii, assembly GCA_036936625.1. Classification (NCBI taxonomy): domain Eukaryota; kingdom Metazoa; phylum Arthropoda; class Insecta; order Lepidoptera; family Papilionidae; genus Parnassius; species Parnassius smintheus. The sequence continues at coordinate 32,611,069 of JAUPFT010000015.1, read as the reverse complement.
AACGATATCCTAATTTTTTTTTTAAATTTTATTATGTTATACGTGGTAGAGCCATGCTGCAACTGTATTATAGTTGTAAACACGAATGAGTCAGCTTGACCGGAAAAGGACCACACTCTCACAGAATACCAGCGTAAAATATCAGCTTAACGCTGCTGTGTTTCGTATGGTGAGGGTAGAGAACCGGAAACCCTTTTCACTGGAAACGAGGCATTCCATCTTAGTTCTCACGGGAGGGGATAAATGCAGATGTCTATGGGCTATAGCAACCACTTACCATCTGGTTTATCATCCTTATTCTATAAAAAATTTAGTAAAGAATTGGTGACAATTAGTTTCTTCAGGAAAAAATCTGAAATCAGATCTTAAAAGCCGACAGTAATGGTGTTTTCGATCGGAGGCTGCAAGCCTAAATACAAGCTAGAATCCTCCCAATAAAAGGGCTATACCTCCTAAAGTGTTAAGTTATGAAAATATAATATGTCACTAATTGTTACCAATTCCTCACTTACTAGTAACATAATAAAACTATAAATAATTTAGGATAACTCTGGGGAGGATTACAGCTTGAAGGACGTTACAAATTATGCGCCTCTGTAATGTTTTGTGATAAACTTAGGTAGGGTCAGGGCCACTCTGTAGCATTATAACATTATTATTTCTTATTATATTTGTATGTGACTCAATATGAAACACCAACAGTTAAAAAATTCAGCAGCACGTTTCTTTATATTCATGTAATAGAAATGTTACGAACATCTTAAGTAAAGTTTATCTTTAGTGAAGTCGACACTTAACTATCAAAATATTTTGTTTGACCCAAATTCGCTGACAATTTCTTACTCAATCATATCACTCGATAACGTCTTCATCTAGAGATAGATAAAATCTGGTTTTGACTAAAAATATCTCTTACAAATCGGTAGGTACTGACACAATTTCGGTTCGACATGAGAAATTCACCTACTCTCCTTATTTCTAGATTTTTAGTACTGGTCAAGTGTTCGATGTCAAAATGATTACGATACGAGAAATCTGCTTGTCTGCTATTACATCATCCTTTGTAATAATTTATTTTCAAAGTTCCACCACAATAAAAAATTCCCCGAGCTTCTTAAACAGCGAATGATCGGACTGGCAAATCTTTAAAAAAGCAAAGAAAAAGGAACAATGTATTTAAATTTTTTAACATGGTAGAGCTGCACTGCAGCGCTTTATGATTGCAGCACTGTGGGTCATCATTATCATCATTACTGTATCAAAGTTCACTCGTGAACAAAGGCGTCATCTAGTCTATAGTAGTCTTATATCTACTTGCCACGGTTGGCAAATAACCGCATTTATTATTATTTTAAAATTTCATCAAGAAGATGTAGCTGATCATCTCCTGCTGCATCCCCTGTCTCATGTTCTCAGTGCTTATTGACGTATGAACATCCTGGTTGGTAGGATTCCCTTTCTGGCTACTTAGGCCTATTTCTGCCGTAATACAGCAGTGTGTGCACAGTTGTGTTTCAGTTAGAAGGGTATATATATATTATTGACTGTGGGTCATTCCAAATTAGTCTATTGAAGTGACAATGCTTCTGTAGCCTACGCTTTTGTATTAAAATATTCTTTAGTATGCACTTTGCCTTAGTTTATGTTGCACAACTGCAGACGTAATCTACAACCCGTCTGAAATTTGATGTTACGTATCAAGTCGAGCTCGATAGATAAGACGTTCAAATTTGATACGACCGTTTGGCATTCCTTGACTGTTTTAGAGATTTGGTTGCAGATTTTCACGGGCTGGATTAGCCAATTACCATCAGGTAGACCACCACCAGATAGAATTAGATCAGCTAATTTGTCACTTCTGTTTAATAAAAACACAAAAGGACTTTTACGCAGACATTTTCTCACTTTAAAAAGTATAATCGGATCAAATTGGACCTTGATATATCTATTGTAGATTTTTAAAATTAGAACTACTTGTTTGTTAATAATACCTCATAATGACATCTGCTCATAGCGTTCCATTTGCATAGAGTAATAAGTTCAGATGTTGGATGCGACTTGTGTACAGTATTAGTGTCATTGCCATATTGTGATACTGAGTTTGCGGTCGCATAAGTGGACTGACTAGACAGCAATCCGATATTACTAGGTAATTTAACTATTCACAGTAACCTTAAGACATGATATGTAGGCTTTAAGCGATATTGGATACTCGCTTCAAATTTTCCAAGACATGGTAGGAAAATTATAACATAATAAACTTTTGTCAAGATCTAGCAACAATTTAGAACCACGACAGCAAAGACAGAACAAGGACAAAGTTCTTCAACCTCGTCTGTTATTCGTCTTTAACTATGAGCTGACTTTCTGCCGTTTCGCTTATTTTTATATCCGCTTTCTTCATCATTACAGCCCTTCACAAGTCCACTGCTGAACACAGGCCTCCCCCAAGTAATGCCACAGAGCACGGTCCTGAGCCACCTGCATCCATCGAATTCCTGCATATCTTATCAGGTCGTCACTCCATCTAGTGGGGGTCGCCCTACACTACACCTACCGGTATGAGGCTGCCACTCGAGAACCTTTCTTCCCCATCGGTTATCGGTTCTTCGAGCAATATGGCCACTTCAGCTTACTAATCCGTTGGGCTATGTCGGTCACTCTGGTTTTACTGCGGATATCCTCATTTCTGAGTCAATCACGCAGAGAAACTCCGAGCATAGCCCTCTCTATAGCTCGCTGAGCGACCGTGAGCGTCCTCATACGGCCAGCAGTGAAGAACCACACGATTGCTACTTCAGTAGCGCTGACACAATCCGCCATTTTGCTTATTTAATTTGTTTGTTTTGAGGTAGAGTTTATAAGTTGTTTTGTGCAATATTAGTTTTAAGTAATATAATGACATGAATAAACATAGACATGTTATTAAAAATTCATGATTGGTAAGTTTTTAATATGAATACTTTACAAACATATATTTAAATTAGGTTAGGTTCTCCGGTTAAAACTAACATCGTGTCCTGGAGGAAAATAGCTACTTACGATTTGACAGCGCTTACCGCTTACGATCGCCATTATGTTTACAAGCGCTTGCTAGCGCTTTTTTCTGCCAAACGCACCCATAATGTAACACGACAATATCTCACAATCGCTTGTCAAATTTTACGTGGTAGAGACACGCTGCAACTATATTATAGTTGTAGCACGAATGGGTCGGTCCGACCGGAATCACCCTCTCACAAAACACCAACGTAAAATAGCAGCTCAATGCTGCTGTATTTCGTATGGTGTAGAAAACTGGAGACCCTTTTTAATGGAAACCAGTCATTCCATCTTAGTCCTCACTGCTGACAGGGCATCTGCATTTTGATTCATTATCGGGTATAAATGTAGATGTCTATAGGCCACAGCATCCACTTACCATCACGTGGACTGTGTGCTCGTTTGTCATCCTATTCTATAACAAAGTAGTTCGTAGATCTAACAAAAAATATTGGCTTATAAAATTGTATTTAATAGAATAAAATTGTATTTCATAGAATAAGTCGGTAAAACACGTAAAAATCTAACTTTGAGTCTAAATCACAACGATTTTATTTTGTAAATGCGTAACTAACCTGAGAACAAAATATCTTATCAATATTACTAATAATTACACACAACAATTACAAATACATACAACAACTCGCAGTCTTCCATTCGGGGACTAAATAACCGGGTGGAAATTCTTTCAAATGATGTTGAGCGGTTGTTGACCGTTTCGTGAAGATTTTTCGCCTTATTTCGTTCTCTTCGGCCCGGCAAATGGCCCGGAAAACAAGAACCCTGTTTATCCGGGCCGTTTACTTGGGATATAAGGGTGGTGCTGTTCATTACTTCGTTGGCACAATGTCCGTTAATAAAGAGTGAAGTTAATAAGTGAGTTGTATTGGAGGAAAGTTTTTTTTAATACGATATTATCTTTATTTTATGCAAGGGTGACAATCAAATAATATGCAGTCCAACTGATGATAAGTAGATGGTGTGGCCCATAGATACCTACGTCTATCCTCGATAAGAATCAACACACAGATGCGTTGTCTCCCCTGGTGACATAGGTTAACGTAACCAAGATAGGGTCTCCCGTTCTCGTGAAATACACGAATGAATTATGCTTCTAATTTCACTGGCATTCTGCGAGAGTGAGCTAATCCATTCGTGATGTAACAACGTGATGTGAAAAAGGTGAATTAACGATCACATTACCAGAGTTCGCGTACTTTAGACGCCACTGCCCTTCACCGAGCTCGGTATTTTACGTCTGATGTAAGCAAGATGGCCGCCATTATCGAAAACTATAAGATTTTTCCGGCATTTCCCACAATATCCTCTTACGCCACGAAACGAAATGGGTATTGGATTTCTGTACGCAGTTATCACAACATGGCACAATTTAAAAATCATGTACCTATTATTCGTACGTTAAGAATAAGTTGCATGAAATCGAATTGTACTCAATTTTAAAATTAGTACTACTTTATAGTATTACATGCAGACGTGTGAGTAACGGGACTATTCGGACGGGACTATTTATGGTTGTATTTATTGAGAATTCAATTACGAAGACAATTCCGATAAAGCTGTTTTATATACGAGGTCCCCTCCCAATAATTTCTCTCTGCCAAATATATTGCGCGTCTGGTAGGTTATTTGGTATACGTTAATCTTTTGACAATTTGTCCGATGGTGAGCCTTTCAAGTTGCGTATTACTCACTTGTAAGTTTTTTTTAAATATTTATTTTACTTGCTACATAAACCATCGTAATTGACCATGTAAGCGCTTCTTTGAATAAAATATCGGTTTTATAAATATATTTATTTGTTATTGACTAGCAGATCAGGCAAGGCATGCAATATTTGTGTAATATGCAGTCTCAGGATTCTTGATTTTTTTAAATATTATATTTCATATTAAATAAAAGCCAATACTTTAAATAGGTCATTAAGACGTTGTTTAAATAATATATCACATAAACACATTCGAAATACTTCCTAAATCACATAAAGCGCTATAAACTATCATTAACCACTGTCAACTATTGTTCCTGACAAGTTTCTTTTTATGTTTTTTTTATTAGAAATCAAGTGAGACACTATCTAAGGACGATATATTTAAATGATATGAACGTTTTTAAAGTCAAAATCACTGTAAAATGGAGAAAAAGTAAAAACAGTTTCAAGAAAATAGTCTTTATTAGAGATTGGCAGTATTTCCAACAAGATTTTTTCATAATATAAATGCTTTCTCTCTCTCTCTCTCTCTCTCTCTCTCTCTTTCTAGCTGTCATCATAAATAGATTACCACAATTTTATTAATTTTAATTACTTATTTTAAATAATATTTCTTCTATAAGAAAGCTCCAAAATCCTTGTATTTTGTATAAAAACAAATTACTTGTACAATTACATTAAGTTGTTCAAAGGATTAATTTTTGTGAGATTAAAAAGAGGATAAGATTCATGGAGCACTTCAATAGTTGCGGTAAATCCGTGTTTACATTTTTAGTCTTCAGACATCCTGTTACCGGGGAGGCGCTAGCCGTGAAATCGTGCATCTCCATTATGCCACGATAAGGATGCATCGTTTTGAAACTTTTAAGTATTTTATTTATGTTGATTTTCAAATTATTATTAATTTCTCACTTTAGTTGCATAAGAAATGCATTTTTTTCCATTTAGAGATTTATTATACATATCAGTTTATTTTGTAATATAAGATGACAGGACTTCCATGTTGCTTAATTGTCTATTTATTATAGTGTCATAATTTTACCCATGCTAACGCTTGGCATTATTTACTAACGCTACCCCTTGGCATTATTTGTTTAAAGTTGGCAGCAGGTCTCAGTGGACTACTATAGCCACTTTACAGTAAGGACTTACATATCAAATAATATATTTAGGTAATGGATATAAAATGCGAATTTTATATAATTTCCGGGGTTGTTATGTTAAACATCATTAATTTTTATTACCTACATTTCTTATCTTATAACAAAGGTTATCGCCGAAAAATCCAATGATAAATTATATACTCCGCTGTTGAAAGATACAATGAAAACAAACATTCTACGGCTTCGCTACTATGGAAACGTTCTGGAATTTAACGGAAGGTCCCCGACAAATACCTACCTACCGCAGCGGCTGTATCCTGCGGGATTAGACGCCATTACAACCCCTTAATCTTAAAGCTGAGACGTACTTTAAGAATATATCTTCATCTGTGCCGCCTTGTGGTTTAACATTGGATTTAATGTCTTGGCGTAATGGATACGTTAATGAGGCCAAAAAGTTTACTTTGTGATAAAAACACATTGTATTTAATAACTCTGTTGTATTATGATGACAATAAATCTAGAAATTATATAAGAGATGTGTTGTAAAACTCTGTAACATTAAGTGACGGTGGCAATGGATCTTCCGTCGTCGTCTTGTTCTTTCGATGATATTCATTTGTAGAGACCCTTGCATCTGAAATTCCTAACTTCTCTGCCATCATCAAAGTGTTTTGTTAAGTATGTTATTATTTACAACGCAGTGTTACTGATGCTTCGGATGTATTGTGTTCTACAGTAGAAAATTCAAACCCTGAGAGTGTAAAAAAATGAACGGCAAACAAAAACACATATGTATTAAATAATACATAATCCACGTGATACAGCCATGCTGCAGTTATATTAGTAGTATAGTTGTATCACGAATGGGTCGACTCGACCGGGGAAGGACCACGCTCTCACAGAATACCAACGTAAAATAGTAGCAAAATGCTGCTGTGTTTCGTATGCTGAGTATAAAGAACCGGTGACACTTTATTCTTTTAATCGAGGATACATGTACATGTCTATGGGCCACAGCAACCACTTACCATCAGGTGGACTGTGTGCTCGTTTTTCACCCAATCCTATTATTATTAGAAAGCATTAAGAATTTATAATCTTATTTTATAAAGTATAAGAGAAAATTAAATAATATTTTTCACAAGAGCTCCATTGTGCAGATTTTTAGCTTTTTGACAGAGCAACACGGGATCAGCAGTGGGTAATGCATTCCAAAGTTATTTAAAACCTGTGATGGTACATAATATTCCTTAATATAAGTTAAATTTAATTAAAGATCGATGTGGTTTAAATTTGTGGTAAAGTGGCGACGTGAAAGAATTCCCCACATCATTCTATCCTCATAGCGACAGATGTAAATAAAACGTAAGATGTGGAGCAGCATCTCCCTGATAACAAAATGATAAAGAACAGCTGTTCCCAACTTGCCTGCTAAGCGTAGCATCAATGGCAAATATCTCCTTTGCGGTGAAGGCTTATGTTCAACTAGTATATGTAATAGCCTATCAGGAGTCTCTTGATGAATGAATAAATGAATCATTTCAATTATTGTTTATAAATAAAAGTACAAAATATAAAAATAAATAAAAAATTAGTATCTTGTACTATGCTTATGGTTACGCCACAAAGAATTAGCCTACCGAGCCGCTGATTCTTTCATAAAGTGCCGCGACAAATTATCAGTGTCAGTTCGATTGCCGCCCGAATCAAGTTGTTTATAACTACAAATTCTCAGATCATATAAACAACAGGAGATATGCTCAGTAGTTGAAAATGTATCGGAACCCGGTGTCTCCAGTTGGCCCCTACCACGCGCCAACTACTACATATGCACAGCAATAGATACACAATCGCGCACACACTCGCATTTTATAAATCAAAACATACTACACAACCAATTATAAACCTTATCTCATCATACGCAGCGTGCATTTACCATGCACCGTACAAAACTTATTCACACAAAAACATCTGTCGCTATCATTCACTTACAAAAGCCGGCAGCGGCTGCTTCACGAAACTATCGTGTGAATGAGAGTATCAGTAAAACACTTATCCATTGTGCTATTAGACCAGCTGATTCACAGGTAGATTTGTACTAAGCAAGCAATGGTTTTTGTTCCTAAAGAAAACATTTGATTTGGTTTTTCATCGTGTTTCTAGTACCACGAAGTAATGTTTTAATAAATTGAATAAGAAAAACATTAATATTTTAGTACTTACGTGTGAAATGAGATGCCATCTTTCATGTAATTCACAATACAGCTGTTATTTTTGCAAAAAATCACTGAACAACGCGGCATTTTGTCAAAAATCACGAGCAGTGAAGACGTCACACGTTGACATTCGACTAATTACCGAAATTGGCATCAGGCCGCTTTGAGGCCAGATGCGTTCGCAAGTGCCACGCCTCCTTGCCATATCTCCTGTTGTTTATATGATCTGAGTACAAATTACTATTTCAAATCTGAGTTACGTTGGAAGTAATTTCCTATAGTTGGAGATTTTTTTAAAGTGATTAATTTAATTAATGTAACAATGTATTCACCACGCCCGGTAAACAGTGGGGCTATTTAGCCGACTACCGTATTGCCGTAGGTCACTTTAACTACATAATGACAAAATTTTTATATGCGAAATATTTTTTTAATAACAATTTAACACGATTTACAAAATAATTAAAAATGACATTGCTGTAACCTACGTTGTGAATTATCGTGTAAGATGACGAGAATTACGTAAAAAATTGTTTAATCATTAACATATTTGCCTTCTGATTACAGAGGCACAAGGACGCGAATGATATGGATATCGATGTTTCTCTGGTTCAAATTCCAATAACGTGCTCTTAAAGTAATTTCTAGTGTATCAATTTAATAAACATCATAGAAGTAGGTTGACCCACTTCAGTGTAGCGAATCTTTGACACCAGTAAGAGCTTTCTACTAACTACTTATGTACGTTTTAAAAAGAATACATATAAAACTGCGCGCAGAGATTTAAAAACAAGCTAAAATATTCGCGTTCAAAAAACGCAATGGAAACTGATTTTTTATCATTTTTGTTTTAGTAATGTCTTTGATAATGTTTTTAAAGAATTTGACATACTTAAAACAAGGAAAGAACCAAATTAAATATTTACTTTTGAAATATGAATCAATAGACGACTCGACCTACATAGCAACATGACAGTTTAAATGAAAATGCAGGTAACATACGAGATTACATCGATAATCTATTATCAGTGGTGATAGCCGGTCATTGACTGAGAATCGGGTGTTGGTGAGAATTGATTTTTTTAGTTTTGCTAAAGATATTTTTCAAAATTTTGATTCTACGCACGTCCATGACTCTCTTTTTTAAATGCGTTAGATATATAAAACAAATACTACATTTCATACATACAAGTAACAAATATTATGCCAGGTAATTTAGCAGTTGACATAAAGCTAAATTAACTGAAGATAAATTTTGCAACATGTTATATCAAAACTTTCAGACTAAATGTAAAAGTTTCGAATAAATGCCAACAGTTTAACAGTCGTAACGAGACAAGTTTCATAGACATTAGGGAAACCGTAACAAATAGCGGTGAAAGGGTGAAGTAGAGTAAAAAGGGATTTGTGAGATACTGGCTATTGTTTGACCGCAGAATTTAAATATCAATGGAGCGAACAATTTCATTCAAAAATAAGACAAACGGTTACACCGTTACTAGGCCTGCCTTGTTACACAATTAAGAATGTTAAGGATGTATTTTCTAATTCTATATAACACGGGATTGTGTAATTAAAACATTTTATTTGCCTACTTTATATTCGTAACAATAGCCCCCTCTGGATGTTAATTTACTTCATGTCTTAAATGTTTATTACTGGACATAATAAATAGTGTGGTAAGTGAATTATTGAAGACAATTTTATAAACTTTACCTTTAATCAAAATTATAATCATGTCATCCCGACTGAATTTTCGTCTGTCGGTCAATTTCAACATAGACCAGCCATCTGCGTACGACAGGATTATAGTGCACGAGTATATAATATGTCATAGTCCGATTATCTGTCTTGACCGGAAAGAGATCAGACGCAAGACCAACTTTGACTTTACGTGCTTTCGGGGAAAACACCACTATCTTTCTGATTACAGGCCAACAGATTTTATGCCAGACCCAGGATTCGCACCTAGGATCACATAATCAGTTATTTCTTCCAACCACTGGACCGACGGGGCAGTCAAATCTTAATTATATAACACATGTAACAATAAAAAATCAAATGGCAAAAGCAAAAGGCGGTCTTTTAAAGCAAAATATTTATCTTAGCTAACATAACATCACGTCGTCTATTCAAAAATTAGCCCATGTATATATTAACAGATTACACAGTGTCCGAGTTTTTGAATAAAACGCTTTTGAAAAAAATGTGTAATGTGTTGATTAAGAAAAATAGCAGTAGTCCATGAGAATTACTAAACTTTACGCATATGTAAAGTTCGTATAGTTCATTAATATCACGAAAATGGTTGTCTTTTTTTAACTAAAATTTATAAATAACGCGAACTTTTATCAGAAGGAATAAATATGTATACATATGTATATGAACATATGCTTTATTGCAATCATACTAATATAGTAAATATATTAGTATGATTACAATAGTGATAACTATATTAAAGAATGATGACTGAAACCCTTTCTTGTACACATTAATTTACATAAGATAAATACAATAAAACTCAAATTAAAAGGCATTTAATATACTTGCACAAATTAACAAATAGGAAACAAAGTAAATTAATTTACGGTAAATATGTAAGACCGCATTGTTCAATAAACGCGTTAACCACACTTGAAATGTATCTAAGGAATAAATAGGTCAAGATATCTGAAACCTTATAACCGTAAGTTGTATTATCACTTTCACATACTCCCAGTGAGTATTGAAATTATAACAAATTTATGTTCCCGATGCCTCCAGTCGATGCATTTTTATTTCTTTTAATGTTAATTGAAATGACATGGCTGGTGTCGCAGCCAGTCCTCTTTTATTTCTATTTTTATTAATTCTTTTTATTTGTATCCCATCGTGTCCAGCCATCCAGTTCTATACTCGAGCTTTCCTATTTTATGTTATCTAATCGATGAGTGGGGTACGCTTACATGGCGTTAAACTCAAATTTATTACTACTTAATATTAGGTTTCACATATTATATTCTTTTGATTTTCTGGTAAAATATTTAAACTACTTAAAAGTAAATAATTAAAATATCACGCATTGTGAGCAATTACCATAATTTTATTACGATTATAAATGCGGTTAATAAGTATTTGACTCAAAAACTGTAACGATTTAATACGTTTGTAGTTTGTTTAAAATTTGTTAAAAATAGTAATTCACAATATTAAGGTAAACGTGTTTTTATTTCTGAAGAATTTAAGTTATCATCAAGGACACATCCCATTTTATATGAGAAACTTTATTATACCTCGCGAGCCTTGCATATTGCCTAACAATGGGACGGTATTTGCTATGTATTTATTATCGTAAATAAAGCAAAGATTTATGGCTGATTGTTGGTTTTCTAAATGGACGTCTAGAATTTCTAAGATGTACTCAATTTGTTGCAAATGTCAATAAATTTATGTAAATAAAATAACTATGATTTTGAGTAAACTGGTAGGAAGTTAATTTTGTCACCATGAAGATATGTTTTTCTTTTGATAGATCAAAATATAAACCGGCCATTAGATGTGAAAAAATTCCACCGTAGTTTATCGTACTTTGTCTGAATTTTCTTTCCGTGTATAAAGTTGTAACCAGACATCGTAAACTCTGCGAAATTACTTGCGTTAACTTAGTAACTCAGGCGCAGTTTTCTACACCGGCTTATAGTGTTAACTCAAAATTGTGCCATGGCACAACAGTTATCTGTAATAATAAAATTGTGTGACCAGTTAGTAAAATAAAATGTAGAAAAGAAAGATTACCTGCATATTAGGTACTACGTATCACTCATCTTACATTTCACGGAGTTGCAGTTTGTAAAAATAATAAAAAAAATCTTAACACCTTAACACATCTTCGCAGTAAACTGTGTGCGCAGCGCAGTTTTATCCATGTCTAACTATATAGTAATATAGTATCCTTCACCCCAGTACAGTAGGTTTCGTAAGAGACGACTATGGGTTATGCAAGAGAGATCTTATGGTTCTTATCCTCTAAATAGGGGTATTAACATCTTGTTTTAGGAAGATGTAAAATATCCAGAACGGCGACTGACCAACTGACGGAAGCACTGTCAAAGCTCCGAGAGGTCTGATAATGATGACCAACCCCCGAGACCTAATAATCATCAGTCGCGTTTACAATCACTAGACCATCGAGGAAATCAGACGAAGAAATCAATAATATCACACAATCGTCGTTCCGATTTAACAAAAGTAAAATAAAGTTTAAAAATGCATGTAATAAAGATTTAATGTTTTAACATTATATGTCATTTTATTTGTATTTACATATTTGTTTTATTTATTTCGTTGCCTTTTGGTTAACAATTGTAACTAAACAGTTCTTTTAATTGAATAATTTTCTCCTTGTTGTAGCGAATCTCACCATCAGCACGCGCGGCGTCAATCTAGAACTGCTGATTCACTCACCCGTACAGGACATGTACCTCTGCTTCAACCGCTCTCGACTTGTAGGCAGACGTTTGGTAAGCATCCTAAGTAATATGTTAAAGTTACACACAGAAGTTTTGCAAACCAAGTTTAACATTCCATTCAAAACTTGCTAACTATTTGAGCAATATAATGAGATAATCAATTGTGCTTCATTTGTCCGCAGTCCCGATTCCAAGCAGAGAGACAGCCCAGCTGCCTATTCAAGGAGGAGTTTGTGGACGGCTACAGCACATTTCACCTGGTGAGAAACGACGACCGATACATAGGGTTCAACCGGCGGGGTGTTCAGTTGCGACGCCTGAAGAGTCGCCTCTCCGAGCGCGCACACAAGTGCTTCGCCTTCATGAAGGAGAATCAAGACTTCGATATAAACAGGCACAACAACATGGTGGCGGCGGATTTGCCAAGACGTCCGCAGCGTAGACTCCGGCCCCCACCGCAGAACTCCATAAAACCGTCCTGTCATGGCGTACGCCATCATCATAACAGACATCAAAGGCGAAGGAACTGCGAAGGCACGTAGACATCCAGTCTCATCATTAGCAGCTCATTTACGCTTCATCGCTTCGCGCGTTTTGTTGCCAGTTGTCGATGGGCCTTGTGGACAGAGTATTAGTCAACTACCGCAGTATTATTTCCGTACGAGGACTGGACAACGTTAGGCTAGCAGTCAGCCGCGGTGGCCGCGGCGTTCTAAACGCCCATGAATGGTAGCTGAAGCGAGTGTGAGCAAACATTTGAATGGAGGGGAAAAAAGCCGGACCGGGACGGCGGCTGGAGATGTGAAATTCCTTAAGGTCGTGTAACATCATGGCAATCGTTTGCTCTTGCGCTCGCGCGGACTCGTGCTCTAAAAGGAAAAAAGGTTTTCTGAGGAGAGAGCAAATAGTTGTATCGCTAGTCACGAGTCTTCCGACAGACCACCGCTGAACTCTGATGCTCGAACGCGACGAGGGAACTTTAAGACACGTCGTCGTTGCGTGTCAATGTAAAATTTTTTCGTTGCTTAACGAACATTTAGACATTTGATAAAACCTTACTAAATCTCGACTGCTCCGGCTGGCTCGCCATAAATGTAGTTAAAGCGCCTTTACGTCAATTCTCAGTGTATTATTATTTAAATGCTTTAATGTTAAGTTCTGCTTGTAAATATAATAAATATAATTGTGTTTACTTATTTATCGAAGAAAAAACTTAAACGGAAATTTGTAAACGTAGCTGTTAGTTGTATAATTGTATTAAAATTATTTGAATTAAATATGGGTATTTAATCTATCCGACCAACCGCTCTCTTGTGATTAGCCACGGATATTGTAACTATTAATTGTAACTTCATGTCTGCATACTACAATTACCACAACATGTTCTCCAATATTTACTAATGTTACTATGGCTTATGAATTTGATGTATGATTTGAGCATTTTGTAAATATTATTTTAAGTGTTTGTTTGAGAGTGATAGGTACTTGAATCTCTTTTTGTTATAAATCTGTATTCAATGTTGCAATATTTACATCCACAATAACATTCCTAATATGTAAACGTAATGGAAGACAATCTTAAAGAATTATTTCTTGTTTAATTTGCCATCCGAACTGTTATAAAACTCGTATTTATTAGTGAACATTGTAATCAAATGTATTTTAAGATCTGTGCCATAGTGTGGTGGCAGTGTACGACTTTATGTTCGCAATGTAATTAGTGTGTTAAGTTAATGTCTGTTAACTATGAATAGATAAAAGAATGTTTAACGTGTAAGACAAGTAACTGAATTTAAAACATTAATGTATCCTATACCCAGTGTGAAAGTGGCTTAAAATCTTGCGTATGCGGGGTGTAAGGTTGTTGTGAACTTGACCTTATACCTAATATTATATTCAATGTTATCATTGCTACTGTCATCGATTAGCGATATTACCGATGCTCTACATTCCATATAATAACGATGTATTCCACGATCGACAATATTGAAGAAAAAACACAATACATTCCAGAACGATTGCTATATAATTATTATATTACGACAAAATGCATTTAAATACACAATAAAATTGTTATACGACATTGTATATTGTATTACACAATAAAATTGTTATATGTCATTGTATATTGTATCTTCAGTATCTGTATTTATATATTCAGACGCTCAGAACGAAATCACATAATTGCTAAGAAAAATTACGAAATTAAAGCATATTTAACTCGCATTACTGTGTTATTTTTGTTTCATTCATTTAAAACTACTGGGTAGTGGCTGAGTAAGAATATTCCCTATCTGGACTTGTGGTACGAATATCGACGAAATACAAAGCAGAAGAGAACTCCTTCAACCTAGTAAATTCACGTTTAGGAGGTCAAGGCCGTCGCGCAGGCTGTAGCGCGTACTCACAAATATTGAGCGGTTTACGAGGACGATTATTATACAACGTATACAAATGCTGTTATTGATACCGTGAACTAACATTTACCGAGTCCTTAGTGCCTATTTACTCGGTAAATTCAGCACTAAACAAGGTACATCAGAAGTTCCGCACATACGAATATACAAGGTGAGAATAAAATCTTAAAAGGTCGCATTATATAATACGAAGCGCATATGGACGATTAGTACCTATTTATTTTTTTTCCACTCATTAGTATTCATAATTATATTTGCATATTTACAGTTACATACCATAGTTATTCAAATATTAAATTAACTTGTTAGTGATTGTTGAATATGATCTTTTTAATTTTACTGGTAACGCGGCATATATTATGTTAATCCTCAGGGGTAAAAACATCGACATGTTGATTCATAAGATGCAGAAGTCTGTGGGTGACGGCACCTACTTCTATTATAAGGTGGATAGTGGGCTTGCTGGTCACCCTACTTCGAAGAAATTAACGTTCTCGTTTTTACAGTATTTCTATACAAATTTGCATAACTTTTTGTTGTGCGAATTTTATTATAGGCGTGGCAATTAGTTTTATCATGCAGTCTGCGTGCGTGAAGCCCAAGATCGGGCTAAGTGGCGCGCCTTGGCAGAGGCCTGTGTCCAGCAGTGGACTGCCGCAGGCTGATGATGATGATGATGATGCAATCTTCTATTATGCAGAAAATAAAAGTCACAAATGCAGTTAGGTAATATAAAATAAGCTATAAGTGGCTTTAATCTACGGTCACATTTTAAGCGACAGTAGCCTTATGGTTGGGTGGGTACTGGGTATACAGACTGCGAAACTCAAATGTCGTGGATTCGAATCCGACTTTCGAGTACTGTCGTGAACCACTCCTTAAGCATATTATGTTCATAGTTGGTGTGAAGTACCAGGTGCTTTTAATAATGTTTATTTAGTCCTTATTTGTCTTTAATAAAAAAGAACATGTGCGCGGTAGCTCAAGGCTAAGCACTCGCTGTAAATTTTGCAGGATGCTATCAACCCGTATTCGAACTCCGCCGGATCTAATGAATTTATTAATTGCAAATTTAAGCGCTGATTTACAACCTACACATTCCACAAAATGAAGTATTTTAATGGCATGAAGTAAATTCTACATGCATTAAAATATGAGGCTTGCAATACGGAATATTTACTCCATTATTTTCTCAGAAGTTAGAGGAAGGCCTAATCTTACTACATGCCCTGTGCTGGCGGTGTAAGAGAAGTGATAACCCATTCAAAACTGCATATCGTCCCGCGCGCTTCTTTCGTGCAACTTTAGGAAATGCTACTTTATCTTACGGCCTACAACCACATTAAAACCTACATGAAAAACCTCACTGGCGACGTTTAGCAAAAGATAGGCACTAAAAGGTAGGCACTGCGATAACCAATCGAATGAAAGACGACGAAGGTGTTGTTCTAAAACAATAATAATAATATATACTTACTTACTTACTTATCTTCACGCACAATCCCTAACGGGGTAGCCAGAGAGAACAGATCGCCAAGTGTCACGATCCTTACATACCTCTTTCGCTTCTTTCAGGTTCATTAACTTCTTCATACATGCACGTCTGGGTATCCGAGTACTCTTGACCCTCCCCTCTTCGAGCAATTTGCTCACATGGTCTTCGAAAGTTAGTCTCGGTCTACCTCGACACCTTTTAATATTTACTTTCGCTCTATATATTTTCTTCACCATTCGGTCTTCACTCATTCGCTCAACGTGCCCAAACCAATGGAGTATGCCCCTATCAATTTTTAATAATATATAAGTATATCAATTAAAAATTAGCATCTGAGCCGTGGTAGCTCAGAACTCAGATGGTTCGCGCTCGCTGTAAATTACACAGTACGCGAACAATCCGGGTTCGATCCCCGCCGGCACCAATGAAATTGTTAACTACAATTTTCTGAGCTAATTTACCACGTGCTCGGTGGTGAAGGTAATAAACATCGTGATATAACCTGCACGGCTGAGAAATAAGAATAAAATATTTCGAAGACATGTAAAGTTCGCCAACACGCATTGGGGCAGCGCGGCGGACACTCCTTGCCCTAAAACCCTCTCAGAAATGAGAGGAGGCTTGTGCTCAGCCGGAGGACGTATATATATATATATATATATATATATATATATATATATATATATATATATATATAGGTTGTAACTTTAAATTTTACATAAATTAAAAATACGACCAATATACGTACCACCGCTGGGAGCAGGAATCTTTTCATTTCTTAGAGGGTTAAAGAGACTATATCCTTAAAATATTCTTATTCCTCAAATATGCAGGTTTTCTCACGACTTTTACTAAATCGCTGAGCACGTAATATTCATCTTCGTTTAAAATTGTAGTTACTCGTGATTCGTGAGTCGCTCGTTTGATTAACCAAAGACCAATTGTACTGGAAATGAGGCATTCTATTTTAGTTTTAAAGGGTGTCGACGCTTCTGCATTAAAAAAAAATATTTGTAAATATCTATACTGAATGGCCTTTTTTACCGTCTGGAAAAAATAGGGTCTAACATGTAAACTGGGTAGAAGCCTATGGCAGCCATAAGCACTGATATTTAACAAATAATAAAGACAAACATTTTAATTAAATAAATAAATAAATTAAAATCTATCGAAGTTCAAATCATACATATACCCTACTTTACGAATGGCAAAACAATAAATTTAATAGGCATTTTTGACCTTGTTACTTCGTAGGGTCACAGGCTCCCATTGCCCTTGCAAAAAAAATTTTGTTTTTATTTTTTGTAAAATATCAGTGTCATAGGCTTCTACTCCGTTCACACGTTACACCCTATTTATTTCCAGAAGGTAAAATAGGTCATACAGTATATTCAATTTTTAAAACTGTTTCATTTTACTTATTGCTTCTTGAAAAGGAACTAGTAAACGAGGAAATCTTTCAACCCCATAAGTAGCTAATGCGGGTACAAAAAGGCGATAATTCTAATAAGCGGGAAAAGTAGCGTTTGTGGGTAAAATGTAAGTTCAAAAATAAACAGGGTAAAGAGGGGCTAACTAGGTACCATGTCCCGGCGACGATGCGCGTGCGCACTGCTATTAACACCTTCAAAGTCCTAATGTTGCTGGAAAGTAGATAAGGCAGGTTAAGTAGAAACTTCATGTTATTTGTTGCTAACACTTAGTACTTTCGCAGTCTTACGAAATATTTTAACTATCGTTTTGAAACAAATGCGAATCAATTAATATGCTATTGTAATAGCTAATTTGCAATGGCGGTTTTAATATTTTTTTGATGCAACGATCATGATGTTACAAAACAAAGTCCCTCGAATAGTTTTGTTTAACAACTTAATCATAAATACGGGTGTATCCATACACTTTGGCAATTTTTGGTCTACGGCGACGAGGTCTAAACTATCGGATGCTACGCAGGAGATATAATTATTAGCTAGCTCGGCAGACGTTCTTCTGGCGAGTGTATGTGGGATGTGGAAACACCACAATGGGTACAAAATGTTTTATTTCCAATTTAGAGTTTTTACAGTGTGAATAAAAAAATCACGACGTTTCCTTATTGTTTACGTGGTGAAGCCATACTGCAGCTATATTATTGTTGGACTATATAGTTACATAGACGAATGGGTCGACTCGAAAGAGGAAGGACAACGCTCTCATATAATCCCAGCGTAAAACAGCAACTAATACTGCTGTGCTTTGTGTGGTGGGCGTGAAGAACCGGAGACGCTTTTTACCGGAAACAAGGCATTCCATCTTAGTTATTAGGGGTAACAAAGCATCCGCATTTTGATTCTTAATTTAGGATTGATGTGGATGTCAACGTGCCGCAGCATACACTTACCATCAGGTGAATTGTGGGCAAAAAAAAATATTTTACCAGTATAAGACACGTAGAATAAAACGAGGTTTGCAGAATTAAGCGCGTTTAACTGTAACTTTTGAAATTCCCGACGTTTCGGGGTATATATATATATATATTGCTATTGTTATGTAATTTATACATTGTAGAACATATTACGAGTGTGTTAAATATCTATGAAATTGTCATCTTTTGATGGTAACACCGTCAAAAGAATGTATATTATGTATCTTTAATAAAATGCGTGCACGTTTACGAATAGTGGTACCAAGTGGCACGAATTCTTTGTCTATTCTCAATAATTACGTATATGAGTTACTTATCGTTTCTCTACCGTGATTGATTCAAATGTCACGTTCATGTATGCAATTCGATTTTTACGTCAATTATGTACGCAATAGCTATTAACATAGATATGATATACAAGTGAGTTGAAATGTTTTGTACATGTCAATTATCAAAAGTTAATGAAAAACCCAATAAAAACGGAATAAAAAATATTATTACATTGGTATCAAATTGTAAAAGTATGATTCTGTATACCATTGCCAGACAAAATGCCAGACTAAACGCATAGCATATAGCATATGCCAAAATATCTAATAAACCTAAGTAATTTTTCTATCTAAAGCCAACCTGGAAAAAAGTAAACCGTGAACACACAAACGCGTGCGGGCGCGTGCATGCAGTTTTGAAATGTAGTATGTAGCCTGCATGTAGTTTTGAAAACAAAACAGAACTTTTTTACGTGGTAGAGCCACGCTGTAGCTATATTGTGGTTGTAGCACGAATGGGTCGGCCCGACCGGGGAAGGACCACGCTCTCACAGAAAACCAGCGTAAAGTAGCAACCGGAAACCCTTCTTACTGGAAACGAGCCATTTCATCTTAGTCCTCGCGGGTGAAAACTCATCTGCATTTTGATTCGTAAACAAGGATATATGTAGATGTCTATGGGCCACAGCAACCACTTACCATCAGGTGGGCCGTGTGCTCGTTTGTCACCCTTTCCTATAAAAAAATGTATTTGAACTTTACGTCCTTAATTCCTTCATCACGTCTTTAGTATGTTTCATTGACATCGACAAGGAAATTATCTTCTAACAATATTCATTTGGGTTTTAATACTTATGCGCATTTCCACGCGTAGCACGTATAAATATGATACGTCTGAATACGTCATCAGTATCGCCGGTGTATGACTTTTATACGTGCATTATCAACGCATTGGTGCTGGTCAATACATTCAGGGGCGTTCTCTGTTTTTAAACGTATTTTTGTATCTCAGTGGACTAACGGAAAAGGGAAAAATTCGAAATAATTACTTTGTTTTTTCTGTTAGCTAATCAAATTCAATTAGCTATTTATCATACTATATTAATTACAATATTATATTACATTAATTTATTTTAGTAACTAGCTGTACCCCGCGGTTTCACCCGCGTATATCACGCGTCTCTGCCGCGCGACATGATATTCTTCCTCGCTCATTCAGTTCAATCAGTTTAGCTAAAAAATTAGCAAAATTAATGGAGTACTTTTATCTATCGGCATATATACCTTATACAGAAAATTTAAATTTTATCCACTCCCCCCCCACCCTATAATTTAGCTTTCTATTATATAACAAACTAACAAAAACATCTTTCCTCTTTATAATATTATATATATATATATATATATATATATATATATATATATATATATATATATATATATATATATATAAGTATAGATAATGCTATATAGATATATAGATAGTGCTGGCAGTGTACTCGATATAAGGATTTTTCGACGTTACTATTGAATATCTTTGCTCTATTGTCCCTAAATTTTTTGAAAACGTTCTATCACCTATGTTCATCAGGAATAATGTAGGATTACAATGGTGAAAGAATTTTTCAAATCGGTTCAGTAGTTTCAGAGCCTATTCAATTCAAACAAACAAACAAACAAACAAACAAATCTTTCCTCTCTATAATATTAGTGTAGATTAATGCTACTTATTGTCTTTTTAAAAAATTTAAAAACATATAAATATAACGTAAAACAATAAAAAGAATAAAGATCTGAATAAAAAGTATAAAATAAAGTATTTTTTGTAGCATTTCTTAATAAAGTGTACCTAGATCAAGCAAAGAAACCAAAGATTATCTATATTCTTTTTAAGCATACTAACGAATATAGTATAATTCATAACTTGAAATGTCCTATAAAAAGTATATAAAAAAGTATAAAATAAAATATTTTTGTTGCAATGCTTAATAAAGTAAAATCCTTACACGTGGTAGAGTCACGCTGTAGTTAAATTAGTAGTATAGTTGTAGCACCAATGGGTCGGCTCGACCGGGGAAGGACCACGCTCTCATAGAATACCAGCGTAAAATAGTAGCTTAATGCTGCTGTGTTTCATATGGTGAGTGTAGAGACCCGGACCCTTTTTACTGGAAACGAGGCATTCCATCTTAGTCCTCAGGGGTGACAACGCATCTGCATTTTGATTCGTAATCGAGGACAGTTGTAGTTGTCTTTGGGCCGTAGCAATCACTTACCATCAGGTGGAATGTGTGCTCGTTTGTCACCCTATCCTACAAAAGAAAATGCATATGAAAGTATACACGGTAGTGTTACGAGCTTGAGGTTCGTGACAATAAAAATTGCCGATAAAATTACCTAAATTAACACTTTAATTCACTTTACACTAATTAAAGTTAACAACACTAATAATTAATCACACTGATTAACTTTATTCCTCTCAGAAGCTTCGCTTGTGTCGCCAACTCCAATACTTCCTCGATCGCATCTTGCAGCGCCTATATATACAAATTAGCAATGAAGCATCCGGAATATTCAAGTAAATGCACGCAAAGCGACGAGTGTTCGAGTGTAGATTTTCTAGAAACTTAGTTCTTCGGATGGCGCTGTCGGTTGAAAGATTTGTGATGTCATTTTCTGCAAAGCTCCCCTCGCTCTCGTTCCTGACACTAGATGGCGCTAGTGTCGTCGACTGGAGCGCGTAACAGTAGGTACTTATAACAAAAAAAAAAATTTTTCTGTCTGTTGATTCCGGCCCGGCTAATCTCCGAAATGGCTTGACCGATTTTGACGGGATAATCACTGGTGTTTAATCACACTGAGATATTTAATCAACTTTTATTTTAGAAAGAATTAGGGTATTGCGCATTAATATTAAAATCCACCAAATGCCATCGTTATAAATTCACGCGGGCGAAGTCGCGGGAACAGCTAGTATTAATTAATTATTAGCATTAATCTGTTAACGTGCCACGCAACTATAACAAATCCTATTTACAACGATAGAAACCTAATCATATTATGTCCAGCTTTGAACTATTCTGAACTGTTGATGGAGATGATAGTACTACATAACATGACCTGAGTGCAATGTTGTACACTAGGGAGATCGCAATAAATATCCAAAATCGACTATTGATTTTTTTTTTAATACAATAAGGGTGCCAAATGAGAATACAGGCCGCCTAATTGTAAGAGGATGCTGTGAGTTATAGACATCTACATTTATCCTCGATTAAGAAACAAAATGCAGATACGTTGTCACCCCTGATGACTAAGATGGAATGCCTCGTTTCCATTAAAAAGTTCTAAACTAGTGAACTTTAAAAAATTGGCTTATTCTTGAATGATAACAAAATTCCTACGAATTAACAATGAACGTGAGATACTAAGGTGAAATAGTAAAGTACTAAATCATGAGTAGTAATAATTTAGTATTTTACTAATTTTCACATTTCCGTCCTTAGTGTAAATTATGAATGCGTTTTTATCAACATGTAATGTTTTTACTAGTTAGTACGTCAAATTGCTACGCTCATATAACTCGCTTCACGGTTCTAACGTCCGTTGAATCGATGCATTACATCACACAAGTGCCATGGCAGCACGTGAATCGTTTATGGCTACCTTTAGTTCTTCATTCTTTAGTTATCATAAGTTCTGTACTCGTAGACTATTCTTGTTTATTAGTTCCGAGAAAATTGAAAACATTTCGTTGTTTTTGAACGATTGCCTGATTCATATTCATTTCTTCTAGCAAATGCACGTGTATAGTTGTGCTTATCGGAACTGTTTCATCTCACAACTACGTACTTAAAGCAAAGGCTTTGTAGTTAACACACAAATATGTTTACATAAGAAAATTTTAATTTTATCTTATCTTGCTATGAATGTTTTATATTTTGCATCAAAATAAAGATGTTTCTCTGCATCTCGTCTTCGTAAAAGATAAATTTGAAGTGATATATATTTCATCCACAAATCACAACAAAACCCAGCCATTACAATTACGAGTGTTAAACAAAATTGAGTTACCTTACAATAAACAATACGTATTTAAATATCACTATATCCGAGTCGTGGCGGTGTAGGAATATTCTCTACCCATATATGGGTGCAAAACTAAACTTTTAAATAATTTTCAAAATCTAATTATTTAAATATATTATAAATTTAAGTTATTTGTATTATTTAATTTATTAGTAACTGATGGCACAATATCTAAATACAACTTTTCCATTTGATGCTAGATGGCGCTGTTTTGATAACTAAGGTTTAAGTTAAGGACTTATTAATAGACAGCGCAATCAATTTTTTTAATTTACAATACTGTGAAACGGAATGGAAGCGAATGTTTTAATGAAACTTTACGTAGTAAAATGTATATTATGTTAATTGTGTAACGCGAAAACTAGATATGAGCGAAAAAAGAAGTCACGCGTCTTCTGGGGAATTCTCGAGGATTCCCGTAGCTACTGTCGGCGAAGTTTGTCGAATTCACGGGAAGTGGCGCGAAGGGCGTGGAATCAAGACTAACTTTTCTACAGCCTCAAGGCGACTGTCATATAGCCCCAAGGCGAAGTCGCGGAAATGCTCGAGCATTCTCGAGAATTTACGCACCTTCCCGCGCAAAGTTGACGCTACCGCTCCATTCCATTCCGCCGCAATGTAAATTGAGCCTAAAAATACACAGACAGAAAGATAAACAGACAGACAAACAAATATTCTAAAAACCACTAATTTGGCTTCAGTACCCTTAATTTAGTGCCCTGGACTTGTTTTTTTTTTTCAAGAATATATTATAATTACAGACACAACTTTTCTACAGATTTATTATATTATTTATAGATACTCGTAGCAGGGTTACAACGCTATTAGCCTACGTTCCGCTGTTAAAGTTTCGAAATTAACTAATATACGTTGTTAAAATTACCATGTGTGAAACTAAAGCATGTCTATTTTTTGAGTACTCTATGTCCGAACGAAAGGAAAGAGGTTTTGGATCGGGGTTCACATTGATTATGTTTGTCGATTCTAACGTATGCACTGATGTAAGTGCTAACCAGCGGCTCATAGTGCACCGGTGCTGCGGGTACAGGTGTGTTTGATTACTGTGAAGTGCCCAAACAGGTATAAACAATTTCTTGTAAAGCCGACCTTACGTTAGATATCTTTGGAACCTTTGGAATGAGACTAATATGTTTGTGTGGATTAACATTGTTTACTCATACTCAAAAGGTTATTGATTATTTGATTAATTAGAAACCAAAAACTACTCTAATAAATTAACATTGAAATATTTTAAATCTAAACAGTCCTAATATGGTATAGAATTTCTGCCTAATTTTAAGATTCGCCATATCGGGGTTGTCAGTTTAAAAAATACGTACTTTTTCATGTCCAATGTTTACGCTTAGAAAGCTCCGGAGTAAATAGTATAGCTTTGTTATAAATTATTTTTTTAATTTGTTTCATAAAATGTGACTCCCGGGCAACATTCAACGCAGTAATTTAGTAATAACTAACTTAGCAGTGAGAATGGGTACGATTCTCACAAATTTGGGAACCTAAGTAGGTACCTCGGATTCGGTCTCAAATATCAGTGAGCTGAAATGCAAAGGAGTAATTTTATAGTTATATCTCAACTATTAAGGTGAAATTTTTGACTGAGTCTCCGATAGTATTCAGTGAACAGCTGAAAAGTTATGTTGAAAGTTTTAAACGTGGTAGGGCCATGCTGCTGTTATATTAGTAGTATAGTTGTAGCACGAATACGTCGGCTCGACCGGGAAGGGACCACGCTCTCACAGAATACAAGCGTAAAATAGTAGTTTAATGTTGCTGTGTTTCGTAAGGTGAGTGTAGAGAACCGGAGACCCTTTTTACTGGAAACGAGGCATTCCATCTTAGTCCTCACGGGTGACAACGCATCTGCATTTCGATTTGTAATCGAGGATAGATGTAGATGTCTATGGGCCGCAGCAACCACTTACCATCAGGCAGTGCCAGTTTGTCACCCTATCCTATAAAAAAAGTTGATAAAACGGGATTTTATCGATTTACTGCAGCAGTGAACACAAGATAGGCTGTGTGATGATGAGATGATTGTATTATTCTATGGTTTTATTCTTATTTTTGAAAGAAATTTCGTATGAACTAAATGTAATACTACACGTCATGCACCCCATCAATAATTGTATTTTCTCAAAGTATCTATTAGTGAAACTAAATTAGTTCATCGTTTGTTACGAATATCGATGGCGCTTCGAGTAGCCGTAACAAAGTTTTACATTTCCGCAAATTAACACCTAAATAAAATAAATTTTCTTTGTGTTTACTTTAAATAAACCACTTTGTAAACATAAACATGCAATGCTCAAAATGAGTCAAGAGCACTGCGAAGTTACTTCACGTCAGCATAACAAAAAACTGAAAGTTGAAATGTCTTGCTGCATTTTTCTTTTAAATGAATTTTTTTATTAACATAGAGACACATCACTTTAAAAATTTAAGCCGTTAACGTTATTGTTAGAGCCTACAAAATACACGGCTGAAGATATGCCTGCCCCGTAGATTACCTCATGGCGGAAACAGAAACAGAAACTTTTTTATTCAATATGGATTACACGTAATACTTATTGAAAGTCTTTTTTTTCATTACCACTGGTTCGCAAAAAACCTCTGTCCTGGGCAGAACCAACAAGAAACCCAGCGGGAATATTTGTTTTTAAATAAGAGCTTACAATCATGTATGTTACAATTCACAACACAATACAAATTAGAAATAGCTTGGTAGAGATCACCCTTCCCAGGGGTTATTATCATCTATAAATTGCTTAATATTATAATAACCCTTTTTATACAAATTTAGTTTAAGGGGGGATGTTTGTCATGGCTTGGCAGTCACAGTTTTCAAGACGCTTTTCCCATCTCGTTTGTTTTCTTCTGTCGCTATTTACTATACCCCCGGAACGATATGGGATAGTGGATATTCTTACACCGCCACTATACTGTTAACTTTACAATAAAGTTTAAGCAACTCATTGCAAAAAAAATTACAGTTTCGATATCTAGTCTAGTTCAAGTCTAGTCTAGCCCAAATTTACTGTATTCTTCAATGATAAGTGCATGCAGTTTTCAATTAAGTTAGTAGTTTGAAGTGGAAAAGTAAAGATTAAGTTTTACCAATGTATATTTATTACTGCTCGTAAATTAGTATGCGTAGGATTTTAAAATAATGGATTATATGTTTAATCGGTATATTTTGAATTACTAGCATAATTCTTCTAGAATTTTATGAAATGCTAATTTCGTCTACTCGTAATATCATGTAACTCTTCTTAAAGTTTTACGATAAGGCACATTGTTAAGAAGTGCTTAATTTGGTGCTATTTAAGTTGAGGCCTTTATACAGCGGTGGATTTTAAGACTGATAAATAAAACACGTACTCGTAGAATGCTTGTTTCCCGCGATGTTTTTATCATTTACACATTGGATTTTCCAAAAGCCAATCCGGATCTTGAACTATATGGACGTTTTTGCCTCCACAAAATATTTAGATTACGTATTTTGATTAAGATAACTAACAACAACGCGTCAATACATCTATATTTTGACTCTTAATCGAGGAAAGATGTAGATATCTATAGATAACCACTTTCTATCAGGTGGACTGCGTGCGCGTTTATCACCCTTTTCGTATATAAAAAATGTTGTGATTCCATTTAAAGTTAAATAATAATAAATATTTATATTTACGTCTCAAAAGAAATAAAAATACATATCAATAATCTTAAACACTACTACGCTTTTCCGCTGAAACGTGCGCATACACCCACTTAAGCTTTACGAGTACATTCACAAGAATTTCAAGTTGAATGAGTGTATACAAAAATTCTTCACGGGTCCAAAACGGACGTTAATCGAGACGCATCATACCCGTACCAACTAGTTAAGGTTTGCGTTAACTGTTAGTACAAACAATCGGCCGAGCCGGTCCCCTCACTACCTGCCGGAGAGACTTGAATCAAGTAACGCTTCTTTATCCTCACATTAATATTTTTGAAGTGGACATTGTATTTACTTTGGACCGTTAAAACCCTTACTTGAGTCTAAAATTGAGTTTATTTTTATAAAGTAAAGGACCTGTATGCACGAAAGATGATGGCGTTATCATTCCAAATGACGACTCTAAATACCTACCCCTATCCTAGATCTAAAAACTTTATTTTCCGTTACTAACTATATTTTATGTATTTCAGTCACGTATTACATTATATTATACAACAAGCTTTAGATGGAAGAGCTCTATGAAGACATAAAGACTTTTTTCGACCAATTATTTTGTTATAAAATAAGGGTGGGAAACATGCACAAAGTCCTCATGATCTTAAGTGGATGCTGTGGCCCACAGACAGCTAAATTTATCCTAGATTAGAAATGAAAATACACATGCGTTGTCACCCGTAAGGACTAAGATGGAATGCCTTGTTTCCAGTAAAAAAGAGTCTCCGGTTCTCTACACTAACCATTAGAAACACATCAGCGTTAAACTGCTATTTTACGCTGATATTCTGTAAGAGCGTTCCGGTTGAGCCGATCCATTTGTGCTACAACTAATTTAGACGCAGCATGGCTCTTCATTCGAGTCTGGTGCCGACTCAAATGATGCTTACTATGAAATAGATTGCAGGTGTGCCTGATCTGCAAGTGGCTATTCACGATACGTATGTATATACGTAGGCGGTCCCATAATGAATTGTCCTAACTATGAACCAATGAAGGAAGTGAAACGAAACCAATTTTATTTTCAATATAATCACCATGAATACTAACACACTTCTGACATCTGTGAATCAACATCTCTAAACCTTTATAAAAATAATCATATTTTTTATCCTCAAAATGACTGAAGACGGCCGCCTGCAACTCTTCATCGCCTGAAAATTTTCTTCCTCTTAAGTCCCGCTTCAAATATGGAAATAAATAATAGTCGGACGGGGCCATGTCTGGACTGTAAGGTGGATGTTGAACTTCTGTGAACCCGCATTGACGAACTGCATCCTTCGAAACACCAGCGGGATGAACAGGGGCGTTGTCATGGAGCAACAGGACACCTTTAGACAGCTTGCCTGTTCGTTTTTCCTTTATCTTGTCTCGTAATTTATATATTAAAGAAGCATAATAATTGCCGTTCTTTAAAATCCACCATCAAAATGCCTTGAAAATCCCAAAATATTGTGCACATCAGTTTTTTAGTCGATTGTTGCACCTTTGCCTTTCTAGGGGGCTTTTCACCCTTATAACGCCATTCCATTGACTCGCGCTTGCTTTGTGGATCATAATACAAGATCTTAGTTTCATCACCATTCACTAGCCGCTCGATCACAGTCTTTGGATTTTCGCCACAAAGATCCAAAAACTCCGAAGCGCAGCGCACTCTTTCCTGTCTCTGTACCGCTGAAAGAAGTTTCGGTACCCATCTTGCACTCACTTTTTTCATATGAAGATGTTCATGGATCGCGCGATGAACGGTACTATTAGAGAGCCCAAGCCTTGCTGCAATTTCTCTAATCTTCAAACGACGGTCATTTAGAACCTCCTCTTCGATAAGAGCAATCGTTTCGGGAGTGAGCACTTCCACAGGTCGACCGTCGTGGCCAAAGTCTTCGACGGTTTCTCTCCCGAGGCGAAACTCTTTCACCCAATTTTTCACTGTGCTATAGGAGGGGGCAGACTCCTTATACACGCCATCTAATCGTTCTTTTATTTGGGCAGGGGATAAACCTTCTTTAAACAGAAACTTTATGACACTTCGATACTCAGTTTTCGACATTTTGAAAAAATACGCGACTCTCGTTATTCAAATGCCTGTTAAACTAAGACTAAGCATTTCATGTCGATGCATGTTTCTTATATTAAGTGCACGATAAACATACTATTTAATGCAACACAACATGTAGCGACATGTCGCGTTGAACTATATCAGGCCAGTTCATTATGGGATTACGTGGTAGAGCCATGCTGCAGTTATATTAGTAGTATAGTTGTAGCACGAATGGGTCGGCTCGACCGGGGAAGGACCACGCTCTCACAGAATACCAGCGTGAAACAGTAGCTTAATGCTGCTGTGTTTCGTATGGTGAGTGTAGAGAACCGGAGACCCTTTTTACTGGAAATGAGGCATTCCATCTCAGTCCTCATGGGTGACAAAGCATCTGCATTTTGATTTGTAATGGAAGATAGATGTAGATGTCTATGGGCCGCAGCAACCACTTACCATCAGGTGGACTGTGTGCTCTTTTGTCACCCTTACTATAAAAAAAAAAAAAAAAAAAAAAAGGGACCGCCTGGTATATTTGTTAGTGCATCTTATAATGATCGTATAACTTCTAGTCATTTGACCACTGCGTGTAATATTCACACAATATAATATATATTACATACACGTACGTACATTGGACCCGGCTAATTTTAGACCTATTTCTGTACTGCCAACACTTAGTAAAATTTTTGAAAAAATTATTCTTGATCAAATGTTAAATTTTTTTAATGTAAATAATTTACTTCATAAAAATCAATTCGGTTTCACAAGGGGTCGCTCGACAACTGATGCTAGTTTTGAGCTTATTAAATATATCTTTCATGCATGGGAGAATTCACAGGATGCTTTGGGTATATTCTGAATATGAATTGAAACATTAATCAGGAAACTTCAACACTACGGTGTAAGAAGTGATGCTCTTAAATTAATTATTTCATATTTAAGTGACAGAAGGCAAAAAGTTGTCATTAATAGTATGAGTTCTTCCGGGTCGAGTGTAAAAATGGGCGTGATTCAGGGCTCAATTCTCGGCCCCTTTCTGTTTCTGATATATATTAATGACTTACCTTACATAGTAGGGGATAACCATTATATAGTATTATTTGCTGATAATATTTCATTAATTTTCAAATTAAAACAACGGTTATTAAATTACGACGAAGTAAATAATGCTATAGCTAAGTTAGTCAATTGGTTTAATGTTAATAATTTGCATTTAAATGGTACTAAAACTAAATGTATGAAATTCGTAACTCCTAATGTCAAACATGTTCATACGAATGTAATTTTAAATGGGGAAGAACTGGGTCTTGTTGATACTACCATTTTTCTTGGAATCACACTAGACGCAAAGTTTCAATGGCTCCCCCATATATCAAAACTAGCTAGCAGACTTAGTTCTGCAGCATATGCTGTAAAACGATTAGATTTATTACCAGTGTTGAAACGGCTAGAATAGTTTACTTTTGTTATTTCCATAGCATCATGTTGTATGGTATTTTGCTATGGGGACACGCGACTGACACTGAAATTATATTTGTTTTACAGAAGAGAGCCATTAGATATATATAATTTAAAACCAAAAGTCACTGAGACAAAAATTTAAGGAAATTAATATATTAACTCTGGCCTCTCAATACATTTATGAAAATGTACACAAGAATAAACGTAGTTTTGCAAAAATAAGGGATATTCATTCTGTAAATACTAGGAACAGACACAAGCTAGTAGTACCAGTTACTCGACTCCACCGAGTCAGTAATTTATTCTTGGGGCGATGTATACGCTTTTACAACAAAATCCCAGAAAATATAGAAAATTTGTAATACGCAAAGTACAAAAATTTTATTAAACTAAGATTGTATAAAAAGGGTTATTATAATATTAAGGAATTTATGGATGATAATAACCCCTGGGAAGGGTGATCGCTACCAAGCTATTTCTAATTTGTCTTGTGTCGTTAATTGTAAACATGATTGTAAGCTATTATTTGAAAAAAAAAAAATAGTCCCGCTGGGTTTCTTGCTGGTTCTTCCCAGGACAGAGGTTTTTTTGCGAACCAGTGGTAAATGAAAAAATTGACTTTCAATAAGTATTATTTATAATCTATATTGAATAAAAAGTTTCTGTTTCGGTTTCTGTTTCTGTTTCTATTACATAAGAATATGAAAAAATTACTTATGGTTCACCATACTACGAGCATCACTGATTAATAAAAATAATGAATATTTGTTTTGAGACGACGATTCGTAGGTATGCTATGATCGGATAGGTGGCATTGTTCAAGCTAAAAATAAATACAAAATTTATGAACAAAATGACTCATATTTACAATATATTATGTTTTAGAGTAAAAATACATAAAATCTGGACCCAACAGACTGCGCTTTTGCCGAGTTATTAATAAAGTTCATATTTGCAATGCAAACAAAACGGTGTAACGTTACCGTGTAATGGCGCTGTTAAAATATCCACTACATCATATTATCCTGTTGGTGTCGTAAGAGGTGACGAAGGAAAACAAATCAGGAGATGGGCAGCAACGTCTTACTAATAACCACTGAAATTAAAAAAATACGTTTGCCAACCCGCTCGCCAAGCGTGGCAACTATGGCAAATATCCCCCTTATGGGGCAACCTATGGTGGAGGTCTATGTTCAGCAGTGGAGTGTAGTAGGCTGGAATGGTAACGGTAACGAATGTTAGTTTTAGGAAAAGAAGAAAACCATTAAATTGGAAAGTCCGTAGTGAATTCGAAGTGAAACTCATCCCGCAACCTATCGAAAAGAAACCTACTGAAAAGTGGCAGAAGATCGTTTGACAGACCAGCTAGTAGTAATAACACAAGCTTAACAGGCAGGACGATTGCCCTTTGTCATGTCCTGTTAAAAACCCTTAAATTACCAAAAAAAAATTGTGAGTCACTCATGGACAAAAAAGTATATCCTATCTCTCAAGTTGGATCAAACTGCACACGATGTGCAAATTTGATTAAAATCGGTTAAGTAGTTTATGAGTCCATCGCGGACAAACAACGTGAAACGTAATTTATGTATATTAAGATAAGCGTTTAAAAAAAACTTAACACGCATTAATCATGAGCTGTGTGATGAATGATGATCCTAATAATTGTTTTATTTTATCCTGGTGATCTTGATCAAGATACTAGGATAAAGTAAAAAAAATGTATTTTTATCGGTCCTTGAAGCAAATTTTCCATCTATAAGTAGGTGCAAATTACATTAAAATATTCCGTTCCGTAGTTAGATAGATAGATACACGCGAAGCTGATAAAACCGTGTTAAAACTTTAAACTCCAATTTCACAAGTCTGTTAATGTGAAGAAAAATTATTAGCGGTTTTGACTCTAGTCTATTTGATACTACGTGAATATTTTTCCGTGACAATATTTCTGAGGCTTATCAAACATAAAAAAGAGAAAATATTTCTTGTTTGTCTACAAATTTACAACATGATTACATTTCCTTAATATTCAAATCTTTTCATTATGGACTTTCGAATCTTGCATTGGAATTTCAACCGGAGTAGACACTTTGGTAAATACAAGTTGCTTCATTGTATTTTAGATTTTTTTAAAGTAAAGAAGGGGGGGGGGCAAACGAGCATACGGCTCACCTGATGTTAAGTGACTACCGCCGCCCGTGAACAACTGCAACACAGCAAAGGAGTAAGCTCTTATCTTAAAAGTCCCTAAGTCGTATCGGTCCGGAAAAATCGCCGGTGGTAAACTATTCCACAGAGAGGTCGATCAGGACACGTTGAATTTATGAAACAGTATTCATGCGCAACTTAGTTACTATAACATGAAAATGACGTAGGAGGCTACGTTCTATCACTATCATCCAACACTCCATCAACTTTAGTACAGGCTTACGATGTGTTGTTACTTCTGAGAACTAAGGTGATATGCCGAACACATTATTATTATACTGCCTGGGAGTCCTTTTGAAGAAAATAAAATCATTCGCCTTATGACAGAATAGAGGTAACATCGGAAATATGTGTGAATCGGATCGTGTTTGTTAATGCACAATATTTTTTATTAATGGTTCGATTAAGGCAAGATACACACACATTACATTATCGAAACAACAACTTTGGCGAGTGGTTTCATAATATTTATTATTATTGTACTTCAAAACTAATGATAAAAGTTAACTTTGACATTATCCTATTCCATATTTTTTTCTGGCTCGTGAAGTTTATGACATTCAAAATTAGCCAGATGAATTACATTTTAATATCCTTCATATTGTGTTTGTGATTTTTCGTACCATGTAGTGGCGGTGTAAGAATATCCACTATCCCATATCGTTCCGTGGGAGTCGTAAGAGGCGGCAGAGGGAAACTGGAACAGGAGATAGGCAGCAGGGTCTTCCTAATAACAATAAAAAAAATCGGTTGCCAAACCGCTGGCCAAGCGTGTCTACTACGGCAAATATCTCCCACAATCCAGGGGAGGCCTATGTTCAGCAGTGGAGTTTAATAGGTTGTAATGGTTGGATGGATTCTTCGTATGGCTTTAAAAGTCCACTGCTGGCCATAGGCCTCTCCATTTGTAGAAAGTTTTAGCTTTAAAACTATGCGCATGGTTGAACCTCATCGGCTGGTTGTGATGGGCCGTCGCCTGTGAGGTGGCAGAATTCCCCCAAGAAAAAAAAGCAGCGACTGTGGGCTAGCTGAATTCTGCCATTACTACACGGTCGTATTTCGCAAAATAACTCGTATATTCCTTTTTCTTTCTCACTGAAATAAGGCAGTGAGTGAATTCACTATGAACTTGACTGTACGATATACGTTATTACCAGCAATATCTAAAGTAGACAAAAAAGAATCTTGTCATTGAACAGTACTGTGATAATTTTGCTTTTAAAATTGTATGAAGAGTATTGGTTTTTTGTGATAGATCTGTTAAAATATGTACTGTTGATGTAATTGAATGCTTATTATTATCAAACATTTGTTTATATTTTATTTTTTGCAAATAATTAAATATGAATATACTTATAAGTGCCCTAACTTAGATGTAGTATAACAGATTTATTATAATATTGCAGGTGATATGATTTAAAAAACCAGGAACAGAAACTAATTCTGAGTAATAAATAAAGAAAATAAAACCTTAATTTAAAATAGAAGTAGAGATATTAAAGTTTTTATAAACTTAGGGTCAAAATATCCCAAGTCTGCGATGTGACTGAATTCAGCTACACTGACAGTTTTCATTTTGAGTTTCTCGCGGGTGAGAGCAGGAAATTGCAGCGCATGGAACATTTGCTTCGTCGGGCTATCAACTTCAGTCATACTTACCCATCGTTAGGATATTCAATATGGATTTAAAAAGAGTAGGGTAATGATCTTCTTCTTAAAATGCTTCAATAGACACGCCGAAAATTGTGAGCATCAGTTATAAAATTACGAAAGGGCAATTTGTCTCATCCAACACATTTTTCACACAATTTGTCCTATCCTCAGATTTAAGATCACTATTACAGAAGCGTGCTTCAACTAAAGACATTATTTTCCAAAACAATTTTGATCTTTCATTTTAAATTTACTTGCAGGCCGACCAACAAACAACTGGACTCATGAACGGAATGCCGTAGAGAACAATAGGTATCGCACACGGTTTGGAAGGGACATTTTAAAGTTCGCGGAGTGGGGGGTAAGGAGTGGAAATAAAAATCCAAATTTATTTTTCCTTTTCAATATATTCACCTGCTACCCTAATACATTTTTCGAATCTTTCAATTAATTTATGTATACCCTCAAAAAATTATTTATCTTTGTCTAAAAAATACGCTAAAACTGCTTCCTTCACTTCTTCATCACTTAAAAACTTTTTCCCACGAAGTTCTTTTATTAAGTTTGTAAATAGATAATAATCACTGGAAGCCAGGTCAGGACTATAGGGCGCGTGTTGCAAAATTTCTAAACCCACCTTCTGCAGGGCAGCCATCGCAACATGGCACTTGTGAACAGGCGCGTTTTCGTGCAGAAGAAGGATTCCTTTGTACATTCTACCCCCTCTTTTCTCCCTTATGGCTTCCTTTAATTGTTCTATGATTGAAGCGTAGTAACTTTCGGTTATGGAGACACCTTTATCTTCATAATTAATCAATACTCCTTCCTTCTCAGTCCCAAAAGGCTGTCGCCATGATTTTCCCAGCCGATTGTGCCATCTTAAATTTCTAGGTTGGTGGTGTGCCTTTTTTGTACCACTGCATAGAGTCCTGTTTGAACTCAGGTTCATAATGGTGAACCCAAGTTTCGTCACCAGTAACAATTCAAGCCAAAACTTCATCTTTGTCTTCCATACAGAGGTCAAAAAGTGCACGATAACACTCCACACGATGTTGCTTTTGAGGCGGCATGAGCATTCTAGGCACTTTTTAGACATGCCAAGATGGTTATGAAAATTTTTGAAAATGGTTTTATCTGATACTTCAATCATTTCTGCGAGCTGTTTTTTCTTTGTGCGCGCATCTTCTATTATATTTTTATATTTTTTTTACTTTTTGAATAATTTCCGAAGTGATCTCCTCGATCGGGTCGTCTTCAAGTTACTCTCTGCCTTGTTTAAAAAGGGTATGCCACTTGTAAACCATAGTCTTACTTGGACAAGAGTCTTCGTAAACGGATGACATCTCTTCCAGTATAGTCTGAACTAATTTTCCGCGCTTGGTAAGGGACTTTATAACGGTATAGAACTAGATTTTCTCCATATTTCACAATCTTTTCCCGAATGACTTGTTTGGTTGACGATAAGTCAAAGATTAACGATCTAATTACAATAAACAGACGATATTTATACTAGTAATGAGTTGCTCAATTGGCACGTAATTCAGCGACATCCCCACTTATTACCTACCTACCCATTCCGCGAACTTAAAAACGCACTTACGTATCGCAGATTTCAAAATCGACTGATTTGTTTAACATACGCATTTACGCAAAACACCTATGTTGGAACTGGTCGATGGTTTAGCCGGTCGATCACTCTAGCCTCCATGTGCGTGCAGGTACAGTCACCCTTGACGGACGAATTAACTTGAGCAAACGATCATCCGTCGGATACCTAATGACGCCCGCAGAACGAAATCGGTTAAAGGGTTCTCTTTGTATAAGATACACAATTCGATCCATCCATCCGTCCATAAAACACGCAGCTTATATAAGTCCACTAGGCCTTCCGGATATTTTGCCTCATAAGGGGATTTTATTTAATGATTTCTTATATTTACGCGAAAACTACACATTGAAATAATACTCGTTTTTACGGAATTTATCGCGTATATTTAACTTTTTAATACCCGACGTTTCGAGAGCTTTACAGCACCCATGGTCACGGGAAGGACTGAGATATTTAACGTCCAGATGTCATAGTTAACCGCGGTTACCATAGATTAAAATTTAACTTTTGTTCCGATCTACACAGTATGAACTTATGTACAGGACATGAACATGTACATGTACAGGATCGCCCCCGTCACTACATCAGATTTGATAGACCACAAATCCTCGCTAAAGAACACCGATTCCTTCCAAGGATGATTCGCGAGGCTATTGAAATCAAAAAACACCCTAATTTCAATAGAGAAGATGGCTGGGTGCTACCATCTGCTTGGGATCCTATAATAAATAAAATTAAATCCCAACCCAAGCATACAACTGCAAGGCTTCATGATACCATAAGTTCATACTGTGTAGATAGGAACAAAAGTTAAATTTTAATCTATGGTAACCGCGGTTAACTATGACATCTGGACGTTAAATATCTCAGTCCTTCCCGTGACCATGGGTGCTGTAAAGCTTTCGAAACGTCGGGTATTAAAAAGTTAAATATACGCGATAAATTCCGTAAAAACGAGTATTATTTCAAGGGGATTTTATTATACGTGCCACCCTTCAAAATAAAGTAAAAGTAAAGTTACAGCCGTATATACGTCCCACAGCTGGGCACAGGCCTCTCCTCATTTCTGAGAGGGTTTTAGGGCAAGGAAGTGTCCGTTGCGCTGCCCCAATGCGTGTTGGCGTACTTCACTTGTCTTCGAAATATCTTTTTTCTTATTCCTCAGACGTCTGCGTCGTTGACTCGAAGACTCGAACTCGTCGTTTCCTCACGATATTTTCCTTCACCGCCGAGCACGAATCAGTACTTAATTTTATAATTATATTATAATTATAATTGCAATTAACAATTTCATTGGTGCCGGCTGGGATCGAACCCGGGTTACCCTTTACAGGCGGATTGGTAATTGCTGATTTTTTTTTAAATGTATTATATTCGTTCAGGAAACTGAATTTGCTGCTGCTCATGACCTGTTTCAGTTTCTTCTGACGCTTTTTACCACATCCACGGGACGATATGGGGGTACTAAATTTTCTTTCACCCGTTTTTTACAATTAACTAAAACTTGTATTGAACTTATGTGACAACTAATTACTTATTGTGGCATACGCTATATTTGCTAATATTTTGATAATTCCCTGCCAACTATGGGTGTTAATTTAGATTGTATCCACATTTCTACTATAGCACGGAATAAGACTAAAGTTAAACAATAGCCCGTCAAACCCGCTTCTATTATACCCATCACAATGGAAGTGGAGAGATCGGCAAACAATTCTTTCGTTTAAATCGCCCTTGAAAACTCTGCGAAAATGGGAACAATTCGACATTGCAAAAGAAGGGCAGACATAATAGAAAATTACGCTGTTTTCTTCTAATAGAAATCTTTCTTTGTTGCTTGGAATTAAATTAATATTATTTTTTGATATACAATGAAAGAGATTATTATTATTTTGTAAAATTTTATTATATTATATATTTAGTAAACTAGATATAAATTTTACC
The DNA here is from genome assembly GCA_036936625.1 of Parnassius smintheus behrii. Classification (NCBI taxonomy): domain Eukaryota; kingdom Metazoa; phylum Arthropoda; class Insecta; order Lepidoptera; family Papilionidae; genus Parnassius; species Parnassius smintheus. The sequence goes on along the minus strand of JAUPFT010000015.1, from coordinate 32,573,202 downwards.
TCATGAAAGTTAAATTATTTAATATAAAATTATTATTTTAAATTGAAAAATTATGAAACTGACACAAGGAATTCTTCTTTATGATATTTTACATAATAATAATTTATATAAATTACACAAGGACAATCCAGGCCCAAATTAAATTAAATAATTAAAAAAAATTGTACGGATTAATCACAGCCGCCAAATTTCATAAACGCACTACACTGCAAACCTCCCGAAACCATCCACACCATCTGGACGCTTGGCGGTCCACCACTGTACGTTTCACTAGGAGTTTTCTTCCGCATACGACCTTTGTGGAATAGTTTACCACTGGCGATAATTCCGGAGCGATACGACCTAGGGTCCTTCAAGAAAAGAGCTTACTCCTTTCTAAAGGGCCGGCAACGCACCTGCAATTCCCCTGGTGTTGCAGCTGTTCATGGACGGCGGTAGTCACTTAACATCAGGTGAGCCGTATGCTCGTTTACCCCCTCTCCTATAAAAAAATAATAAAATATGCGGAAGAAGACACTGCGCTCTCTAATTTTTTTGCTTGTAATCAGTTAAAGCTATTATGAACTTTTTGGTCAAAATTCGAAAAGCACTAACTAAAAATTCAATAAGAAATTTCGTTTTTCTAAACGGCAATGTTTATTTCGTCTTTTTTTTCACTCCTTAAACAGTAAACTACCGGACTTTACCATTAATTGATTTACCAGAATTGACATGCCACTTTCTGGTAACGGGCAAGGACTTTTACATATGGCTAGCTTATATACGGTAATATCATCATCTATAATTAGGGAGTCCATGAAATTATTCCGGCATTTTCCACCCGTGGTAGCTATATAGTATTTTTTGTAGAATAAGGGTCACAAACGAGCACACAGTCCGCCTAAAGGTAAGTGGATGCTGTGGCTTATAGACATCTACATCTATCCTCGATTAGGAATAAAAATGCAGATGCGTTGTCACCATGGAGAACTACGATGGAATACCTCGTTTCCAGTAATAAGGTTCTTTACACAGCAGGATTGAGCTGGTATTTAAGCTGGTATTCTGTAAGAACGTTATTTTTCACCAGTCAGGCTTACCCATTAGTGCTACAACTATAATTAACTGCAACATGCCTCCACGTAAAATAGCGATATATTATTTATTATAACGGTTCTCTTATTGTGCTAACACGAGGCCTTTATGTTAGTTAACTTAATAAAAGTGGGTTAAAATTATAATAAACGTTTAAAAATAATTCCTATTAGAATGCTACAAATCACAATGTGCCTCAATAATTTTATTAAATTATCAGTGTTTAGTGCGATAAAAAAAAGGAAATTATACCTTATATCTAGATTCATAATATTAAGTTATAACCATCGCACATCGTGATAAAATTATCTAAAACATACAAACTATTTGAATACTTGGCCGTCGTCACTCAGCAATTTTCCAAAATTTTACTAACTCTAAGTATTTTTTACCGATACGACTTAGGGTCGTTCAAGTAAAGAGGTTACTTCTTTTTATGAAGCCGGCAATTTACATGTAAAATCCTTTCGGTGTCGTAGTTGTTCACCGGCGGCGGTAGTTGTTGACCATCATATAAGTCGCGTGCACGTTTGTACGTCTTCTATTAAAAAAAAATAACTATAAGCACAATAAACACCTTGTTAGTACATAAATATACAGGTTGTGAATTAAATTTATGCAAATCGCGTGGTCCACGCTTGTCATAGCAACAAAGGACAGGCCATTATCATATTGTTTAGCGGAACAAATTTCCAAATTCCACCGTGAAGGTTGCCGCGTCTCTCTAAACACCCTCAGCCATTCAACCCTTCCACTTGGGCTTGACAAAAAATACTCTACTTGGTAAATATTTAACGTCCACTGTCTAGTTGTGTGGTTTGAAGCACAAGCGAAAGCCCGGAAGTTTAATTTATAATCATAGGTAAGTACATGTTTATATTACTGAAATGAAATGAAATGAAATTTATTAACATACATTACATTATTGTTACAATTATTTTTGAGCTCTGAAGCCTTCGTTAGTTAAAACTGTGCTACAGGCCTCAGACTTCCCCATCTATTGTCTAATGTATATTACTATTATAAAGAAGTTTGTTAGTTAAAAAAAAATTTAAAAGTGATAAGATGGTACTAATTCTTAACATTTCTGTTATTAACAGTTTTAACTTTGTTGAATAATTTATTATAAAACACTGGTGCACAAAAATTATAGCTTTTTCTAGCAAACACGGTCTGGGCTCTAGGTACAGGTAATGTTGTTACTCGTTTATTACTTTTAGGAGGACAAGGCACAGAATGGCGGTGATATCTACGAAGACACTGGTATACAAATAATTTACGTACTGATAACATATCGCACTGCTTGTACAGGTCACATGTACAGGTCACAGGGGTATTTCAAAAGCAACCGCATCATAACTTTTAGGACGGCGCGTTGCGCACGCTCTAGTAATATGAGGTGTATCTTTGCTGCGCACCCCAGACGCAAATACAATATGAAATAATGATCTCACACAACGACCTGTAAGTTAACAAAAGAACATCATAACTAGCCACATCACATAAATTTTTAAATATATAAATTAGCCTCCTTGTTTTACTCGCTAGAGCAGTTACTTGTGGGATCCAGCTAAGGCCTTCATCACGAATAACTCCCAAATACTTTATGCTTGTCACATGTCCCAATTACACGTGGCAGGTACTCGCAGTAGCCGGTTACATGGGTGAGTATGGATTTGAATTTAACGGATGAACTTGAATTTAACTCATTAATAAACAATTAAAAATAAAAATAAATTTTCCAAATAATATTTTTACGTATTCCAGATATAAAAAGGCATTTTTTTAATTTGGTAGTAATAACTCGAGTAAGAAGCGAGCAATCCCCTAGAGGAAAGGCAAAGCCCAAAAGCAGTTAGCTAATCGGATTGTTTAGTTGAAAAATTGGGTTAAGATGGGATCTAATAAAAGAAATGATAGGAGGCCAGCCCATTGTTAACACGTGTTTAACGTCACGTCCATTGGCACAGGCAGCAGCGTGGAGGTGATCAAGGTGTTTTAGTTACGGTCCACTTTTCTGACTTGATATCTGTATGTATCCGTGCGATTTTAAATTAATTTCACGTCAAAAAGGTAACACTGTTAATAACAAAGATGTGACTAAGTAATCTGTGGTTACTATGCGCCTGCACTCGAGCTAGTAAGATAGGTTCCAACCTTATTGATGGCACCAATAAGCATATTAGCACGCCTTTTAATTTATAAAAAAGTGATTTCGATTTAGTTCAGTTAAAAGCAACACACACACACACACACACACACACACACACACACAAACACACACATTTTTTAATTTATCTGAACCTGAAATAACAACACGAAACAAATCATAAGTCCTAAGTTGAGTGAAACTTTATGTAAATAGTTATAAACGAAAATGTAGTTATTTATTATAAATTGTACGTACATACTGGCCGTGGTAGCTTTTATACGTTTTAGAGCCATGCTGCAGTTATATTAGCAGTATAGTAGTAGCACGAATGAGTCAGCTCGACTGGGGTAGGACCATGCTCTCACATAATACCAGCGTAAAATAGCAGCTTAATGGTTCTGTGTTTCGTATGGTGAGTGTAGAGAACCGAAGACCCTTTTTACTGGAAATAAGGCATTCCATCTCAGTCCTCGGGGCTGGCATCGCATCTTCATTTTGATTTTTAATTGAAGATAAATGTAAATGTCTATGGGCCACAGCATCCAATTAACATCAGGTGGAGGTGTGCTCGTTTGTCAGCCTTATACTATAAAAAGATGGTTAGCGTTCAATGTAAATTTCACAGTACGCGGGCAAACTGGGTGCGATCACCGCCGGCTCCAATTAAATTGTTTATTGCAATTTTAAGTGCTGATTTACCACGTGCTCGATGGTGAAGGAAACATCGTGAGGAATCCTGCATATCTGAGAAATAAGAAAAAAATATTTCGAAGACATGTGATATTCGCCAACACGCATTGGTACAGCGCGGTGGACAATTGCCCTAAAACCCTCTCAGAAATGAGCGCAATCCTGTGCCCAGAATTGGGACGTATATAGGCTTTATGCTTTGGCCATATTACATGGAAAGTCGTTTTAAACACAAACGTTTTACAACCACAAAAACTATTTAAAATAATATTCCTATATCAAAACATCGTACTCTTTGTTTACAGATTATGCGTGAAGGAAAAATATGAACTAAGAATTTTTATGTTTATAAGCAACCGTATTAGACGAACTCCAGTAGTAAAGAGCTGAAAAATATACAAAGATACGATAGATGCAGGAGATATAATAACATATACATATCCCCTGTATATATCGTCTCTTTGTACAGGAATACAGGAGGAGCAGGTTAAAGACGGAGTTTAAGGACATTCTTTGAAGTAAAACGTACTAATAATGATATTGATAATAAAGAACTAATAATATTGAAATGAAAATACTATTTTACTCTAATATTCCGCTATTTCTTTACACTCGTTCCACATCACGAAATTGGTATTGTGTTGGCCTTCCTCCTTTTAACGCCACTAGTGTGTTTGAAGTCGTCGGGTATTACAAGTCCATTACGTTCCCTTGCGGATATGTTCTAAGCTCGACTTGTCCGGTTGGAATAAGAGAAAAATGTAACTCTACAAAATATTATATTCTTATTTTCACAATTTACTTTAGGTTTAAAAAATTCAAATACTTAAATAAATGCTTCAGTTTTAATATTTTAGTTTACGGTTATTTTATAACCAAGAATTTTCTTCAAGCGGTTTTTGTTTAGTTTTATTTCAATAACATAACGTATAAAATACGTAATAGAGCCATGCTGCAATCATATTATGGTTGCGGCACTAATGAATCGATTCCACCTGTACAGAACCATGCTTTTAAACAATATTAGTGTTAAATACCTACTACTGTATTTTATATGTTATGTTTAAAGAGCCGGGTATTCTTTTTAATGGTAACGAGGCTTTCCATACCTTTCGAAAAAAGATATAGATGTTTATGGACTACAGCATCCTCTTACCACCAAGTGGACTGTGTGCCTACTTAACAACATTTGTCTATAAAAAAACAACATCTTACCACGTGTATCTCTTGCCGCTCTGATTTGACAACCCTATGTCAAATCACAGAGGCAAATAGTCTACAGAAAATTTTAAACATATTTATCACATTTAAGTAATATTTTTTAACTATTTTAAGCCAGTGCTGGATTACTGCCCCACCCGATGTTAAGGGCTCATTTTGTTGTTGTACGGAAAAATAAATATAAATAATATTCTGAGTTACTTTGGTCATATTGCCCGACGATCGCCTAATACGTGGTAGAAGAACAGCTTTACGAAGGTTTAAGCACGAATGGGTCGGCTCGACCGAAGAAGGACCACGCTATCACAGAATAGCAGCGTAATTTATTAAAAATATTGTGAAATTGTGTAAAATAGCAGTTTAACAATGCTGTGTTTCGTATGGTGAGTGTAGAGAACTGAAAACCCATTTTGCTGAAAACGAGGCATTCCATTCTAGTCCTCACGTGTGACAACGCATCTGCATTTTGATTTGTATTTGAGGACAGATGTAGATGTCTATGTGCCACAGTAACCACTTACCATCAGGTGGACTATGCGCTCGTTTGTCACCCTCTCCTATAAAAAAAAATTTGGATAGACTTATAGTCGTCGGCAAGGTGGGGGAAAAAGCGCGGCCGATCATCTAGCCGCTGGTCGGACCAGGTCAAATCACTTACTGGCCTTTCTTTCGCGACTGCAATGCGAAAAGCCGAGGACTGGACAGAGTGGAGGGATACAGTGAACAGCGCTACGAAGACACTAAACTACGGACACGACCTTCAGTTATGAAGAACACGACCAAGAAGAAGAAGGAGAAATAACATGTATATCAAAATATCTGTTGTAGAGGCAGCCTGTTCCTACTCCGGTCCAGCTAACCCATTTGTTTTGCAGCCATAACAGAGTCACAACCTGGCTTTACCATTGCTAACCAGCCCAGCATGGTAATAACGATTAATCCCATACCCAGTAGTGGACTGCTTACAGCCTAATAAAGTAAATTTTTCTTCTTAAATCGTCAAAATTATCCGTAACATTTTTTATACATTTCTAGAATCTATCCACTACTTTCTGATGTTTGTAGCGCCAGCCTCAAAGAAGTGCCCTCATCCCGGTATTTATCTATTCCCATTACATTTTCGGACAAAAGGCGTCGAGTGTTTAGTCGTCGGCCGTGGAGACTAACAAACGGACGGACAAATAGACGAAGTTCCCACGATATATGCAACTAGTTTGCTTTTAAGAACTGGGACCGTTTTGTTTTTATGTTTGGGTTACAAATACTAATGAAAAGATTATGAAAGAGTGCTGATTTTGTATTGTAACTCATTTCATATTTTTTTAAATTCGACATCTCTCTTAGTTTCGTAACTATGGAAACAAATATTTCAAGGGAATGTAAAGTCCGTGAACATGAACTGGAGCATTGCGACGAACAAATTGCTTTATATTTCTCTCAGAAAAGAGACGACTTATGCAGTGGAACGTAAATAGGCTTTACTTTAACATTCCATAAACGAAATATAGAGAAAATAAATTAATTAGAATATATAAATATATTAGCGTATGTACGTTTTATTATAATTATTATTCTTAAAACGACGACAGAGTACTTGATTCTGACCACCAATCAGAAGAGTACCTGGTCTACGTCTCTTGGTTCTCGGGGGCGTAGCCAAGATATTTCTGAAATGGGTCCAAGAAGACACACTTAGACTTCTTTTCCGGGTTTCCGTACCCTCTGGCTCCCTTTCCAATTGCGCACATGTTCCTTGCTAATGATAACGCTTATATGATATTACATATTTGACCTATATATGTATGTCCATATGTATGTATAAGAAGATTGGAAAGTCATATTATGCTATTTAAGTTGTGCCATATAATATAATTATATCCCGTGTGCTAGATGTAAAATATCCGGTATTTCTATCTTTAGTCGACTGCCAGGCAGGGAGATTATTCTAAATATTTTCCTCAATAGTAAAAGCCTATGGTAACCAGTGTAGGCTTACGGGCCTATGAAGGGAAATGACTGATACTTTTATGAAATTATTTAAGATATTATCTCTTATGATAATAACCTCATAATATTATTTTGTAATAATATCCGATTTTCAGATTATCAAAAAAAGTTTCTGATTTTATATGACATAAAAAATAAAGTAGTTTATTATAAAATATTTTTCTTCACGATTAAACAAAAATAAAGACAGCAATTCATCAAAATCTAAAACGAATAAAAAAATCAAATATCCACATTAGAAAACACACTATTGACATATTAAAGTAACAAGACAACTCTAATTAAGTAAATGAATTATCCTCAGTTGTATCCTGAGGGACTCACCGCGGCCTCCTGATTCATGTATATGCATTCTAACAACAAGAGAACGGGACAATGCCATTAATCACCTTTTAATGCGACAGGAGAACTGTTGTTACTTTTTTTGAATTCTTTAAATTTGTTGAAATGACGGCAGTTGATTCCCTTTAACAAAAATATAATCCAGCAATTGCAGACTTGTTATTTGCAAGGTGTTGAACTAAATCCTCCAAGGCATTACGTTTACGAGCACAATGTATATAATACTATATTTCTTCAAATTTTTTGCGTACTTTTAGTAAATGTAATTATAATTTAATTTTAATTACACTTAAAAGTATTGTAAGCTAGCAACAAAACAAAAGCAAAATAATGTAACTTATTCACCCCAAAATATATTAATTATGAATTATTATTATTAAAGACAGATGTGTTCGATTTTTATTGATAACTATTTTGATATATTTTGCTTGCATACAAAATAATAAATCTGTAACCTTAATTGTAGAATTACTTAGAGAACAATTTCAACGTTTTATTATAATTAAACATGTATATTATATTTAACATTTAAAATAATTTGTTCTAAATTTTCAAAATACATGTTTCATCAATATCTTGTCGCATATATTTCTTTATGACCCAAAAATGTCAAAAGAAATACCGATTTATCTTCATCATTGAATTTGCAAGAGGCTCTTTATTTTTTATTAATTATGGTAATTGTTCGCTCCTTACAAAAATAACTAGCAGTCTTTGTTGGAGTCATCCACGCGCTTGATCGGTTTTTATGATGAAGTTTTTTTTACAAAATGAAGTGACAACCGAACTTACAGCCTACCTGATGCTAAGTGGCTACTGCAATTTATAGACACCTGGATTTAACTCTGAACAAAGATTACAGATGCCATCTCCGAGTTGTCACCTCTGAGGACTAAGATGGAATGTCTTATAGCCAGTTATAGCAAGTCATACTAGCCAGTTAAAGCCAGTTATACTAGCCAGTTAAAGCCGCTTATACCAGCCAGTTATAGCCAATTACTCTAGCCAGTTATAGCCAGTTATACCAGCCAGTTATTGCCAGTTATACCAGCCAGTTATAGCCAGTTATACAAGCTTTCTACGCCCATCAAAATTCTGTATGGGAGTCCTGTTGGGTCTGCCATGTCCGGAACACGGCAGACCCAACAGGACTCCCATACAGAAAAGTAGTCGTAACATCTAAAAATTTAAATTGTTTAGGTATACAGAAAGAAAGAAAATGAATTGATTTGCCAGAAATAGGCGTACACATACTTTATTAAAGAATAAGAAAAAATAAAAGAGAATCATGCATATTTTACTGCCACTTAAACAATTTAAAAAAATGATACCCTGCAAACAAAATCGCAATCACAACTAGTTAAAAGTATCGGCGTAAGTATATATTTTTAAATGTAGGAAAAAAATATTGTAATTGCTTAATTGCTTCTAGCCTTAAGTATACTTTAAGATAAACATTGTATGCTCTAAGCTTCTGGCGCTTCACCGACCTTGGCGTGATTAGCACACGTTCATGGGGAACCTTAACGCAACTCCTCGCTTAGGTCATCAACATAACCTAAATTAAATTACGATTTGATTGATCTACCATTCTGTAAATGAAGTTTTAAAAGTAATAGAACTGTTTTGTGAGTGGGGCTTTTACCGTTGGTCTAAATTATGGCAAACAAAATTCACTCTCCGCAGGAGTGCACCGCTCGTTTTTAAAATGTTTATGGGAGGGAAACACCTTATTTGTGCACTTTCAGGCGTCGGTACGCTGGTTTTGACCGTGAATGGAGCGACAGTAGCCTAATGGCAGGGTGTGGACCGCCAACAAGGACACAAGGTCGTGGGTTCGAATCCACCTTTCGACTACTGTGGTGGATCACTCTTAATACAAGCGTTTTAAGCTTACCAGGAATGGTTAATTATTTAATATTAAGGGGAATATTAGTGATATTGATAGCATTGCTAATATTTATTATCCATACAAAAAAATGTTTTTCTCTAGAAGCATTCATGTAGGTCGACCTTCAACTGCGATCACCGAGGAAAATATGGCTACTGTCAGACGACTAATTGAACAAAACCAGCGCTTCACCTAAGAGTTGGTTCAAAGGTTGAACGACATTTGGGTGTTGGTATGAGCCAAATTAAAAAAATCACATCAATATTTAAAAGTTAGAAAATCACGGACGATCAAATGTTGTGTATGACATTGTGACGGGAGATTTAACAAGGATATATTGTGAAATTCCCGAAAGAAAGCAACAGTCTTCTCTATGGCCGTTTGAAGGCATATATGAAGACAATTTAAATTTATTTAACAAATTACAAAATCGTTCAGACAGATCGATTGATTGGTAATACATTTATATACTTATATATATTATACTTTGCAGTTATATTAGTAGTATAGTTGTAGCACGAATGGGTCGGCTCGTCCGGGGAAGGACCACGCTCTCACAGAATACCAGCGTGAAATAGTAGCTTAATGCTGCTGTATTTCGTATGGTGAGTGTAGAGAACCGGAGACCCTTTTTACTGGAAATGAGGCATTCCATCTCAGTCCTCACGGGTGACAACGCATCTGCATTTTGATTTGTAATGGAAGATAGATGTAGATGTCTATGGGCCGCAGCAACCACTTACCGTCAGGTGGACTGTGTGCTCGTTTGTCAGCCTATTCTATATATAAAAAAAAAAAAATATACTTTGCTGACAGATAATGTTATTTACCATCGAGTTTTACTTTGTAATCCATTATAATTTAAGTTGTCGATCTATAATAATATCTCTAACTTATTGAATTTAATTGTAGGTATACCAATTTGATAATAAAGAACGGTGTTCGAGATTTATGTACCTATATATGTTTTATATTATTATATGTATATCAACATTAATTGATAAATCTCTACACAATATTTCTTATAATAATAATAATAATTATTATTATTTATAAAATATATTTCTTATATCCATATTTCAGTGTTATATTCAATAATATAGAAAACTTGAACATAATTTCACCGGCAGCTCTTGAAGACAATCAAATCGAAATATCTCAACAGAGATAATCGTCAAAAGTCAATCGCTTATCCGATAACGTACTAATGAGTGCTCGTTGAATACGTACTTATCTTGATGAGACAGTTGAAGTGAAACCACACCATTAATAATTCCATATAAATAATAACATCATTACTTTAGAGTTGGACCACCCAAAATCATCACCTCGACTTTATGTACATTATACGATCGTAAACTATACAGATAAGAAAGAAAATTAAGGAAAATGTGAATCGAAAAATTAAGAGAAATCTCCGTTCATGCATGGTAATTGTAGTCTTTGGCTTGTCGGCAATTTGCATACGATATGAGGCGCTAATGGATGTAAGATACCATTTTTTCTGAATATTTTGTACGTGAGCAAGCATAATCGCTATTAGCATAGATAACATCCAATGAATTGAATAAGATGTACTATTTTTAATGCAGTTTAAAATTCTTCTACACGGGAGTTATTGCAAAAAGATAAAGAGGGAATAACCCCTCAAGTGAAAAAAAATGTTTACTTACCTGAATCTATTTTAAAATTAATTTTTTAAAACTGGTAGTGGATACAAGAAGGCTGGGTTTCTGCCGCCTTATGGCTAAGTATAGAGAATGCAGACTGCGTTTCCTCGCTAAATGGTCGTACTTACTACTGCTTTATACCACATTATACTGTAATTATTATCTATTAGATAATTTTAGTTTTTTTTATTATAATAAATATTGTACTATATTGTCATGATAAATAAATATTAAACATAATAATAATAGTATGTACACAGTATTTTGCGGCTTATATTTTTTCTTTAACAATTTTAAGCTTTAACATTTATCAGATTCGAAATTTAATGTTGCTGTTGGTTGCATATAACTTTTTGGACAGTAATTAGAAGTGTAGGTAATAAAATTAAAGATTTCCGTTTACCTAATTGGCTTGCATCTTTAATAACTGTACATAAAAAGCGCCACTAAATTATGCATCGACATTTTCGGTAGGCGTTCCAAAATGTAATGAGTGAGTGTATCTACATATTTTAAAAATGATTTATTGTATGTTATATTGGGAACATGCATATTCGCTACAAAGGAAAAAATATCAAAAAAGATTACGTTTCTAACTATGAAATTGCAAAAACATGAACATTATTGTTGATCGAAGACATTAAATACTTTTCGAATACTTTAGTACGTGGTAGAGCCATGCTGCAGTTATATAATGGTTGCAGCACGAATGAGTCATCGCGACCAGGGTACTACACTTACACGGAATACCAGCATGAAATAGCAGCTTAAGACGACACATCGAAAACGCTATCGCCGTACTGATCCGAGTGAATACATAATTTCTATAAGAACTTGAAGAAACGCCGTCATAAGGTCTAAAATTGCGTAGCGCCCGCGACGATTAAAAGCGCTTAGAAATTGTCGGAATCTTAAAATATTTTTTTTTAAAATTATTGATTTTTTTTAATTCTTTTTTTAATTTAGGGACTTAGGTTATTTTAAACATGTCAGTCCCATTGTACCTTATAACTAAATAACAAACTACAATTTCTTAAATTATTTACACAAAAAAATAACTAAGTTATATACAATTTGAGCAGCATCAGATAATGGTTCAGACAGAATGCTTTGATATTCCCCTAGGTTACAAATTTTAATATCAGTTTTGGCAACTATAAGTTTCATTCATGATGATTTTTGGAACATTCCGCGATCAAAATTATTGATTTAAGTTATCAAAATAATGAGCAAGTAAATTATGAATATTGATGTTATGAATATATTTGAGCGATTCCCAAGCATATAGATCAAATGATTTCGTTGTAATTTCAACTATAGTGATTTTTAGAGGTGTTTTCGCAAATAATTATGATCGAGTCAAAATTATACAATCGTGTTTTTGAGCAATCAAATTCAAGATAAAGACATGAATTTACCTATATCAAAATACCACTTTCGTTAGTGGTGTCATAGTCCTATACTATTCGGTGAAAGGAGGTGCATTTTTTCACGGAGTCACCTTTATGCTGTTGTGTTTCGTGTGGTGAGTGTAGAGAACCGGTGACCCTTTTTACTGGAATCATGGTATTCCATTTTACCACTCAGGAGTGACAACGCGTCTCCATTTTGATTCTTAATCGGGGACAGATGTAGATGTCTATTTACTGCAGCATTCACTTAACATCGGGTGAACTGTGTACTCGTTTATCACGTTAATCCTGTTAAAAAACTTATTTTTTTATTTTTCTTTATTTTATATAAATGCGAAGAAGAATAAATTACAATGACATAAAATAAATTTATTGTGACATCAAAATTTTGTACACAATTTCGTAACACGCTAATTTAAATCAATAATTGAATACAGGTAGCGGCCTCTTACCCATGTACCGTAAATATCGATTATGAAAACAACTTTTAAGATGCGCACGTCCCTATAGAGGTTGCGGTATCTTTGATAACGACGCCTCCGTCATTTTACTTTTAAATATAAGATATAACTTAGCATTAAATAGGTAAACACTTCTTTAATGCGTTAAGGTTTAATATGTTATGATTAAATCAAATTAGCATTATTAAATTATTATCATCATCATCATTACAGCCCTTCACAAGTCCACTGCTGAACAAAGGCCTCCCTCAAGGTATGCCACAAAGCATTTTTTATTTTTTTGAATTTTATTTTTTATTATATACAACACGTAACATAATTAACGCACTTTGAGAAAGTAGTTTTTTAATTTTCGATTCCAATCATTTTTAATATAGGTTTTTTATTACAAAAATAATTAAAACTGCGTAAATTACAGTCACACTAAATCTGTACAGTCAAAACAAACTGAAATGGACCGTAACTTAAGGCAATAAGACTTTTAAGAGTGCAGTTTTATTTTTATTATTGCTAATTCTGTTATTCAATAAAAATAAAGAAAAACGAACTATATTTCAAGCACATTTCACGTCTTTGCGATCGTGGATTTGTACTGTGACCACAACTTTCTTCCGGAATTAGTATAACTAATTTGATAAATAATCAGTGCATAAAAATGTTTAACTAAAAATTCAGTGTATGTATTATGATTATAACATAATATACTAATTGGGGTGTCTGAGGGTGTGCGTTAATTACGTTACATATTGTATATTATTCATTATTCAAAATGATATTAAATAAAATTAACCGAAAGCGGAGGCAGCTCCAGTAGTAAGCACTCACCTCAATATTTCATAGGGAGTCATCCGAGCTCGATCCACAGCAAATAAATTGTTAATTGTAATTTTAAGTAGAAAGCATCATGAAGAAACCTGCGTGTCTGAGAAGGAAACGCGCACAAGGCTTTAGTACAATGCACGAGCTCCTCTCTGATCGAAGCCCTTGACTTGATAAGACGCCTTTGAATAAAATCATGTTTAACCACCGATTTAATAGGTAGAGACAGAGGAGAGAGGGTGGTTGCTCGTTTGCTTCAGGATGTTGTTTTTCAATGATTTTTGTGCTGTTAGCCAAGAGACATTGGACTAGTGTGGTTTGTATGGTGCACCAATCCTAATACGTGCATTTTAAGCTTACTTAGAGTAGTTTTTAATAACGTTAATAGCGTTTGAAATATTCCTTTCTTTAAAAAAAAACTTTTACAGCTTCTTTGGACTGATGGCTCATGCCCTGAGTCCAATGAAGCTATAACTGTAAATATTTTTTTCATTTCACCATGTGCATTTATTTATGTATGTATAAGCCGTCACAAAAAGTGGAAAGTTCTGGTGGTAAAATTTTTCTAAACAAAAATAAAAAGGGTTGTAGAGTTTATAGTGCTCGAAAGAATTACAACCTGTGCGTACACCAACAAAGTTGTTATAGTTAACTCCTAATTGGCTTACACTTTCGAACATAAGTAACATCCTAATTTTACTTCCACTTTTGAGAATACTAGTACAGGCTTGAAAGTGGAACAAAAAATCGTTAGAAAATTTGTATGCCTGTAAAATATGAAACTTTGTTTCGCAATACACTTTTACAAAGTGTCGGAAGCTCTCTTTGTGCCTTGAATATTGTTGTAAGAAACGGTACTCTCACACCTGTATTCCAGTATAAAAGAAATATAATTATAGGCTGCGAGGCCGTGAGTTAACCCATGGCATATTTATGGCAACATCTGTGGCTATGTTTGTTTGAGGTTACGTACAGTTGCACTTGCATGGTCTGCAGTATTTATCTACTCATCATCAGAGGACTATTCGTTTATCACTGTCAAATTCTATAAAAAAGAAATAAACATAATCTTAAAAATATTTAAATAAGTTAACAAAGTACTCAATAACATAAAATATTTTATTCTTAATTTTTTGATATTAAGTTACATATGTATCTGATATAACTGTGAAAAGAACAATGGCGTCTTTTGTCGGTCACTAATCGACAAACAAATAGTTATTTAATATTAAATAAGAACTAAATGGATGCCGAAGGAAAATATTCTACTTTATCGTTAGGAAATGTGACCTCTGCTGAATCCCTGGCTACTCTACCGTAGGTTTTAGGTTCGAATCTCAACCGAATCTTAATTAAGGAATTTAATTGTATAAACAACCATCGTTCTTATTCACAATCGTACTATGCCTATGTTCCAACATTACTTAATAACGACGTGTGGTTGTGAGACAATAGTACAACCCTTATACCTACATATTTCTCATCCTCACCGCTCCATCTTTCCATCGCAATATTTATTTTCTACATTTATTACTGTGTCATTTTCAAATTACAAGACCACACAGGGCCACGAGTTTAATAATAATTGTGACATACATTATTCATATTGCTCATTGTCACAATGTAAACACAGACACAATTTCCGAGCGAGGTTAATTTTCAGGTGTACGAGAAAGGTGTCAGTCATGGTCATTGCTAATTATACGCAGTTCATTTAAATTATAATTAAATAGAAGAATGTATGATCTTTTATTTTTTTAAACGTTATACCTACACTCTAGGATTTTCTCCCGTATAGTAGGAGCAGTTTACATACATTAATTTCATAAGGACAAACTTCTTTACATGTTCCATGCGGGATTCGAGCCCTCAGCCTTAAGCGCTGTAACTTATTACTAATCTACTGCGCCACGAAGCCGTTTTTATATGTGTTCAATTTATCATCAATATTGTAAATGTTCACTACTGAATACGTAGACTTCCAAATATAGAACAAGGCATTTTATTTGTTTTTCAAACACGTAAGTTCATGGTATTTACTTGAATATGTTATAGATGACTAATATCTTATCACTTTTGGGATGAAAAGAGGAAATGAGCCCAATAGAACAAGCAGTGTGCCTACTTTACTAGTTAACTTAAAAAAGTAGTATATCAAAAACAATCTGAGTATACAACCAGATTGCTTCAAAGATTTGCTGCAGAGCGAGCTGTCTCACCACAAGTCCCACTGCTGGGCACAAGCCTCCTCTCACTTCTGAGCGGTTATGGAGCAATTAGAGCGCTGCGTCAGTGACTGTAGACGGTCTACACATACACCGTGTAGACCGTCTACAATCACTGACGTATCTTTACACATATTATCTTTGGAATTATTTTAACTCTGAGACATGCAGGTTTCCTTACAAGTTCTCCGCCGAGCACGTGATAAATCAGCACTTAAAACTTCAATTAACAACTCCATTGGTGCCGGCGGGCATCGAACCCGGATTGCATTCGTACTGTTAAACATGTGCTTAGCCTTAAGGTACTTACCACGGCTCTAAGATATTATAATTTTATTAAAATTAAGAATTTTTGCATAATCTATTTTTTTTTAATTGGGCTAAATTAAGAGTACTTTTACCGACAAGCACGTTGCGTGCGTAGATATAATATGGACGTGAAAGAAGCGAGAGAGAGGTATCAAGGTCGTACCAATTGGAAGTCCGTTTGAATCTGCCTACCTGAGACAGCCAATCGTTTCATATCACAGAACACTTAATATAGCTAGTAGAAATGTTATACGAGCCGGGAACGCGCGCCGTGTATATGGCTTAAAAGCCAACTACTAGAATTTCGTGACCTCCTACGCGGGCCCCGTCTTTGCCCACGCAAACCCTAACATTTTAAATGAACTCCAAATAGTTCAGAACCTCTTCTGTCGTCGAGCTGCGAACGCACCTTGGTACGTCCGTAATGCCGACCTTCATCGGGACTTAGAGCTCCCAACAATTCAACAATTCCTTAAAAAACTCTCTGAGAACTTCTTCAAAGCCTCAGAGTCGCACCCAAACAATTTAATTCGTGAGGCGGCTTCTTATGCAGCCCCACCCCCCTCTCGCTATCGTGTCCGCAGGCCGAGAAACTCTCTCTCGGACCCGCCAAATAAACTGTCAAACGACCTGAACTGCCTCCTGGCGGCTCAGGCCGGCTCTAATTAAATTAATTATTATTATATTAACTAATATTATTTTGCCTTCGTAGGCACTCCCTCAGCGGCTCTTAGCCGCCTGCGCCCTCTTTTCCCAAAAGAGGGTCGCTCATGATAAGGCACAATAGAGCTTAATCAGCCAGCTGCCTGTCCCCAAAGGCGGTTTTTAGGGGGTATCACTTAGGGTCCCCGGTAGGACAGTGAGTCCCCCATAACCACGATAGACCGGCTATCGTGGTATGCGTAATGCATTTTCCGCCTCCCTACGTACAGGGTAGCCCTTTAATTTCTTCGGGCGCAAAAAAAAAAAAAAAATTTCGTGACTCAGTTCGAAACAAACCGTCGTCACGCGTTAGTCGTGGTGCACGTGGTTAAAAATGGTCTATTGCAGTGTTTTGAACTGTTAAAACTGTTCAGGAAAGGATTATTGTTCTTCTAAAGGAATTTCTTATCATTGGTGAGTAAAATAATACATTTTTAAATCGATTTTATTGAACGATACTTTGCCCTTCAACGCATCGTAGTATGGCCGCTGGTCCCAGACGCCAATTAAGGATGTGCTTAGATTTTAGTTTATCGACGCTATCGATATTCTATGCCTTGTATAATCAATTCTAGCAGGTAATTTTTAAAAAGAAATTTTGCTGTTAAATAAAAAGCGTAAGTTTTTATTTAACAATAAATATTTTTTCTTATTCAATCAATATTCTTATATTTTTTTAGTTTTCCGATAAACCCAGAAGTTAAGGAAAAATGGATTGTGGCGACAGGGTAAAAAATTGGTTTCCTTCTAAACATAGCAAAATATGTTCAGCACATTTTCAAGAAAAGGATTTTAATCCTACAAGAAAACGCCGTGTTCTTTTGGATCATGCTTATCCGACTATTCACGTTTGGACATGGACATTTTCCGCTATATTAGGTGTTCTGTGTTTCATATACTACTGAAAAGTCCCGTAAATATATGTGTTCTGGATATTGTAGAAAGAATGTGAAAATAGTGTGTACATTTTAAGTAAATCTAAGATTTATTTTTTATAGAATACACAGTAGCACATAGTCCACTTGGTGATAAGTAGATACTGAGGCATATAGACATCTACATTTTCCTCGATTAAAAATCAACATGTAGATGCGTTATCATCCCTTAGGACTAAGATGTAAAATCTCGTGTCCAGTAAAAATGGTCATCGGTCCTGTACACTCATCATACGAACAAGCGTGATCCTATCCTAGTCGAGTCTATCCGTTTTGCTACAACTAATGTCTAATGAATAATGTCCTTCAGACCGAATTTCGGTCACGGCGGCTTGCCTCAACGGAAACTAGCCATCGTCGCAAGTCACGATTATAGTGCCCAAGTGTATGCGCAAGTACAGGTGCACTCTCTATTCCCTCACTCACACATTCCGATGGGACGGTGAATGAATACAACGGGAGAGAGATCAGGCCGCAGGACCAACGACTTTACGCTCTTTCCGAGGCACGGTGGTGTGACAACGTCTACTTCCTGACTCCGGGCAGCTAATGAAAATTCCTTGACGGAAAACTCCATAATTTATTTTTTTGGTACGACCCGGGATTTGAACCCAGGACCTCATGATTAGTAGTCGCACTACTATAACCACTAGACTAAGGAGGTAGTACAACACCATAGGTAAATATAGCAGCAGCATGGCTCTACCACGTACAGAATTAATAAAACTCACGTGAGACTTTATAAACTTTTATTAGTATATCATAAACTATTTCCTATTGTTAACTCAATGAAGTAGTTGGGAGCTCTAAATATTGTGATTGGTATGTTACCGCCCGACGGTACCAACGTAGGGAGCTCGTTTGCCACTATGACAGATGTGGAACCGGTACTAAATATTAGAGACAACTGTTAAGAACGAACTCGTCACGGTGTTCATAGAAGCCGCTTCCATGTTATTATTTCTTTTTACTATTAATTATTATTCGAAATCGTATGAATTAGCATACAATATAACTTCTTCGGAGCAGTGGCGCCGCCCCGCCCACGCGGCTACACCTCGAAATTAAAACAGCGCCTTGTCAGCCCAACTATATTATCAATTTGTTGGTATTTGAGGTTAATTTATGTGTAGATTATATGTGAAAAGGTTCCAAGACACGTCGAAAAGTTGCCCATAATTGATGATCTGAAAACAGGTTACAACGTCTATTTTACACGTTATCATCTATTTTGTTACACAATACGTATAAATTAATTAGGTTTTCCATGAAACTCATTCTTTATTTATATGGTATAATGTTGCCACATTGCACAAATTAACAATGTGATCGTTTGTGTGCTAATAACGAAACAATTATGTATTAGGCAATTGGTAGGTCTGATTATAAACGGTTTTTTACTATGTGGTGGGAATCTTTATTATTTTATTATTTATTTTTATATATGGTGAGAAATAAGTTTACAGTCCATTTGGTGGTAAGTGAACTGTGGTTCATAAACACCAATATCTATCATCCATTAGGTTATTATCTTCATAAGATTATTATCTTCGAATAGAATATTACGATTTTTATTCAATATAGATCATTCCACAATACATATTGAAAGTAATTTTTTTGTTTACCACTGGTTCGGAAAATACGAGGTAATTTGGGAAAAACCTGCAAGAAAACCAGCGAAATTTATTTTTTTGAACATGTGTCCCTTTGCAATAATTTTGTACAAATTTTTAAATGAATTTTAATGGTAGCACCGTTGTGGCGATCACCTCATTCTTGTATTCTTTTTAGTTATTTTCATTTATGTATTCGTTAGTATTATAATAACGCTTTTGTACAATTTTTTTTAGTAACATTTAAACTTATTAATTGACAAATTTTGTACATTTTGTGAGATTTTGTTGTAAAAGCGTATACATTGCCCCATAAATGAATTACTAATCCTGTGGAGTGAAGATCGATTAAGAATGAGTTTTAAAAGGTGAAGTAGAAAGGAATCGGGTTGGCACCACCCTCTCACCTACTTCTACAGCTAAGCAGCAGGGTACTTAGTGCTGCAATACTGATAATATTAATGATATAACTACAGGCTCTGACATATTCCATGTTACTAGTAGCCCCATGAGAGGGGATAATGCATTTGTACCGTTCTTTTACTTGATTGCAGTTGTCCATGGCCTGTTGTAGACACTCACAGACCTTTTATGTTTTAATATGTAATAAGCATGGAAACTAAAAGAAGAGATCGGCAGTAGCATCTTTCTGATAACACCTTTATAATATTAATACAAACTGCGGTTGCGAATCAGCCTGCCAAATTTGCGTGGCAAATATTCCCCTACGAGGAAATCTATAGAACTTTTGATGGACTGTAATGATGGTGATGAAAGCAGAAAAATCTTCGCATATTGGTCTTATGAAGTTCTAAATGGCCACATTAATGAATTTATATTTCTACCACCTACGCTGCGTATAGACGCTTGCCATCTAGTGGGATTGCAGTCACCAGTCAGTGCTTTTGTCTAAAATCTCATCTGATAGTAAGTAGTGATGAAGTCCAAGATGTTAAATCGCACTGTCTTAGCGTAAACTCTACTCACGCTGGCCTTGAAAGTTTGTAATTGGATATAAAGACAGACGCCGGAAAATTATTCCACCACTTTGCTATACATGTTACGAAAGACAAAGCAAACTATTTAGTTTGAATGCGTAAAATATCGACAACAAAGAAGCGAAGCAACCGTCTGAGAATAGTGGGAGGCTGACTACTCAGCGAGGCTAACAAGATTGGATTCAACTAAATCAAGGTAACCAATAAGCCTCTTATCACGTCCCTCAACTGAGCAACGCTGCTCGCTCATATGTGACAATTCAGTGTAATTTTTTTAATAGAATTAGGGTGAAAATGGAGCACACAGTCCAACTGATGGTAAGTGAAACCTGTATGGTCCATGGACATCCAAATTTATCTTCAACTAAGGATCAAAATGCATATACATTGTCAACCTTGAGGATAAGACGGAATGCCTCGATTCCTGTAAAAAGGATATCGGGTTCTTTACACTCACCATACAAAACACAGCAGCATTAAGGAGTTATTTTACGCTGGTATTCTGTGAGAGCGTGGTTCTGCCCCGGTCTAGCCGACCCATTCGTGCTACAACTATAATATAGCTACAGCGTGTTCAAAATTCAGATGTGTTGTCACCCCTAAGGACTAAGATGGAATGCCTCGTTTCCAGTTAAAAGGGTCTTCAGTGTAATATTAGATTCTTTTTACCTATTTTATAGAAAAAAATGTATACATCATTACATCTGTGATATCCAATTGATTGAGCAGTATCATGGTATCACTACCTCTTATCTATGACAGCTATTATAAGACATGGACTCCTAAACTGAGGGTAGTAACATTTTATTAAAGTGGCATTATACAGAAAACTAAAATAAAGCAAATGTGAAAGAGACTGACTTATGTGAATATCGAGGGCGTAGCACATCTACGAATAAACGTCGTTTAACAAAGAATCACAATTATCATTACAGTTATTCAATATAATATTTAATAAATATTAATGTAGCGTTATTAAGATTAAGTAATCATTAAAAACCATTTAGGTGTTTTATCAGTTTACAGATTTTTCAAAAAATTCTTTGTTTTAGTCAGAAAAAAAAATAGTCTAGATAGTCAAAAAAATTGTCTATATATAGACTCAACTCTTGGCATTGCTGAGACCTATTCTTGAATGCGTAAAATAGAGAGTAATAGTAGAGAGTGAGAGGCCTTTGAGTTTTCATTATGAAGACAGAATGAAAACTCAAAGGCCTCTCACTCTCTACTTTGGCCTCTCAATACATTTATGAAAATGTAATGTACGTACACAAAAATAAAAGTAGGTTTACTAAAATATTCTTTTATATAAATATTCATTCTGTAAAGACTCCACCGCGTCAGTAATTCATTCTAGGGGCGATAATACGCTTTTACAAAAAAGAATCCCAGAAAATAAACAAAATTTGACCTGCAAAAAGCTTATAAACTTTATCAAGAGTTTGTATAAAAAGGGTTATTATAATATTAAGGAATTTACGGATGATAATAAACACTGGGAATGGTGATCGCTACCGAACTATTTCTAATTTGTTGTGTTATTAATTGTAACATACATGATTGTAAGCTGCTTTTTTTAAAATCCCGCTGGGTGATGGTGGCCAATGATAAATTAAAAAAGTGGCTTTCCATAAGTACTATTTATAATCTATATTGAATAAAAAAAGTCTCTGTTTCTGATTGAAGGATGACTTTTCTGGCTTTGAGTTCGTCTGGGTAGCTTCCCTCTAACATATTTCCCTCTACTTTTTTCTGCCACCAAAGATCATTGCTCGCACTGCTATGTTCCGGTCTGAAGGGTATTGAGTATTATTTACAGAAGGTGAGATCACGACTGGGGCTCTATTATGAGTAAGTATACGAAGACAGCCGTAAACTATTTTTCTATTCATTTTTTCATTGATTCATTAATCCTTTATATATACATTCTATGAATTTCTGCTGCTGAAGATAGGCCTCCCCCATGGATTGCCGCATGGTGGGGATTCTTTCATAGTTGCCACTTAGTGAGTAGTATATACGCCTAGTTGGCATGCTTGGCAGGCGTGTTTACTACCATTTTCCATTAATGTTATTAAAATGAACAATAGTATGTCGTATACACATTGTAATCTAAATACCTTTATTTTTCTAGAGAGTGCCTTTATTGGCTGTGAGGCATCGTGGTCCTAAGAGGTGATAACGTATTTGCTGCCTTTTTAGTTTAAAATATCCATGAGCTGTAGTAACCTTTTACCAGCAAATGGGCTTTAAGGTTGTTAGTCACTTCAGTTGTGTAAAAAAAACGGAGTTCATTTGTTGTTAAAGAACAATGTTTAAGCGTAACAAATAAATTTTTTTAACAAGTAAGAATTTTATTTTATGCAACCTAGTTACAGGAAATTGCAGTAAACATGTTTTGCTATTATAGAAATTATGTTTTAAGATAACGCTAACTACTGATAATTTTGCCTTTATTTTTCTTTTATTCTTGTACCGCATAATATATTTCCAATTAAAAAAAAACCTACTGAAAAACTACCTACTGAGCAGCTACTGCAGGCTATGGACATCTGCATCCAAATTTATTTATTTTATGTTCGTTGCAAATTGTAAATTTTACGCACGTATTGTTGGAGTTCACATCAGTAATTTTGTAGCAAATTAATATTTTTTTGCAAAGAGAAAACTCAAGATCGCCCAGCAAGCGAGCAAAAGGTATATGCTCGTAATTTCGGGACTTCGAAATGAGGATATCCGCAGTAGAGACAGAGTAACCGACATAACCCAACGAATCAGTAAGCTGCAGTGGTAATATGCTTGTTAATATAGCACAAAGAACCGACAGCCGATGGAAATGGAAGGCTCTCGGGTGGCAACCATTAAGCGGAGTGTAGGGCGGCCCCCCAACTAGATGCAGTGACCAGGTCGTCGTAACATATATAAAAAATTAAAAAAGTAGAAATAGTCGTGGAGTTGTAAGGACTGCTCCGGGATGTGCTTTAATAAAGCAAGCAAGCAAAACGACAGACGGGCCCCGGTTGCGTTCCCACGGAGATCTCGGGACGCTTAAGGTGACCACAGTGGGGTTTTAGCCAGTAGGAGTCCAGCATAATTTTTCTATTGCTCCCACAGCTGAAGGTATCCATGAAAATTTCCCTACGATAAAAAGAGAAGTCTCCCATTGCATGCTTGATGATATGGTAAGAAATGAAGGTCCATGCTTTGTGTCCATTTCTTAGGGGTGTCCTATATTCAGCATCGGTCATGTTTTAAAACACACTAAAAAACTACATATTAATAATAATAATGTCCTCCAGACCAAATTTCGGCCACGGCGGCCTGCCTCAACGGAGGCTAGCCTTCGGCGCAGGACAGGGTTATAGTGCCCAAGTGTATTCGCAAGCACAGGTGCACTCTCTATTCCCTTACTCTCATAATCCGATGGGACGGTAAACCGATGCGACTGGAGAGAGATCAGGCGCAGGACCAACGGCTTTACGTGCTTTCCGAGGCACGGGAGTGAGGCACCGCCAACTTCCTGACTCCGAGCAGCTGCTGAGAATTTCTTGTCAGAAAAACTCAATAATTGATTTTTTGGCCCGACCCGGGATTCGAACCCAGGACCCCATGATCAGCAGTCGCACTACTACAACCACTAGACCAACGAGGCAGTCTACATATTACTACATATTATACCGTATCCATCCATAGAGCCACAGTCTGCTCAAACCATCACCCCATCTTGTGCCGTGGAATTCGTAAAAGGCGACTAAAAGAAAATTTTAGAAAAATATAACTTATAGCTTAAGATATATGAAGGTATAGTTAACTAGATAACGCCACGAGTAAAATATTCAGCCTGACGACTATACTTTCGGTGCACCCGATACATCTATACAAATAAATAAAATTGAAGAGTCTGTATGTAATTTCAAAATAATAGCTTTTTTACTAAATACATGTATAAGTATATACGATACTTATAACAATTTTTTTTAAATTGTTAGTCTTTCTGTCTGTTTGTTCCGGGTTATCTCTGAAATGGCTAGATCGATTTTGACCGAACTTTCACTGGCAGATAGCTGACGTTATAAGGAGGAATTTATGCAACTTTTATTTCAAAAAAATAATGAGAGTCCCGCGCACAAAATTAAAACCTATGAAATTCAATCGTAATAAATTGCATGCGTATAAAGTCACGGGGACCAGCTATTAAATAAATATTTTATAGCTGACAGTCTTTGTCTATCTTAATATCCAGATACTTGTCTAGATAATAGCCGTTTATATATAGATAAATAACTTATTTACTCCTGCGATGATACATAAAAGTATAAAATATGTGAAAACACGGTAATATCAATAGATTATTATCAAGATAGACTATAATTAACATCGTAGTTATTATTAAAATATAATATTATGTCGCAGTAGTTTAAGTCGTATTGTCATGCGAAGATTGTAAGTTAAAATTCGAAATAGCTGTCGTAACGGAAAATTTTAAAAACGCTTTTTTATAAATCTTTTCCTGAAAAATATTTTATTATAGTCCGTCTTTGTACTTTCATTTTAAATATCTACATCAATGGAAAGTTGTTTGTCGTAAAGTCTCCGTGTAAAATTCCATCGCCGCTTTTCCTTTAATGAGTGTCGTAAAAGTCCCTATCGGAAAAACAAAAAAAATCTCATTACTTCCAATATAGCTAAGTGGAGCCATATCGACAAAACTCACGATACCATCCATACCATCTGGATGACTGGCGGCCCATCACCGAGCGTTTTAATAGTTTTCTTCCTCGCACAACCTCCTTGTGGAATCGACTACCACCAGAGATTTCATGGACCGAGACGACTTAGGGACCTTCAAGAAAAGATCCTACTCTTTTTTAAAAGGCCGGCAACGCATCTGCAGTTCTCCTGGTGTCGAAGCTGTTCATGGGCGACGGTAATCACTAACAATCAGATGAGCCGTATGCTCGTTTGCCTCCTCTCCTTTAAAAAATACGTATTAAAGTTATGATCTGACAACAAACACAAACAAATGTTTGTTTTGGAGTAAATCTCCTTACGATACCTTAAAAGATTTGCCTTTACTCACCTACCCTCCACGTTGAACAACCCTGCGAAGGTCCTAATAATCCGCAACAACATATGATAGACGCCAGTGAATGGCTAAATATGAATAACGGTTAAGGTACTGCAAAATTTAAAAGCTGGGTTTATTATCCATTTGACTATCGTCATAGATCGCTCTTAGCACAAGCCTTTACAGCTTAGTTTAAGTGATTAAATAAAACAATGCGGGTTACGTAATATTTATATATAAGTAAGAACATTTTTGGAGATGCCAAAGGACCATCGGCTCACCTGATTTAAGTGTCGACCATCTGAGACCGCCACCCATGAACAACTGCAATACCATAACACGTACATTTCCGGTTTTCGGGTAGACAAAAGAATAGAGAACCAATAATAATATTACAGGTAGCAAATGCATTTGGTGATAAACATTTTGAAAGAAAAATCTCTTTTTCAATTCCAGAACGTTTCAGGATAAAATTGCATAATCAGTTTCATAATTGGCATGTCGTATTCATTATTACTCTACAGTAAAATTACAAAATAGTTCAACGCAGTCTCTGTACGGTATTAATCTGTCTTATTATCTCACAAATCGGTGTTCACAAGTAGGTAAATTTATTATTATATTTAAGCGGTCTCGATTATACAGCCTGCAACAATTAGTGGGTATTGAGTTACGCGGGTAATATACGTCGATTAATGGCCGATGATGGCCTGTAATTATTTTCGTTGCCGTAAGTAGGCTTGGGAGACCGCATGCCTCTCATGTGAGAATAATTCTATAGGGAATTTATTCACAAGAACTATTTTAGTTATCGTGATGGCATACACTGTATGTGTAGTTCGCGAACACCGGTGCAATTAATGAATAATTCATAAGAAAGTGTTTGCTTGAAGCGTAAGTCAGATTTAAATAGAATTCAAAGTTAAATAAACATTGTTTTTAAAAAAATCCCTCGATTTAACAATTACAAAAGTACAATCACTTCTTACACGTAACTATAAACGTAAAATGAGGACTGTATTTTGACCCAATCAAATCTTTTTTCGTGCCATGTGTTTGCCGTGTAGTGACGACGTAAGATAATCATCTACCCTCAGTCATTCCGTGGGCGTCGAAGAGGCGACAGAGGTAAACTGTAACAGGAAATAGGCAGCAGCTTCTTAGTGATACCAGCTCGAAAGTTGAAGAAACTGTTGTTGCGAAACCTCTTGCCAAGCGTGGCAACTATGGTAAAACCCCACCATGAGTCTGTAATGAATTGATTCAGTCTATCCAATACAATCACCCTATCCTCCACCTTTGATGTAGTGGCGGGCGACGTCATCCGAAACATGGTTGGCGGCGAAGCCACAGACCAGATTCGCCGCTGAGGTCAGGTGGCGCTTACGAGTGTTCATTTATATGGCCCCATGGCCTCCACGTATAGGAAGGGAGGGGGGGTCTGTTAC
Source organism: Parnassius smintheus behrii (assembly GCA_036936625.1). Taxonomy (NCBI): domain Eukaryota; kingdom Metazoa; phylum Arthropoda; class Insecta; order Lepidoptera; family Papilionidae; genus Parnassius; species Parnassius smintheus. Next base: position 32,546,165 of record JAUPFT010000015.1, on the reverse strand, counting down.
GCAGGTAAATCTACAGAGTAAGGCGCGAGTAGTGTTCTAAGAAAGAGAAAGAGGAGGAGAGTCCTCTTCCAAGGAGAGACTGTCATGGGAGCGCCAGTAGGATCGCGGATGTGTACAAAAGCATTCTCTTTCTTTAACATTGTCTAATATGAAAAAATTAAAACTAGTTTTAATGATATCATAAACAACTATAATTTACGTTTACATCATTTGTGATATAGATCAGCACAAATTTTGCAAAAAGTTGCATCAAAAGTACACTATTACGAAACAATTTCATGTAATCTTGATATCTTGAAATTTGATGTCAACAGTGCACGAGTAAATCTGTCGCATTAATTTGGATTAACCATTTAGTTCAGGGACAATCTGAGACACGTATAAGGCATGTGAAATCCTAGACTAGATAATAATTTCGTCACAAAGAGCATTCTTTCTATGTGCATGCAATTTGTGTGAATGACTCGTCATCACATCACGTTACTCGAATTAAACCAATTTTATGGATTTTGACGCCTTTTGTTTTAAATTGTTTAAAATTCCCGTCATATCGAATGTTTTAAATAAAATTTTAATGAAAAGCGCGAGTGTGAACATAAAATCCTTAAAATTAATTTTATTTATTGTCAAGTATAATAATCATGTCCTCCAGACCGAGTTACGGTCACGGCGGCCAGTCTCAACGGAGACTAGCCATCGGCGCAGGACAGGATTATAGTACCAAAGTGCGAGCAGAGGTTCATTGGGTGCAGGTGCACTCTCTATTTCCTCACTCTCATAATCCGATGGGACGGTAAACGGACACGACTGGAGAGAGATCAGGTGCAGGACCAACGGCTTTACGTGCTTTCCGAGGCAAGGAGGTGAGACACCGCCAACTTCCTGACTCCGGGCAGCTATTGAAAGAAAACTAACCACTAAATAAACTGTAAAAATAAAAAAATACTATGACACGGTAATAATCCCTACCCTATGACTCATATTGACCTGGTTTGAATTCCTCTGGAGCCAATATGAGTATCCCAAACTAATTATACCATCCTGTATCTATGACAATAAGTCCGTTTCTCTTGTCTTGTAACTCCAGTCCAGTCATATCGATGGAACGCTACGCCAGACACGGATACAGTTAGTTGTCAAAGGAGCTAGTTGCTATGCTATTGCAAACGCTTGTGACACTGTGTTATCGTCTGCATAGTATGACTCATATTATTTCTGAGAGATATGGCTAATGTATGGATATTTGATGGATGTTGAAGTAGTGAAGATAATTTGGACCGCAGTGTTTCTTCAGTGCTTGTCTGTTAACGGCCCCCACATGTATTCAAAATATGTATTTAAATTTCCGTATTTTGCTATACCGCCAAGGGCATGGTAAATTATCATTTGAAACTGCTACTTATAAGTTCACATCGATCCAGGGTTGCTCGCCAGGGTTGCGGAGCCACGGCTGCGGAAAAGGCCTTTGTTCATCATTAACCTGACAAAGACTGCAGATGTGTGAAGTGATTTAATATTAAAAGCCCATAAGCTTTAATCATATCCCACAAGCTCAACTTTATCGCTTCCCATTTATCCAATCCACACTTACGAAGAAATAAATAATGAAATAAAGGCATGTAATAGCATGGTTCTGCTCGCGAAGTTCTTTAATTGATATCAGTTGCAATGAACACGGGAAGGTGCCGTAATTGCCGCGTACTTAACGATTTGATTCATTGCTATAGTATCGTAAAGTATGGAGTGTGAAAATAACTAGGATGAGATTAAAGAGAAATGATTGTAAGTGATTGTTGCGTAGTAAATACCGTGATTTATTGCACTGTGTATTCATTTTATGTGTGCTACTAAACGTAGTTGTACTGGTGTTTATGTGAAATACGATGTTTGAATTAATTTGAGACAGACAGTATGTAATCCATTGAAGTAAAATGGAACGTAGTATATGATATTGTGATGATGCAATCGAGACAAATTTTCATTTATTTCCATATGACGAATTAAAGTAACGTTTTGAATTCCGTTTATTTGATAGCTGCATTTTCTTTGAAAAAAAAATTGTAAATGAATAAATAGTAATATTTTTAAGGCGAGTGTGGTCTAAGAAATTTGTATTCTTCTTTGTCCGATGGTAAAATTTTAAAAGTATAGTCTACGTACTGCTTGTAAAATCTTGAAGAAACCGTAAGGTTATTAACGATAAAAAGCTAAGTTTACACATTGTCCTACTCCAAACTTCAGTCAGGCTTCAACCGCGACGATAATATTTCCCAACCGACGGATCCAACTCGGCTGGGCAACGTTTGTGGAATTATAACACATTTTCTCGTCACGTAAATCTCAAAACGTGTCAACAAGAGTGGTACAACTAGCTATTACCAGTGATGATATGTGGTGCTGGGACGTGGTCCCTTATTGATGTACATTTTTTATAGAATAGGGATGACACACGAGTTCATAGTCTAACTGATGGTAACTAGTTGCTGTAGCTCATAGACATTTACATTTATCCCCGATTAACAATTAAAATACTGGAGAAGATGGAATGCATCGTTTTCAATAAAAGGGATTCTCCGTTACACTCCACTCACCATATGAATCATAGCAGCATTGAGCTGAATGATATTTAACGCTGGTATTCTGTGAAAGTGTGGTCCATGGAGGAGACTACACTCTGAGTTTCTCTGCGTATGATGATATTCGCATTAGAACCAGAGAACGCGACATAGCCTAATAGATAAGTAGATTGAGGTGGCAATGGCCGGCCACATAGTTCGAAGAATATTCGATTTTAAAGGAAATGTATTATTTATTACTATTGTACAACGTATGGCACAACATAGTACACATGCTACAATCATTGAATGACTGGTGACTAGATGATAATGTTGTGTGAATAAGTCAACTAGCGCCATCTAGTGTCAGAAACGAGAGCGAGGGGAGCTCTGCAGAGAATGACATCACACTCTCAACCGACAGCGCCATCCGAAGAACTAAGTTTCTGGAAAATCTACACTCGAATACTCGTTGCCTGGCGCGCATTTACCTGAATGTTCGGGACGCTTCTTTGCTAATTATATAAATAGGCGCTGCAAGATGCGATCGAGACAGAGTTGAACTCAGCGACACAAGCGAAGCTTCGGAGCGGAATTAAGTGAATTAGTGTGTTTAATTATTAGTGTTTTAACTTTAATTTGTGTAAAGTAAATTAAAGTGTTAATTTAGGTAATTTTATCGGCAATTTTTATTGTCACGAACCTCAAGCTCGTAACAATTGGTGTCAGAAATGGGATAAAATAATGCCGATTTTACCTAAGGAGGAAACGGAGGGTGTCCGTACCCGAAGTCAACGCCAGCAGGAGACGGACCAGAGGAGATTTGGTGGTGCAACGCCGCAGATGTCTGAGGGCCAGCCGCCGGCCACGGAAGCCGGTCCGTCAGCAGCTTCTATGTCTGTGGCACCTGACTTAGGTGCTCTGATGGTGATGCTGCAGGAGCAGGCTCGCCGACAGGAGGAACAGGCCCGCCGGCAGGAGGAACAGGCCCGTCGTTTAGAAGAGCAACTCCAAGGCGATAAGGAAGAGCAGATGCTCCTCATGAAGGACCTTCACGCTATCTTCGGAAAAGAGATACGGGAGGTGAAGGATAAGGTTGCTCAACATGACAACCGCCTGTCGGAGGCCGAAACCCGAATCGACCAAGTCAACAATCGGGTTGACAACGTAATGGCTGACGTGAAGAAAACGCTGGACGACCTCAAACTTGGGGATGGAACAACAGGTCCCGTAGTAGCTACAACACCTTCGCTACGTGGATTCAAAGTGCCGCCGTTCGACGGGACTTCTTCCTGGTCGGCCTACAAAATCCAGTTCGAGGCCATCATGGAGGCAAACGGCTGGAATAAAAGCCAGGCCATGACTGCACTCACCTTAGGCCTGCGCGACCAAGCCTTAACCGTGTTGGAAGCTCTCGGTAAGAAAGTGACCTACGAGCAGCTCCTTGAGGCATTGGAGGCGAGATATGGTGACGCTCACCTGGAACACGTCTTTCGCGCGCAGCTTAAAGATCGCGTGCAACGCAGCAACGAAAACCTGCAGCAGTGGGCCCTTGAGGTGGAGAAGATGGTTCGAAAAGCATACCAGTCTGTACCTGCGCTCATTGAAGGGAACCTGGTGCAGACATTCATCGACGGCATCCGCGACCTGGAAGTCAGAGCTGCTGTGAGGCTCGGGCACCACGAGACGCTTAAGGACGCCTTGGCCCATGCACTGGAGGTAGAAGCCGTGCGGCAGGATCATCGTTCCCATCGCGTCAGGGAGGTTGCAGCAGCTACAGTTCGCGACCGCAACAAAGGATACAGCCCTAGGTGCTATGGCTGTGGGGAAAAGGGCCATCTTCGATCCAGCTGCCCTAAGCGAACCCTAGAAAGGGAAGGTGAACGATCCCAGGAGGGTAGTGCGGCCAATAGCACCGCCCAGCAGCAGCAGGGAAACGAGTAAAAGCCAGAACTGCGGGGCGGGTGCTGGCTGATGTTAAAAGAGCCCCAAGGATCTCGATCTCACAAACCCATGATGGGAACAGTCTAATCATCAAGGGCGAGGTCAACGGAATGCCGTGTAAACTGACCATAGACACTGGAGCCTCTCGTACGGTTGTTAGTTCCCAACTTATAAGTCAGTTCCTTGGGGACTCCGCATACAACCGAGAACGCATTAATTTGGTAACAGCCACCGGTCAGCGTATACCCGTCCGTGGAGAGAAGGAGATGGAGTTGAAGCTTGGCAACGTGATCTACCTGCATAATGTCATCGTGGCTGATATAATGGACGACTGCATCCTAGGCCTAGACTTTATGAGGAATAATTGTTGTGAGATCGACGTTAAGCAAGGTGTTTTGAAATGTGGACGGGAGGAACTTTTTATGGAAGGTGCGTTACCAGGGAACGTGTTTTTAATTTTTTAATTAAGAAGATTGTTCTTCCGCCGAGATCGGAGACGATTGTTCCGGTTAGTCTTCCCCGAAACGCTGGGCAAGCTCACCGTTGTGTACTTGTGGAAAGGGTAAACAATGACCTTCCGTGGAAAGTAGCTCGAACCTTGGTCAGAACCACTGACATCTCAAGAATACGTGTGCTGAACCTTTGCGACCGGGAACAGATTATAGAAAAAGGCACACTGGTTGGCACTTGTGAGGAAGTGGATTGGTTACGTCGGTGCCAATATCTATCGACTGGGACCCCCAGCAAGGATGCAGAAACGAGAGTGACCACACTTTTGGAAGACTGTCGCAGTGTTCTCTCCCCGAACGAATTGGTCAAGGCGAAGAAGTTGTTACTCAAGTACGCCGATGTATTCTCATCAAACGATGCTGACATAGGAAAGACTGGCTTAGTTCAACACAAAATAAACACAGGAGAAGAATTGCCTATCCGTCAGCGGCCAAGAAGATTGCCGGTAGCACGTGAAAAGGAAGTGGAAACCATGATTGAGGGAATGGTGAAGGATGGTGTTATTGAACCTTCATCTAGTCCATGGTGTTCACCCGTGGTGCTGGTAAAGAAGAAGGATGGCAGCATGCGGTTCTGTGTTGATTACCGCCGTCTGAACGACGTTACAAAGAAGGACAGCTATCCCTTGCCAAGAATTGATGACACGTTGGACATGCTTACAGGAGTAAAATGGTTTAGCACGCTGGATCTAAAAAGTGGCTACTGGTAAGTTGAAATTGACCCTAAGGACAAGGAGAAAACTGCGTTCTCGACGGGAAAGGGGCTGTGGCAATTCAAAGTAATGCCGTTTGGGTTGTGCAATGCTCCAGCAACGTTTGAAAGGCTGATGGAACTTGTACTTATCGGGCTAATTGGCGATGCCTGTCTGGTCTACTTGGATGACATCATCATCGTGGGCCGTACGTTTGAGGAACACCTTGAAAACCTGGGACGCGTGCTCATGAAGATTCAGAGTGCCAATCTCAAGCTGAGTCCGAAGAAATGTTCACTATTCAAACGACAAGTTAACTTTTTAGGGTATGTAGTGTCGGAAGAAGGTATCCGTACGGATCCGGAGAAAATCGCCGCTGTAAAGGATTGGCCGGTTCCAAAAGACAAGACGCGAATTGCTCGCTGTGGTAAAGTCGTTGCAGCATTTTAGCAAATATCTTCTGGGGCGAAAATTTCACTTAAGAACTGACCATGCTGCACTAAAATGGCTATTACAGTTTAAAAATCCAGAAGGACAAGTTGCGAGGTGGATTGAACTACTGCAGGAATACAACTTTGAGATCGAACATCGCAGCGGAAAATCTCATGGCAACGCAGATGCATTGTCAAGAAGACCTTGTCCTGAAGATTGCAACCATTGTACTAGGCAAGAGAGTAAGGAAGAGGTATCCGTGAGGATGCTCAGGACGGACCACCTCGGCAACGAATGGAAGGACAGCTTACAACATGCACAGCAGGAAGATCCGGACATCAAGCCGATTCTGGAATGGATAAAGGCCAGTGCTCGCAAGCCTAAATGGAGCGACGTCTCAGCAATGAGTTCGACCACTAAAAGCTATTGGGCCCAGTGGGACAGCTTGCTGCTTCAGGATGGAGTTCTGTGCCGTAAATGGGAAAATGTTAGGGGAGACAGCTGTCATTTGCAAATGGTTGTCCCTAAAGCTAAAGTACCGGATGTGCTACAGCTGTACCATAATGATTATTCAGGAGGCCATCTGGGAGTTAAACGAACTCTACTGAAGATCCGAGAACGGTTTTACTGGGTCCACTGTCGAAACGATGTCGAGGACTGGTGTCGCAAATGTACAAGTTGTGCGGCTGTAAAGGGACCTCAGACTCGTAGTAGAGATGCATTGAAGTTGTACAATGTTGGTGCACCATGGGAGAGAATAGCCATTGACGTGGCGGGGCCGTTTCCGGAGAGTGAAAGCGGTAACAAGTATTTCATGGTTGTGATGGATTACTTCACTAAGTGGCCAGAAGTCTTCGCCATTCCAAATCAAGAAGCTTCAACAGTTGCAGATAAACTAGTTCATGAATTCTTCTGTCGTTTTGGAGTACCTTTAGAGATTCACAGCGATCAAGGAAGGAATTTTGAGTCTCAAATATTCCAGGAAACTTGCCGAGTTATGGGTACTCATAAAACAAGAACGACTTCTTATCACCCGCAATCTGATGGAATGGTGGAACGATTTAATCAGACATTGGAGAGGTACCTAGCAAAAGTTGTAGACAATCGGCAACGAGATTGGGACAAGCACATACAACCGTTTTTGTTGTCATATCGAAGTTCTGTTCACGAAAGTACAGCAGTGACACCAGCTTTCGCAAACTTTGGAAGAGAATTACGGCTGCCTGCAGACCTGATCACCGGGATACCACCTGATGCCCCACGCAGTATAACCGATTATGCAAATGACTTGCGGAACAAAATGAATGACATTTATGAGCACGTCAGACAATCGGGCCAGCAAATGTCTGAGAAAATGAAAACCCGGTACGACCGCAAAATGAACAATAAAGGGTTCAACGAAGGTTCATTAGTGTGGTTGCACAATCCAGTCCGCAGCAAAGGGAAATCTCCTAAGCTTCAAGCTAAATGGGACGGCCCGTACCGGATTGTAACCAGGATCAACGATGTGACCTACCGGATACAGAAAGGCGCAAGAGGGACTCCTAAGATCGTCCATGTGGATCGCTTGGCGCGTTATTATGGGACCGATAATGCTCGGGACGAGCATGTCTTAGGAGGGGGCAGTTAGCGCCATCTAGTGTCAGGAACGCGAGCGAGGGGAGCTCTGCAGAGAATGACATTACACTCTCAACCGACAGCGCCATCCGAAGAACTAAGTTTCTGGAAAATCTACACTCGAATACTCGTTGCCTGGCGCGCATTTACCTGAATGTTCGGGACGCTTCTTTGCTAATTATATAAATAGGCGCTGCAAGATGCGATCGAGACAGAGTTGAACTCAGCGACACAAGCGAAGCTTCGGAGCGGAATTAAGTGAATTAGTGTGTTTAATTATTAGTGTTTTAACTTTAATTTGTGTAAAGTAAATTAAAGTGTTAATTTAGTTAATTTTATCGGCAATTTTTATTGTCACGAACCTCAAGCTCGTAACAATAACAAGGAAAAAACTACGTCCATAGTCTACGCCACAATCTTTAAACATGGTAGAGCCACGTTGTAGCCGTACTACCGATTCAATAAACGTGAATGTGTTTCCAACAATAGCAGCCTATTTATAAACGCGAAGTAAGTTTCATAAATTTAAAATGAACGAAATTTTATCTCTTAGCTTTGCTTTTTTATATAGTCGGGTAAAATACTAAAATGAATTCAAGAGCTTTGAAATAAATGGAATGAAGGGGAAAGTTTCTTTCCATTCCTTGAGGCTGTACAAACTACGCGCAAACTCAACGAGAAAATACGACTGCATTAAAATTTTTACAAATTTTTATTCTTGTTTTATTTAATGTGGTGAGTAATAACAATAATAAAGTCCTCCAGACCGAATTTCGGCCACGGCGGCTTGCCTCAACGGAGGCTAGCCATCGGCGCATGACTGGATTATAGTGCCCAAGTGTAATGCGCAAGCACAGGCACCTGTGCACTCTCTCGATAACCTCACTCTCATAATCCGATGGGACGGTAAACCGACACGACCGGAGAAAGATCAGGAGCAGGACCATACGGCTTTACGTGCTTTGCGAGGCACGGGGGTGAGACATCGCCAACTTCCTGACTCCGGGCAGCTACTGAGGATTTCTTGACGGAAAAACTCAATAGCTGTATTTTTTTGGCCAAACCCGGGATTCGAACCCAGGACCTCATGATCAGCAGTCGCACTACTACAACCACTAGACCAACGAGGCAAGCAGCATGCGATGAGTATCTATTATCCCGTGACTACGTTAACAAAGTAATTTTTTTTCATACAGATTTGCTGATACTTACATTATCATCATCATTACAGCCAGCCCTCACAAGTCTACTACTGAACATAGAGCTCCCTCGAGGAATGATTAAAACCAAATAGCCGGTTACAAGAAAGCTCGCGTGGACAGAAAAAATTGTATCGCGTAGTGAGAGAGAGAGGAAAGCAGAAGGAAGGGATATTGAACACGTAAAATTTATCCTATACCTTTAAACGAGCAATTCTTGTATATATATATATATATATATATATTTATTTATTTATTTATATATATAGTAAAGTAAAGTTACAGCCTATATACGTCCCACTGCTGGGCTCAGGCCTCCCCTCATTTCTGAGAGGGTTTTAGCAAGGAAGTGTCCGCCGCGCTGCCCAAATGCGTGTTGACGAACTTCACATGTCTTCGAAATATTTTTTTTTCTTATTCCTCAGACATGCAGGTTTCCTCACGATGTTTTCCTTCACCGCCGAGCACGTGGTAAATCAGCACTTAAAATTGCAATTAACAATTTCATTGGTGCCGGCGGGGATCAAACCCGGGTTACTCGCGTTCTGTTATATTTACAGCGAGCGTTAACCACTGAGCTACCACGGCTCTCACGGCTCATATATATATATATATAAACTTACGGGATGATATGGGGTAGTCGTTCTAACACCACCACTACCTGGTTTTTTAAACTATAAAAATATTTTAATTTTATTTTAAACTAAAATATTACTAGTGTAATTATAAAAGATATTTTTATAGAATATACATAATTCATTTTATTTTAATAAGAGCTTTAGTCGCAATCATAAAATGTAAAACGCTTCGTCATTGCTTTTGTAAGTTACGTCACTTATCCATGGAGGACACGTCTATTGACACTTTAAAATAAATTACATTCATGAGGAATTCCCCTACAGTGTAGGTACGTCTTTTTATGGCGATATTATCATTTACGAGTTTCTTAAATTATCTTATTAAAATCAAGAGAACTTTGGGATTTACTTACTTATAATGTTAGTTGTGATATAAAAACAAAAATAGGGACTATAATAAAACAATAACGTAGTAAAATTACGCGGCAGCGTATACTACGCTGCAACTTCTTTTTTCGGAAAGTGTATATTGTTCGCCCTGCGTCCTTTACAACTTTATCGAAATGGACTCGTAAGCGAGGACTTACGAGCCGATTGCAGGCCCATAGCACCTCAGCCCCTGTTATTGTAGTGAGGCTCCACAATGTAGTAAGGGGCTCGATGTAATTCAAGGCCCCTTAGAAGGAGGTTCGAACCTCGGCTTGAACCATTATCGAAAAAAGGGAAACGGGTTGTAAGCTAAAAACGATCTATGTCACGAGTACTGAACCGCGTGTACGGCGTGTGCCCTAATGTAATGTACTATGTTGAATGTGTGTTGTGTCGGGTTCTGAGCCCGTTCGTTTTTGGGTAGTGATCTCATCATTAGAGATAGAAGAACGTTCTTAGGGCGACTACTTTCGGCTTCACTTAGAATACCACCCTAATATAAAAAATTGTGGTTTCTCAATACGACTGTATTCATTTTTATATGTATAAATATGTTACGCGACAACTTTGTCAATTGTAAATCGATTGTAATAATTCTTGTTATATATTTTTGTATTATATAGTTTGTATTTTAGGGGTGGTCTCATATTTAAAGGATTTGATGAAAAAACTACACCATTAAAGGTGGAAAAATAGGGCATAAAGTTTTTATATTTGTAAAAAGTAAAAGTAACCAGCTATAATCCTGTCCTGCCCAGAAGTCCAATCTCCATTGAGACCGGCCGCCGTGACCGAAATTCGGTCTAGAGGACACTATATTATTATGTTCTAGCACCTGCTTCTGAAGTTATTATTTTGAAATTTTTTCTTTTTCTTTTTTTGAAGCCGGGTATTACCTTTTCAAAAATTTCTTCATTTTGCTGATAATTAGGCATTTGTAGTACCTACTCAGGGTTGACAACGCATCTGCATTTTGAATCGAGGATAGATGCGGATGCCTGTGTATTGGTTACGGAATTCATTTTTATGTGAAGGGCTGTGTGAACATGAGAAGTCAATACATAGATTTTGGTTTTTCCAAAAAGATTTTTATAGATAATCTTTTTTTTATCTATGTTAAATAAGGAGACTCTACTAACGTTCAACATTGCCATTATGAATACAGAACGATAAAAAAAATATTTTTGATAATGAGCTAGTGCTACCTACAGCCCACAGCTTGTTGCGTGCTTTTATCCTAATTCATTAATATTGTATATGTATATGTAAAAGACAGCATAAGAAAAAATCCTCCTTTTGAGGATAAAAGGATAAGAAGAAAAGGATAAGAAGAAGTGAAACTGAAACTTTAAGAAAATAAAAACAACCTTAACACTTCGTAATAGTCTTTACACTATCGGCCTTACTCATAAAAGTCGACTTGTTGTTGCTGTCTTCGATCACCAAATAACAGTAGAAATAGGCTGGTATAGAGATAACTAATATTTTAAGGTAAACGATAATTAGCGACTATAAGCAAAGTTGGAAATTTAGTTTATTTTAACTTATACCTAATAAACAATACGGAGACATTAAATTGGTACTATCTCGCCCAGAGTAATGTCCTAGACAAGAATGTTTTATGTATAGTTATTGGTTTCTACGAGTATCCAGTAATATGTTTGCGTAGTGAAAAAGCAATTCTAGAGAAGCCTAATCTACAAAACACAAAAATAATTACTATTGATAGAAAGAAGCGTAAATGTAAAATAAATTCACGAATTGAATAATATAATAATTGAGTTGAATAATCACTATAATTATGTTATAATTATTACATATTAATTAAATTAAATATTAATATAAGTTTCATAATCATTAAAATATTTAAAAAAATATTACCGAAACCCGGGATTGAACCAGGGACCTTTAGATCTTCAGTCTAACGCTCTCCCAACTGAGCTATTTCGGCTGATGGAAGGTGCGGTTAAATTACTCATAACATACTGCACCATTAGGTTTTTCATTTTATTCATAGAAATATTATTGCATAATTGTACAAATAATTTTAACTAGCCATTGGAAGCTATAATTTCAATAATATGTATAAAAATCAATTCCGTTAGTCTCCCAAAAACTCGAAAGCGGCTGGATCGATTTTTGATAAAAAAAATTTATGTGTTTGAGTGGATCTCCGTACGGTATGGTTACAATTAAACGCGGTAGGTGGCGCTGTTGGCAACATCGAAAAATCACCCATGCAAAGCCGGGACCGATCGCTAGTGAAAATTAAAAAAAGGATAATATTTATGTTTTGACGTTATCACGTTTATTTTATTATAATAATATATGAAAATAAATGTTTGCCTGTCCCGTGTGTGTTCCTTATACCTTTAAAATTCCGCCACTACCGTTCATCCGGTTACTTTAAAAATGTGTTGAGTTATTGTGTGATTACACGCGAAGATTTCTAAGAAAAAAGCATATGTGCAAACGAACAATGTTTGCTTGTTAGTTTTCTATGCGTTCCTACCGTTTATCCAATTAGGGTAAAACTTCAGTGAGTTGTAGAGACCCCGCGGATGTTTGTGACAAAAAGGGTAACAGCGCGTGTAGGGAAGAGAACACTGTAATATCTTGTTTTGATTTAGAGACAACAATAAAAATTTACAGACTGATTGGGTCGATATATTTTTAATATACACAGTAAAACATTAAAAGTAAAAAATCGTTAAACATTATCATGAAAATAATAAATATATAATGAAAAATCATAAATATATAATGGAAAATAATAAATATATAATGGAAAATTTCTTCAAAAGTACAAATGTAAGAAAAAGTCTATTTTTTATTTTAATCGAACTAAATTTCTTTGTAAGAGATAATTTGACCGTAGAATATAGATAATCGAATACTAAGAGATTCGACGCCGCCTAATAACTCCGATTCGATTTGTGCCTTATAAAAAACAATCAAGTCCTCGGGAACACACAAGTCGCCCATAAACACTCGCCACCCAGCAATGCTACCTTCAATTTAGGCACGCATTTCTGTTTCGGTCAATTAGTTCAACCCATAAAATGTTATCATCGTTTCGAGGAACGCCATTTTACGTTTACCGTAACTTTTTAAATACTCTTTAAGAAGACCATTAAACAATTTACAAGACGAAACTTTAACATGTTGACATGTAAATTTACTTCTACATTATTTCGCATTGGTATTGCCAACAGTGAATTGTTGCGGTGTAAATATACCTATCGCGTGATTACACTATCTTATCTAATAAAGTGAGAATAGATTTTGGTAGTATAGATTTGATGGTGTAATAGATTCAAACAAAATTTCTGTCAAACATATAATATAAAATGAAACTAATTTTACGCATTTTATCGCGATTAATTTAAACTTTATAACTCCCGACTTTTTGCGTGTTATACAGCACCCATGGTCCGGGGAGGACTGAGGTATTAGACGTCCCGATGTCATAGTTAGCCGGGCTAACTTCACTTTTTGACTATTAATTTTTGGACCGATCTACGCAGAACGAGGTTGCAGTAGACTTGAAATCTTGCAGAGATATGCTTGGGTTTGGATAAAATTTTATTAATTATAATATTAGTTGCGCCATATATCATTTTTTATGTTTCTAAAAATACGAAGTCATTACACCTAATCTACTGAATCCGGTGATGATTATAAATGAACACGGTGGAAAGAAACAAATACCACTAGAAAATAGTAGTACAGAGGCAATAACATTAAAAATGGGTTAGAATGAAGTATAACATATTATACGGAAACCAACACAATACCCCCGATCCGGCAAACTAACTATGTTTTTGCAAAAATTTGGTTACGTCCAGTATTTGAAACTAGTACCCGAAACGTATGAGCCAGGATCTCTGACCACTACACATTGCGGTCGAGTCGATATCGTCGACAGTAATTATTAAATGAACTGATATAGGTTATATTCAAAAACCAGTAAAAGAAAAAATATATAGACGTAACGGGACCCTCTTAAAAGCCACCACTAACGCATTAAGCGGTCAAAAAGGTCATAAAAGGGGTAAAGGTTAACCAATAATGCAGTCGTACTATTTAGGTAGAATTAAGGGTAAAGAACGAGCCGCCAGTTCACCCGATGTTAACTGAATAGATTCACAGACATATACAGCAGTTAGGAGTAGAAATACAGTAATGCGTGCTCACTCCTGAGAACCAAGATAGAACGCCTTGTTACGTGTTAATAGGGTCTCCAGTTCTTTACACTCACCATACGGAATATACACGTAGCATCATTGTTTCTATTTCACTCTGGTTTACTGTAAGAATGTAGTCCTTTCGCGGTCGAGTCGATTCATTCGTATTGCAGTCATAATACAGTTATAGGGGCGCTACCACGTTGCAAATTATAATAAATCACTTTGAAATATATTCTCATATATTCTTCATATATTGTTACTGAACCATTCACGTTAACAGCTTATCAAAAGTACACTACTGAACGTAGATCCCCCCCCCCCCCCTATGCCTTATAAGAGAGATAATTGCCATAGATACCACGCTTGGCAAGCAGGTTGGCAACTGCGGTTTATTTTTTATACAACTGTTTAAAAATGCTACTGCTCATCTCCTGGCTTAGTTTCCCAGTTTCGCCTCGTAGTTGTAAGCGTGGCGTTGTGTCCACGAAACGATATGGGGTAAATGGATATTCTTGCATACCCACTACACAGTTCTTAGTTTTAATTTTACGATTGTGTCACTGAACAAAATCGTATAAATTGAAATCTAAGCTTCTTTATTATTTTACATGATATTTTTTTTAAATCTAGGGTATGAATGCACAGGTCTTAACCGGAGTAACGAAGGAATAAAAAAACTCGAGCACCAAAGTGTGGCTCGTTTTTCGTGCCTCCTTATTAAGTTAAGCATAGATTTTCATCGGTCGATCACCGGGTAACGGACTAATCGGCCTATTACCGCCGTAACTGTACCACGCCCTTTAATTTGGAGACGCTTACGAAATTATAAAAATTAAATATTTTGAACAAAAAGCATGTGAATCTTTGACAAGTGTTGGATTGAATTGAAGCCTTTTTTATCTAAGAGAGAGGACGATTGCAAATATGAGTATTTCATTAAAGATTTTTTTTCAATTAAATAACATACAGGGACATTGCCCTTATACAAATCGTGAGTAATATTTACGCGTGAAATTATGATGAAGATCAGAAATTTTATTAAGACCATATTACTTTTTATTATATGTTACAAAGCCTAAAAGGAGTGCTTTCTTACAGTTTGAGGGGAAAGAAAGCCTATATAATTACAGTGTGTAATGCATATGACCTTAGTCCTCATGAGTGACACCGCTTCTGGGTCTCTCTTGTCTTACTAGTTTGAACTTAATTGCACCTAAACTAGAAGTAAGCCAATAAGGAAAAGAGATAAAGATGACGACAAAAAGTGACGACCTGGTAAGAGATGCATGAAGAAGTTTATCTGCGTGGTAGACTTAGAAATTAGTATATCCGCAGTAGAATTAGAGTAACCAACATATCGCAAAGGATCAGTAAGCTAAAGTGGCAGTAAGCCGATCATATAGCTCGAAGGAACCGACAACCTTTGGGGACGAAAGGTGTAGCCTCGTACCGGTAAACGAAGCGTAGGCGGGACCCCCACTAGATGGAGTGACAATCTGGTAAGAGATACAGAAAATTGACGGATGAATGTGGATGGATGCCCAAGACCGTGCTTTGTGGCATTCCTTTGAGGTCGCCTTTTTCAACAGTTGACTTTTGAGATGTGATCATTATTATCATAACACAATGATAATAATGACGGTGACGATGATTTTACTTACTACGGCGTGCGCAATTACCATAATTCCAAACCCTGACCGACTGAGATGGAATGCCTCGTTTTCAGTGAAAAGCGAATCTGGTTCTCTAAATTCACTTTACAAACACAGCAGGATTAAGCTGCTATTTTACTGGTATTGTGTGAGAGCGTAGTCCTTCTCCATTTAAGCCGACACATTCACGCTGCAAACTATAATAAACATGCAGCGTGGCTCTACCACGTAATAAGCTACTGAACGTTTTAAGAAAAACCTTTGCTCTATAGTAAGATATTGACCTATACCGTGGAGACTGTTCACATATATCAACTATACAAGGGCGCACATCCAGACCCGGAACAATTATTTGTAGGTGATACAAATAATTGTTCCATGCGTTAAACTACTGTTCTACGAAGCTGTAAAAATGCTTACTAAGTCATTGCCGTCAGTGGCGATGTAAGAAACCCCGCTACCGCATATCATCCCGTGGTTGTCGTAAGAGGCGACACAGAGGACCTGAAACATGAAACCGGAAGCAGCATCTTCTATCACTAGCCAGGCCTGGCAATTATGACAAAATCCCTCTAAGAATTAATCTATGGGGGAGGTGATTTGTATTCTGTAATGAAACTTTAATTGGGTGCTACTTTTCTTTTGCCAACCTTACACTGTCTTCTGTTTATCTATGAGAAAACCAGCGAATTGAGTTGAACATTCCATATTAGACATACTATTCCTGTTGGTTACCTTCCTCCAAAATGTTATATTTATTTAATTTATTTATTTATGAAAATAACTGTTTCAGCATCATAACACTTTGACCAAGACAACGCCATACTGTAAAAAATATGTATATTGATTAAAACTATTTTTACGGAATTTGTCGTGTTTTATTTATTTTATTTTTAATACCCGACGTTTCGGGTGCTTTCCAGCACCCATAATCACGGGGGGCAATGTGTAGCGTTCGCGTAAGTAAGAAATCAAAATATGTATATTTTTTTATATAATAAGGGTGACGAAGCGAGGACACAGTCACCATTGTTGGTAAGTGGATGATTTGACCCATAGACATATATATCTATCCTTAATTAAGAATCAAAGTGCAGATTGTCATTCCTGAGGACTAAGATGGAATGTCTCGTTTTCAGTTAAAAAAGGTCTCTGGTTCTCCACACTCACCATTCGAAACACAGCAGCATTAAGCTGAATGTTATTTTACGCTTGTACTCTGTAAGAGCTGATCCTGTCCCGATCCAGGGAAATCGTGCTACAACCATAATATAGCTGCAGCGTATTAGATACATATATACTCATAAAATTATACAATAAAGTTTGCGCACACAACCTGTGAGCCACTTTTGTGAACTTTACCAGGCTGAAGTTAAAGATGTCTGTTTAGTACATGATATAGGTGCAAACTTAAGTAGATTTTATCCTAGTCTATGGGCCACGGCTAGCCACCGCCTCATTAGGGGCGCACAGCTGCAACACCTCCAGCAGGTACCTCTGGCCACAACAACATTATATAAAAGGCAATATGTGTCGTAAGGGACAACTATAATGTATATATATATACGAGTAGCCCCATCAGAGGGGATAATGCATTTGTACCGTTCTTTTACTTGATTGCAGTTGTCCATGGCCTGTTGTAGACACTCACAGACCTTTTATTTTTTAATATGTAATAAGCATGGAAACTAAAAGAAGAGATCGGCAGTAGCATCTTTCTGATAACACCTTTATAATATTAATACAAACTGTGCGAATCAGCCCGCCAAATTTGCCACGCAAATATTCCCCTACGGGAAATCTATAGAGCAGACCTATGCTTAGCAGTGAACTTTTGATGGACTGTAATGATGGTGATGAAAGCAGGAAAGTCTTCGAATATTTGTCTTGTGAAGTTTTAAATGGCCACATTATTGAATTTATATTTCTACCATCTACGCTGCGTATAGACGCTTGCCATCTGGTGGGATTGCTGTCACCAGTCAGTGCTTTTGTCTAAAATCTCATCTGATAGTAAGTAGTGATGAAGTCCAAGACGTTAAACCGCACTGTCTTAGCGTAAACTCTACTCATGCTGGCCTTGAAAGTTTGTAATTGGATATAAAGACAGACGCCGGAAAATTATTCCACCACTTTGCTATACATGTTACGAAAGACAAAGCAAACTATTTAGTTTGAATGCGTAAAATATCGACAACAAAGAAGCGAAGCAACCGTCTGAGAATAGTGGGAGGCTGACTACTCAGCGTGGCTAACAAGATTGGATTCAACTAAATCAAGGTAACCAATAGGCCTCTTATCACGTCCCTCAACTGAGCAACGCTGCTCGCTCATATGTGGCTGTAATTTTTTTATAGAATTAAGGTGAAAATCGAGCACACAGTCCACCTGATGGTAAGTGAATGCTGTGTGGCCCATATACATCCACATTTATCTTCAACTATGGATCAAAATGCATATATATTGTGATACCCCTGAGGACTAAGACGGAATGCCTCGATTGCTGTGAAAAGGGTATCCGGTACTCTACACTCACCATACGAAACTCAGTAGCATTAAGTTGCTATTTTACGCTGGTATTCTATGAGAGCGTGGTTCTGCCCCGGTCAAAATGCAGATGTGTTGTCACCCCTAAGGACTAATATGGAATGCCTCTTTCCGGTTAAAAGGCTCTTCAGTGTAATATTAAACTCTTTTTACCTATTTTATAATAAAACTAGCTGTACCCCGCGGTTTCACCCGCGTATATCACGCGTCTCTGCCGCGCGACATGATATGACACCTCGCTCATTTAGTTCAATCATTTTAGCTAAAAAATTAGCAAAACTAATGGAGTACTTTTATCTATCGGCATATAATACACGTTATACAGACACCCGCATCGCATGGTGCTGGCAGTGTACACGATATAAGGATTTTTCGACGTTACTATTGAATATTTTAACATGGAAAAGTAGTTATTGTGAGATTACTATAATAGTTAGACATATGGTATTGCAGACTTTTATGTAGATATTGATGTCCTCCATAAAACTGTAGCACATCACTTTGCTCTATTGTCAATAGTTTCCGCAGCGTACGCTATATAAGGTTTTTTTGGTATTTTTTTCACACCTTGGGTTACATTAACGAAGTTTTCATTCGGAACCCTAAATTTTTTGAAAACTTTCTATCGCCTATGTTCATCAGGAATAATGTAGGATTCTAATGGTGAAAGAATTTTTCAAATCGGTTCAGTAGCTCTGAAACTACTGAACCGATTTGAAAAATTCTTCCTATTCAATTCAAACAAACAAACAAACGAATCTTTCCTCTTTATAATATTAGTGTAGATAAATTGTCATTATATCTGTGGATGTTGCGCGTGTAACTCTAACCAACCAACACCATGATCAACTTGTTATGCCAGACGTAGGAGGCTGCAGCAATAATGCTGCGCGACGTCTGCTACGAAATTGCCTGTCAAGCGTTAGAATGAAGAATAAAAAGAATAGAACGACTAATCTCCAGCCCTGGACTGTTACAGAACTATGAGAAGAAGTATGAGAATATTACTGCATCTCATTACAGATATTGGTGCTTATTTAACAACAAACCTCTTTACAACTGCCCCAAAATAAATTAGATAAAATGGCTGCCTTTAATTCTCTCGATGTTCTATTTTTAAACACTTGCGACGGGTCCGACAGACCGATTGTGCAGTCAGTTAAAAGAGCACTGACTGGCCTTTGCGATCGATCCAGGATAAAAAGCGCCGCAGGTAGCCGCATTAATTGACTATTAAACACGTATCGGCACAAAAAGACCCCAACAGCTTAAAGACAATGAATTTCACCGGAGTTGATAACTCAATTTGGAGCAACTTTCGAAGAACAGCGCTGTGTATAGAGTAGCTCATTTTAATGTCAATATATACCATATATATTACGCTTAGTTGCAGCATTGAAGGATCCATCACCGTATTTTGTCCTATGGGTATCATAAAAGATGACTATGGGATATATCAGAAATATCTAGTAGCTTTCAAAATATCTCGTATATATAAGACGTTAAATACCCAGCCCGACGATAGCAGCAGCGTAAAAGACGCGAGACGTCAGGTCATTTCGGTCGTCAATTCGCTTGCCAAACTTGACAATTAAGGCATTCATTTGTTACAATAATTTTTATAAGCCTACTCTGGTAGACTTCTGAGTCCACTGCTGAAAAAAGGACAGAAACCACAGATTGGAGAAGAGGATATTTGCCAAATTTTTATGCGTGGTAGAGCCATGCTGCAGTTATATAGTAGTATAATTGTAGCACGACTAGGTCGGCTCGACTTAGGAAGGAACACGCTCTCACAGAATACCAGCGGAAAATAGTAGCTTAATGCTGCTGTGTTTCGTATGGTGAGTGTAGAGAACCGGAAACCCTTTTTCCTGGAAACGAGGCATTCCATCTTAGTCCTCACGGGTGACAACGCATTCGTAATCGACGATAGATGTAGATGTCTATGGGTCACAGCAACCACTTACCATCAGGGGGACTGTGTGTTCGTTTGTCACCCTATCCTATAATAAAAGGTGTCACGCTTTGCAGGTGGGTTTTCAACCAGTTTTTTTTTAAATAATTTTAAGTTGTTATTGTTTATGCTGCTACCATTTCCTGTTTCAGTATCCCACTGTTGCCTCTTACAACATCCACGGGATGATATGGAGTTTGGATTGTTTTACACCGCCACAACACGATAACAACAGGAACCATTGTCCAGCAGTGGACTTTTGTGGTTTAAGAAATATATTTCTCATAAGAACAGAACATTCATTTGTCTGAGAAACACAAGATTGACTTAAAATAGATAAATATGTTCACATCTGAACAAGTGCTAGAGGGACATTATTTGATCGTTGAGTAATCATTATTGTAAGAACATCGACAATTTCTTTCACGGGCTGGTGATGTGGTGCTGTGTGTGTGTGTGTGTGTGTGTGTGTGTGTGTGGGTGTGTGTGTGTGGTGCTGGTAGTGATGTGTGATGTACAATGTAATTTGACGGACAGGGGTCTGCAGGCTGGTTGAAAAGCCCACAGACAGATGTGGGAGAGAATTTATTTATTTATTGGATTTGCATGTGGTTTTGTGTGATAAATTACAGTACATGCACCCAGCAAGGGTATAATAATATGAAATAAATCTAGCTAGCTCCAATGTCTTAATTCATTAATTAACTATTAGTGTTAAGGTACGCTGAGTCCCCCACTCACCGTACAATTGCATAAATTTATTGGAATGCAATAAAATGTATGTCAGCCGACGCATTCTCTGAAGGGTCTTTGAACAATAGAATTAAAAAAGGCTCAATTATAATGATGATTAACCCACCTTTTAGGTTTAGACACGCTGGTTTTATTTTTATAAATAACACATAGGAAATCTATAAAAATCTATTAAAAATATTATTAATCCTACAGACCGCTGTCACGGAGAAGCAATCATTAGTGTTAATTTGAGGAAGAAGGGGACTGCGCTCACCAACCCGCTTGCCCACGCGGTAAGTAGGAGTAACTGTTCCAATAAATGTACGCTTGCTGACGCATTCTTTGTATACCGTTGTACAATAGATTTAAAAACGCCCATTAAATAAAGATACAAACCCAACTTTAGATAGCGTTGGTTTTATTTTTATATAAAACACGTAGCAAATTCCAACATACTCATATATTTAGTTTCCCAGTAGGACATATCTAATGACATAAATAATTTAACTTGTTAATTTTATAGGATTCTTATCCTCAAACCGTACACAAAGAGAAATATGTCCCAATTTCTTAGCCTAAGTTATTTCTATAAAGTCAGTTTTCGAGACCTTTTTTCCAAAAATATTTGACTTCATATTATGTCCAAGAGCTAAGTTTCGCTTCTAAAGATTTTTTGCTCGTAACACATTCATCTTAGGCGGCGTCTTTAGTGAAAATGTCTGAATAATAACAGCTTAACATTAATACCGCACTTTACCTACAGTGAAGGTACGAGATAAACCACGGAATATCAAACCGCAGGATATTTTTTAATATTTTTTTAATATTACGTGAGATAAACGACGCACCAAAACTCCAAAAAAAGTCTCATCAGCAATTATTCAAAAACCTGTGCTACATAAAATTGTGTTAAAACAATGATTGCGTATTATATTGATGGCTCAAAGACTTCGAATGTTTATTACAGTAGCTATAGCAACCACTTATTATCAGATAGACGATAAGTTTGTTTGTTAGTTTGACTTAATAATAAAATGACGAACCTGTTTTTGTTTTGTATTTATAATGAGATTATATAATAGATTATATTTTAAGTATTTTCAAAAAGAAACCATAAATAAAAACCCGCGTGAAAGAAGGAAGAACATATAGCTCATGTGAAGCATCACGCTGGGAGGCTCTGAGAAGCTGCAATCTGTTAACATGTACATGATTGTTCCCGAAATACTTCAGATTTAGTAGAGCACAAATACTCGCAAAAGAACACGGACACTAACGACGATTCGTTACAAAATATTCCAACTATGAATATATAGCAGATTTCAAGATACTGTGATTGTCTCATTTTGGATAGAGCGGACCAATAATTTATTTTAAAAAGCTGAAGGTTCCCGGCTTAACTATTGATATGAGGAGTTTGAATTAATGTGTCCCTGATCTGCATTTCGCCCAAAACAAGGTGAAACAAGGTGAAACAAGGCGAAACCAGGTGAAACAAGTTAGTAGTTTTAATCAAATTTAATCAAAAACAAAAAAATAATAAAAATAATTTTTATCCACACGTTTTTGATTAAAACAAAAATATAATATTTAGTGCATAATATATATCATTCTATTCTTACTATATTATATACCACTAAAGAATTTGTAAGCTTTAAGAGTATTTTGGAAGTTTCAAACTTCAATAGCTTACTTTTTTTCAGTTGTAAACTTTTGTCTTTATCTCACCCTCATTTTTTTAAAATTACCTTGTTTGTAGTCATTCTATTTAACTTTAACTGGTTTTTCTTTCTTAATTATTATTTTGGTTGCTTATTGTGGGTTATGTTAGAGATATGCACAAGTCACGTGTTCGTTAAAATGGCATCCATATCCATCACTTATCAATGGCCATAATGACCAGATATAAATCTACTGTAATAGCGTTTTGGGGCGGCGCGGCGCGGGTTAAAAGGGGTATAATTGGGCAATTTTAAGGGTGCACAGTCACCATAAGTGGTTAAGGATCGGCTCTTCTGCATATCTAATTTTATAAATATTGTTGTTTAAAAATTTTACCCAAAAGAAACAAGTTATATGTAAAATTAAATTAGCACTTTTCTGCTAGATGTGCATGCATAAATGGCACATGTATTAGTTTTGTAAATTTAGTAATTAATACACACATTAATTATTTATCCTTAAATGTATTTACTTATTTTAATTATATATATATATATATATATATATATATATATATATATATATATATATATATATATATATATAACATGTAACATAATTAATATATATATATATATACATATATATATATATATATATATATATATATATATATATATATATATATACAACATGTAACATAATTAATGCAGTTTGAGAAAGTAGGTTGTTCAGAATCGTTTATTGAATTGATTCCTATCTTTTTTAATATAGGTAATTTTTTATCCCAAAAATAATTAAAACTACGTAAATTACAGTCACACTAAATCTGTACAGTCAAAACAAACTGAAATAGACCGCAACTTAAGGCAATAAGGCTTTTAAGAGTGCAGTTTTATTTGTATTATTACTAATTCTGTCATTCAATAAAAATAAAGAAAAATGAACTTTAACTTTATTTCAAGCACATTAAAGTTTTTGCGTTCGTGGATTTGTACTGTGATCACAACATTCTTCCGGAATTAATATAACTAATTTGATAAATAATCAGTGCATAAAATGTTTAACTAAAAATTCAGTGTATGTATTATGATTATAACATAATATACTAATTGGGGTGTCTGAGGGTGTGCGTTAATTACGTTACATATTATATATATATAAGTATGTATTTATATGCAAGTCATGATTATGAATTTGTATAAATATTTATTTAAAAGTACAATTAAATAAGAAGTATATATATAGAAGTAAATTTCATCCTGGTTGCAGCTCTCGTAATTATCATGTCTATGGGCATCATGGTTTATTTTAGGCAGCATCTTTACTTTTAATTAAACAAAAAACAATCTTACTTGCATTATGTACATGAACTAAACTTGAGAAAATAAAGTTCTAAAAGAGTCCTAAAACAATTAGTGTATAAATTTAATTGAAAGCTTTTCGATAAAATTAATTTCGCTTTATTATTAAACATATACTTACATTAGTTGAGTACAAATTAAAGACGTCAGATAATAATTTTATAGCATAGTGATTGGATAACTTCGCTTTAACATCGCAACGTCAAGAAAGAAAAGGTCATTTTAAAACTTATTAATGTTTTGATTTATTTAAAATGTAAAAAAAATGTCGACAAAAAATGTTTCTGATTAATGAGCTACTTAATTCCATGAAAGTATCCGGGTGTCGTATAAGATGTTATAATTCATGACTAATGAATTATAACATTTCATTTATAATTCATCGCTCATGAAATATAACATCGCCTAATAATTAATAACAAATTTGATATGTTCAAAGCTAGCGTCAGAAATTAATAAGCACAGGCCCTTTCCTCATTAAAACTTTTTTAGTCAAACCATCTTCCTACAAAAGAAAGTTTTCTACAAAAGTTTTAATCTTAATGAAATACTACGTCGAATTACTTTAAATGTTGAATCAGATTTTAAATAATGTATATAAAAACACACACATTTATTTTTCTATCATATTAAATGGAATAAAATTTAAAAAAAACACAATTTTTGTTATTATAGCCATACAGGTAATTTAATAGAAAAATAAAACCACAACTGACCATGCCCTTACACTAAGCAAAGGCTCCATGCTATGGTAGCCTTTACTTGCCGCTCGAAGCGTGAAGGAATTCGAAAACAATGCTCCATCAAACTGGCGAGAGGCTGTTTTGTTGCTTTGCTGTTTAACTGTCAACTGTGCCCCTTACTGACCGACTAGTTACAAGCTTCCCTTGCATTGTATCGATTTGAGATTTATGAGTTCTTTTTAAAAATATGAGCATAATTATAAAATTCACAGCAAAGTACAAGCCGTCATATTTTATGCAATAAACCTTTTCTTCTGTGTCACTTATCTTGTCGGATGTAACAAGAAAGACTACAATCATGATCCGTTGGAGAGTGATTTATTTAAATTCATACTTGAGCGTATGGCGGAGTAAGAATAACCACTACCTCATGATGTGCCGTAGATGTCGTACGAGGCGATTGAGGGAAACAAAACTGGAGATGGGGTCTTTATAGTAACAACTAAAATATAAAAAAAAAAACATAGGCACAATTGGCGAGAAACTAGTTCGCCTTCCCTTTGGAAACCGTGCATTCTAGTCTCTTGCCAAGGCTGTCCAGGGGAATTTCTGTCAGCCATCTCTTCCATCTCTGCACAGGGAGGACGACTCACTGGGATGTACCGCAAAGGAGAAAGCCGATCTTCTAGGCTCTTTCTTTGCGTCCAACTCGACCCTCGATGACGGGGGGAGTACGCCGCCGACCATCTCGCGGTGTGGGTGCTCCATGCCGGAAGTGCAGTTCACACAGCGCTCGCTTCGCAAAGCACTCCCCTCCCTGGACATCCACAAGTCGAGTGGGCCTGACGGAATCCCCCCAATTGTGCTGAGGACGTGTGCTCCAGAGTTGGCACCGGTTTTAACGCGTCTTTTCCGGTACTCCTACTCCCTAGGCGTAGTCTCAAAATCATGGAAGACGGCTTTCGTCCACCCGATCCGGAATTGAATCCCTAAAAAAGGCGACCACTCAGACCCGTCCAACTACCGGCCTATCGCCATCACCACCTTGTTCTCCAAAACAATGGAGTCCATTGTAAACTGCCAGCTCATGAGGTACCTTGAGGATCACCAGCTGATTAGTGACCGCCAATACGGTTTTCGCCGTGGTCGGTCAGCTGGTGGTCTTCTGATCTACCTAACTCACAGATGGGCGGAGGCAGTAGGGTCCAAGGGGAAGGCATTGGCCGTTAGTTTGGACATTGCGAAGGCCTTCGATCGGGTTTGGCACAAAGCGCTTCTTTCGAAGCTCCCTTCCTATGGGCTTCCCGAGAAATTGTGCGATTGGATCACCAGCTTTATTGCAGATCGGGGCATCAAGGTCGTTGTAGACGGTGCAAGCTCCGATTGCAAGCCTATTAACGCTGGTGTTCCACAAGGCTGCGTGCTATCGCCAACGCTGTTTCTTCTGCATATCAATGATATATTGCAAACCCGTAACATTCATTGCTATGCAGATGACAGCACTGGTGATGCTCTTTACACCGGCCGAGAAAATATTTCTCGGGAAAACGTCTCCGAGTGCCGGGACAAACTTGTGTCTAAAGTCGAGTCTTTGCTGAACAGAGTATCGGATTGGGGGTGACTAAATCTAGTCCTGTTTAACCCCCAGAAGACACAAGTTTGCGCGTTAACCGCTAAAAAGAACCCCTTTGTCGTATCTTCTTAGTTTCAAGGCACTCCCCTTGTTGCCTCAGCCAGTATCGGAATCCTCGGCGTCGACATATCGAGTGACGTGCAGTTTCGTGGTCACTTGGAAGAGAAGGCCAAATTGGCCTCTAAAAAGCTTGGCGTGCTCAGCAGAGCGGGACGGTATTTCATGCCGGCACACCGCCTGCAACTTTACAAGTAGCAGGCTAGGCCGCACATGGAATACTGTTCCCATCTCTGGGCTGGGGCTCCCCAGTACCAGCTCCTTCCACTTGACCGCATCCAGCGCAGAGCGGCTCGAATCGTCGACGACCGAGTGCTTTCCGATCGGCTCGATTCACTGGCACTGCGAAGAGATGTTGCATCTCTTTGCATTTTCTTTCGCATATACCATGGAGAGTGCTCTGAGGAATTGTTCGGATTAATTCCAGCCGCTAAATTTCGTGAACGCACTACGCGGCAAACGTCCCGATACCATCCACACCATCTGGATGCTTGGCGGTCCACCACTGTACGTTTTAAGAGGAGTTTTCTTCCGCATACAACCTCTCTGTGGAATAGTTTACCACCAGCGATTTTTCCGGACCGATACGACCTGGGAACCTTCAAGAAAAGAGCTTACTCCTTTCTAAAGGGCCGGCAACGCACCTGCAATTCCCCTGGTGTTGCGGTTGATCATGGGCGGCGGTAGTCACTTAACATCAGATGAGCCGCATGCTCGTTTGCCCTCTCTTCTATAAAAAAAATAGTAAAACGGTAACTTAATGATATACTTGTTTTGTGTTTCTTATTGAGTGAGTGGTAAAATTAGAAATGTTGTACCACCAACTTCAATATAAATAAAATGAGAACATAATCAATGTATTCGAAGTTAATTAAATATGTATTACTATTGATAACTCAAAAACTATTGGTCAGATCTTGATCAAGTTTATATGGAACTACACACGTTTCAAATAAAAGAAGAAACATCAAAATCAGTTCACCCATAAAAAAGATCTGAGGTAACACATAAAAAAAACATACAGTGGAATTGAATACCTCCTTCTTTTCGAAGTCGGTTAAAAAATTGAAACCCTTGGTACGTCATATTGCGACAATGGGTCATGGTTAAGAAATTATTGCGCTGTTGCAAAAATTTCCTTTATAATAGTTAGGAAAAATTCAAGTCAATTGACTGTACAGAAGATGTCAACAAACAACATTTGAATTGCAAAATTTCATTAAAATTATACATAAATACCTACATATGCTAAGATTAAAAGTGTGTATCGCCAAATTTCGACAGGCAGTTGTATCTACAAATAACACAACTTAATACCAAAGAACGTAATTAATTACTCTTCGATGTTAAATCATGATATTAAAAAATAAAAAGAATGAAAACAATCGGTTGTAATCAAAACGATATTTTTATTTAAAGGCTATTAACAGTTTTTTACACAGCTGCGAAGAATTTTAATTGTTGGCGCCAGAACGCAACTTCCAATAATTTTGTTATTTGATATAATTCAATAACTGTTAATAGCAATTAATTGCCATGTTGGAGATGAATATTATCTGGCAACAAGGTTGTTTGAACAGCAGTAAATATATTTGTCTACAAATAGTTGTGGGCGGCAAGCAGGGTCTGATTTACCCACAGGTTAAATAGGCTGGAGCCTACGGCGTAAGGTTTGATGGGGTGCTCAGCTTGCCTTTGCAAGCACCACTTTTGTACGGAATGAAATTTAATAATAATAAGACTGAATTATTTGGTAACTTTCTTCTTTCCTTGACTGACTGGATGTAAATTCAAAGATTTTAAACTACTCTAACTCTAATTTTATTAAGGTTTTTTGCTAAGACTGTCCAAGGGAACTCCTGTCAGCTATCTGTTCCATCTCTGCCTAGTGAGATCTTTGCTCACTGACCCATGCTGTAAAGGAGAAAGTCTGCCTTTTAGGTCCTCTTTTTGAGTCCAACTCGACTCTCGATGACGGGGGAACACACCGCCGACTATTCCGCTGTGTGATTGCTACATGCTGGATCTGCGGTTAACACAACGCTTAGTGTGCAAAGCACTCCTCTCCCTGGACATCCACAAGTTGAGTAGGCCTGATGGAGTCCTTCCTATTGTGCTTAACGCGTGTGCTCCGGAGTTAGCACCGATTCTAAAGCGTGTTTTCCGGAACCCCTACTCCCTAGGCGCATAGAACACAGCTTTAGAGCACCCAATCAATAACAAGGCGACCACTCAGACCCACCCTGGCTTTATCGCCATCGCAACCATGTTCTTCAATGTAATTATAAGCTGCCAGGTCACAAGGTACCTTGAGGGCCACCGGCTGATTAGTGACAAGTCCAAGAGGGAGGACTTGGTCGTTACTTTGGACATAGCGAAGGCCTTGAATGGGCGAAACACAAAGCGCTTCTTTAAAAACTTCCTCCCTTTGAGCTTTCCGAGAAATTTTAAAATTGGATCATTAGTTTTCTTACAGATCGGAGCATCAAGGACGTAGTATTCCGTCGTAGTGGTCCGTAATACTCCGATTACGAGGCTACGTTATTTCACCTACGTTGTTTCTTCTGTATATAAATTATAATAATAATATTTCCCGTGCTAATATTTCTCGGGCACACGTCATCGAGTATCAGATCATACTTGTGTCTGAAGTCAAGTCTGTAATAAACTAAATCTAGGATTGGGGCCTAGTCCATTTTAAACTTCAGAAGACACAGGTTTGCCCGATTACCGCTAAAAAGAATCCCTTTGTCGTATCTCCTCAATTTCAGGGCACTCCCCAAGCTGCCTCAGCCAGAATCGGAATTCCCGGCATCGACATATCGAATGACGTACAATTCTGCGGACACTTGTAAAGGAATGCTAAATTGGCCTCTAAAAAGTTTGTCGTGCTCAGCAGAGTGGTAGAATATTTCATACCGGTGCACCGCTTGGTACTTTACAAGGCGCAAGTTTACCCTCACATGAAGTACTATTCACATCTCTGGACCGGGGCATCCTAGTGCCGCATCTAGCGAAGAGTCGCGCGAATCATCGACGACGATGTTTAAACGTAACATGTATATAAAATATAAATGGTTTAAGAACGCATAGACAACGAACAAACAAAGAAATAATTTTTCTGTCAGAAACATTCGCGCTGTGTCTGATGAAGCCGTATCTGTAAGAGATAACTGGCCAACAGTATTACAGCACCAACATCGCAGAAAACATATCGAAACGTTCGCGCGCGCACATCAACTCACCAAAGTGTCTTCGTAATAAGGGTTAATAAAATTACGCTCAAAAGTTGGGATATATAGATGATTTATTTATCACAGAAATGGTAACAGTGTCATCATTATTGAAAAATTGCGTTTTAAATAAAACTTTTTGGGTTTCTAGTGTATATATACAAAACTATGCTGTGATTTTTAATTTTTCATTGGATGATTGAAATAGAAACGCGTACGAGACAAACAAAGAACTTTTATGTAACAGTTATATTAAAAATGAATGTTTCTTTGTTTTATTTAATTAATTAACGTGATAATATAGATTTAAAAAAAACTTCATAGAAAAAAATAGATTTAACCGTGTAGTCCATTACCCTAAGAGTAATTATAAGCAAGCTTGCCTATAAATAGATTTAACCGTGTAGTCCATTACTAGCAGCAGCAGTACCTTCCTGATAACATCTCAATAAAAAAATGATTAGCAAACCGCCCTCTGGCAAACCGGCAGGCCTATGATCAGCAGTGGACCTTTGATGAATTAATATGGTGTAATGATTTATGCATATAGTTCGTCATCATCATTCACAAGTCCGATGCTGAACATAGGCCTCCCCAAGAAATGCCACGAAGCACTATCCTGACTTTCTGCATATCTTCCATCTAGTGGGGGGTTGCCCTACACTTCGCTTACCGCTACGAAATTGCAACACCGAACCTTTCTTAGCCATCAGTTATCGGTACATCGAGCTATATGGTCGGTCCATTGCCACAGCTCACTAATCTGTTGGGCTATGTTGGTTACTGTGATTCTACTGTGAATATCCTAATTCATAAGATTACAACGCAGAGCAACCCTGAGCATCTCTCCATAGCTCGCTGAGCGATCTCGAGCTTCCTCATACGGCCAGCAGTGAAGGACCACGTTTCAAATCCATAAGACATCACCGGCACGGCATGGACTGGTCGTACAATCTTGTTTTTAAGTTTTGAGGTATACATGATTGTTACATAACATATATATCGGCGTATATATATATATATATATATATATATATATATATATATATATATATATATATATATATATATATATATTTGGCGAAAACCCAAAAAGTTTTTTGTGCGTTCACAGACTTGGAAAGGGCTTAAGACAGAGTGGACAGGGATGTGTTATGGCTAACGCTGAATGCATTTAGGTTGAACGCTGGTTTAATACAGACATTAAAGTCTCCGTATAGGGACTCGAGTGCTTATGTATTAGAATCAACGGGGCCTACTCGGACTGGTTTGGCATCCATAAAGGTGTCAGACAGGGCTGTGTAGCTTCCCCGTGGCTGTTCAACCTATTTATGGACTACTGTTTGGAAAATTTGAAAGTTGAAGAATGCGGGTTAAGAATGGGTGAGTTAACCATCAAATGCTCACATTGTGTAAACATGCCAGCGTCGCAGAGCGACCCCCCTACCCTCCCGGCTTCGGCCGAGGAGGTCGAGGACTTGGACTCGTTCATGCTCGTAATGAACAAATTAACAATCTGCGTAAACACTGCTATCAGCGAAGGAAAGAGCATTTCCGCGGCCAATAAGAAGCTCATCAATCTGGCCATGGAGGAGATAAGACGTTCCACCCGCAACCTAAACACCGTTATTGCGTCAACAACCCCATCTGCACTAGGAGAAATAAAGGAGGAGTTGCTTTCATGCGTGAAAAAAGAAATGGCAGACTTCAAAAAGATGGTGACTGCCTCACA
This sequence comes from Parnassius smintheus behrii, assembly GCA_036936625.1. Lineage (NCBI taxonomy): Eukaryota > Metazoa > Arthropoda > Insecta > Lepidoptera > Papilionidae > Parnassius > Parnassius smintheus. The sequence continues at coordinate 32,514,765 of JAUPFT010000015.1, read as the reverse complement.
AGCCCGACCATCTTATGCCCAAGCAGCTGCTTCCACTTGTGGTGGCAGGACTCCTGCGATTAACAAGACCTCTCCACGCTCCATCCCCCCGGTGACCAAACCAGCTATTATAGTCAGCTCAACCGAACAGTCGAAGACACCGGAGGAAGTGATCAAGAAATTTAAAACCAGCATCAGTTACAGGGAGTCAACTTACGCACCAGCCCGCATCCAACGTGTCTCCAATAATAAGCTACGTATCGAATTTGACAATCAGCAACAACGCGACGACACACTCTCTCGGCTAGAGACATCCGATGAGGTCAAGGCCGAGCCTGTGCGAAGCCTCAGACCCATGGTTATCCTCAAGGGGATATCTAAAGACGTGCCAGCTGAGGACTTAGTGAAAATCATACGCCACCAAAACACAGAGCTTGCGGAGATTGCAAACGACAGCATCGATCTCAACGACACATATTTATCGCTCAGATTCAAGCGTAACAATAGGAATGAGAACTTATATAACGCAGTTTTCCTAGTAGGTCCAAAAATTTACAGAAAGATGATGGAGATGGGCCGCGTATGCATCGACCACCAGCGAATCCACCTGGAAAATTTTTCACCCTTTCTGCAATGTCATAAATGCCTACAGTTTGGACATATGAAGACAAGATGCACCTCACAAGAGAGCTTCTGCTCCCACTGCGCCAGCAATGAACACCAAATCGGTGACTGCCCCGTGAAAAACAATCCGAACACTGCAAAGTGCCACAACTGCCACTCACATAACACACAATTCAACGCCAAAGCAGATATCAAACACCCAGCCAATTCGGACTCCTGCCCAAGACTTCGTGCCATGAGGGACAGAATCGCCAACAGAGTAGACTACGGATCCGCTTAAAAAAATTAAAGCTTTTGTATAAGTATTATGTAGGTTTAATATTATTTTATTTTATTTAATTTTCTTATTTTAATTTAAAAAAAAATCTATTTCTAAGTTCTGAAAACACTATACGTATTTTCTTTGTTATTTTAACTTATTTTGTATTTTTCCTATATAAGTTTAGATTATACATTAAATTAAAAAAAACCCTTACCATTTCATTATTTTATTCTCTATGTTTTTTTTATATATTATATCTTATTTTTTGACTAGTCCGTGCTAATTTAATTCGATGTGATCTACTTTTTATTACTTCTTTGTAAGTACTATGTATAAACATATTACTGCCATGTGTCAAACTAATTTGAAAACATTTTTTAATAACACTGTGTAAATATATCGTAAACTGAATACACTAAGAAGAAGTTAAATTACCTCAACCATGTATCCAATTGCAGTGTTGGTGGTGCCTTCTTCTTAGCCTTATTAAATAACTTTTTATTACTGCAGCTCCGTGGAATGGGTTAAATCATCGTGCTCATGTATCAAATAGCAAGAAGCACGATGCCCCTTTCCAATAGAGCATTAAATAATCTTAGGTTTGATTGCCACCTAGGATATTTAATTAGAAAATTGTAAAATTATCGTGTAAATATTTTCACTAAATTAAGTACGTTAAGAAGAGGTTAAATTATCTCAGCACAGTATCCAATAGCAGTGCTGCGGTGCCCGCTTCCGAATGTATTTCATCAATACTTATGTTACGTAGGACTAAAGATTGGGTTAAATCATCGCGCTCATGTATCCATTAGCAAGAAGCGCGGTGCCCCTTTCTACAGTGTATTAAATAAACTTAAGATAAAGTTTTAACTTAAGTTTTGATGTAAAATGTAAGGGAAGGGGAAACCACTTCGCAGTATCAAATAGCAGCTATGTGCTACTCCTTCCTTTGCGTTATAAAATTAATAATGTTGTGATTAAATTTACACTCCTAAGCTTTTAAATTGTAATATGTGATACCAAATAAAATAATTAAAAAAAAAAAAAAAAAAAAACCATCAAATGCCTTTTGTACGCCGATGATCAAGTCATACTTGCGTCGTCGGCGGCCGAGTTGCAAATGATGGTCACATTAATGAACAGGTCATTAAAAGAAAGGGGAATAAAAGTGAACGCAAGTAAAACGAAAGTGATGGTTTTTGGAAGAGAAGAAAGCAAAACGGTATGTGAAATAAGAATAGAAGGAGAGTTAATTGAGCAAGTAGATGAGTCCGTATATTTGGGATGTGTATTCGGCAGGGATGGGAGATATGACAGGGATATTGAACGACGAGTGAATGCAGGAAATAAAGTAAATAGGGCTCTACACTCTATTTTGAAAAGTCAGAATGTGTCAAAAAAGGCATGTATTGCAATTCACAATGCTGTATTAGTCCCTACTTTAACGTATGGTAGTGAAAGTTGGGCGTGGCAGAAGAAGCTTCAGAGTAGAATAAATGCACTAGAAATGCGGTCGCTAAGGAGTATGTTAATGCTGAATCTGAGTGACAGGGTGAGAAACTGTGTGATAAAAGAAGTGTGTGGTTTGCAAGATGACCAGGATTAAGAAAGGAATGCTTCGGTGGTTTGGTCATGTAGAAAGAATGAATGAGGAAAGACTGACAAAGCAAATATATGTTGCAGAAGTGAATGGAAGAGTCGAAAAGGGACGTCCTAGGCGGAAGTTTGTCGACCAAATTGGCGATATACTAAAAATGGGCCAAATTAAGAGTACCCTTAACCGACGAGCATGTATGCGTAGGTATATGGATGTAGAAGAGGCGAGAGAGGTATGTCAGGATCGTGCTAAATGGAAGTCTGTAGTCTCTGCCTACCGCTCTGGGTCTTGGAACCAGGCGGCAGGAAACAAGCTTCAGGACGCCCATAGTTTAGGCAATTTCTTTTTACAGGGAAAATAATGGTTATTTAAAAAAAATAAAAACATAAGCCCTGCTTTATAGTTAGTTCAGTTAGTATGCAAAGTTTCATGATCTTATTTAAAGTATTTTATGAATAACAGCGGTTTATTGTTCAGTTTGGAGGTAACTTTGGATTTTTTTCTATCGAGAAAATTTTTCGGAATCATGTTTTCGTCTAACATAGTACTTAACATTAATCCTCAACTTTACCATATATTTATTTCAAAATTAATGCTGCAATATTTTCGGCATGACGGAGGATCTTGTTAAGCCATTTGAAGTTATATTTCCCCTTAAGTTAGTATTTTATTACAAAGTAATTTAAGGTAATCATAGCAACGAACTTTCCCGTGGCAAATATATGTTACAATCTCTCGAAGACACATACTTGCACCAATTTTCCTGTTCTGGAGTCACCCCCGAGATAAAATCAACATTAGGGCTTTGTCTCTTTCCCAAGAATACCGTGGGGTCTCCTGCAATCGTCTTCAAATATTACATTAATAGAGACAAAAGCCCTTCGGATAATATGACCGTGATGGGACAACCTACCACCACTTTTCTTACATGACGGTCCATGGAGCCCAAACTGGTCAACGCGGATACCACAAAAGCACTGATACGGTTGACTAATCGCCGCTTCTGGTTGGATTCCAATTTCCTACGGCTATGCGCAAGCTTTCCTCCCTCAAAGAATGCCGGGATTACTTGATGGTAAAGAGTGTAACTGGACTAGGTTCTTTAGTCGAAACAGCTAGAAGGCAGGCCTGATCTTGATCAGTATAGAAATTCTCTTAGGAATATTCTACCTTAGGAATATTCTACTGCTTCTGTAAGTAATTTCGCGTGGAGCATTCTCGCTGGGACAGTGTTTGTCATGTCTGCCTTGCTTCTGCATCAAAGCACTGGTCTATTTTATTATTTTTGTTTTATCACTGAAATAATGCACGTAAGCAAGAAAGGCAGGCCATGCCACGGAATTTTATGAATTTAGAATTTTTCTATAGATAGCTATTTTAATATTAATGTTTTTTTTTATTTTGTACATTTCCATATTGACCTTGCGCAATGGTATGTGAATCTAAGTACAAAAAGAAGACAATATTTTTAATAGTAAGAATAATGTATGATTACAAGTTAAAAGAACGTATCATCTAGTGGTGTTTCTGGAAACTACTAGAAAATACAGCTTTTACGATGTATCCCTTACAATGTGAGACATCAAACTCTTATAAAAGTTATCTCTGATTATACTAGATGACGCTAGTACAGCAGCAAAATTGACTAGAAGCATCGTTAGATGGCACTATACCTGAAATGCAAAATAATAATTTGTGGGATTACAATTTAGATGAAATAAATTAAAGTGCCATCTATTAGTGTTCTTGGAAACTACCTGAAAATGCTGTTTAAAGTTGTACCTCCTACAAGGACATCAAATAGTTTTAAAAAGTTATCCATAGACGTATATAATTTATGAACGTCTGTGAAGTTATCTCTGTTTGTATTAATAGTCGATAAAATAGCAGCAAATTTGACTGGATACATCGTTAGATGGCATTAATGTTAAAGATCATACCTGAATTGAAAAAAATGTGTAGGATTACAACTTAGCAGAAATAAATTTAAGTGCCATCTAGTAGTATTCTTTGAAACTATTAGAAAATGCTACTTTTAAGTAATACACCCTACAATGTGAGACATTCAAACTGCTTTAAAAGTTATTTCTGACTATACTAGATGGCGATAGCAAAGCAGCAAAATTGACTAGAAACATCGTTAGAATGGCAATATTATTAAAAATTATACCAGAAATGAAAAATAATAATTTGTAGGATTACAAGTACATCCCACAATGTGAGACATTCAAACTGTTATAAAAGTTATTTCTGACTATACTAGATGGCGATAGCAAAGCAGCAAAATTGACTAGAAACATCGTTAGATGGCAATATTATTAAAAATTATACCTGAAATGAAAAATAATTAAAAGAATTTAATTTAATTTAAGGATTTAAAGGATTACAAGTTAGCTGAAATACATTAATGTGCCATCTAATTGTGTTCTTGAAAATTACTAGAAAATACTGCTTTTAAGCTGTACCCCCTAAAATGTGAGATATTAAACAATTATAAAAGTTATCTGTTTATACTAGATGGCGATAAAATAGTTGCAAAGTTTGCTAAAAACATCGTTAAATATTAAAGATTCTACCTGAAGTGAAAAAGAACAATTTTAGACAGTTCCAGTTCGTACCAACTGCATTCGTTAATAAAAAATGAAAAAAAAGAACATCAATAGGTTTGGGTTTATCTTACTTACAGCAACATGGACACCGCGCGCAATTTTAATATTATAATAATACGATCGAAAACATCAAAAACGTATGCCCCGGGTGAGGATCGAACTCACGACCTTAAGATTATGAGACTTACGCGCTACCTACTGCGCTACCGAGGCTTCGATATGGAATTGAAAATTTTGCTTTAATTATTTTAGTAACAATATTTCAAAATTTATTGTTGCATTTTTCCTTTTGTTTATTGTGATATGAATCCTTTTTGCTTAATTATGTCTTATTTTTCAACACCCATAGAAAATAAGTAAGGTAAGTAGTAAAATAGGTAATAGGTAATAAATGCATATAACCTTATTCTTATTCTTTATTTATTTATGATCGTAATCCGTAGCATGTCTAACTTATAACTTATAAGTTTATACTATGGACTCGTATGACAGCACAACCAAAATAGCCCTTAGTTAACTTACAATGTCATGCCATTTTAGATGAATTTCTATGCAATTTTTAAAGTCGGCTCAAATTACTTGAATTAAGGGGAAATATAATCTCAAATGGCTTAGCAAGATCCTTCGTTATGCCGAAAATATTGCAGCATTAATTTTGAAATAAATATATGGTAAAGTTGAGGATTAATGTTAAGGATTATGTTAGACGATAACACGATTTCGTAAAATTTTCTCGATAGATAAAAATCCAAAGTTACCTCCAAAATAAACAATAAACCGCTGTTATTCATAAAATACTTTAAATAAGATCATTAAACTTGGCATACTAACTGAACTAACTATAAAGCAGTGCTTGTGTTATTTACTTTTTTTAAAATACCATTATTTTCACTGTAAAAAGAAATTACCTAAACTATCGGCCTTTTGAAGCATGATTCCTGCCGCACGGTCACTTCGCTTCGGCCTTTGAACGGGGAGGTTGCGTCGCTTACGATTAGAATATACATTACGCAACAGGACGACGTAAAATTAAAATGGGAAATAACCGTAATAAAAATAAGAGGCGACTGGCTTGGCGTTAAGAAACAGGCATAACTATGATAAACCTAATGAAATAAGTGTCTAACGACCTTTCTACTTACAGTATTAGTGATTACAAACATGTCGGTACATACGACGCGCGGGCAAGTGGGGACGAAATTAGAATTTGAGCTGACTTACTCTATCCCCTTAACTAGTAGCAAAGGTTTTTAAAATCCAATAGAAATATATACGTTGTATTATATGACATAGATGCCTCGTGCCGGAAAGCGGAATGCGATGCGATCAGCCACTAGATAGAGTGACGGTCTAGTAAAAAGATGCAGTTTATCGATATATGCAGGTGGCTCAGGACCGTGCTTTGAGATATTACTTGTGAATAGGTCTGTGTTCTGCGGTGGACTAGTGGTGATGAATGGTGAAAGGTTTTCAATTGATTCCTTGTGAGAATATCTGAAGTAAGAAAATATTAATTTATTCTACCCGACGGCACGCCACCGCCACCTTCGAAAAATAGGGAAAACGTAGTATCGTGGATGCTATAAAGCACCCGAAACGTCGGGAATTAAAAATAAGTAAAAGTAATGAAATAAACGCGATAAAATCCGTAAATTTAGTTTTATTCAAAACGTAGTAGTCATAGTTTTCGTACACCAGGGTATTTTTCAATATCATGTAGGAGTTTGTCATACATACCATCGTTATGTATTAAACAATTTTAAGTAAATGATTATGTTCCAGACCAAATTCCGGCCACGGTGGCCTGCCTCAACGGAGGTTAGTCATCGGCGCAGGACAGGATTATAGTGCCCAAGTGTATGCGCAAGCACAGGTGCACTCTCTATTCCCTCACTCTCATAATCCGATGGGACGGTAAAACCGACACGACCGGAGAGAGATCAGGCGCAGGACCAACGGCTTTGCGTGCTTTCCGAGGCACGCGTGTGAAACACCGTCAACTTCCTGACTCCGGGCCTGCTAAGAATTGCTTGACGAAAAGGACAGGACCTCATGATCCGCAGTCGCACTACTACAACCACTTGACAAACGAGGCAGTTCAAAATAGTTGAAAAAGAACCTAACGGAACTCGACTTTCGATTAAGAAACAGAAGGTAGGAATCGAGGCTTCTCTCGATCCGGCCTCCTATAACGCCTACGTTGGGTTCGGGAACAACGTATGTGATCTCCGCAACGGAGTAACACACTAGGGCGATAACCTCGTTCTTTTTCAGCAAGTAGGTTCAGACGGGGATTATGGGTCTTCCGAAGTCGTCCCGGTCCCGACGCCTTAATTCTTCGATGTGGACTGTATAACTTTGAGGGATGAATTTCTTGGGAATAAAACAGCAATTATCTTCAAACCGTTCCGTGAGAGAGTAATCACTTTTCCCTATCACTTCCCTACACTTTTTCTTTCTTCTTCTTATTGACTGCTGGTTTGATTCCCGAACGAATTGCAATACGTTACGTTACGTTATTGTCCTCTGCAGGGCATAAATGCCGTGCAGGTCTCGGGCCTCGGGGTGTACCCCTTTACCCGGATGTTCCTCACGGCACACTACAATGTGCCGGTCCTGGGCGCCTTGGTGTTTAAGGCGTTGTATATAACGACTATAGTCGCAGTCGGTTAATTTATAAGTAAGGATGGTTGTCTAATAATTGTGTTTAAATAACACAATTATTTGTCAAAGTTGGCCTTTCTGCGGCATTGAGGGGTTTACTCGGACTCCCTAATCTATATAGGGAGGAGTTCTCTTGGATAAGGTCGCCCGTCCGGCGGCCTTGCATGCAACGGCGCGAAGCCGTTGAGGTGTTCATGTGGCCCGTTGTCTGCACGGTCAAACATACCGCGCGCCAGCCGGACCACGAATTCATGAAGGCTCTCTATCTTTAGGTTGGCCGCTATGACGTCATTACGGACGTAGCGACCCGCACCGACTATAGTTCTTAATGACAAATTCTGCTGGGCCTGAAGTCGCCGCTTCTGACGATCGCTCAGGAGTGCATACCAGGCCGGAGCAGCGTATGTTAGCAAGGGTCTTATGTATGTTTTATAAATTGTTATCTTCGACTTTGTCGGTAACTTGGATGTCAGGACAGGGCGGAGCATTGCCCGCGCACATCGAGCTTTGCGTATAGCAGAGTCGACATGCGCTGTCATGTGCAACATCCTGTCAATCCGACATCCAAGGTAGGTCACGGCCTTCTCATATGCGATCTCCTGGCCTCTGAGTGTTAATGGTGGTGGTAGATTTCTATAGCGGCGAGTGAGTAGAGCGGTCGTCTTGCTAACATTGACGGCCATCCTCCACTCATCCAACCATGGTGGCAGCAGGTCCAGCAGACGTTGCATCCTGGCAGCTGCTATGTGGGCTCTTCTGGACGACGTGAAGTATGCACTGTCATCCGCAAATAGTGCTAGTTCGACGTCGTCCTCCCATTCTTGCAAGTGTCCTGCCAGGGTGGGTATGTCATTAGTGTATGCCGCGTACAGGGCTGGAGATACACAGCTGCCCTGTGGTACACCAGCTGTTATGGTCTTAATTGCGGACTCGGCGTCCTCTACGCAGACGTAGAACTTCCTGCCTTCCAGGAAAGACGCCACTAGCCGCAATATAGCAGGAGGGATACTTGTTTGTACATCTAACTTATAGAGTAATCCTGTGTGCCACACCCGGTCGAACGCCTTCTCAATATCGAGAAAGACGCCCAACGATATGCGGCCACGGTTGTGTTCGGCCGCAAGCAGGTGCAGCACTCTGGTCAGCTGTGTTGCTGTTGAGTGACCCCTCCTGAATCCATGTTGCTCCGCCCGAAGTTGGATGCACGGGCGGAGACGTCTTAACAATAATCTTTCGCACAGTTTAGCTATATGCGGTAGCAGCGTGATCGGCCTGTAGTTGGCAGCTCTACGCCTGTCCTTCCCGGGTTTCGGCAAGACGATGACTTTGCCTTTCTTCCAGTCCTCCGGGAAGTGGGATGTCCGCAATATTCCGTTGTAGAGCCGACCTATCTCTACAAGGACTATATTGGGCAGCTGTCGTAGTGCAGCGTTAGTAATCCCGTCGTGCCCCGGCGCCTTCCTCGGTTGCAGGCGGGTTACTGTCCTCCGCAGTTCAGCGGGGGAGATAAACCACTCTCCTGCAAGCGGTGGCGCGGGCGACGACAGGAGCTCCTGCACGCGGCTTTCCTTCCTTGTGTGGGATTCCAGGAACTCCGCACTCGTAGGATTCGGCATAAACTGCTCCTCGAAGTGCTCAGCTAGGATATCCGCTCTGCCCTTGGCATCGTAACATTGAATGCCCGCGTTGTTGGTCAGCGGGCAAACAGGTGGACGAGTTTTCGTTAACTGCCGGTTCAATGTGTAGAGCGACGCGTGCTGTTCGTCAGCTTTCCATATGCGCCGCTCCCAGGCCTCTCCTCTGTGGGCCTGTATTGCAACCGACAGTTCGTCTGATAAGGTGTTTAGCTTTCTCTTTACTCTAGGGCAGCGAGTGCGCGCCCAGAGCTTCCTCAGCGCTCTTTTATGGTTTAGCTGCACGCGTATCTTTAGCGGCAGCTCCTCTTTCCTTCCTGAGAGAGGGACGATCGTAGAGGCCGCGTTGAGGGCCTCCTTGATGCTCGTGGAAATTCTGGTTGCAGCGGCCTCTACGTCGTCCGCTGAGGTGATCGGTATATGGACTGGAGGTCTCTCCTGCAGGTGTTGGTGGTAGATCCTCCAGTCGATCTTGGTCTTGCTGGCTCTGGGCGGTGAGGTCACTGCCTTAGTGCCAAGGGTTATCAGAATCGGGAGGTGCTGTGTATTTAGGTCATACAGCACTTCTACCACTACTGGGTAGTTGACGTTCCTAGTGAGCACGATGTCTAATACATCCGGACGCTTCCTAGGGTCGCTAGGGATATGCGTCGGTTCCTCGGGACCTAGAACGTCATAGTCATGGAGTTCGGCGTCATCATAGAGTTCACGACCCGGCGGAGTGATCACTCTGGACCCCCACGCCGGGTGTTTGGCGTTCAGGTCCCCGGCGATGATGGTGGGTGTTGTGCCTTCCATTACCGTCCGGATGTCTGAGGAGTGAAATGGAGTCCCTGGCGGGCGGTATGCTGCAAAGATCCTAAGTTCCTCGCCTGCCGCCTCCATTTTTATGCCGATTGAACGCATCGTCTGGAAGTCTGGCAGGTCCAGCTCCTGGTGGACGATGTCTCTCCTCACCAGGATCGCTGTCCCTCTATAAGCGACCCCTTGAGGATCGACCTCGTCCCTCCTGTATATATGGTAGTTGGGCAGCTTAAGATGCGTTGTAGGTCTTAATTTAGTTTCACCCAGCAAGATCACCTGGATGTCCTGTTGCTGGGTGAGAGTGCGGAGTTCATGGATCCTTTGACGAATCCCGTCCGGGTTCCAATACAGCAGGCGCAGGTTATCCTCCATAGTGCCTTGCCAGTAAGGATGCCAGCGCCATCATAACGGCGGTTACAGGGTCAGTCCCGGCCCTTATGTCGTCCAGGACTTGTGTACCGACTTCGATGGCTATGCCTACCAGTCTGTGGATGGCATCGGCCGTCTCGAAGCCGGACGCTGGTGGTCTGCGTTCAGAACTACGCTGTGAAGGCACTGGTCTCGGGGCATTTGTGATGGTTTTCCTTTGCATTGAGCGCGCTCTGTGCGTAGAGCGAGCTCTGCTTTCTGGCAGGGCCCTTTCAGGTGCTCTACCTGCCGTAGGTGGTACTGGTGCTCTTGTAATAACCTGCGCCTGGGAGGCTATTGGTCCTGCAGTCGTAGGGGTGGAGGTGGTCACAGCCTGAGGAGGAGGCTGCTCCGTTCTCCTGCTCCTGTTCCTCCGCCTCTTCCTCCTGGAGGGTTGCCTCTCAGTGGCGTCGTTGGCAGGAGGTCGGAGAGTCGCCCCGGTGGTTGCCCTTTGTTCTGTGGGTCCAACCGTTTCTGATGGTGCTGCAGAAGGGGGTGGGGGGGGGGGCTGGTTGCCTACCCTTCCCTCTAGTGATGGTGGCCCACCCGTCCTCCTGTATGGTGACGGCCTTTGGGCGACTTGAGGGGATCCTCTTTGGGTTTTCCGGTAGTAGCCCAGGTAAAACGATCCCCTGCTTCCTGGCTATCCTCCTCAGGACCGGGCAGTGGCGATCGTTGGCCGTGTGGTTCTTTGCGCAATTTGCGCACTTCGGCTCCTCCTCTCTACCCCTTGGGCAAAGGCTGGCAATATGTTCACCGGCACAGCGGACGCATTTCACTGGCCTGTAACAATTAGCGGAGGCATGTCTGAAAGCCTGGCAACGGTGGCATTGTGCCGGTCCGGTCTTCCTCTGCCAGGCTTCGATGACGACTCCTCTCATGTAGAGGAGCTCGTCGAGTTGGTAAAGCTGCTGTAGCCGTTCCAGGCTCAGATGCTCCAGCTGTGCAAAGTAGAGGCAGCCCGGTCTGCCCCTACGTGGTGGTATAGCCTTCACATAGTTGATAGGGAAGCCTTTTGCCCGAATAGCCTCCTCAATCATCTTCGCGTCGGTGCCCACAGGCAGGCCGCGGATGCCCACTTTAGTGGGCTTCTCTTCTGCCGGTGTATAACAATACCACGACATTGATTTATCCTTTTCGGAGAGTTCCACCATGTACCTCTGTATGGTACGGAACTCATCCGGACTCTGAGGAGTGAATCTTACTCCTTTCCCGAACGGACGGGCATTAGGTGGATGGCCCAACTTTTCGTTAAGGGCCTTAAAATGCCTGGTCCAGTCCGGGAGGCATTCTGCAACAATCGGCGGATATCTCTTCTCCTTTTCCTTCTCAGTTCTTTGAGGTTGCTCCGCCGATTGCGGTCGTGGTACTGCCGGGGCTGCAGCCATGTGGGCATAGCTCGTTGACGGGCGCTGTCCGTCGTCCTGAGCTAACCCGGACGGGTTGATGGTTTGAGCCGGAGATGATTTTCCGGCTGATGCAGCTAGGGTTGCGTACGTTGTCGAGCCCCAGCTGTAGGACTCCTCACCTCCTTGCTCGAATTGGATCGAGTCATGACTCCGACGGTCCGGTGAGATGGGTGGCGGTGATGGCGACTTAGGAGGTGAGGTGTGGACCTTCTTCCTAGTCGTTGCTAGGGGCTCTTCATCTTCTGATGATATCGGCGAATCGGATGAGTTACCGATGCATTGCCTCTTTTCGTGGAGGGAGGCTTCGGTCTCAGGAGGCGTGTGCCTTCGTGGCGTCTTCATGGCCCGCTGAGGCTGAGAGGGCAGCGGTTCACGCCCAGTCGTACACTCAGGTACGATGGGCGAGAGTGCAACCCTAGATGCGGACTCCTTACCCGGCGACGAAGGTTTCCGGGTCGGTATTTGAGAGTAGGATGAGACGACTCTCATCCTCTCTGGGTTAAAAATGTCCCTATAGGCGATGGGTCTGTCCAAAACGCCTGGTCGATCCGGTGGTTTTCTTGCTCTCGGAGGAGGTTCCCCCTTATCGTTTCCTGACATCCTAACCTACCAGTCAGTGTCAGCGGTACTCTAGTAAAGGCCCTATCTATCTTCCAAACGGTCTGCAGGTGTTGAAGCGCGACGCGGATGGTGGTGATATTGTTAAGGAGACTTTCTACACTATGGGCACTGCCTACCCCTTTTATAGCAAAAGGGTTGGGGGAAGTGCAAAGGTGGCACTTTAATGCGCGACTAGGCACAGAATGCACGAAACGCATAAAGTGCCAAGAATCACCTAGGGGCCGGTGACCTCGACGCCTCACGGAATCACGGGACTCAACGATCGGCGGAGTTTGTCGTACCGGCGGTTATTTGCAGCCACTGTATACTGCAAGTAACGCACACCTAGGAGATCCTTGCAATTGCAATAAAACCCGTTCACTAAGCTACCCCCAGAGCTATACGCGAAAGTGAGCCGCGCCTTTCGCGTGCCTGCGCAACTTAACAACATGAATTTGTACTATTACTCTCTCACGTTTCACTTAATTTCTTTATTCACATAAATCATACATAAATACAAGTTATCTATTTAGATAGCACAAAACAATATCTACACCATGATATATATTATTTTTCCGTATCACAAAAATCCTTTAATTTATGAAACAAAACATGCCTATTTTAATCACAAATTCAAAATCCAAACTTCTTAAATATTTAACACAGAAAGTTAAAACAATGTTTCCCACTTGAATTTATACATATGTTAACTGATACAATAGTTTAATTTACATTTTATCTATTTATTTCACTATTTAAAACACTTTTAAATTTCTTATACAAAACTACCATTATTTCACTTATACACAGGAATTTTCACATAAAAATAACACAGAATTCACCTTTTTAGCACGTACAATCAACCTGAAATGAATTTACAAGTCATTTTTACATAAATTGCTGAAATTACAAACATTTTAAATTTTTACATATTCGGCCTCCTAGGGGCGTGGTCAGCGTGCTTCCGTGAACTCACACTATTTGAACAACTAACTTTGCACGGCTCTCGGCTATCAGAAAAAATGAAAGTCTGAAATACACTTAATTTTAACAATATTAGATAAACAAGTGCTTCTACATAATTTTCAAACTGTAGGAAACTATCTCTGATAAGATTCTTATCAGTTATCATGTTTCTTATCAGATAACAATACAAGTGAATGTTCTCATTAATCGATCATAACAAATAGGCATTTGTTTTCGTACAAAACATATCATACTTATACAAGATAATACTTATGCAATTAATTTCCGTTAATTCTGTTTATGCACAGAGTGATCATCTCGACCGGGGAACAAATCCGATCTCTAACTTCACTTTAATATCCCTTTGAATTTACATCGTTGGAAAGACGATTTCAACCGGGGAACAAATCTGGTAACATAACATAAAATTCCCTATATGAATTTATTGAAAGATATTACTTAGAAAACAGTAACTAGTCCGGCCTGGGAGTCGAACCCAAGACCTTCATACCATTAATTCGACATTTCTTTAAGATTTAACTAAGCATTTTCTTATCAGAACATCTCTATTGGACAATAAGTTTTTGAAAGGTTATTCGTCATCGGTTGACTTAATAAACTGAAACATTCTTATAGGCGCGTCGCCAACAATCTCCCCCCCGTGCGTTAGCACCATCATTTGGGAGGCTTCGCGGGTACCAGGACTATTATTCTGGATGTAGGTCTCCTCAAGATACCTGTGCTAGTAATGACGTCAACCACTCTGGTGTGACCGTCTGGTCCCGGTAACGTTCTACTAATTTTGCCTTTCGGCCACGTATTTCGTGGCAACGAATGATCTATTATCAAAACAATATCGCCTTCTTTAGGTTCCATGAACTTTCCGTTATTACCTGTTCGCGGTATTAAGGTAGGCATGTATTCCTTCAGCCACCTTGTCCAAAAATGGTCGTCTAACCTCTGTGCAGCTTTCCAATTGAGTTGACCCGTCAGATGCTGCTCTAGAAATAATCCAGGTGGTCGATCACCACATGAGCGTCCCAGAAGAAAATGATTGGGTGTCAAACCCTCTTCAGGACTATCCATACTGAATGTTACCAGAGGCCTGGAATTTACTGTGTGCTCTGCTTCTAAAAGCAACGTATGTAGAATTTCCTCTCGTGGGCTCCTTTCTCTGAGCGTAGCGGTCAACGCAATTTTAATCGACCTTACTAACCTCTCCCAGGCGCCACCCATGTGCGGTGCTCCCGGAGGTATAAATTTCCATTTAATATATTTCTTAAATGACTCATTTTTCATGCCCTCATGGCATTCTTCGCATGCTTTCAATAATTCCTTATTCGCAGCTTTGAAATTTGTCCCGTTATCGCTGTATATAACGGCTGGTTTTTCTCTTCTGGCGATAAATCGCCTCAACGCCATTATCATTGACGCTGGTGTCAATGAGGCTGCTAATTCCAGATGTACTGCTCTGGTAGTCAGACACGTGAATAAAACACCCCAACGTTTTTCGTGTCGCCTTCCTATAGTTACACTCATAGGACCGAAATAATCCACAGCTGAGCATGTAAAAGGTGGTTCATGATGAGCTATTCTCTCCAGAGGAATATTTCCTTGTGGCACGTTCTGCGGTTTGGATCTGTATGTCCTGCACCACTGACAATGATGTGACACACTTCGTACTACATTACGTAAGTTCAAGACATAAAATTTCTGGTTCACCTCATTCATCACCGTCTGGTGATTGGCATGTCCAAAATGATGATGAACTTCTCTAATCATCATTTTAACGATTTCGTGTTTACCGTCCAATATGACAGGTTTTCTACTTTTCTCGGTCAAATTAGACTTGAAAGGTAAACGTCCATTTAAACGGAGTAAGTTATCTTCTCCTATTTCCATAGATAATTTACTTAAGCGTGAACTTCTTTCAACACTTTTGCCTGCTTTCAAGCATTTTATTTCCGAATAAAAACAGTCGTCTTGAACGAACTTCCAAATTAATAATTCCGCTTTTTTCAAGACCGCTATGTCCAACGCGCCATCGGGTCCTTTAACCGACTTTGCTAAAACTTTGTTGGAACACATAACCGACTTTTCGGCTGCGTCGTCGGGTCCTTTAACCGACTTTCTTAAACTCTTGAATTTTTCTACCGCTTGTAAGGTGCGTGTAGTTGCCCCAAGGAATTTCTTAAAGCTGCTAAATCGTCCGTAGTCGGGTAGACTTAACGGTTCTTGCTTTCTTAACGCATTTACGCCCTTTGGCGATTTTTCTTCACCTGTTTCTAAGCCTTTTATGGTGTCCACTTGTTTGGGCCATAAATCAGGACTTTTCCTGAGGAATTCAGGTCCTTGAAACCAGCGATGACTTACATCGAAGGTGGAAGGAAAATTTCTAGTGGCGTCGTCTGCCACATTTTGTGACGTTGGAACCCATCGCCATTCACATGGTTTACTGTGATCTTCGATCTCAGCCAATCGATGAGCAACGAATGGTTTAAAGGCGCGAGGATCTGACTTAATCCACGCTAACACTGTACGTGAGTCTGTCCAAAATACTCTCTCGGACATCTCGTACTTGCTCTCTTCACTAACCGAGGCAGCCAGCCTGCTGCCCATAAGAGCTGCTTGCAATTCAAGCCTTGGAATCGAAATTGGTTTCAACGGCGCTACTCTTGCCTTTGCGGCGATCAGCGTAATCCGCCTTATTCCTAGCTCATCCGTGGTGACGTAATACACCGCGGCAGCGTATGCTTTTTCACTAGCATCCGTGAAAGTGTGTAACTCTCCCTTGCCGACGCCTTCAGCAACGGGTCTAGGTACCTCTAAATGACCTAATTTCTTCACTTCCGATATCCATTTACAAAATAACACTTGTAATTCGTGTGAAACTTCTTCATCCCAAGAGATGCCTGTCCTCCATACTTGCTGGATCAGCGACTTCCCTTGAATCGTTATGGGTGATGCGAGTCCCAAAGGATCGAAAACTGACATCACAGCGCTAGTTATCTCCCTCTTCGTAGGCGGTCGTAAACCTTCCATCACCTCTTCCGGTGTGTTACGAAGACTTGTGGAGAAACTTATTATATCCCGTTTGATATTCCAAATCAAACCTAACGTGCGCTCTGTGTGCTCTTTATCTCCCAGCGAAGCACTGTCGCTCTTATATTTACTTTCTATTTTACTTAAAACTTCGGGTCGGTTGCTAGCCCATCCCCTCAGTTGGAAAGAAGCATGTTTATGTAATTCATACATATCGTTTACTATCCTTTCGGCCGTCGTCACGTCGGGAAATGCCTGTAGGTAGTCATCCATATAAAAATTGCTTTCCGTAGCGGAAGCTGCTTCTGGATAGATATGTGCGTTGTCCTGCGCGTTCCTATTCTTTACATATATAGCGATGCATGGTGATGATGCCGCTCCAAATATGAGTGACGTCATTCTATACTCTTCCGGTGGCGCGTCACGATTGTGCCGCCATAAGAATCGAAGGCTATCCCTGTCTTCATCCCGGATTTTCACTTGCAGGAACATTTCTTTAATGTCTGCCATTACTGCCACGCTTCCTTCTCTGAATCGTAGCAGAACTCCGAACAACGACTTCAATAAGTCCGGTCCGGTTAACAATGCATCATTGAGACAACGTCCGCCCGTCTTTGCGGCGGCGTCGAAAACTATCCTTATTTTCCTTTTTTGTGGGTGAGTCACTGCGAAGTGAGGAAGGTTACACGGGTGGGGAAATGGGAATATGGTTCGCTTTCTCTGCGTAACCATTAACGATGAGATTTTCAATTTGCTTCTCATATTCCTTCTTCAACTCGCTATTTTTGTCGAGCTTTTTTTCAATATTCAACAGGCGACTTTCAACCTGCGCTCTATTCGACGGCATGCACTCATTGTCTGTGCGCCATAACAAAGCAGTCTCGTACCTATTATTAGGTATACGACGTACCGTTTTGTTTAAAATACTTAAGGCTCGTTCTTCTGGGTCGTTCGCGGGCTTTCTAGCCGACACTCCCAGAGATTCCAAACTAAAATAATCCTTGATCAATTTATCCATATCTTCCTCCTTCTTGGTGGAAATGTGGTTAACAATCTTGATCGGTTTAATACCACCCGATATGTGACCATGTAAAACCCATCCAAGTTTGGTGAGCGATGCTACATGTAGGTTCTTACCTCCTGAAATTAATTCACGAGTAACTATGAGATGCCAATTGTCCTGACCAATTAATATGGTAGGTTTGGACCTCTCATACATCAACTCATCCTTAATCGGTGTCAAATGAGAACACCGTTGCAATAATTCTCGGCTTACCGACTGAGGAGAAAGGTTAAGTGACTTAATTGTTTGTACACTTATCTCTTCTAAGTCGCTCGAGTAAATGCCTTTTATCTTAACGTTTAAGCGATACGAACTGTCGTCGTTAATTCGCTTACCTGCCACGGCTTCGATACGTAATCCCTCTTTACGTCCGCGAGGCGCTAATTTCTGAGCCATCCACTCCTCTATGAGTGTCATGGTCGATCCCTCATCCAGAAGAGCTGTTGTCTTGACCTTTCCTCTAGGTCCATACAACTCGACCGGTATAATCTTTAAGTATGCACATGCCAGTGCATTCACTGTACTAACAGTTGTAATCTGAGCATCTTTACCCCCCTCGTCCCCTTGTGGCGAGGTTTTTTCATTGGGGTATCGGTGTAGCATTCGATGATGTGACATTCTACATCCCACTACACCACATTTTTTCGCTTTGCACTCTAACCTCCTATGGTTAGGTGACAAACATTGGAAACATACTTTCGCTTTTTTGACCGCTTCCCATTTCTCGCGAATATTCATGTCCTTAAACTTGTAACAACTCACTATAGAGTGCTCCTTGTTGCATATAACACACTTATGTGTTACCCGACTTACAGGCTTATCCTGGGTTGTCATAACCACTTGTCGGTTGTGCCCTTTACTATTTCGGCGTTCTAGACGCTCGCTCGAATTACTTCGGCGCATATAGCGCTCGCTCACGGCACAGCTGCGTACACCTCCCTTTGCAGTGTGTACAGTTTGCTTCCTGAATTCAGGACGCTTCCTTTTTTCAGGCGCATTTTCATTGTTTAAGGACGCTCCAAATTGTTCACTCAATAAATTTAAAAACTTGGCCATCTTCTGTAACTCTGGCTCCAAAGGATACTGAGCTCGATATTCAAACCATTTAAATTTAATCATAGTTCCGAGCTTCTCCACTATGCGGCTCACTAACTCCGGTGAGTACAAATACTGTGGTTGATTCAACGCTTGTATCGTGGCAACCACGTTCGTAATACGACTTGCAAAAGATCCTATATTCCGGCAATCTTCTGCCAATCTTGGCATACGCTTTACATTCTCGATTTCGGCTAGAATGAGCATCTCAACCCTACCGAATCTTCTTTCGAGAGCGTTCATTATTTCTTCAGGTTCACACAAAGTAAACAACAACGACTTAACCGCTTCCTTAGCGGTGCCCTTTAATGCCCTCCTAAGGCGTGCGACATTCTGCACCCCTGAAAATTGGCTTCTCGTGTCTTCAAACACCGTTTTGAAAATTATCCATTCACCCGGGTCTCCATCGAACACCGGTAATTCCTGGAGGAAATGAAGCTGGGAAGACTTATCTTTACCCGCTATTTTTATTGCACTCACAATCGCTTCGGTCAATTCTGACACCTCACTCGCGTGTGTTTTCTGTGCATTTCCTTGGTTGCGCTCGATCTCCGCCCCTTTGCGGCGTGATCCTTTACGCGCTTCCTTATCAGTAATATCGGGTTGTGCTACACTAACCGGCGCGCTCATTATGGTCTGCTGAACCCAACTCCTTACGAAAGGTTCCACCTGAGTATTCTGCTCTTCATCATCCTCACTCGAGTCGATCTCCTCTTCTCGGTTGAGTCGTGCCAACTCCAATTGAGACTTGGCCAAGGCAGCAGCTGCCTGTGCTCGTTCGAGCTCTGAGCGTTCGAATTTAATCCGCGCCTCTAATTCGGCTTTCAGCCTCGCCGATCGCGATGACCTACTACCTCTTTGTGACCCTTTATCACTAGTGTGCCCGATTACTGTCCTTGACGATGCCGCTTCTTCGGTCCTTTGACCTACTTTTTCGACCACCGTTTCACTCCTGGATATAACGGATTGTTGTGCGGTGCTGGCCTGCGTACCACTGGTGTCCGTCCTGTTGCTTGTCGTTGCCACGGACGTCCCTGTGTCCCACGTGCATGTGGACGTGTCGGTGGTGGCTCCACTTGAAGGAGTTGCTCCATTTGACGCAGTAGCTGTGGTCGCTCCAGATGGTTCCGCTTCTTTAGCTTTTCTTGAGAGACCTGTCCTTGTCCTGCTCCCTTCGCTTCTCCCTGTCTGGTCTTGTGCCTTCTTCATCTTGCAGGAAGGTGATTGTTGGCCTACGGTCCCTAACTGTCCCTACAGTCCCTACAACCCCTTACCTACAACCCTTCTACACCCCAACCTAACACCACTACCCCTCCCCCCCCCTTATCTCCCAACCCTACAACCCTACTACCACCCTAACAGCCCTATCAGCCCTATCAATCCTGGACGGGGCCTACCGAGGTGAGCCGTCCAGGGATGGAGTCGTGCAGGAATGGAATGGAGGAAAGGTTTAGGAACTGTCCCGCCAAGGAATATGACGAAACAGTCGAGCGGTAGTGCAAGCGCAGTCTCGCTCGAGAGAACTGCTCCACCCGAAGGTGTTGTGCCAGAGCCCAACCGTTTGGCACCGTTAGGTGGTCGGGATGTATGCTGTGCTCGCCGCCCGGTTGCCGGTGATGCCTCGTCCGAGCGCCCTCCTCCGGCCGCGATGCAGTCAGGTGCCCACGCGCACCCTCGCCTGGCAGCAGCAGCGGTGGATGCTTCTTCCTGCACCCTGATGACCCGACAGGAAAATGCCGGACACGGTCGTCCGACAGGAAAATGCCAGACACGGTCGTCCGACAGGAAATGCCGAGCACGCTTGCCCGACAGAAAAAATGCCAAGCCCTGCTTGGCCACGATGAGTGCCTTCACAAGACACCTGCGCCCGGCTGCGATACGTGCCCCATGCGACCACACGCCCCAGGCCGCAATCCCGGTTTTCTTTCTTCCGGTAGTTCCAGGTCCAGTCCTTCAGCGCTGACGTCCTGGTCTTCTGGCCTTTGGTCCTATTGCTTCAGCTCAAACCTCCGGCTTCCTTCGGTTGCTGATCTTCACTCGGCTCCGAAGGTCTTCTTTTCCACAACCAGCAGTCCACAGCTGGTTCCTTGATCCAGCTGGCGGGGTTCGGGTGGTCCTTTTAATCCGGCTCCGAAGGTCCAATTGAAAAAGAATTCGGCTCGCAAGGACCAATTGAAAAAGAACTTAACGGAACTCGACTTTCGATTAAGAAACAGAAGGGAGGAATCGAGGCTTCTCTCGATCCGGCCTCCTATAACGCCTACGTTGGGTTCGGGAACAACGTATGTGATCTCCGCAACGGAGTAACACACTAGGGCGATAACCTCGTTCTTTTTCAGCAAGTAGGTTCAGACGGGGATTACGGGTCTTCCGAAGTCGTCCCGGTCCCGACGCCTTAATTCTTCGATGTGGACTGTATAACTTTGAGGGATGAATTTCTTGGGAATAAAACAGCAATTATCTTCAAACCGTTCCGTGAGAGAGTAATCACTTTTCCCTATCACTTCCCTACACTTTTTCTTTCTTCTTCTTATTGACTGCTGGTTTGATTCCCGAACGAATTGCAATAAAACCCGTTCACTAAGCTACCCCCAGAGCTATACGCAAAAGTGAGCCGCGCCTTTCGCGTGCCTGCGCAACTTAACAACATGAATTTGTACTATTACTCTCTCACGTTTCACTTAATTTCTTTATTCACATAAATCATACATAAATACAAGTTATCTATTTAGATAGCACAAAACAATATCTACACCATGATATATATTATTTTTCCGTATCACAAAAATCCTTTAATTTATGAAACAAAACATGCCTATTTTAATCACAAATTCAAAATCCAAACTTCTTAAATATTTAACACAGAAAGTTAAAACAATGTTTCCCACTTGAATTTATACATATGTTAACTGATACAATAGTTTAATTTACATTTTCTCTATTTATTTCACTATTTAAAACACTTTTAAATTTCTTATACAAAACTATCATTATTTCACTTATACACAGGAATTTTCACATAAAAATAACACAGAATTCACCTTTTTAGCACGTACAATCAACCTGAAATGTTTTACAAGTCATTTTTACATAAATTGCTGAAATTACAAACATTTTAAATTTTTACATATTCGGCCTCCTAGGGGCGTGGTCAGCGTGCTTCCGTGAACTCACACTATTTGAACAACTAACTTTGCACGGCTCTCGGCTATCAGAAAAAATGAAAGTCTGAAATACACTTAATTTTAACAATATTAGATAAACAAGTGCTTCTACATAATTTTCAAACTGTAGGAAACTATCTCTGATAAGATTCTTATCAGTTATCATGTTTCTTATCAGATAACAATACAAGTGAATGTTCTCATTAATCGATCATAACAAATAGGCATTTGTTTTCGTACAAAACATATCATACTTATACAAGATAATACTTATGCAATTAATTTCCGTTAATTCTGTTTATGCACAGAGTGATCATCTCGACCGGGGAACAAATCTGATCTCTAACTTCACTTTAATATCCCTTTGAATTTACATCGTTGGAAAGACGATTTCAACCGGGGAACAAATCCGGTAACATAACATAAAATTCCCTATATGAATTTATTGAAAGATATTACTTAGAAAACAGTAACTAGTCCGGCCTGGGAGTCGAACCCAAGACCTTCATACCATTAATTCGACATTTCTTTAAGATTTAACTAAGCATTTTCTTATCAGAACATCTCTATTGGACAATAAGTTTTTGAAAGGTTATTCGTCATCGGTTGACTTAATAAACTGAAACATTCTTATAGGCGCGTCGCCAACAATAGTATTACCATAAAAGATGAGTTGCTTAGATTGAGTAATGACTAATGATGAATGTCATTTCCTTCAGTAACTAAAAAGTGTTATAAAAATAACACATAGATATAAATGTTCTATTCAAATAATAAAATTCTAACGACCATTAAACGATATTTTGACAACTTAGAGCCTTTAAGTCTTAAAGCGCCTGTGAAACTTTTTGAGCAAACTTTTCCAAAACGACGTCTAAAATGTCATTACGTAGGCATAAATCCTCCCCGGAGTGATAAATTTTACCGCGTTTTTGGGCTTGTTTTAACCCTTCTATAGCTTTGAATATTTAAAAAGTCGTTGGCAACATTTTAATTGGGCAATCCTGCAAGGATTAAATTATCAAGACACCTAGTTAAAGCACCTTTACAAAGTTAATGAATTCGGCATGAATTAACCGCGAGTTTGTCCTGAATAATCGGCCAGGGAGTTACACTGTTGGCTTTTATACTTTGAAGGTTTTGTTTCTTAAAATTGTTAGTTCCTTATCGGTTTATTTTAAAATAATAAAGTTAAAAACAATCGATCTTACTTACAAGCTGGAGTTTTTTCTCACATCACAAACAGATCTTTCTCAAAATAGACCTACGGGAATATGGCGATTTTCGGAAGCTGCAAATGTTTCCAAACGTATCGAAAATTCACAGACTTGATCTAGCAGAAGGTATCACTTTAATTGATATGTTACTTAGTATACTTTTACAAAACCCTTTCCATGGTGATGTGATGCACTTACCAGTTTATTTCGCGTGGTGGTGTCGTAGGAGAAACAACTGCACTATTTTTTTACATCGTAATGTAAATGGCAATTATGAGAAATGCTTGAAAGAAGCTAATGACTGATAGGTGGTGGTAATACTATCTGATGGGAAACAAGTGTGACATGTCAGAGTGACGATGGAAACAAATGTCGAAATGCGTAAGATCTGTTTGTTATGGCAACAATCCGTCTTCCAAAACTGACGATTTTAGAAAACAATAGTTGGAGAGGCGATGTAATGCGGACTGCTACCGGATGTTGAAGCTGAAAAAGTAGCATTTTTGTTAAAAAAAAGTCTTTTACTGTCATTACTAGCCAGAATAACATTATAACTATCTATATCTCATATTATACTTATAAAACTGTCTTTAAACTTTAATCGACGCAATGGTAAAATTAGACATTTTTTCATCACTCGGATGTGATTAAATAAGTCGGGCTTAGTTTTAAAAACCAGATCACTTTGCTTACAAACAAAATGTGAGTTTACGATGTAGAAGTTCTTCTATATTATATTTTTTTTTTTCGATTATAAATACAAACATTTAAAAGCTTCACAACAATTTATTCTTTACCTATATAGGTAAGTACTACTACAGCGACAGTAAAATGTTTACTCTTGCCGAAGAAGGGGACACACCCCCTTTACTTTTTTAAGGACTTTTGTGTTTTAATTTTTTAAGGCAAATCTCGAGAGACCGATCCAAGATTTGAAACACGGTGAAGTTTAAAAGTTTAAGACTTTGTTAAAAGGACACTTACAATGGGTTACGCTTAACAAAAAGCTTGGGAGTTTACATAATTTTATAGTCTCCCTACAGAATAAAAAATATAAGTACAGCTCTGAATGATTAAACTATGTATAGGAATAACTAATTTAAGGCGTAGCTTAATTTAATATAGCTATTGACATAATTTATATCGTTGAATAACATTTTTTTCTTATTTGAATCAGAAAGATTTGCTTAAAGTTAGATCATATTGCTGAATTGAATCAGGATGATATTTTTCATTGACCATTCATTTACTACAATTCAAAACTTCAATACTGAACGAAGGTCTCCCCCTATATTGCCTTGGAGGGATATTTGTCATAGCCAAGTCGGCAACCACGGTTTTTTATGGCAAGAAGAAGCTGCTGCGTATCTTCTGTTTGAGTCTCCCTCTGTCAAGTCTGACGACACTAACGGGTTGATTTCGAGTAATTACGTATTTTGCATTGTTTAATTAAAATTTTAGTGGTCGTATAATCATCTCGCTTACCCCAGACATATAATAGTCCGGCGATGAATAGCAGTGTCGAAGGTGATGGTGATGGGATGAGGTTCGCCACTACGATCATCAACCTCTACGACGCGTGAGGCTCATTTCAAGCAGTTGACATTTTTATGGGCTGATGATGATGATGAAATAGATATGATAATTAATTTTTCATAAATCAAATTTATTTTAAGCATATATCTTATAAAATGTACATTTTACCCTAAGATCTCCTACTGCCTACCAGCGACATATTTCGTCGTGAGTATTAAAATTTATTGCCAGCGAGAGAGTTTACGCGAAAACCGGGTGATAAAATAAAATGACAGTTGTTTAGTATAGACCCGGGAATATTGTTGTGACTATGTAGAAATTGAAAGGTATGGGGCGCACGAGACACGTTTTATTTATGTCAGGAAATGGTTTTTGGATTGTCGCGAGTAATAGGTATGATTGGATATAGGTTGTAATCGAATCACGGTGTACTCAAACATATAGTTATGGGGCTCTGCTGGTATATGCTGGTTTATAGCTATTATGGTTTCGAAAATTACCTCGGAGCAGGGAACCACCCGACTCGTGCATCTACGTGGGTGGGTCTGAAATCAGAGTGGGGCGGTACATGAAGTAGCTAGGGCTCCACCTGGACAGTCACTGGGGCTCCTAAGAGCACTTCGGCCCCTAGTGCTCCGAATTGAGTGGGTGGCGTGTGCTATGAACATTCTGCTTCCTAATCTAGAGGGAACCAGGGAGAAATTCCGCTGCCTCCATGTGGGGGTTGTGCGATCCGTAGCCTTATACGGGGCGCCTGTTCTAGTGTCCAGCGGACGATGGCTATACGGATTGTACGAAGATACCGCACGATATCCTTTGAGGCGTCAACAGTCCTGGCTCGCTTTCCACCCTTAGATAACAGGTAGACAGCTAGTATGTCCAACGGTAGATTTTTGCTTATAATTTGAAGTTAAGAAAATGGTTAACATTTTGCCACGTAGTGGCATAATAAGAAATTCTCTATTTCCACTTTTTAGTCCCGTGGGTGTCGTAAGAGGATACTATGGATACACCACGGAATTTTTTTATATTCCATGGGATACACCATAATGATCCTCTAGCTTCCGATAGATGTCTGTATAAACATCTCGATAACGCCAGACATAAGCTATCCAGACCAGCCACCGGAAGCGGTATGTAGTGCATACTTCTCCTTAATTTAAAATTAATCCTACAGTAAAACCTATTAAATGTTAACTGCTAAACATAGGCCCCTTTTTGCCATAGTTGCCAAGTTTAACAAGCAGGTTGCCAGCTGTAATCAGGAACTGCTCTCCATCTAGTGGATCAGTTTTCCTCTGTCACCTCCTATGATAACCACAGGATGAGAGTGGATATTCTTACACCACTATCATACGGTTAAAATTAATCTATAACTATTTCATATATCTGATAAGAATATTAATTTTCATGGCGGTCTAACATTTTGTAATCATATTTGCTAAATCATCCATTTTATTAATATAAATTTATTTTAAAAAGAGTCTGCATGAATGACAGGGTCAGAAATTGTGTGATAAGAGAAGAGTGTGGTTTGCAAGATGATGTTGTGACCAGGATAAAGAAAGGAATGCTTCGGTGGTTTGATCATGTGGAAAGAATGAATGTGGAAAGAGTGACAAAGAAAATTTATGTTGCAAAAGTGAATAGCAGAGTCGGAAAGGGACGTCCTGGGTGAAAATTCATTGACCAAATTGGCGATTTATTGAAAACAGGCCAAATTAGGAGTACCCTTAACCGACGAGCATGTATGCGTAGGTATATGGATGTGAAGGAGGCGAAAGAGGTACGTCAGGGTCGTGCCAAATGGAAGTCTGTAGTCTCTGCCTACCCCTCTGAGTGACAGGCGTGAGTGTTTATATTTTTATGTCTGCATGATTGTATATAAAAACAATCACCCCTAACTTTGCACTGTAATATAACCTTGTTCGTTATATATTAAAGTACACTCTTCAAAATACTGTAACGTTTGTTCAACTTTATGAACACAAGCAATAATTTATAAAATACAAGGAACGTAGCGCCAATATATTTCCAAATAAAACACACATAACTTGTTTCTATGTGAATAAACAATACATAAGTGCAGATTTTACTGGCGAGCACCACATAAAGGGGTTGGCAACACCGGTTTTATGTTGGCGGGATTAGCTGGACCGCCAGCGGTTCGCACTATAAACTCGGACCGGATTACTTTTATATCTCGTAACAAATAATAGCACATAAAACTTGTGCGAAAAACACTAGTTACGAACACCGTAGAGATGAACGGGGCGTAGATAGATACAGACAGCCGGTAACGAACTGCATTTTTTATATATTTTGGGTTAGTAAGAGTCGAATATTTTACAATTTAATCGTCATTACTACTCTGTTGTATAAATTAAATAAAAGAAATGTGTGTAAAACTCATTCACTAAAAGTTGTAACTGATAACGCTGTTATTCGGTGTTAATTCATATATCGTATAACAGTTGTCTCTTTAGAAAATGACTAGCAATTTTTATGGATTAAATTAACACATATTTTAACTAAACACCCGTGATTTCAACCACAACAATTTTATAATATAAAAAATATTTTTATAATACAAAAATATATAAACGCATCGTAACAACTATAACAAGTAGTCAATTTAGTTTTAAATTATGTGTGATGTCTTTTTCTAGACCTCAAAGGGCCATAAGCTAGATTAGAAAATGCATAGTAAATTATATTATTAATATCTGTAATGGTGACAAATATGCGCTTAATAATTCCATCAACTTTTTGCCACAACAACTAGTCAATTTAGTATTAAATTCTCTAAAATCTCTTATTTGTCCTAATATAATATTATATAAAATATAATATCATATGAATTATGTAATATTTGTCATACATTTATAATAATATAATTTTCTGAAGTCTTCTTATTAAAATAAGATAATATCCTTCTAGTCATACGTGATACAAACATGGTCTCTAAGAATTAGTACTAATTGCTGTTCTTGAAACTTTCCCGTGACGTCGTCATCTACAATTTAAAGGCGTAACTAATCCCATTAATATTACAAAAGCTTCAACTTTGGGTGTTTGTGTATATTCGCCACTCAATCAACGGCAGAACGAATTTTACTTAAACTTTAAAAATAGGATATTCTTAGCATACTTATAGCTTCATCGTGCGTTTAATGGTCTAATCAATAAATAGTCATTTGGTAAAAGTAATGTATAACTTTTAATATTATTGTAGAACTTAAAGATAATATTTCTTACTGAATTTGTATTTTGTACACCGTACTGCCGTAATTCCTAATTCGAGGTGCGCAACAGGGATGAAGCAGCTCTTGTAAAAATGTCAAGATTAGATTTATAGGTAATCTACAGGGTAAGAAATACATGATACGAATATATTTATTGTTATTTTATGATGGTTTCTTTTTTGTTATTGTGACTGAAATAAAATTATTTTCTCTTTGTCTCCTCTCATGGTATGTATCCTTTTTTGTAAAATTCGCTCTATCAACGACATATTTCTTGGAATTAAATATTATGTTAAATCACTTAGTTTTACTTTATTAAATTTACGCCTAAAATCCTTCCAACTTGTCAGTATTATAACTAGCTTATTGGCAACTACTCGTACGACGTTGTCTTATTATTTCAGGAATCCTACACAGGTTCCAAATATGTATTTTTACAAAAATTTTATAAACTAAATTTTATTATATAATACAAACTATAATAATATACTAGTACTAGTATTATTTTTACTAGTAGTAGAAATAATGAATGAAATTGGGAATCTAATCAACCGCGAAAAAAACTACCAGTCATAAATGAAAACAAGCAAGTGTCCCTACGTCTATTTCGCATTTTTCCTACGACGTTACAAATACTTTACGCCTCATTCAACATTTAAGAATTAATCGTGGTCTACGGCGTAGCAGCACTGCCGAATAAAAACAGCTATATCGTTCATCGTAAAAACTTTGTCCGCCATAAACTATGAAAATTAAATAAAGAGCAGATTGACTGCACGATGTTAAGCTACGGTATACGTGTATAGCGAAGCTATAAGATAATTGTTAGCCACTTTTACGTTTTTCTGCAAAATGTTCGTTCCATGTACCGTATATTATAATATGAAAGAATAATTAGTAAATAAGTGGTTGCAAGCGAAGCACTTTGTTTTACGAAGTTGATGAAAGTGTTAAATAATAATGTTTAAGTTTAAATAAATCATAAGCAATAAGCATTTGATCATGCATGATCTGTGATGATTATAGTATAAGTACCTGGTTGACCGAGCTTTGCTCGGTATTTTTCGCTCGGTTTTTTTAATTAGTGTGTTTTGGAAATTATATTTATATACAAATTACTTACTGATGAAATATGAATAGTATTTTTTGATCTTAGCGACATAATAGAAAAAACTGAACTGGTTATTTGAATAAAAAATCATGAGTGCAATTAGTTTAATTTAAATTTTCGTGTTTTTAAAAAATACTAAAAAAAGGGCTGGAAAAAATAGATTTTCTCAAAAAAGAAAGGAACTTGAAAAACAAATTTAAAAACGTCGGTCATGCGGTCTGGGCTCGAACCACGGTATTACATTTTGTGATCGCCCAATTAAGCTATTTGTAATCACTAATACTCGTAAACCTTCAAAATTTACCTTCTTATTGTAACGATATTGCAGCAGTTTTTCATTGCCTAAAAACACGGACAAAAAGACATTTTCTAAAAATAAATCCTAGCTAGATCGATTTATTGCCACCGAAACTCCCTGCACACAAAATTTTATAAAAATCGTTGGCGCCGTTTCCGAGATCCCGATTATATATATATATATATATATATATATATATATATATATATATATATATATATATATATATATATATATATATATATATATATATATATATATATATATATATATATTATATTTATATATATATATTATATTATATATATATATATATATATATATATATATATATATATATATATATATATATATATATATATATATACAAGAATTGCTCGTTTAAAGGTATAGGATACTAGGTCTAGGATACTAGGATACTAGGTATGAAATAATTGTATTATCCTCAGTTCCTTAACACGTAAGTATACAAAATTTTAGATTGTTCAAACATCTAGAAGTGTCTAATGTGTACATAATTGTACATATTAGACACTTCTAGATGTTAGTTATTTCGAGATGTGTAGTAGCTAATGTGTACATAATTGATATTCATTAAATTAGGTATCAACAAAATAAAAAAAATTCTATAGTACATATGTTACTACAGATAATTAAATAAAACACATATCTATAAGCGAATGTTTTTATTTCTTGTGTTCTATTAAATTATTAAAAATAAATTTCATTCGATAGTACTTTTGCACATGTATGAGAAGTCCAGATTATCATCCTTCAAAACAAGGGTCCTGGCGGTGGCGGGTGTCATCTGAAATATAATATATTGCTTTAGCCGGACCCAGGCTTATCCCTAAGGAGTCCCTGTTAATTACCAAGTACAAGTCTCTCGCGTTAGGGGACGACCTTCAATGTTTTGTTTATCTTAATATAAATATTTTAATTTACAAAATATTTTAATTTATTGAACTTACTATTTGTAGTTAAAATTATTAACAATTTAACAAGAAATAATTTATATATCGTAGGTAAAATATTAAAACTAAAGTAAAGCCGACGTAATTTCATATCCTCTTAACGTTATAGCAAAGCAAACATCTTCTAACTTAGCATATGAAAGCATGCTGTTGGAGCCTTCCCCATTAGTAGACAGGTTTTGATATTCACCATAGTTTCTACGTTTAGCTTTTAAGCAAGACCTAAAATACCCAGCAGCGTCAAAGGTAAGAGACGTCTGGTTTTGCGATAGTCAATCCATCTGCCGAGCCATAACTTTTTGGAATGATATAACTTTACTTAAAATTTTACCTATAGCTGTCTATGTTGGGGAAGGGGTGACTTTAACAGTTTGACTGCCTCGTTGGTGGACGTAGGCTCGATCACTTCTGGTTTGAATCTATTAGGTTCACTGAGAGACATATATGATAGAGAGTTCACCACAAACACAAGTTTTTTGCGTGCGTAAAGCCACGCTGCAACTATATTAAAGCTGCAGCACGAATGGGTCAGCTCGACCGGGTTAGGACCACTCTCTCACAGAATATCAGCGTAAAATAGCAGCGTAATGCTGCTGTGTTTCGTATGGTGAGTGTATAGAACCGGTGACACTTTTTACCGGAATCGAGGCATTCCATCTTAGTCCTCAGGGGTGACAACGCATTTGCATTTTGATTCTTAATTGAGGATAAATGTGGATGTCTATGGGCCACAGCATCCACTTACCATCAGGTGGACTGTGTGCTCGTTTGTCACCCAATGCTATAAAAAAAATTGCTTGCGCATGCTCTCGTGATCTTGTCCGACGCAGATGGCTCGTCTCAGTTGACACTTCTTGATTATTATTATACTTCAATGGTTTATGTAAAATAAAGTACTTCTTTACTTTCTTAAAATCAAAATATTAACAGTACTTATTTTAAATTTTCCACCTTGATGATCTTTCGGAACCGACTCCTGTATTTTTTCAACAATTGCTTGCAAGAAGTGATTGTGTCCCCACAGAGATCCAAATTTAATTATTATTTTCTTTTTTATTTTTTAACTTCGTCTTTTCCAAGATGTTGTTCTACGACATTTGAACTGAAACTCTGCCACGGGGGATATTTCACGTCGTTCCGGGTCGAAAATTAAATTTAAATCCCCTCACATTTTTACCGCCCTCCAAATTATTCTTTACAATAAGAAACTCACTTTGTAGCAATGTGTTATTAAATATAGAATTTTCGAAATGTGTCTAATTCCCTACCTAAAATAATTGCCAAAAATAAAAATAAAACATAACGAATCAATAATTTTCGACCAAAGGTGAACTTGTTGCCTAAAACGACACATGCTTGTAAAGAAATTTTAGGAGTTAACAATTTAAAAATATGCAGATTTCGTTTCATTAAAATATATTTTCTACATTATAATATATCATGATGGTCACGTTCCCAATGATCACAGATTATGGGTGTCAATGTACCTAATTTCAAGTTACCAAAGTCAATCACAGAAAATTCCAAGTTGTTGTTAATACAAACAAAAGACAAGAACAATAACAGTATGTCTAGAAACCATAAAGTTCTAGTTATTGTTCTCGTCTATTTGACACTGTTAACAACTTATTTTTGCGTTACGTCGCGAACAGTTTTCAATATTTTAAATTAAATTTAATATTACCGCTAAAATGTAGTAGATGGCGAAAAATTTTTGTAAATATGTTTAAAATTAATATTTTACTTAAAATATTAATTTTAATCATATTTCTAAATGTTTAAAGATTAATAATAAATATATAAACATAATTAATAACAAATAATAAATATATAAAATGTATAATCTTAATAAATATATAGTAATAAAAATTTTATGTTTAAAATTAATATTTTACTTAAAATATAAATTTTATTTTATACGAATCACCAAGTAATTTTAAAAATAAAAATTACTTGGTGATTTGGCAGTTCGTGTTCACTTTAAAGAATTTAAAATATGTAATTGTACAATTCATAATTATTAATCACCACCGATAATATTCTCAAGTTGTCATAGATACACTGCACAATAAAACATTCATACTCGCATAATATGGACCTTATTTTGACTTGTGGCAACGATAAAACGTTGATGAAGATTTTTTTTTAAAGGCAGATTTATCTTAGAAAACGTAGAAGCCGATACCGACTAATTTTGATTGCAGCTTCATAAAATACCAGAATATGATATACCTAGCTTATCATTATCACCAGCTCGCAAATAGGCACTGACACTTAGATAAGATTTGCTGTAAAATAATGCTTACATAGGGGGTTTGGCAATCGTGACACTATATGTTTGTCTCTAGAGAATATCAGTTTTGTAATTAGCAACTCTAAGTGGTAGCACCATTTTTTACCTATGCGGCTACCTGGATGGATTACAACCTGTATCCGCCATTAAGCAGTACTACAGTGTTCCAGTCTGAAGGGTATAGAACAATAATATAATTACAGGCCGTGATTAGTGCCTTCTAGTCCTCAGAGGTGACAACGCATCTGTGCCTTATTCGCTTAATGAACATAATATATACCACGCCCACATATACATAACACGCCCGCACTATTCTGCTATTTCACGCTGGTATTTCGTGCGAGCGAGGTTCTTACCCGATCGAGCCGACTCATTTGTGCTGGACCCATAATACTTTGCAGCGTGGCTCTACCACGTACAAAATGTCAAACATATAAAATATCAAAGAAAGTAATCTTCTAATTAAAAATGATGAATATAAAATGTAGGGCTGGTTCTTTCCTCGCTCAAAAGCTAAGTATAGATATTCAGCGAGAAAAGTTTTCTTGGAACTATACTACCACGGTGAGCGGGACTTTTTGAATATCAATATTTTTTTGGTAATGTAATATGGATTATTTCTGTATCTGGGAAGACCATAATATGTAAAAGCCAGACATTATTCTAAAAGCTCTTCAGAATTTGCGCAATTTTTATGCAAAATATTACTGTCAAACTGTAACAATGTACCGTAACTAAAGTTGAATTCCGTGCTTACGGAGCTATAACCGAAAAGGTAAGGAGCAGAGGCCACAAGGGGACAGCTTCGAGGCACTTGTCAAAGCTCGTAATATTTTATTAGATAACCAAATAAACCTTGAGCATGTTCCAAATTTCTTTTAAGACTGTTCTCCTTACTTAGTTTTTACGAGTATCCAACTTGGTCCGCAATGTAAACAGATTTTAAAAGTAATACTCATTTGCTGAAATAATATTTCTACACAAATTATACATTGCTGAACCTTTATCTGAAAGTTATACAGAAAATTTTTCTAATTCATAATTGAATTTTTTTCTAATTTGTAATTATTTAATGATTATCGGCTAGGACTTGAAAAATACACTACTTAGATTTACGAGTATATAAGTGATGTGGCTTTAAAACCTAAACCTGTGTGAAAGAAGAGCCAGTTTCGTGTAGCAGCCTAATATACGTACCAAATATAGTTATCACGCAGTATATGTGATGTATTAGATATAATAACAGACGTCAGTAATAACAGTGGTATTTACGGATTTAATGTATGTGACTCCAAACTGTCTTTTCAGGCAATTATTAAAAGTTCACTACTGTACGTCGAAAGTGCAATAATAATGGTAACGATCTTGTAGATAAGTATGCATAAAATTAAATTGTAAAGTAACAAGCTATAAATGTTTCACTGGCATATTTCTTAACGATGTTTTTTCATCACCGGCGTCGGCGGGGATCAAACTCAGATCTTTTGTATTATAAAATTTAAAACGAAAGCTCAACCCTTATGTATAAAGAGCTGGAACAGTTCCCACTAAATTAGATATTTACTAATGGTATTTATCAGTATGATAAAGAAATCTATAAGAAATACAAAAATGCGTTATGAATGACTTCACTAAATATAGGACGTTAAATGTGAATTGGCAGTTGGTAAGACCATCATAATTTCGTACAGAAATCTGGCCCATAAAGATGGTACTACACTCCGCCATAAAATAATATATTACATTATTCGCATACGCGTCTATTAATATTCATAATACAATTTAACGTTGCGAGGTTAATTTCACCTAAATATGTAAATTATCATGAGCCGACCATCGTTAATTCAGAGATGTCAGTTTGTAAATATTTCCGTCGTTTTCTCTCTTGTTACAATGTATTTGGAGAGGAAAGAGAAGGATAGAACATGTGTATTATGAATAAGGTGGCAGGGAAAATTTTAACGGCGCCTATGAGGGTTGTGAACGCTGAAATAACTTTCAAATATTGTCGCTAGGTGGACGGAAAGTTTAGCTCCTAAGGGAGGTTGTTTGCCGGGTTGTCCGCGTCTCTCCGTGTTTATAAATGAAACGCATATCATTTTAAAATGTAGTTGTAATATACTACGATAAATAGATACATTCACAGTGTTTCAAAACTTCCTTGTACTCGTGCAGGGTAACGGCGAGCTTATCATACATTAAGGGGCTGCTTCTCAGTATACCTATAATAATACAGCGTGTTATTTCTTGTACACCGATCGTTTAGCGGTACCGGACTGTGTGGGCTTTCTCCATCATATAGGGTATGGTAAGCCCTGGTCCTATAGAGCGTTTGGTGAAGCGTGCAGCGTGGCTTGATAAGCAAACATTGTATTGTCGTGAGTGGCGGTCATAATAGAAAACGTGCCGACACGTCGCACGCTCTGCCGATTTGACAAATTAGAACTCAATAGATTATATTAGGTAAACTTTTACTGTCTGATAAAGGAGAAAAATATTGTAAGGATAATCGAATTTTCATAAACTTGCTAGATATTAAAAATATCCAAAATAGCCCAAGTCGAATGCATTATCACTTCTGATTTTTTAAGTAACAAAGGTGTAAATAAAATTTATATGCATAAGTGTATATATTAGTCTTTAACAATGACTAATCGTATCAATTTCAATAAACATATTGCAATTCGTTTTTACACATTTTTTTATTTAGCATTATGAGAAGAGCTATGGGTATCTTTCTTAGCTTAAATTTATGATGAAAATTACAAATGCGCCATTAAAACCTTGTGATATTGTACTGCCGAATGGTATGACAGAGAAACAAAATAATTTTAAGAAGTGACGTGCGTCCAATTCAGGTAGTTTACAATTTACATATGTTCCGAACTGACCACAGATCTCGTCACATTTCTGAGATTTTGGGAGTAAAGTAGGAACGCTGCCCCAACGATGTTGGCAGACCACACATCCTAGATTATTTAAATTTTTCATGCATGCAGGTTTTCCTATAATTTTGTCTTCCTCCGTTGAGTACATATTAAGTCAATACCAAATATTATATAAGAATTTTAGTGGTCAAATCAAATTTTGATTTTCGACGGGACCACTAAAATTCATAAACGGGACGGGGACAATCTATGAATTTTTTAATTAGCGTCTAGATCCTATATGCTACGAAAGTAGGATCTTATAAAAGTTATTGTTTATCACGAAACTACAATACACCAATAAAATTAAAAAAAATATGTTATAATTTATAATATTATGATTTAAATTTGATCCAAAAGAAAATATTAAGCTCTTATCTAATGGAAATCGAGACAATTTCGACGTTTAACATAATGTGCTATTTTGACACAGTTTTAAAATAAATGTTTGTTAAAAATACAAATAAAACTAGTTTTTACACATTTAATTCTGTTTATAAACTTATTTCATATTCCCGAGGTTTCGTCGAAGAATCGACGCTCCGAGAAGTTTGCAGTCTGTCAACACGTTCAGGATCGCCTCCGTCACTACATCGGATTTAATAGACCGCAAATTCTCGCTGAAGAAAACCGATCCTTCCAAGGATTATTCGTGAGGCTATTAAAATCAAAAAAGATCCTAATTTCAATAGAGAAGATAACTGGGTGCTGCCATCTGCTTGGGATCCTATAATTAATAAAATTAACAGGCATACAACTGCAAGACTTCAAGATATTATAAGTTGATACTGCATTGATCTGAACAAAAATTAATACCTTTAATCTGGAGACAGCCATGGTTAATTATGACATTGGGATATCGAACTCCGCAGTCCTCCTCGTGACCATCCTCCTCCTTTATAGTCGGGAATATAAAATTAGTTAATATATGCGATAAAATCCGTAAAAACTGGTTTCATTTTAATGTGTTCGCGTAAAAATAAAAATACAATAAGAAATCATTATTGTTAAAAATTCTTTAATTCGAGACTAAGTACATTAATAATAAATTTGCTTTCTTTATTTTAATACATTTCTAAAATGTTGTAATATGGTGCAAGAATAAGGCTTTTCTTTAATTTCTCGATAGAGTTCATATTTCTCTATTTGAAGGGAATAAGTCAGTGCTCTAAACAAAATTAATTTGAAAATTGTTCAATCTCATCTGAACGAAGTTAATCCAGTAAATTGCGAATCGTAAGGCCATAAAACGTAATTAAAAACCCGAAACGAAAAAAACTCGCAGCGGAAAAAGAGGCGCGAGGTATCCGCGTCATCAATCTGAGGAATTATTTCATTTGTGTATTAAAATTCTCGTTTTGTCGGTCCGTGAATTATTTCTCGACGCGTTAATTACTCGTGCCCTATGGACTGTACCCTCGCGATTTAGACGATTCCAAAGAACTGTTTTGTTAGATACGACAAAAAAAAAATTAAAAGCTTATATTTAACGTCGATAAAATCGCAAAATTTTTATAAAATAATGTGTTAATAGGTTGTGTTAATAGGTCGTAAAATTCCTTTAAAAACTTTTATTAATTTATTTCTGCTCCTAATTATTCGATTATTATCGGTATTTTACCGAGAAAGATATCATAAAAAGTCGGGTAAAGATATTCGACTGATATTTGAACTCAAACTACACAATTAAAGTTAGTAAAATAATGTGATTAGATACATTATAAATTTCTATCGACAATGAAAAAATTTGCCTTGTCTTTTACTGCACCCACTCTCTAAATTTATGTCACGGCGAGAAGTTGAAAAAAATTGTAATGATAGCCAAACTTCACTTATGGGTAAGTTTGTTATTAAGGAATTTTTTAACTAAAACGTGTCTATATATATAGACTAAGGGTGCACGCAGTCCACTTTATGGTAAGAAGATGCTGTGGCCCCTAAACATCCACATCTATCCTCGATTAAGAATTAAAATGTAGATGGTTGTTACCCTTTAGGAATCAGATAGAATACCGAGGCATTCGTTTTAAAAATAGTCAAAATTTTGTAAGAACACGCACTCACGTGTATTAAAATCATTTGCAACCAACAACATGGTTATAGGTGCATATGTGTGCGTTCAGCAGTGAAATTCTACGGACTGATAAGAAAAGAAAATAGAAAGGATGTGTGTGTGTCAGTGCGTGTTAAGGAGCTAAGCATGGTTTCGGCATTGCTTGAAATTGACGCAACGCTCTTTCTTGGATGATCTGAGATACTAAGAACATTGACCGTGATCAGTGTGGTGTTCATATGTGGTAGAGCCACGCTGTGGCTATATTATGGTTGTAGCACGAGTGAATCGGCTCGTACTTGGAAGGACCACGCTCTCACAGATTACCAGCGAAAAATAGCAGCATAATGCTGTTGTGTTTCGTATGGTGAGTGTAGAGAACCAGAGACCCGTTTTTACTGGAATCGAGGAAAACATCTTGGTCCTAAGGGGTGACAAAGCATCCGCATTTTGATTCTTAATCGAGGTTAAATGTAGATGTCTATGGGCCACAGCATCCACTTACCATCAGGTGGACTGTGAGCTCATTTGTCACCCTTATTCTATAAAAAAAGTATCATAACTGCGATTACAGATCCACCTGCCAAGACACCGATTACGGCACCCGTAACATTCATTGCTATGCAGATGACAGCACTGGTGATGCTCTTTACACTGGCCGAGCCAATATTTCTCGGGAAAACGTCTCCGAGTGCCGGGACAAACTTGTGTCTGAAGTCGTCTTTGCTGAACAGAGTCTCGGATTGGGGGCGACTAAATCTAGTCCAGTTTAACCCCCAGAAGACACAAGTTTGCGCGTTAACCGCTAAAAAGAACCCCTTTGTCGTATCTCCTCAGTTTCAAGGCACTCCCCTTGTTGCCTCAGCCAGTATCGGAACCCTCGGCGTTGACATATCGAGTGACGTGCAGTTTCGTGGTCACTTGGAAGAGAAAGCCAAATTGGCCTCTAAAAAGCTTGGCGTGGTCAGCAGAGCGGGCCAGTATTTCATGCCGGCACATCGCCTGCAACTTTACAAGGTGCAGGTTCGGCCGCACATGGAATACTGTTCCCATCTCTGGGCTGGGGCTCCCCAGTACCAGCTCCTTCCACTTGAACGCATCCAGCGCAGAGCGGTTCGAATCGTCGACGACCGAGTGCTTTCCGATCGGCTCGATTCACTGGCACTGCGATGAGATGTTGCATCCCTTTGCATTTTCTTGCGCATATACCATGGAGAGTGCTCTGAGGAATTGTTCGGATTAATCCCAGCCGCCAAATTTCGTGAACGCATTACGCGGCAAACGTCCCGATACCATCCACACCATCTGGATACTTGGCGGTCCACCACTGTACGTTTCAAGAGGAGTTTTCTTCCGCGTACAACCTCTCTGTGGAATAGTTTACCACCAGCGATTTTTCCGGACCGATACGACCTGGGGACCTTCAAGAAAAGAGCTTACTCCTATCTAAAGGGCCGGCAACGCACCTGCAATTCCCCTGGTGTTGCGGTTGATCATGGGCGGCGGTAGTCACTTAACATCAGGTGAGCCGCATGTTCGTTTGCCCCCACTTCTATAAAAAAAAAAGTTAAGAAAAGATGAACCTTGGTTTGCCGAAGGTTAATCTTTTCTTTTAATATTAATTGATCTTTCCTTAAGAACTAAAGATTACTTAACCTTGATTAAAACTACTTTTACGCATAGATCGAATCT
Organism: Parnassius smintheus behrii; assembly: GCA_036936625.1. Classification (NCBI taxonomy): domain Eukaryota; kingdom Metazoa; phylum Arthropoda; class Insecta; order Lepidoptera; family Papilionidae; genus Parnassius; species Parnassius smintheus. The sequence continues at coordinate 32,475,499 of JAUPFT010000015.1, read as the reverse complement.
ATGCATTGACCGGATCATAAACAATAATTAAAAAAGCTGAAGGCACTCCTGGTTTAACAATGACATCGGGACGTCAGTCATCTCAGTCCCCCGTGACCATGCTATTAATCTGTGCCATGGGTGCAGGAAAGCACCCGAAACGTCAGGAATTAAAAATAATTAAAATTAAACGCGATAAAATCCATAAAGGTGTAGTGTGTAGTGTTCGCGTAAATATAAGAAATTATTATTACTATCACAATCTAATAAAATCTTTGTTGTTTTCCTTAAAATTACAATAGTTTCAAAACACATTATTCTATATTTAATTCGTTATTCTCTATAAAAATTGGTATTGGAATAAATAATTAATAATCCTTTTTATTAAAATTAATTACCATATCTACAAATCACTCATTATTTCAAAATACCTTACCCCACGCAATAAATATTTCACGGAGCAATCACTGCGTAAGTGGTAGCCAAATATTGCTATTTTAGACTCCTAACCCTAAACCGGGGGAGTCTAGACCTGTATCACCACGCTGATTGTAATAGACATTTACGGTTAAGCCGGGAATTTGAGCACATTAAGGCCTATTATTATTTTATAATAGTGATGATGCACGGAGGGTCAATAGATTTCGTAAATAGATTTTAATTTCTGTAGATATTTTGTAAAGAAGTTATTAATGAATTACTAATAATTTAAGAATGGAATGCAACAGTGGTTTGGAAACGTAGAAAAAAATGAATGAGAAAGAAGTGACAAAGCTTTATGCTGCTTAATATGTGGCAGTTCAGCAAGCGACGCCCTAGAAGATGTTTATTGACCATTGAAAACGGGCATAATTAAGAGTATCAAGAACCGACGAGCACATATGCGTAGACATACGAATATGCAAGAAGCAAGAGAGGTGAGCTTCGAACGAATTAAAAGTACATAGTTACGGCCTACCCTGCTGTGTGAGAAGCATGATACTTCATGTTATGTTGTGGTACATTTTTATAAGATAAGAAATTATTACTTGCGCCAAGAAGTACGTCCGTTTGTGAAGGACGTAGGAGTCATAAAATTACTGTCATAACTTTTGTTCACTTTAATTCAAGTTCAGTTTTTAGATTCGTATCATTGTGAGAATTATATGTCTTTTTCTTCATCATCCCATAACATTCCATTGCTCGCCATGGGCCTATTTCACTGTAATCATTTAGTACTACCTAAGATCTAAGAGGTGAAGGTGAAGCAAACTCCAGCCCGAGGCACAAAGGAGTGTTCCAGTTTGTACCCCGGGTAGGAGATATACGAGACATCAGCCGGAGAGGACACCTGTGTCTCGGTCAGAAAGAGCAGAGCCGGCCTCGCCGTCTCGAGATGGTAGTGGAGGGCGTTTAGGTTAGAGTGAAGTCCCCTGATATTGCAGAAATTCACGGACAGCGTGGCAGGGGTCGCCTTGGTCTTGTTGCTCCGTTTGCCCCGAGCAGTTGTAGTCTTGAGCGGAATTTTGCCCCCCCCCCCAGAATACGAGGGGCAGTCTGAGCACCCACGGTCAGAAGTGGAGAAACATGGTCGTGGATGCTCAGCGAGGGATTCTCCAGGGGTGCTGGTACCCTCCCGGGGTAGTCTATCATTATTTAATTCCGCTACCATGTTGATGGGGGGGGGGGGGGGGGGGGATTTGGGCCTCCGGCCACCTGCGCTCACCAGACGAAACGCGGAAGCGGAGCTTCCACTTCACGCCGGTATTCTGTGAGGTCGTGGTACCACCCCGGTCTGAGCCGGCCCATACGTGCAAAACTACGTATACGTTATACGTGTAACTTTATAAATTATAAATATAACTGCCTTACATTGAGCTTAGCTTATTAACTGCCTTATTTGCATGTCATTAAAACATGAAATATTCGTTAAAAAAAATTGTGTCTATCTGTCTGCCTGTTTATACGGGCTAATCTTCGAAATGGCTGAACCGATTGTAATGTAGCCTCACGAACAGACAGCACAAAAATGAAATTATTAAAAAAAATTGTCTTTGCTTTTTCAATCCAATTAACTCCACATTAATAGATCCTAGACAGGCGAAGGAAATAGAAAAAATTTAAAAATATTTAATATCAAATCCTTTTATATAAAACTGTTATTTTATATTAGTACTAGCTAGACCAACATACATGTTTTTAGGCTTTTCAGTAGAAACTAAAAAAATAAAAAAGCAGTCGGGTAATATTTTACATTTTCATAACACTAATTTATTACTAGACCACAGCGCCACATATCACGTCCAGATTTTGTAATTTTCTTTTTTGTCAGAAAACCACATAGTATTATATGATGTGAATAGGAGCCATTTTGGTTCATAAATGAAGAATTTGTTAATAAATTGACTACAGAGCAACTTATTGGAGCTCATAGCTAAGTTATTAACCACTGTCTCGACAAACAAATAGGGTATATTGATCAAATTGTAGATCTTTACCTATGAAATTGCCGTTCTGCAGTACAGGCCATTTCCAATCAAAAAAATTTTTGTTTTGCTAAGAATTCTTATTTAAAATTAATTTTATTTTAAAAACATGGATTATTTTTAAAATCAGTAATTTGTTTAATGATAAGCGTTATGTTTTCATCGCATTTTAATCTTTTTGTCATCATTGATACTTTAAAAATTCGAGTAATTATGGAATATGAGTATCGTCGTGGCAGCAATGCAGCACGAGCGGTACGCAATATCTTCGAGGTTTACGTAGCGAATATTACAAACGAACGCACCACCTGTTATTGGTTTGCCCACTTCCTTTCTGGAAATTTTGACCTGAAAAATGAAGCCCGTGGTCGTATGAAAACTTTGGTGGACAATGACGAATCGAAGGCGATTGTGGAAGCTAATGATACTCAATCTACGGCTGTATTAGCAGTAGCTTTCGACCTTAGCAGCAAAACGGTATTGGTCCATTTGCGTTAAATTGTCAAGGTAAAAAAGCTTGAACAATGGGTGTCCCACGAACTCAATGATCGCCAGTGCGTAGTAGATGTGCCTTACACTGCTCTACAGTCGAACAAACGAAGAAATTTTGAACACCGTTGTAATCTGCGACGAAAAATAGGTGCTGCCTGACGCAACCGCTTAGAAAGTTGAAAAATTAACTTGGTTGGATCCTAGTTCAGCACCCAAAAAATGCCCTAAATGAAAACTTACCCGTAGAAAAGTGACTGTCACTGTTTGGTAGTTTAGCACCGGTGTGATTCATCACAGCTTCTTACCAAACGGGATGAGCATTACTGCAGATGTGTAATGTATAGTACTGAAAACAATGATGGAGAAGTTCGCACGTGTCCAACGAGCTTTGGTCAATCACTTGTACACGTTGCTTCAGCACGACAAGGTGCGACCTCATAATACACAACAGATGGTCTTCAAGTTACAAAAGCTGGAGTTGGAAGCTCTCTATTATCTATCAGACCTTGCACCTATAGACTTAAAATTTTTCCAGAATTTGGATAAATTTTTAACGGGCAAAAATTCAATACCCGAGAGGCATTACAAAATGCCTTTGAAGAATTTGTTGCCTCCTGTCCAGCTGATTTCTTCAAGAAGAGCAGTAGTAAACTGCCTCTACGTTGGCAGAGATGCATCAATCGCATGCGTGATTACTTTGATTAATAGAAATAAAAAATATACAAGCTAATATGATCTAGTTCGGTCGAGTATTATTTAGAATAGTGAACTGCTGCCGAACATAGGCCTTTACAAAACTTAAAACCTTGATTCCTATTAGTCCATGAGCCACTTTTGGTAAACAATTTTCTGCATATCTCATAAGGTCATTTACTCGAGTTTAAATTTTTTACTTTCGGGAGTTTTTTTTTTCATTTTTATTACACATTTTTTCGTCATCTTACTGACCCCGTATGTGACATACCAGTACACCTTAAGATTTACCGATGGTAAACGGACTATACTAGACGGATATAGTCAGGTTCCGCTGCAGGTAATATGCTATAACGTAGAGAAACTTCGAGCTTCCTTATAAGTCTTATTCTCAACACTCTTATTACAGAACTAGAAATTTTAGCATTATAACAAAGCACAATTATTAATGAAATCACACATAGTTAGCGTTGCGTGCAGAGGTGTTAATGTGTGACGGAGTATGTGAGGTTACACAATATGTGATTAGCGGTACGTGACCACCCTGTCTAATGGCCGCTTGGTTCTAACTGAAAGACTATGCATGTTTTGCAAAGTACGTGTACAATTATTATAAGTAACAAAGCATCAACACCTCAAATATAACAATAAAGTTTTAACACGTTCTAAAGCTCTCGAATAAATACAAATCCTTTTAGTATTTTCAATAATTAAGTAGTATAATAACGGAATGATAATTTAAAAAACCAAATCACATGTGAGGGTAAGAGATTCCTTTGGTCCAAACCTGACTCAATTTACGTGGTACACCCATGCTGCAGTGTATTATAGCTGTAGCACGAATGGGTGGCTCGACCGGGAAGGACCACGCTTTAAAAAAAATACTGGCGTAAAATAGCAGTATTATGCTGCCGTGTTTCGTATGGTTAGTTCATGTAGATCATGGATCACAGAGCCGTGGTAGCTCAGATGGTTAACGCTCTCTGTAAATGTAACAGAACGCGAGTAACCGGGTTTGATCTCCGCCGGCACCAATGAAATAGTTAATTGCAATTTTAAGTGCTGATTTACCACGTGCTCGGCGGTGAAGGAAAACATCGTAAGAAAACCTGCATGTGTGAGGAATAAGAAAAAAAATATTTCGAAGATATTTGAAGTTCGCCAACACGCATTGGAGCAGCGTGGCGGACACTTCCTTGCTCTAAAACCCTCTCAGAAATGAGGGGAGGCCTGTGCCCAGCTGTGGGACGTATATAGGCTGTAATTTTAATTTTTTTCTCATGGACCACAGCATCCAATTATCATGACGTGAACTGTGCATTCTTTTCTCAACCTTACTTCTATAAAAAAAAACTTCAATGCAAAATTGACATGAAATCGTTGTCTATCTGTGTAGCTTAGGGAGTAACTACTTATAAGTTACAATGGAGACCCTGGCACTCATCACTTACACTAACACGCTATTAGTTATTAATTTAAGTGAATTGACAGCATTGGAATTCTTGACGTCAACATATGGAATGACGTTCATTTTCGCGCCAACTTCTAAGCTCGCTAAAAGCTTGGCATGCTTAGTAGTGCAGGACAGAATTTCATGCGGGCACACCGCTTACGACTCTACAAGCTGCAAGTTCGGCTTCACATGAAATGCTGTTGTCATATTTGAATCAGAGCAACCCAGTGCCAACTCCTTTGTTAAAATGGTCGAGCTCTTTCTGACCAGCTCGATTTACTGGCGCTGCGGAGAAATATAGCATCCTTTTGCACTTTCTGTCGTATTTACTACGGGGAGTGCTCACAGGAATTGTTCGGATTAGTTACAAACACCAAATTTCATCACTGCACATCGTACTAAAACTATCTTTACCATCTGTACCATGTGAATGCTTGGTGATCTCCATCCATTGTGGAACATCCACTACTGTGCGATTTATTAAGGAGTTTTTTCCTCACACGATATCTTTGTCGATTTTTCCTGATTGATTCATCTTAGAAATCTCAAGAAAGCTTATTCCATTTTAAAAGTCTGAAAACACACCTGCAATTTCCCTCGTGTTTCAGTTGATCACGAGTGACGGTTATCTCTTAGCATTAGGTGAGCGCGTGCTAGTTTGGGTCTCTTATATAAAATAAAATAAAATATTAAATTGTGAGAAAGTGGTCCTTCTTCAACCGTCTTAAAATAAATATGATCAGCCTTCTATATGCAGTTCCTTCATTAATTTCTTACTACGGAATGAAGATGTTTATCTTGCATGAATAAGCTTTTTTTGTAATTAATTTCTAAATTATTTTTTTGTTTAACTTAACTTAAGTTTAAATTAACATATTACTTTGCATTATTCTAGATTTAATCGTTTTTTTATTATTTTACTTTAAGTAAAATATATTTTCTAAAGTTTTAAATTTTCATTAACATTCCATTTATTGTGCTTTAATTAAAATTGCGTAATCTAACATAGCACATGATGTAAACAGGGACATGATCGAGTTAAACCAAATTACGCACTAGCGCACGTCCAATTAAACGCGTCAAGCGTGAATCATTGGCGCGTGACGCAGATTAGCAGCCTACGTGACGGTTGGCTCGCTTCAACCTGTGTACTAAGCCTTAACTGAAAGCTGAAATATAGAAGCTCTGAAAACTTATATCCAGGAATAGTATAGCCTGTTTTTTCTTTATTACTCTACTCTTATTTTGCTACAATAATAATATTAGCAATGTTCGGAGGACCAACAACTAGGAGTGTAGAAAGCTTTTCAATTCCTAGCAATTAATGTTTCGCCTTGTATGGGCATTGTAGGTTAACTGAGACTAAATAGAGTGGTGACTTAATGGGAACCACAATATCGAATAAGTATCTGATTCATAGCTAGTTTTATAATTAATGTTGACAATATATATATATATATATATATATATATATATATATATATATATATATATATATATATATATATATATATATATATATATTACGACTGAAGAAAATAGGGTGTAACAGGTGGACAGATCTATAGCCTGATATTGTACAGTTTTTATTTAATTTTACATTAACATGTTATGCCATTGATTTATCAATAAATACTACTAATTGGGTACGTATTGTTTTAATTTCGATGGTTTTTAATTGATTTATTTATTTAGTGAAAAAAAATTGTTGCTATATTTTTTTACCGAAAGTGTATTTCAAATTAGTACCAGTAGATCAATTTTGTAATAAGTTAATGTAAAATGAAGAAAAATGATAGTGAAAAATCATTGAGCTATTATGTACTACGTACTAGAGGAGACACCGCATTCAGCTACTCTGTTCCACTCAACTGCGGTTCATGCACTGCACTTTAATCAGTCACTCGCTAGGCGCTTGTAGAGTTGTCACGTGTTGTGTTGATTTAAAAAAAATCTCTTGATAAAAATATGCCGTCTTGTGTACTTAGATATTGCACAAATAATTCAAGAAATGTCAGTAAAAACCAAGGAATTACTTTTCATCGGTTAATAAGATACTTATTCAATAAAAAGTATTATAAATTAATAATAAAACAAATTATTCCTAAGACGCCATCTCGTGTCACTGAATATAGATTATGAAATTAATATGTTCAGATGCGACATTTCCGTGGGTACTTAAGTATAGGACGAATATATTATTATACACATTTTTTTTATAGAAACATATATAAGTTATTATGATTTGGCAAAAATTTCCATGTTTAAATCCGCTTATTATTCTTTTATTTTATTTTTAAGTTTCCACATCAAAGTCAAAGTGGAATAAATTCGTCCATTTTTAACTCTCGCGTGCCCAGCATTTATGAACGATTATTTACAACATTTATGATTCTAATTTAAATAAATATATTTGTAATTTAAATTTTATGTTAATAAGTTTTGTTAAACATACATTTAGTACGTTTTTTTATATTTGACATAGATACCTTTTAAAATATTCAGATAAAAATATCATTAAAATGTAATTCTGACATAATATTATGTAATATTATATTAAATTAGCACATATACAAAATAAAAAACAATTTAAAAAATTGTACTCGATATAATTAACAATACAATATAAATAAACAATTATTACATACTGACCATTCTACTTACGTATAATCTATAATAACAAAAACTGACCGCGCAAGCGCAATGCGCGTTTATACCAACTGCGCATGCGCGACTCTACTATTACCGCGCATGCGCGAAGACATACGAGTAGTGCACAATTTTTGTTTGGAATAGCTTCTCTAGTACGTAGTACATTATAACTCAATGTGAAAAATGAATAAATTTTTTTACCGTCGGGAAAAAATGGGTATAATAATTTTTCTTCTTTTACATTTACATATTATAAAATTGATTTATCAGTAAATACTATTAATTGTGTGCGTATTATTTTAATTTCGATAGTTCTTAATTGATATAGTTATTTATTTAAAATTAGTGAGTAATGTCCTTCTTCAAAAGTCTTAAAGATAGTATATTTTAGTCACAATACGTTATTTTTATTACAATAAGTTATTTTAATAGTAATTATAATTTAATGAATGTTTAAAGTAAGGAGTTTAAATCTTAAATTAAAATACAAAACATTCGATATTCATAAACTACGTAATTTATTTTCGGAAAAATCTATATATAATTGTTTAATCGATGCAGAAACATACAATTTTATTTATTTTTATTTATTATATTTTATTACATAAGAAACTAACATTTCGTTATAGGACTTCCGTTATTTTTTAAATAGTTGAAATCCCAAACTAAAACGATTTAAAAAAGCGCTAATCCTTCCGCAGATATTCCACAACAGCATACGCCGCTACGCTCCGTCTGAGCCAATTCCCAGCCGTCGTAACGTCTAATTCCCGTCGACTTACACACATCAGCGTTTTCGATATCCTTCTCTACCCCCTTTATAGATAGAGTAGGGTTAAAACAGAGAATTCGAATATTGTATGCTACTTATATTATAATAACCGAATTTCGATATATAGTGGATGTTAAGGTAAATTATTTCGCTACAGTAATAACCTAATAGCAGATTATTTTTGAAAAAATCTGTTAGATCTACCCTTAGTTGATCTATATAAATATACAAATGGATGTGGGTAAATCTGTTTGAGATTAATAGATTTCGACACCGCTTGACAGATAATTAAGAAATAGGGCTAATATATGCATTATTTTATGAGAAGGTTTTTGTGCTATACACTACTTTATAAATCACCACTAGATGGCGCTGTAGTTCATCTAGTTCTATCCTGATTATCCAACCACCATGAAACTTGGTATATACCGACAGTTCAACGCTTACGAGGTTTTACTTATTAAATATGATTCCAATTATAAAGTTATTATATATATGGTGCAATTACAAAATAAATGCATTAAATATGGTCACTTAGCGTAAGTGTTGCATAAGAAATATAGCGTTAAAATATTTTATCATTATTTTTCTATATTCACTGTTAGAGACACGCCGTTTTAAGAATGCTTGCATAACTTGAAAGAGTTTGTATTCTTTTAATTTTTTTTTAATAGGATAGGGTGACAAACGAGCACACAGTCCACCTGATGGTAAATGGTTGCTGTGGCCCATAGACATCCACATCTATCCTCGATTACGAATCAAAATGCAGATGTGTTGTCACCCGTGAGGACTAAGATGGAATGCCTCGTTTCCAGTAAAAAGGGTCTCCGGTTCTCTACACTCACCATACGAAATACAGCAGCATTAAGCTACTATTTCACGCTGGTATTTTGTGAGAGCGTGGTCCTTCCCCGGTCGAGCCGACCCATTCGTGCTACAACTATACTACTAATATAACTGCAGCATGGCTCTACCACGTATATATTCTCAAGTTGGATAAGCATAAGCGGATTAGTGATCGCAGAAGCAAGCCATACCTTTGCATTATTATAATAATATAATAGCAGAGCTATAATAAAAACATTATAAATCATATTAACCCGATGGAAAATAACGCATCCACATTTTGATTCTTTTTAGAGAACAGATGTAGGTGTAGATGCCTATGGGCCACAACATAGACAACATAGACAAGTTCGTTCGTTACCGTAGACAGAGAAACCTATAGACAAATTAACGCCTTCTTTCGCATTCGCACACGAAAAAGATAGATCTATGCATACGTCTTGCGTAGAAATGAGACAGAGCGGTGTGATTGTTTTTCCCTTTCTCCGTGCCGGTTTTTTTGTTTAGCAAACTACACTTTGCTAAACAACATTGACAGTTCGTATCGATCTAAGAAGTTTACAAGTTGGTTTAAGTGAGAAAAAAGCGTTTTGGGAGCATAAAATTGGTGAATCTTGTTCAGTTCAGTTCTAAGAACAATTAAAAATTTTATCTAAATATGTTTAAAAGTCATAAAGATTATTGTTTAACCTAAAACCACGTTATCGTCCTTTCTCACTCAACGCCACGCTAATCATTAGTCTATAGGTTTCTTTGTCTACGTTCGTTACCCTAGTTTCTATGAAAATGGATTTTCATATTTTACACATAAATCAACAGAAGACTTTTTGGTTATAGATTGTTACTATAATTTTATAAGAAACCACAGGGCTTCTCTATGGTGCATCTGTGATATATTTGTAGCTCTTTGAGAAAATTTTAGTGAGAAAGAGAAAGTAAAGTTATATATACTCATTCCGGTTATGATTGCAGTTTTATCTTCTTTAAAACGACATAATATTATAATTAACTCAATAAATTACGAATGAGAAAATTTAAGAACAAAAATATTTTCGTCAATCTCTGTCGTCGAACGCATCTTTGGCTCTCTCCTTTTTCCATTTACACGGAACCGCACAAATATTGCAAACTAAACGGGAGCCAGCACTATTTACAATTTGGCCGCCGTCAGGGCACATTCGGCCCATCGTTACGTTGCCGATGTTTATATTGCTTGCTTGCAGTGCCGCCTTTATTGCTTCGTCGCACGGACGCCTTTCTGTTAATGTGAGAATTACAGTTTGAATTTCCACGGCTCCATTTGTCGTAGATTGCTACTGAATATGGATAAAGAAAGATAGTCTACATATTGATACTACATAATAATTAAATGTTTTAAAGCTAACGTAGTTTTTTTGTTTTATGGTGTGCTATTTTATTAGCACTAACAATCCGCGACTACGACGCGTGTAGGTAAGATTAAAAAATATTTTAAACCATTTAAGACATTACACTCGAAAGGAACATACAACGTGACATTTTTATACCGACAGATATTTTTTTTGTTGATCCCCTTCGTCAAGAGAGACAAAAAACACACTTCACGTTTTGTACGAACAGGGAATTATTGGGGCACTCAAACTTTAATATAAAATTACATATGACTGTATGTTACAATTTTTTTAATTTGTAGTATTCATGTACCCCCCTTATTCATAAAAATTTTAAACGTCTCATTCTGACATTTGCGAGACACTTGTTGCTATAAAGTGACAAAACAATAATCTCTCCTAGCCGCCTTCGGCTACATCGACCGTTATTGACTTCTATATATATATATATATATATATATATATATATATATATATATATATATATATATATATATATATATATATATATATATATATATATATATATATAAACTTTACCGCTCAGCCCGTTCATGTGCTCGTAAGTGACTAGCATAGCCAATCATAGCAAGAAAAGTACGAGCACACTTAGAGTAAGTGAGAATACCGTCGCAGTAATTATATTGTATAGCCGTAGGTAGTCGGGCTTTAAGGTCCTCTCGTTTAGAATCTAGATCTTGTACGTGTTTGGCTTCGAATGTTTTGTCTCACAAGTTGCTTAAATTGTTGCCAGTCTTTAGCTAGGTACTCCCAAGAAGAGGGTTCGATGTTGCATTTTTCGATGTGCCTCTTTAATACATTCTTGTATCTTAGGAGCTGCCCGCCTTGTTTGCGCTTGCCTTCTTGAAGCTCAGAGTACATGATGCGTTTTGCCACTCTGTTGTCAGCCATCCGAAACACATGATCACACCAACGCAGTTGCCGCTGCATCAGTAGTGCCTGCATGCCACAGATGTTAGCTTGGCGTAGGATTGTCGTATACCTGACACGGACGGACCAACATATACCCATGATATTACGGAGACATTGAATATGGAATCTATCCAGAATTCGTATGTGCCTCCGATACAAACACCAAGACTTAAAGGAATATAAAAGGTTTGGCAGAACAACCGCCCTATAGACTACTATCTTAGTGGGTAACCTGATATCATGTGAACAAAAAAAAAACTTTGGATCTCAATTTTCCGAAAGCGGTTGATGCAGCACCCACTCTTCCATTAATTTCAGCTTCAAGGTCACATTTGGATGTTATTTCGCTTCCCAAGTACTTAAACTTTTCTACAGACTTCAGGACGCCATGATTAAGCTGGATCCGTAAAGGTTCAGAATGGGAGCTAGCCATCACTTCAGTGTTTGTGACACTGACTATGAGGCCAAAATTACGGCATGACTCATCAAGAGTAGTCATCAATATTTGGAGAGAATTCGGGGAATCCGTCACAAAGCACAAGTCATCTGCATACATAATTTCAGTTATTACGTCGCAGGTCAACTTAGACTTTGCCTGCAGTCTATTTAGACTAAAAAGATTACTATCGGCGCGGAAACGAATTCGTATCCCTTCCTGCAGAATATCTATAGCATCTCTGACCACCACAGCGAAATAGAGAGCAAACAACGTTGGCGCCAGGACACAACCTTGCTTAACACTGCAGGTGTCACTGTTACCTACGGTGACAAAACACTATTTAACTAATGAAGTGCCTAGAAATGTTTATGAATAAGGGGTTGTCCCGGATATAACAACTTTTTTAAACAGTCATTCAAATCGTTTAATACGCAAAGCTGCAGTTTTTTAAATATGATTTCCAAAGGAATTAATAATTGATTTGTATTAATTCTAAAATAAAAACAATAAATACCCTAAAATTAAATGCATCGACTTATTTATATTAGCGGTGTATATTAAAGTTATATAAGTAAAGTAAAATAAATTTCAAATATAAATACTTTTGCAAAGAAAAGACGGGTACGCAAGCAAATAAGCAATTGTATTGTTTGATGATTTTAGGTATTCATAAACTCCAAATTTTTTAAATTAATTACCAAGGAATAGTTGTCTACTGTGCTATTAATGCCAGAGGTGTGACTATCAAGATTGGTTACATCTTTCATCGTCAATAATCATCTTTTTGTTTGTTTTTTCTTTAATAAAGTAAAAGACCAAAGTTTACTATGGAGAGTGACGTTATATCTTGCTAAAATCACAGCTTGCATTCGTCTGGGCATGATAGAAAGTATATCTCTTATGGTTTCTTGCGAAATACGTTCCCATTCCATGGTAATTACATTCTTTAGCTCTCTAATGGTCTGCGGAGCCAGCTGCACCGAATCACGCACTCAGATCGTGATCGTCGCTTCTGCTGTTTGGGATTTAGGTCGGGAGTTCGGGACCAATCTAAACGACGAATTCGATGTGGAAGCATATATATGCTTCCACATCGGAAAAAAAACACATGTCCTGGCAAAACCAGCAAGAAACCCAGCGGTACGTTAAAAAAATAACAGCTTACAATCATGTTTGTTACAAAATTAATCAATACAAAACATATTACAAATAGCTTGGTATCGATTACCTCATTCTCAGGGGTTATTATCATCCACAAATTCTATGTCAAATTATTGGAATGAAAATCACTATGCTTTAATTAGATGAACGCGTAGAAGAACGCGAACATGGACGCGTGCATTATCAATAAAACCCTCAAAATTACAAGGTATATTATTCTGTATTTATAAAATACTTGCGATCTGCCCCGGCTTCGCACGAGTGATATTCGGATTCCACATCAGTGCCACCAACCGGGTCCAACTATGCGTATAACTTTCGCGGAAGTGCAAGCAATATGTTGAAAAAGTTTTACCATAAACTGATGAACGGTATGGCACCGCATAAAGTACGAACTAACAAATATTAATTCTTATTATGTTAGAATAATTACGTTAATGTAAATAAGAAATAGTGGTCCATCACTGCTCGCCGTATGAGGATGCGCGAGGTCGCTCAGCGAGTTATGGAGAGGGCTATGCTCGGGGTTTCTCTGCGTGATAAACTTAGGAATGAGGATATCCGCAGTAGTACTGGAGTGACCACGCGAAGAACCGACAACCGATGGGGAAAAAAGGTTCTCGAGTGGCAGACTCATACCGAGTAGTGTAGGGTGACTCCCCACTAGACGGAGTGACGATCTGGTAAGACATGCAGGTAGTCGACGGATGCAGGTGGCTCAGGACCGTGCTTTGTGGCATTCCTTGGAGGAGGCCTACATTCAGCAGTGGACTTGTGAAGGTCTGTAATGATGATGGTGATGAAAGGAGAAATATAATGAATAGTTAAATTAATGAATTATTACTACCTTAAATGTGAGAAGTACACGAAAATAGTACTATGTAGCTAAAAACCTATTATTCCAAATTTAATGTTTCGTATTCATTGGCCTTGTAGCAAGACGTCTCTATTCCGAGCTAGACAGACTGAGTGCCTAGAGAGTTCACGCTCCATTATCGGTTTGTTGAGATAGGGTAACTGTCGCATTGGCTGCCACTTAAGTCACTTGTTTCTATGTGAGTTTCTAACATCTCGCATTACCACGTTTTCGTAATTTGGTAAGCAAAATTATATCATAGTGTTTAAAATAATCACATGCAAAATTTTAGGTAAAAAATACACAGACAGTTATCAGTGATTACTTATCACAAATCCTTACAAAGCCTTAATATTTACAAAGCTTTTGTTCAGCTGTGGAAGGTTAGTCCGTTGTAAAGAAGGGAGAATTTTTAAAAACTAGTTATCCTCTATCTATCTATATATATATATATATATATAAGAAAGCTCGCGTGGACAGAAAAAAATTGTATCGCGTAGTGAGAGAGAGAGGAAAGCAGAAGGAAGGGATATTGAACACGTAAAATTTATCCTATACCTTTAAACGAGCAATTCTTGTATATATATATATATATATATATATATATATATATATATATATATATATATATATATATATATATATATATATATATATATACATATATAGATAGATAGAGGATAATTAGTTTTTAAAATAAATATAATTTACATTATCTATAGAGTAAAAGTGTGACAAATGGCGTGGTTGTCACTTGAGAATGTTTGTTCCCATCTGATGATGTTGTATTTGATTTTTTCGTGTGCATGGGTAATACACAGCCCGTTGAATGATTTCGAGCTGTTTCGTTTTTTATTAGAGAAATGTGTATCAGACGCGACTGGTGTCGTTATTTCCCTAATGTGGCCCAGTTGAGATTCGTTGGTTGACTCTTGGTCTACTTCACACTCGATTAACCTACATTTGACATTTGACCTCTTGGTTGACACTGGACAAACCTCACTGGAGATTTTGTTATATTCATTAACAACCTACTAGTATTTCCCACACCGGATGTGTTTACATATGTGTGTGATAAAAGGTGTTTAAAAGAAATTTCTTCCTCGCACAACTTCCTTGTGGAATCAACTACAACCAGAGATTTTTCCGGACCGTGACGACTTAGGGACCTTCAAGAAAAGAGCCTACTCCATTTTAAAAGGCCGGCAACTCATCTGCAATTTCCCTGGTGTTGCAGCTGTTCATGGGCGGTGGTAGTCACTTTTTTAGCAATTGTATCATGTTTTTACCATATGTATTAATGCATAATTAGGTTCCAAGAAAAATTTGTAATATTCGAGAGTAAGGGTCATATGAAAAAACTTCGGTTGATCTAAAATAGTGAGAAATAAATTTGATTTAGTTTATTAATTATTTTGTTTTAGCTCAAGGATCGCACAAAATAGTAGTGATTATGAAGGAATATAAATTAAATCAATAATTAATTAATTAGGGGTAGACAGCCGCGCCCGGGTTACGTCGTGGCACCCGTAACTAGCGAGCAACAGTCGATTTCCCATGAGGTCCTCGTTCAATGTTGTTGTCATAGAAGAATTTAAAATACTTTGTAGACACGAATATTCTATTAAAGAAAATAGTTCTAAAATTTTATAACTTAATGATCACATATTTTATATATTGTAATACAAACTTCGCTGCACGACTTTTCTAAAATGCTTACTACTGATTATATAAGTTACGTAAGCAGTAGTTTTATGTGACTACCTGCTTTTCAAAGATGTGCTAAATGACAAGCATTTCTTTAGCGATTTGTCGATACTTGTCATGCTGAATTTTCGAACTCTGGGCCGATACTGCATCTTTATAATAATGTACTCCAAACCGGATTTTGGTCACAGCAGCCAGTGTCAACAGAGGTTAACCATTTGCGCAGTACAGAATTACAGTGCATGAGAGTGTGCACAAGCACAGGTGCACATTCTGTTCCTCACTGTCATAGTCCAATGATACGGAAATCTGACACAAATTAAGAGAGATCAGGTGCAGAACGACCGTCCTTACCGTCCGTGCCGCCAAACAGCATTTTTTTGGAACATCTTTTAATGGAACAGTGGTTCTTTTTGTTTTATAATCAATGACGTCGGTAGCAGGCCGCTCCCGCCGCGTTATTTCGCCCATTAAGGCACCTGTCATGTGAGTTTACAATAAGTAAATAAGGACGTACCGGTAACAGGGATCGCTGTTATTGCCACACTATTGGTGACAATGGGGTCGCTTTGTTTACGGGAAAAATTAGCAGTATTGCTATTAGGCAAGGTAAATCGTACGGCCATCGGGAAATTGTTAGGGGATGTCATTGCGTTATCGTTGATATAAAGTTAGTATAACTGTGTTTTGCCCTTTTACAATGTTCATTGCACACTACTTCTATGAACCGGAGATATTCCACGAGTATGAAAAAATGAGATAAATATTATTTTTATATTCTACTGAAACAGCATAGAGAGATCCCATGTAAACTAAAATGAAACTTTTAATAAAAGAAAATCCGACTTTAAAGCACTAAAATAATATAATAATTTCACAACAGCTTCAAATGTCTGAATCTGAATAGACAAACTAAAACAGGAGACAGGCGGCAGCATCTTCCTGGTATTGATTTAAAATCATAAAACACTGCTGTTGCTAACTCGCCTGCCAGGCGTAGTAACTATGGCAAAATCGGATTGATTTTGCCATAGTTGCTACGAGGCAATCTGTGAGGGATTTTGCAGTATACTTTAAAAGGCTGTAATTGATGGATGAATGGAAAACTCTAAAAACTAAAACAGTCCACTTAGAAAGGTAAAATAAAACTTTTAATAAAAGGTAATGACAATAAAATAATTTCAATAATACATTAGAGCCGTGGTAGCTCAGAAGAGCCGTGGTAGCTCAGACGGTTAGCACTCGCTGTAAATTTCACAGTACGCGAGCAAACCGGGTTCGATCCCCGCCGGCACCAATGAAATTGTTAATTGCAATTTTAAGTGCTGATTTACCACGTGCTCGGCGGTGAAGCAAAACATCGTGAGGAAACCTGCATGTCAGAGAAATAAATAAAAAATATATTTCGAAGACATGTGAAGTTCGCCAACGCGCATTGGGGCAGCGCGGCGGAGAATTCCTTGCCCTAAAATCCTCTCAGAAATGAGCGGAGGCCTGTGCCCAGCAGTGGGACGTATATAAGCTGTAACTTTACTTTAATAATACATTACGTCGTAGAACCGATTTCAGAATATGAAATTATTTTATCTTTGTAGTTGGTTTTTGCTTTTATTATTAGTAATTGTTTCTGGATCTATCTGAATCAGTGGTTCCTAACCTTTTCAGTCTTGTCACTATTATGACTAAGCTAAGGGAACTAATTTTACCCCCCAACCCCATGTTAACAATGAATACAATATGCGATAACCGGCCAATTTGCAAGAGGGTTCAGAATAAGTAATATGGGCAAATGATGAAAAATTTATTTTAAAAAAATCTCAAATATTCTGTCCTTTTTATCTTTTGAATTCAAAATGCATGGCTGCGCACGCACGCATTCGTTAGGGGCGATCGGTTGGCAAAAACGTTGTTGCCCATAAATCACGTTCAATTTGGGATGATTTCAAATAAAAGTAGAAGCCTTATTTACTCATATTTAAAAAACTGCAATAACGTTTTTTAATTATTTATATATTTGAAGTTAAGTTTAAAATTTGGCTAATCTTTGAAAAATAACCCTATATACATATATCAAATCTATAGAGACATTACTAAAACTTACATTAAAAAAACTTGCGAATGCAAAAATGTTATTAAGAAGGTTACCACTATGTCGCACCTGCAGGTTTTCTTCAATTAAAACGTATCTCAAGTCATTTTCTACATTGAGACAATTTCTGGCCTTTATTTTTAGTGTTACTAAAGTTGAGAAGCCACTATCACATCTGTAAGTAGTAGCACAGTTCAAAGAACTTACTTTTTAAACTGTGATAGTAGCAAACGGTATTAACATTTTTGAACTCTCTCTACTATAATAGAATGTTAAATCCCTAATTTTCGTCAAAATGTACAGAGATCATAATTTTGTACTTCCAGTTTTAAATTATTATCCTCATGTTATTCGAGAAATTCTATTTTATTTTTATAGCATTCACAATATGAAGTTGAGTTTTATATTTGTATTGACACATAAGAACAAATATTTTATTTGAGAAAAATAGGAAATAAAATACAATGGCAACTTAGACAATGTGAAGTGTGAGCTTTGCGATCTGCACACAATTTTTCAAAGCATGGGATAACGCTTGCGACCGTTACTGACAATTCTGCTCTACACTGATCTATGAGCGATATTTGTTATTTATTACAGCTACAGCTGAAATTTCGATTTATTTTTTACCCGGGTATACATAAGTATAGTTTCCGGAAAAAGGGAAACAAGAGCGTCTCACGGCGCACATCTTTACTTTCTGGAGTGCACCAGTGCGCCGCGACGCATACTTTGGGAAACCCTAGGCTATATTTTGTCTGCAAAATATTAGTTTTTTATATTTAAAACTGATGAATTAATTGAATTATTATACATCTGCAGGTTTATTTAAAATTATACGCGAACGAAGCCGCTGATAAAAGATGGTACTTAAATTAATACGTAATTAATTTTATATTATATTTGTTTGTATTATAAAAAAATAAAAATACAAATAAACTGAAAACGTGATCATGAAAAAGGTGATCACACAAAATATATGTAATGTTAATATGGATTAACATTATTTACGTAAATATGAAGGCTTTTCTTAGAGAACTGTAGCCTTTATATTTTGAGAGCCAAGGTAGCTCAAGAGCTCGCTGTAAATTTCACACTACGCGAATAACTTGGGTTTTATTCCCGCGGTCACTATTTATTGATTGCAAATTTAAATGCTGCTTTACCGCTTTACTGCGCACGTGACAGTAAAAAACATTGTGAATACCTACATGTATGAGAAAAGAATTGAATATGTTGATCCCGCCGATATCTATTAGGTCGCGTTGTGAACATTTTCTTGCTCTAAAGCTTATAATTTAGATAAGGCCATCAAATCTCCAGCAGTTGTGTGTAAATAGGCTGTAACTTGACTTTATCATTAAAAGGGGGAAAGACAAAGAAAATTTGCAAAAATGTTTGAATAGTATAAATCTTGATCAGAGGTCATTTCAATAAAATATATCCGTTTACCTTTACGTCGGTATAAAAGATGAAATAAAAACAATAAACCGGCGCGGTTCGTCCCGGCGGGCACATTTTCGCCCCAATAATACTTTTTATCATATTTATTGACTGATAAATGGAAAAGTTGCTTCGAGTGCATTTGTATGTTGTTCCTAACTGTATAATGCTTTATATCTGACAGTAACATCTATTTAAAATGCATTAAATAAAGGAAATTTTAAATAAGGGTGCCAGGATTTCGAATACATGTCATACAGCAAATCTTTATTTAAATCATGCATTTTAAAGGCTATTCATTTTATTTAGCTGATTTACTCTGGTAAATAAAATAAAAATTAAATTTATTAGATTTTAATTCGCGCTTTCGTACGATCACCTAATCACTCTTTTGGTACATCTGGTACAACAGTTAAGATATATAATACTGTATAACAAAGTATAACCATTTTCAGTTTGGTAGGATTAATCAGCAAAATACATACACATATTTCTGAAAGCCGTGACCATGTGTGCTGTAAAGTACTCGAAACGTCGTGTATATTTAAAAAAGTTAATATACGCTATAAAATCCTTAAAAACTTGTTTTACTTAAATTTGTATTGTTCGCGTTAATATAAGGAATCTTTACACATATTTCTGTCCGTCTTCGGTTGAAAAATTGTAAACATTATAATTATGATGGTATGAAGACTCATTTTCTCCACTCTGACTTGTTTTAGTTAAGTGCAAAACAATTTTTCCATTACAATCATTTTCGAAATAAACTCTAAAAGTCCTTTTCCCAAATGTTGATACAATTTTTTTATTTACGATAACACTCACACTACTGACTAACACGCATCTTTAAAAACTAAAGCATGAAAATAATTTTTACGGATTTTATCGGGTTTAATTAAAGTTTTTAATTCCCGACGTTTTGGGTGCTTTACAGCATCCATGATCACGTAGGGGACTGAGGTGTTTATCGTTCCCATGTCATAGTTAGTCCAGTTGCCTTCAGTTTTTGAATATTAATTTATTTGATCTGTCAGGAATTAAAAATTTCGGCATACTGAGATGGAGATGTGGTAGAGACTAGAGTTAGGTGTTGGAGTCACACTGTAGGACCACGTGATTCAGCTACGTGGTAGGGCCACGTTGTAGAGCCACATTGTAGGATATTATTGCTCCAATTCGAAAGGATCAGCTAGACTGGAAAAAGATCACGCTCGTACAGAATACCATCTTGAAATAAAGTATAGTTACAAAAACTTA
Source organism: Parnassius smintheus behrii (assembly GCA_036936625.1). Lineage (NCBI taxonomy): Eukaryota > Metazoa > Arthropoda > Insecta > Lepidoptera > Papilionidae > Parnassius > Parnassius smintheus. The sequence continues at coordinate 32,454,889 of JAUPFT010000015.1, read as the reverse complement.
TAACACGGTAACGTCTGATGATGATTACTATAATTTACTATAATTAGTATATTTTTAAATAAAAAAAAATACAATGAATATGTTATAATATGTTTATATATATGTTTTAAAAATATAATCGACCAATGGGAAAAAAGGTTCTGGAGTTCGGGAAAGCTTCGAACCGATAAACAGTGGGTAGGGTGACTCCGGACTAGTTGGAGTGATGACCTAGTGAGATTTGCAGAAGGTTGATGATCACAACCGTGCAAAATTTAGTTTTTCAAACTAACATAATAAGTCCGAAAAGTGAAATTAAGCACTATCAATTGACACAGCAGTACTTAAATAAAATACCTATGTAACAAAATGTGAGTAACAAATTAGATTTTTGGTTTGTAATGGGAATAGAACGCTACGTAAATCGATACATCTCAAAAGAACTAGGGAAAACGTATTCTATTTATATAAAAAGCAGGTGCCTTTGAGTACAAAGCACTACTGCTGATCCCAAGTGGCATTAACAGATAACACATATCGTATGCGTATCGGGTAAAAGCGTGGGGAATTCAGATTTTCATCCAATGCCACCGTCGCGACTCGAATTTCAAAGGGTTTTTTCGTTCGTGACATCTCGACCTAGAATAGGGTTAAAAAACAACGCGATGGTAAAACATTAGTTTTACAAAATGCGTGATGTGAAGACTTTGAACTGCAACTAATGCATTTTAACATAACATATTTTTAATACATACCGTTCATAATACATAATACATAAACACTCACGCCTGTCACCCAGAGGGGTAGGCAGAGACTACGGACTTTCATTCAGCACGATCCTCACATACATCTCTCGCCTCCTGTACATCCAAATGTCTACGCATACATCCTCGTCGGTTAAGGTTACTTCTAATGTGGCCCATTTTCAAAATATTGCCAATTTGGTCGATAAACTTTCTTCTAGGGCCTCGCTTCCCGACTCTGCCGTTCACATCTACCATATAAATTTGCTTTGCCACTCTTCCTCATTCATTCTTTCTACATGACCAAATCCCTTCACATACCGTTTCTTTATATAATTCAAAACAAAATATTGACAAACAAGCACCAAGTTCAACTTGATGGTAAGGGGATACTGTGATAAAACCCTACATATATCGTCGATTAAGAAGCAAAATTTAATTCCTGAAGACTATGATAAAAGTCCTCGTTACCGGTAAAAAGGGTTCTGTCAGACTCTTGCCACTCACCACAAGAAGCAGCATGACTGCAATTTTATTGTGTTATCTGTGAACGTGGTCCTTCCTCGGTAAAGCCGACTTAATTACTCTCCCCAAGTTATTACGTAATACCATGGCTCTGTCACAACCAACAAGCTTAATAAGACACTCAATCAACAGCCGAGCCTCTTTACTAAACAGCGCCGTTCAACTAGCGGCCTGTATGATATTCAGCCATTTGATCACACAGATCATTTTCAATTTAATTCCACCTTCTGTCACCCAGCGCTGAAACTCTCCAAACTGTCAATATGGCGTCGGAAAACAACAAATTTGATGGTGTTTTCCAAAGTTAATGAAAAATAATACAAGCTTAGCCCTTTTATGTTTAACTAGGGGCCTGAATGATATTCAGCCGCTGCGTCTAATACAACATTGCAACTATCTTATAATATCAGCGACAGTAGGTTAGGGTGCGACTGGGGTGACCTTTGGGCCACTCCAAAGCCGCGTATGTTTATATAATATAGCGCCTAGTGCATTAATTAATTAATGTCCTCCAGACCGAATTTCGGTCACGGTGGCCTGTCTCAACGGAGACTGACGGACAGACGGAGCCATCAGCGCAGGACAGGATTATATATAGTGCCCAAGTGTATGAGCAAGCACAGGTGCACTCTCTATTCCCTCACTCTCATAATCCGATGGACGGTAAACCGACATGACCGGAGAGAGATCAGGCGCAGGACCAACCGCTTTACGTGATTTCCGAGGCACGGGTGTGAGACACCGCCAACTTCCTGACTCGGGGCAGCTACTGAGAATTTCTTGACGGAAAAATTCAATAATTGATTTTTGGCCTGACCCGGGATTCGAACCCAGGACCTCATGATTAGCAGTCGCACTAATACAACCACTAGATCAACGAGGCAGCTGCATAGTGCATAATTAGGCACGAAATATTGTATTAGACGCATTGGCTGAAACACATAGGCTGAATATCATTCAGGCCGCTAGCTGAACGGCGCTGTTTCACCCTATCGTACTGATGGCTTAAGCCAGTTTATTAAATGTTGTAACAAACACTACGGCTGAGTATCATTTAGGCAGGTAGTTGACCGGCGCGTTTAGTTAAAAGGCTAGAACTGTTAACTGAAAGGATGATTAAGCTAGTTTGCTACGACTTACCAATAAATAATATATCAATTTTATGTTTTTCACTACAGCAAGTTACTAATTTAATTATTATAAAGTCATTGACAGCAAAATCGCTGTTTTATTTTGTTTTAGGTATTCTTTGTCAATTTGTGCGACGCGCACGGGTTGATATGGGGTCGTGGAATCTCTTTCGCCCTCAATAACTATATCAATAAGCATATTCTAAGGAGATAAGAGACGGAATGTTCAGTATTCTAGTGTTTTAAGAACCTTAGTTACTTCCGTTGGCGCTACAACCCTTTGTGGGTCTTGGCCTCCTCCACAATCTTCCTCCAGTTGTCACGATGCCTGGCGACCTTCTTCCAGCTGGTAAACATTCCCATCTTCCTGAGATCTTCTTCCACACAGTCACTCCAACGCTTTTTAGGCCCGCCTCTCGGTCTCTTTTGTGTTTAGTGCTTTAAGAACCCTTATATTCAATTAATGTTTGAGGCAGCTTCTAATATTTCTTTTAGTAATTGAATGGGACGCGAGTCGGTAATAAAATTGTAATTAAAAACTAACTATTTTATACTAGCTGTATCTCCCTGAGGGTGCATATTAAGTAGACAGATATGGCGCGCATTTGTTTACTAAACTAAAAATAAAGTATTAGAATTTATAACGATGTCGTATCACAGCGTATTCAACGTACAGTATGGGGAAATAACAAGATAACGTTTAAATAAGGACATTTACATTGTCATTTTGAGTAGGTACTCACAGTGATTAGCTAAGCTACGTCTCACATTAAAAATTATAACGTGTCACTTTTATTCCTAAAGAAATAATAGATAAAATATTTCATTAAAATATATTGTAGTTCATGAGTAGCTATATGAAATGTGTCAAATTTTAACAAGCTTTTGTCTTTTTACGAAAACTTACCATAATAATAACTATTAAAGTTTTTTTGCCAGTGGTATCATTTTCAAAGGAACCGAGCCGCACCATAAATAATAAAACCCTTTACTATCTACGTCACTTATCCCTCCAAAAACATCGGACGTTGCCTTTTAATTTACTAAATTTGCTAATTAAGCTCACTTACTTAACTTAGTTCCATTAGTTAAACTCCGGCTATCATAAGTCCCGGTGTGCATTATAATAAGTTATTACAACATAATTTATTATTCTGTCATTACCGTGACACGGTTGCGTGTTGCCATGTCATAAGTTAACGCCATCTAGTCTACCGTCGTTTATTTCATTGGATATAGTGACAAAAATTCTGTTTACCTTTCCCTCGGTGTAACAATGACCATGCAGTATCTCGCTTAAAAGAAAAAAATATCATAGAAGTGATGTGCGTCTCCTTAAAAGTATCGATACCAGTTTTATTAAGTTATAGCGCTTTCTTTATTCTTATGTCTAGATTATAAAATATTATTATCACAAAGAAATTAAAAATATTTGAGCAAACAACAAAACAATAACAGACTTAACTGAAAGTATGTTAGTTGCCGCTATATTTCTGATACTGCAATAAACTCTACTAAGACCTTATCATAGTTCTATTATAATAAAGAAGTTATACGTGGTAGATCCAAGCTACAGCTATATTTGTAGGGTTGTAGCACGAATAGGTCGGCTACTTCGCGGAAGGACCACGCTCTCACAGAATAGCAGCGTAAAGTAGCAGTTAAATGCTGCTGCGTTTTGTGTGGTAAGTCTAGAGAACCGGAGACCCTTTTTACTGGGCACGAGGCATTCCATCTTAGTCCCCAGGGGTGGCAACTTATCTGCATTTTTTTTTCACACAACGCCATCCAGTCCCAAGCTAAGCAGAGCTTGTGTTATGGGTACTAGACATAGACAACTGATAAACATGCTTATATATTTCTAAATACATAAATATTATAGATAAATTACACCCAGACACAGAACAAATGATCGTGCTCATCACACAAACATTTGTCCTGGGTGGGAATCGAACCCACGACCTCCGGTATAGCAGTCAGGATCACTAACCACTAGACCAACAGGCCCGTCGATTTTGATTCTTAATCGAGGATAGATGTAGATGTCTATGGGCCACAGCAACCACTTACCATCAGGTGGACTGTGTGCTCGTTTGTTGCTCATATTTTATAAAAAAAGGTGTGGGGATTATGCGTATAGTATAGTAGTTTGTATTTATATAAACGACATTGGATCCTCCTAATAAATAAATAATGCGGTCAATGAACACTTCCAGCCGTCTTCGATATCACATTTGAGAAGAAAGTTCAAGAGTAAATAAGAGATAAACAATGCTTCATAGCTTCTTAATTACGTTGTCTATCGCATCCTTCAAACTTGGAAACAGTTGTCAGAATCGTCTGTTTATAGTGTTAGACGCAATCATTTACCCGCGAGAAGGAGCAACGAAACACCATTAAAAACCGGACAAGTGCGTATAGGACTTGCGATCTGAGGGTTCTGTACAAACTTAATTATGTATGTAGATGTTTCTCTATTTTGATTCTTTAATCTAATATCACTGCAACACATATTTCACGTTTGAATTCAGTTATATTTTTCTATAATGTTTTTGATGGATGATAAATACCGTAAATTGACAATGATAACATATGTTTCTATACAATAGGTATTTATTACAATGTAAGCAGTAAGGTAAGTATCTACTTTAACAAAAATTTAATTTACTTACCGAAATATGATATGCTTACTGAAAATTATAAGTTGTAGATAGGTTAAGAACATTGCTCTAACGAACAGGTAAGTCAGAATTAAGGGCAATCTTAACGGGATGTACTTGATAGGTTTTTATGTATTTTATGCCTTTGCGAGTATTCAAAATTAGTATATAAAAAGCCGTATGTCTTGATCACGTTTACTAAGAAGTATGAATGTTTACAACTTCAATGGAACGTAGTACCATATTACCACAGTAGTTTATCTTAATTTGAACTTGATACCTCTATCCGTTCTCTAGTAAAAGGGTGTTAACACACAGACAAACGATTTCCATTTTTTCCTAAAACCAAATAAGACTTTCATGAAATAAAAATACAAATTTCTTTTTCTTTTTATTTACAAAATATTCTTTGTAATAATATTATATTGAGGATACATTTGAAGATAAAGATAAAGATACATTTATTGCACCGTGTACAATACGATCTTAACACAAATACATACGAGTATAGTTTTAGACTCAACCCCAACTCATGCCCATGTCGGATATGCAACAAGAAAGAAAATAAATTTTATACTAACGTTAATTTTGTTAAAAAGCTGATTGAGTTTGTAAAAAACATTTTAAATTAACAATTTCTTTAATTTTGTTTTGAACATATTTTTATTTAATTGTTTAATAGCTGGTGTTAACTAAAATTAAAATGAATAAGACACATCCCTAAAGCCGACAATAATGTGAATGGTGATGAATATAATTAATTTGTTTATGAGCTTTTGAACGGCTCCTGCTGCTTTCTTGTGTTTAGATTGTGAGATTACATAACTTAATGAATTATGTTTAGTACTCCTACTAGCTTTACAAAGGCAAAATGGCTCAAGGGTTAGACATCCGCTTTAAACATCGTAACTCGTAAGCAATTTGGGTACGACCTCAGCAATTACTCGTAAATTGCAATTTACGTACTAATTTACAACATATTATGACAAGTGGGTGTCAGTAAAAATTGCGACAAAACCAAGTATTCTGAAAAATTTAAATAATATGTTAGAAACATAATATTATGTCGCATGTAAAACATACATTTTATTTATTAAAACTACAATGCAATTGTATGTTTCAATAATTCTTTCATATTTTAAGAAATCTTTGACAATCTTAAAAAACTGCTAGGATGTAATAATGTACACAATACTGCGGTGAATATATTTCCTAGCTGTGTATTGCGACAGGAAACTGCGTAGTATACGCCGGCCAATATCAATAAGCCATGGTAATTGATGGCTCGTACGATTTGATCGGACCACTCGTTTTTCATTTGTTTTACGACGGACGGGTCCCGCATTGACGTTACTGCGCCATCCACCTACTCTATTACAGTAGCACCTGAATGTTGGGCTTGCCCACAGAAACATATGTTTCATGAAGCATAGAGAACTAGTCTAATCTTGTATTATTGTATTTTTAAGTTATTACATTTTATGTACGACTCGTCGACTTTTTAGTTTAGAATCCAGTATTTTTAGCTCTACGTATTTTTTTAATATCAATATAATTTGGTTTTAATTTTAAATTTAAATTGATGATTACTAATAAAAATTCTCATCATTATCTGTAAAGTATACTGCTGGATATTTATATCACAATTTAAAGGGATTTGAAATATTTGCAGGGCTTGTTACGCAATCAAATTCTAACTTAGAATAAATCAACTTTTTCAAAACACCAAAAGTAAATATTTCAAAGTTAAAAACAAATACTTTTTGCAATTAAAGAGGTCTAGATGAGGCTAATGGAAATTATTTTATAAAATGGCATTAGAAATTTGAAATTCATTGAAATATGGGAGGGAATGCAAACAGCCGTAAAGTTCAGCTTTTGTAAATCTTTTATTTAAGATTCTCCGGGATTAAGTTTCTAGGTAGACTTTTACAATATCCACAGAACTTAAGTATTTAATATTGTTAGTTGATACCTATTTGGTTACTTGATTTAGCACTGTGGTGCCCTGGCCCAGAAATATAAACAGTATTCCGTGAGAAGCCGAACCTACTATAACTATTAACTCTCATACCGTTACTTCTATAAAAAACGTGATTCGGATCGCCTCACAGCACGGTTCCCATCAATTGTCATACCTTATTCAATATGTTAATTATAATTTTCGCTAAATTCAAAAACATCGAATCAGATTTATTAAACAAAGCAGAAATATGTTTATTTAATGTTAAAATTAAGAACACATAGAGTAGCAAGTTAAAGGAAATCGATATTAATTTTAAAATTAAGGTTGAAACAGGCCGGAGGCGAGACAACACCTGTATTACCATAACAAGACGTAAAATTTGAATGTGAACAAATCGAATAACTCTGCTGCGGGGCTCGGAATTAAGTTATCCACTTTTTGCAAGAAAAGACGGACACGTTAACATATGAATATGACAAATTGTCCGGCAGCGGTCGGCAGCGGACTGTCCCGCGTCCGACAGAGTTTTACGGCACTCCAGGGACCGTGAGGGGAACAACTTGAAAAATTTTCATTCCGGCCGACTAGTCGGGGAAGAAAAACGGTCAGTTCACTCGTCAAAACTGTAACAATTTCTCAGAAACAATAATAGGATAAAAAGCCTGCCCCCCTCGCTTGACCACTGAAAAAGCTATTATGGGCACTGTCAATGTTATTTATTTGAACGCCGCACGTTGTAAATTTTTATTTTATCAAGGGATTTCAAGTTTTATTGGTTTCGTAAGGTATGCTGTCTAAGCTATCCAAGTTTTTGATTTGAGGGAATATTTTTTTTGTTTAATGCGAGTCATGCTACGAGAATCATATTTTCGTCATAAAAACAGAGACCGAGCTGTAAAAGTTGTTATTCAAGCGGGGAAATCAGGATGTAAGATCAACGGCTCAGTAGCTTATTGACAAAATATTTGGTTGTGTCGCAACAGGCCGTGGGATCGAATCCTGTATAGAAAATGTATTTGAATGGCCTTGTTCCGGGTTAAAATGTTTGTCCATGTGTAATATGATACAGGGGAAAGTTCAAGTATACCTTTTTAAAGAAAATGTAATTTTAAATAAGAAGTTAGCTAATTTTCAACATCTACACTGCAACTTACAAAATAACCTTGAGTACTATAAGATTGCAATAAATTGTTTATAAAAAATAGCAGCATTTACTATACACGAAATGTAAGCATCCTTACTTTTTCACCGTTACCGTTACATCCTATCTACTTATGAACATAAGCCTCCCCCATAGATTGCCACATAGGGGGGACGTTTGCCATAGTTGCCACGCTTGGCAACTGCAGTGTTTTATTATTAGTTGTTAATAGGAAGATGATGCTGCACATCTTCTGATTTGCTACCTTCTGTCGCGTCTTACGAAACCCATGGAACGTTATGGGGTACTGGATGTTCTTATACGGCCACGGTCAAAACCGCCATGACATGGTCATGAAATTAATAAATTTCGGATATTTATAATGATGATATTCCTTTTTTTCGTCAACCCGTAAGTGATTACTCCTAAATCTGTGGCCCTTTCATTGAAAAGCGGTGTTGCCATAATACCAGACCCCCAGAAGAAAAAAGTCCCCTGCTGAACGAAGCAGCATAGATTTACTTATAGGAGCATATTTGTAATAGTTGTTGCACTTGGCAGGGGGGTTGGCAACAGCAGTGATATTTTTATTTAGCTTAGTTCAATTTCTCTTTGTCGTCTCTAACGACAACCACGGAATGGTATGGGGTAGTAGATATTTTTACACCACCACTACATGGTTGGGTAACAAACGAGCACACAGTCCACCTGATGGTAAGTGGTTGCTGCGGCCCATGGACATCTACATCTATATTCGATTACAAATCAAAATGCAGATGCGTTGTCCCCTTGAGGACTAAGATGGAATACCTCGTTTCCAGTAAAAAGGGTCTCTGGTTCTACACACTCACCATACGAAACACAGCAGCATTAAGCTACTATTTTACGCTGGTATTCTGCGAGAGCGTGGTCCTTCCCCGGTCGAGCCGACCCATTCGTGCTACAACTGTACTACTAATATAACTGTAGCATGGCTCTACCACGTACAAAAGACACATTTAATAAATAATAATATAATACAATAAAAGTCACAATATAAGACGTCTCATATTAACGACATTTCCCAATATCGAAGAAATCTTTTTGACTTTTCGCATGGTCAAATCTTACTATCCCCAAGTGGTATTGTATCCGTGTACACGATCACCACGTGGCACATTAGCATGTAAAAAATATGCAAGCAAATAAATTGATTGCCTGTTTGTGCTACATCAGCACACTCTTAGTGTCCTGTTATATATACATACATACATAAAAATATATATATATATATATATATATATATATATATATATATATATATATTAATTGCTGTCCGTCAGTCTTGCAAAACTCGAAAATGCCTCGACCGGTTTTGATGATTTTTGTGTGTATTTGAGTGGGTCCTTAGGGGGGTTTAAAAGTTCAATTGCCCCGTGGGTGGCGCTGTTGTCGAGATCCAGAAATTATCCGTGCAAAGTCGGGGCGGCTCGCAGATCGCTAGTGTTTAATATAGAATTAGTTTTCACTTTTTGTATCTGTATATTTACTAACAAATTATGGATAATTTGAATCCAAAATAAAATATTATTATTATTACAGTCAACATCTTAATACATATAAATTACGTGTCACGTTGTTTGTCCGCGATGGACTCCTAAACTACTCAGCCGAGTTTAGTCAAATTTGCACAACGTTTGCAGTTTGGTCCAACTTAATAGATATGATAGTTTTATTGCCCATGAGCGACCCACAACTTTTTTTTTCGCGAATTTAAGGATTTTTAATAGGACATGACAAAGGGTCGTCGAAAAGGGCAGAACAAGGTCTGCCTGGCAAGCTAGTATTATGTGTAAATACATCTAATGACATTTTTTTTGGATAACATAATTTTCTAAAGTTATTGCTCATATAGATTTTGTTCAAAGTGTTCGAAGCATGTACGAACATAACAATTTTACTTCAAGTTGTAACCAATATTTTGCAAATAGGGATACGGTTGCAAACCTAACTACAGCTCACGTACAGCCGTATATAAAGTTGTAATGAAAATACTGATTTGTGACTTTGTGGCGACAGAGTAATTCCCAAATGGAATCAGGAAGAGTGCAGCCTCCACCGTGGACCGAATTGCAAATACGCATATGTTGCCGATCTTATTCTATCCAGTAGTTGAATATGTTGAAATAACGTTGACGACTTCCATAATACGGTAGATTAGATATTCAGTATAGTTCCTGAATACAGTTTATAATATATTTTAAGTAAGATGCTTTAAAATTAATTTGGCTTTTTTGTAAAAGTAATAGTAGTCGATATACAATAAATCTTTCCTTAAAAGTTGGAGGTTTATATAATAATATAACATGCCATGAGAAGGTCGGCAAATCAAATAAAGTATATAACACCTTGTTTAAATTTTTCCGTAATATTTACCGGGTTTTTGAACTACCACTAGCTTGTGATAATTCAAGAGATTACATACTAATAATCTTATTAAACAATTATTTTTTCATTAATTTTTAATTGTAGCTGGAACAAATATTTGATCATATTACAAATTACTGGATTGCAGTTGTAATCATATGAATGTTATCGTGATTTGTGTGAATTAAAGCGTTAATCGATTATACCAGGTTTATTTTTATTTTTTTATAATATCAGTGTGACAAATTAACCGATAGTCCACCTGATTGTGGCAACTGCAGTTCATAGACGCCTGCAGCGAACTCCAAACAAAGAACGCGTGATTGTCAGGTGCCAGGTGCGTTGTCACTTTTGAGGGCTAGTAAGAAATGCCTCTCAACAGGATTCCAGCAGTACAAGCACTGGTATTTGCCGAAGTAAAAAGACACACTAAAATCAAAAAGAAGAATTACTTCTGGGTTTGCATATAAACACTATAATATTTTGTATTCAGCGCCAGTGAAAATTTTTCCTAGTAATCAAATGTGTTTATATAATAAAATAGAATAGAATATGGGTGATCAACGACTACACAGTCCACTTGATGGTAATTGGATGCCGTAAACGTCTATACTTATTCGATGTTTCCTCGATTAAGAATCAAAATGGGGATACCATATAGAGTTGTCACCTCTGAAAACTAAATGTTCGTTGCGGTTCTCTACACTCACGATACGAAACACAGCAGCATTAAGCTGCTATTTTACGCTGGTATTCTGTGAGAGCGTGGTTCTACCCTGGTCGAGCTGACCCATTCGTGTGTGTTGCGTGAATGAATCGGCTTGCTATATCAAAATCCTGGTTGAAATCATATTAGTATTTTACCACCTATCGTAATTTTGGGTATTTTACAGCATAAAACTCGGAGGTCAAAACATTTTCTGGTCTTTCCAATAGTCTACACTTACGACAATTACGGTACAAAATTGTAAGATGAATGGACACACCACGGATGTACATTGTAATGCAGTAATTATTTTATATTTATATAATTTTGAAGAAACAAGTTTCTAATTATTATATGCTTAAGAGTGGTGGGCACCATATGGGTGACTTAAATGAACGATTCGTTTTTAATGTTTAATCACAATAAGCAATATAATAAACTCTTCTTAAAATTAAACTATGTGGTTATTAAGATGATAAATACCAATTTAAAATGACGAAAGATGCTTTGATCAATAACAGAAATTTCAAATTTTCAAAACCAATCCGAGGTCGTGTTGGACGAATGCGTCCAACAGATCGCCGCACCTTCCAATATAAATGTAAATAGGGAGGAACCCGACTGAAATATGACAGTTATAATTGCTTTATTGTACTTGGATCCGAGCTAGAATTGTCGCTCGGCGTATGCTAATTTTAATGTAGACAATATACAGTGGTGTGGTGAAGAAACTTGTTTATTTTTGGAAGGTAGCTACAAAACAAGTGCGTAGATAAAAATATCACTTAGTAATAATAGGAAGGAATAATAGGTATTTAAACAATAGTTTTACTACTAAACATTCTGCATTACTTTAGCGCATTGGGTATAGATATTTTTTTAATTTAACAATTAATTTAATACGTTGCAAAGAGCCGTGATAGCTCAGGGGTTAAGCGTTCGCTGTAAACCCGGGTTCCAACCCCGGCGATACCAATGAAATTCTTAATTACAATTTAGGTACACATTAGGCTAGGTAAGACATCATTTTATTTTAATACGCGAATCTTAGCTAATTGATTTATAACATCTTTAATATAATTTACATTTCCTTAAAGTAATGCCTGATATTATTAGTTATAAAAATATAGTTAGTCTATATACTTCCAAAATCAAACATAATATAATCTTCATTTTGGTAACCTACAATAACAGATTATCCATTGATGTATAATTAATTTAAATTATAGTTACTTCTATAATTTATTCTAAAGGATTTAATTAATTACAAACCACGATGAGCATCTTAATAAATAATATATATGTGTATATTATTAAGTTTAAAACCCTATCATTAAAAGGAAAATTATTTCAGTGTAAACCAAAGCTTTTTTTGCTTTTTATAATAAATTAGAATATTACGTAAATGTTTGCTCTACAGGTGAGCATTTTTACCCCGGTAGCACAGGAGATAAGCGCTTGCCGGATATTTATCCGTACACGAGCAACCCGGGTTTGACCACAGCGCCGCCACCAATGAAACTGATAGCTGCAATTTGAAGTGCTGATTTACCACATGCTCGATGTTTACGAACCTGCAGTCTGAGAAATTTAAATAATTTAGGAGTAATCTCAAGTCCATCAATACACGCTCGAGCTGTGTGGCGGACTACATTTTTTATAGGATAAGGTGACAAACAGTCCACCCGATGGTAAGTGAGCGCTGTGGCCCATAGACATCTACGTCTATCCTCGATTAAGAATCAAAACTTAGATGCGTTTTCACCCCTGAGGACTAAGATTACATGCCTTGTTTCCAGTAAAAAGGGTCCGTATATCTACACTCACCATACGAGGCACGGCAGTATTAAGATGCTATTTTACGCTGGTATTCTGTGACAGCGTGGTCCTTTCCCGGTCGAGCCAACCCATTTGAGCTACAACCATAATATAGCTGCAGCGTGGCTCTACCACGTATAAAAACATGCTACATATCATCTCAGAAATGAGAGGAGACCTGAGTTCATCAGTGAGACGTATATATACGGTGTAACTATAAGTAAGAAAGTAACATATTAACAACTGACATGTATATACAATGTCTGCGAACTAGTATCTTGTCTGTGCGAAAGAATCCTGAATTCCTGAACTTAATCATTCAAAAATGAAAGGAGCCTTTGCCATATATTTTTAAACATTTGTTTAACTGTCAAACAGTTCGTTTTATTTTTTGTGAAATAAGGGTAAATGATTGAGGCTTATGCAACTTTTAAGTGTTTAATTAATTACAACGTACAGAGTTTCTTAGCACGAAAACTTTTGCAACTTAAAATTAAATAAATCAACATAACCAAACTTAGCTTTAAGTTTATCTAGGCGCACCCCTTAAGTGAAACCTATTTCATAAAAGAAGAATCATTTAATTCAGCTCAACCATTTCTGAAAAATCGGACATCGTGTATAAAAAAATATGCGGGGAATGTATAACATTTTCACTTTTTTTTTAATTTGGCTTAAAAAAAGTTGAAACATATCTCTAAATACATGATGGCAAATTTCCTCCTTGACTTTCGTCGCAGTTAATAGAATTAATTAAGCTTTCTTAACATATTAGTGACTGTTTTCCTTCCTATTATTTTTTTAATTTATTGCTATGTTCGAAATTAGGCAGTAGGTACTTGTAAATTGTGATAACTTCAGTTCACAGAGAACTTTATATATAACTGAAAGTTCAATTTTTGAATTCGTGTTACTGTGAGAATTATACGACTTCTTCTTTCTTTTTTATCATTCCGTAACAGCCTGATGCATAGGCCTCTCTCATTATAGGCATTTAGTACTACCTAAGTACTCAAACGAAAGTGAAAGTGAAGTGCTGTGATCGTTGCGCTTGGGTGATCGTAGCTTTGACACTGATCGCCGTCAATATTCTTAGTATTTCACATGTGACATACATTATAATATATTACGACAAAGAGATACACAGACCACTACGTAGATTGCAAGTAAAATGAAACAAGCACACAAATGAGCTTAAAACCTGCTGTTATTTTGTATAAGTTGGAATTTAAAGCTTCATCGGATACAGGGCCAATAATAAAATTGTAATCTTTTTGTTGTATGTTGCTAATATTTTAAGGTATACATATGTGAATGCGTGCTCCTATAAGATCTCTGCCTGTTATGAGATATATCGCTGCTACAAAGACGGAACATACCTCAGTCCTCTCCTCCCCCTCGGTTCTTTCTCAACCTGCTTTGGACTATTCATCTTTATTATTACACCAGTCGGTGTATGCAAGTGGTTTAGGACCGGGCCTTGTGGCGTCCCTTGGGTGAGACCTATGTTCAGAAGTGGACTTGCGATAACGATAATGGTGATGATGATTGTTACAACTGTATTTGGTAATTTATAAAATATTATCATATTTTACAAAAATTTGGCTACTATTATTTATATTTTAGCAGTACCTAAGTTTTCCTTTCGTAAAATCTCGTTGCAAATTTCCTTATGTTTCCAGCTAAGATTATAATAGACAAAACTTGTTTATGAAACTTTCCAAACATTTTGTTTTCATGATTTAGCTATAAAATTATAAAACTTCGTTAAATTTGTTCAGTATTTTTGACATCGACAAAGCGTTGTTCAAGTAAACACATTAAATAAACTCCATCTAGTAGCGGATAGCCGCTCATAAATATTCACAAGTTACCAGAGACGCCTCATTTAGGACTCGCTGCCCCTCTTTTTTGCGTTATTGGATCAATCCACCAGAGGGTTGTTCGGATCAACTTATTACGACAAGAAGTAGTTGATGAATATCGGCGTTAATGGAGCAGTTTTTATTAATTACAGGGAAAACGCTGAGAAAGTTTTCTAATATTTTACGTAGATACCCTTTATCTCAGCGTGATAATCAGCTACAATTCTACTTCTACTATGTACGAAGAAATCTGAGAGTGTTATTTGTATTTAAAGATAAAATTAGGGACCATGTCACTTTTACTGAGTTTTCTAAGTTTTAAGACACAGACGAAAACAACTTGCGATAACAATCGGTAGTTGTTGCTGTTGCCGAAATTCTAGAATACCATAAATTCTAGAATACCATAAATTCTAGAATACCATAAATCACTACCAAAATTTTGTTAAATAGTTTGTTGAAAGTGCTTTTTATGAGATAGGATGACAAACGAGCACATACTCCACCTGATAGTAAGTGGTTGCTGAGGCCTATAGATATCTACACCTATCCTCAAACACGAATCAAAATGCTGATGCTTACTCACCCGTGAGAACTAAAATGCCTCGTTTCCAGTAAAAAGGGTCTCTGGTTCTCTACACTCATCATACTTGTATACTGTGATAGCGTGATACTTACCGGTTGAAATAATACTAGTTTTTACGGATTTTATCGCGTATATTTAACTATAAATATAAATGTGAATGTGAAGAATCGACGCTCCGGGAAGTCTGCGGTCTGTGAACACGTACAGCACCGCCCCCGTCACTACATCAGGTTTGATAGACCACAAATCCTCGCTAAAGAACACCGATTCCTTCCAGGAATGATTCGCGAGGCTATTGAAATCAAAAAACATCCTAATTTCAACAGAGAAGATGGCTGGGTGCTACCATCTGCTTGGGATCCTATAATAAATAAAATTAAATCCCAACCCAAGCATACAACTGCAAGACTTCAAGATACCATAAGTTCATACTGTGTAGTTGGAACAAAAGTTAATTTTTTATCTATGGTAACCGCTGTTAACTATGACATTTGGACGTTGAACATCTCAGTTCCCCGTGACCATGGGTGCTGTAAAGCGCTCAAAACGTCGGGTATTTATAGTTAAATATACGCGATAAAATCCGTAAAAATTAGTATTACTTCAATGTGTAGTGTTCGCGTAAATATAAGAAATTATTATGATACTTACCGGGTTGAGCCGACTCATCATGCTATAACTATACTACTAATATAGCTACTGCATGACTCTACTACGTAAACTTCAGATTTCTTGGGTTGCAAGCAAATTCAAATTATATTTTGTACCTTTAAGTTTAAGCCACTTTTATCACCCTGTTATAATGTCAACCAGAATTTGAGATTGGTTAAAATTTTGTTATAGTTCTTTGTAAATAGGGATTGGAGACCTGTTTTTCATAAAGGTTAATTTTCTAGATACGGTTTCTTTTAAGCTTATAAGATACGAATTTTCAAATATCAAA
Source organism: Parnassius smintheus behrii (assembly GCA_036936625.1). Taxonomy (NCBI): domain Eukaryota; kingdom Metazoa; phylum Arthropoda; class Insecta; order Lepidoptera; family Papilionidae; genus Parnassius; species Parnassius smintheus. Next base: position 32,438,421 of record JAUPFT010000015.1, on the reverse strand, counting down.
AATTTTCAGGATCTAAGTCGAAGAGATCGTTGTGTTTTAGTTTAGCTTTATTTACATACTCATACTATTACTTTGATCGTAACATAGGACAAACAAATTTATGATTGCATAATGCAATGTATTTTACCGTACATAACATTTTGTTACTATCTCTTTATAAAAATCATACTAGGTAACATGTGTGTCACTCAGGTAAAGTAATGGTTAGGTCCCATGTAGGTTAAGATTTAATTTCTGGTATCGGAACGGCTTACTTGTTTTTAGCCGGTACTTTTCGGTTCTGGTATCAGAAAAACTACTAATTAATGTAAGAGAGATTTATGTAATATAAAAAGTATTATTTATAAGTTATGATTTATAAAATATTTAATGTATATTGGCCCTAGTTTCACAAATTTATGATGTAGTAGTGGTATTTAACAGCTAACCACATCTGGAACTTATTGATATTTAAGCATTCTCGCCGAAGAAGCCCTGATTGACAATTTCAACAATTCAGACAGTATATCAGTTTTCACGCAAAACGTCTTTCTAATGTACTCTATATCAAACAATATACGGTTTAAATACGTATTGGGAATTGATCAAGAGTTAAGTCACGATTTTTGCAGCGTCCGGGATCATTCCTTCGGGATTCATTATCCGAGAACGTCAGACTGATTGTCCGGACTGCTGCTGGTGTTCAACACTGGCATAGTGATGTATTGTAAGTAATGATAAAGGGTAGCGAACTCGCATGTGCATTTTTGTAAATTAATTCAAAATGGTTTATAGACAGTAGCATTATCAATAAGTTAGAAGGGTTAAAGTAAGTAACGGCACGTAGAAAGCCAACTAATGTCTTATTGCTAGACACAGGTTTCTGCATAAGAGATCGACTTATTATTTCCTGGTAAAGCAGGTTTCCTTGTGTGATAAATTAGCACTTAAAATTACGGTTTGTTCCGACGGCGATCGAAATCGGTTTACTCGTAAACGATGAAATTTTAAGGTGACCGCTCATCCCCTGAGCTACTATGTTTTTGTTTTTATGTTAGAAATAAGAACTTTGCAAGTCCTTTCTTGTTTCTGTCTGTGTGTCACAGCCCATAGAAGTCCATTGCTGAACATATGCCTCATACTGGGGTTTTCGCCATAGTTTTGCAACTGGGTTGACAACCCCAGATTTGTTTTTATTTTGAAAGGTTATCAGAAAGAATCTGCTGCCCATTCACCACGTAGTGGGAGGGTTAAAGAATGATCCACAACTTAATATCATACAGGAAAATAGAAAGAGATTTTTTTAAAATTATTTTGTTGCTATATTGTGGTGGCGTTAGAGACTTTCCGTACTTCATAGTCCATTTCGTTCCGTAGTGTGCACGAATACTTATTGTTATTAACATCTAAAATATTTTGCAATTTAAGTCTAATTTAGTTCGAAGTTTAAATTTATAAAATTAAGTAGTTTAAGATAGTTTCTGCTTATGTTACAGATGTTCAGATAAAAACAAATGAACACTTGTGCCTTCGATTATAGCAAAAATATAACATCAATGTTATTGTCAGTTATAATAACTCATATAATCAGCTCTCCTTTGTTATGGCAAATAATGATTGTGATAGCGTAGGGGCGTGCAGAACTCGCGAGGAATAATTTATTCAGCACAGCGGGTGATTCTTGCTCAGTACAAATTGCATAACATGTGGCCCACTCCTGTTTGTGTAATCGATAGGCTTATAGCTTTTTGAATTTCCTATTTTGTAAACATATCTCTATGGATACTAGATGTTTTGCGGATTAAAATTGTTTTTATATAACTTATAAAATGCGCAGAAAAAAATAATCCAGATATAAATAATAGGATAGGGTTTTTAATTTTTACTTAAGTTGGTTTGCTGATCGGTCGGCCGGAGTTGAAGTGATAATATAATACAATACTATAACACGACACAATACATGATACAATACAATAAATGATAAAACAGAGTTATCTACCATGCCGTGGGTAAAAGTAATATTTAAAAATAAAACATTATGTGTAAGTCATCCCTAACATTTATAGCGTTTACGCCGTAATTTTTTTTAAGTATATTTTTAGGTAATTCGATATAATAATAATAATAATGTCCTCCAGACCGAATTTCGGTCACGGCAGCCAACCTTAACGGAGGCTAGCCATCGACGCAGGACAGGATTATAATTCCCAAGTGTATGCGCAAGCACAGGTGCACTCTCTATTCCTTCACTCTCGTAATCCGATGGGATGGTAAACCGACACGACCGGGAGAGAGATCAGGCGCAGGACCAACAGCTTTACGTGCTTTCCGAGGCACGGGTGTGAGACACCGCCAACTTCCTGACTCCGGGCTGAGAATTTCTTGACAGAAAAACTCAATAATTGATTTTTTGGCCCGACCCGGAATTCGAACCCATGGCCTCATGATCAGCAGTCGCACTACTACAACCACTAAACTAACGAGGCAGTCAGCTAGTCAGTCAACAGTCAGTCAAGTCAGTCAACTCGATATAATAATAATATATAATATGTGTTTAAATAAACTTTATATATAATATTTTGAGTAGGTTCAAGTCGTAAAATTTATTACAAAAAGAATATTTGCACTTAAAATATTTTATATAATATAATAAAATATGTGCTTATGAGTTTCAAAATTCGTTTTCTATACCAGGATTGTGTGTTTGTTTACCTTTAAATGAATTCTTTGAATTTCGTTGAAGTTCTTTGACACTTTTTCTTCTTCTTTATTTACTTTTTAAAAACGTTACTCCCACACTAGGACTTTCGCCTTCGTTTTCAATCGTGCGCCTGGAGTCCATGTTTGCCTGGAACAGTTATTAAAAACTTAGTTTCTACGCTAACGAGTTGTGACGTTCTTTTGAATGCAATTTTGAATCCATGTTAAATTTTTCTTGACCTCCCAAGATGTATGGAATCTCCAAGCCCCATATCGCACGACATACAGGAATCGCAAATATGGAATTTTTGCTATAGTTTTCAGCTTAGAACTTTTACAGTTATATTTGATCTCAGCATCATACATCAACAAGAGCAGCTAATGCGTAACAATATAAGCGTATAATGGAATTTATCGCAATCGAAGGGGTGTGTCGTTGCATCATCTTCCCCTAATTTGGTTTTTATTTTATTTCAACCCCAACATGTAAGGGGCAGTGCGTGGAATTAGTCTTACCATATGCGCTCGTACTTGAGTTACACTTGGCCCGCGACTGTTCATTTTTGGGGAGTGCGTTTTTCCGGCGATAGCTATTTGATTTTTGCTCAGAATTAATAATATACATTATTATCCGAAACATGCAATATTTTATACGTGTTTAAAAAAGTTATTTAAACACAAGGGTTTTCTTTGATACGTTTAACACGTATAAATTGAACGGAGACAAACTTTCAGATAGTAAGCCGAAACTTGTTCCATGCGAGAGATGCAACCAAATGCTCAGCTACTGCCCTACCCAGCCTCATTTATTATATCTTTGTTACATATAAAATATACTTACTATTATTAATACATTATAAGCAGTAACAATATATCTATTTAAATAATAACAACGTCAACAATACTTTGAAATTATTATTTTAGCGATACAAATATATCAAAATACTTTAATATGTTAATCGTGATATTATTTTAAAAAATAAAAATTGATCATCATTTTAATATTATACAAGAAACTATATATTAGTCACAGTAATTGATTTAAATAAGTATCTTTTATTAATAATCATATCTATTTAAATAATAATGAACAATTATCATGTTACTATTTGCAAGATTTTTCATCTAAGACTATACGGGTGAACGCACACTATTTTAGGGTGTACTGACATGACGTAATCCGAGCTTGGGACATGTGCGTGCGGCTTTAAATTTTGATCTAATACCGATTACTGGCACGCACCAGCCTCGCTGATGTGTAACTTTCTTTCGATTGCCTTTGATGTAGTAGATAATTACTAGGGTTAATTATAATGCACCCGTTAAGAAAAATCTCCATTAACTTACTTAACATTACACTAGGAAAAAACATGTATATATATTTGTTACCCTTATTCCATAAAAATACTTATCTTAATATCTAAAACTTATGTCATAACTTATCTTGTGATAAGTTTAATAGTTGCTTTGGTTTTTACCTCTGCTTGTTACAATTAGTTACCGATATGTTTGTTAATGCTGCTAAAAATATTTATGTCAACTAAAAATAAATAACTATCAATACTCCATGACAAATATTTACATTGTTTCGTTTTTTATTATACTTTCGCTGATTTATGAAATGCAATACATTCATTCGCATGAACGTGATATACCTTTATTAACGGAGAAAAACTCTGGTTAGCGAATGATGTTGGATTTTTTTTAAACATCTATACCCAGCAAAAAATCAAAATGCAGATGCAGTGTAATCCTTCCCAGCTCTCAGGACTATATTTATACGACGGAATGCCTCGTATCAAGCATAGTTGCTATATTCTGATTGTAGCACGAATGGGTCCGCTCGACCGTGGAAGGACCACGTTCTCAGATATTACCAGCGTAAAATAGCAGCTTAATACTGCTATGTTTCGTATGGTGAGTGTAGAGATTCAGAGACCCTTTTTTTGTGGAAACGAGGCATTCTGTCTTAGTCTTCAGGGGTGACAACGCATCTGAGTTCTGAATCTTAATCCGGGACAAATGTAGATGTCTACGGGCCATAGCATCCACTTACAATTAGGTAGACTGTGTGCTCGTTTGTTACCCTTATTCTATTTAAAAACAATGGTTTCAGATTTTCTATATTCACCAAACGAAACACAGTAGAGTAATAAGTTGCTATTTTACGCTGTTGTTCTGTTAGGTCGTGGTCGTCCTTAGTCGAATTAACCCATTTGCTGTAACCATAACATAACCGCAGCGTTTCTACCACGTAAATGTCTGATGGTTCCTAAATATTTGAGTCATTTGAAATTCCAATAACACTATTAGTCATAATGTCTATGGAAATAATACCCACACTATCTTATAATCATCCCCCTTAGCTACAGTAGAATAATCAATGCAATCGCAAAAAGGATTTATATGTTTGCTCTTGCCTTATTTCCGTAATTATAATTATTAGAGAATTCGATTTGGTATTTAAGTAGGCAATGTTCCTTAGAGAGCTACTATAAACAAAATTGCCGTAATTTGCAAGTCCACCTGAGCGAAGCCGCGGGCGGTCGCTAGCTCGACATATGTATACAATGAGACTTTTTAGCAACTGGACTTTATATAAAACGTGTCAAAGTAAACTTCTATAAAACTTAGTTCAGTACAGCCCAGACACGATACACACAGAGTAAAATCCTTTTCTCTTTCTCTGCTTACTGCTCTTTTTTGCCTAGAAGTACGTCTAGGTTGCAATTCAGTCCAGGCAGCAGTACATCTACCACAACGATTCTGTTTAAACGGAAAGTGGGCCGGTATAATTACAGGCTCTCAAGAATTTCAATCATTTACGGTAACTACGCAACTGCTGCCTTTTTAAATTTGAGTACGTTACCATGTGGTGAATGCGATGAGAAGTGGTAAAATATATTGGTATTAAAAGAAAGAGAGAGAGAATGTAACTGACTGAAGAAATGTACTATAAGTTCATTTGATATAGGCGGGAGAACAAATTATTCATTAACTATAATAACCTTTATGTAATGCGGAACGCCTGTGGAAAATACCTTATGAAAGCGATAACAAAAGAAGCAAAACACTCACGGAATCTCCAGATTCCTCGATTTGGCGGATTTTTGAGGTACTCCACTGAAGGCAGCTTCAATAGTACATATTCACAGAATGTGGTAAAAAATAATATATACGGTGCACCGGGTAGAGACGACCACTCATCACTGTGTCTTCATAGACGTGTGCATAGATTAACTCATTGTTTAATGTTGTGCGCGTGCACAGACCGAATCATAGTAAACCCGAAAAGCCAATGCATTTATTGTCACACATACACAAAGAAATTCTACAGGCATTATTATTATTATATTAAATTTTTATTTATTATAGGCCCAGATACCATGGGCTGCTGAAAAAAGTGCTTAAAAACTCGATGGTTAATAGCAACCTACTGAATATCAGGTTTTCAAACACTTTTTTCGCTGTAATATATAAAAGAATTTAAATGCATACTATAAAGAAGACATTATTATAATGATTATTTTTATAGAACAATGAAATGGAAAAGGAGTTATCAGTATATCTGTTGATAAGTTTCCACTAGAGTTTTTTTTTTATGAATTTGAACTGAGAATCGAACTTATAGTCCACCTAATGGTAAGCGGCTACTGCAACCCATGGACACCTGTAACCAAATTCAAACAAAAAAGACTGCAAATGCGTTGTCACCTCTGAGAACTATGATAGAGTGCCGCGCTGCCTGTAATTATGCTGGCTCTCCATATGCTTCAGGCCGGATCACAACGGTACACACACTGCTGTTAGGCTTCAGAAAGAAGTAAGAGAGTAGTACGGATCCCTAGAGAGAAAAGGGGGTCCTTTCACCTAGTATAAAAATAAAGTTGTGAGCAAAAATAGAGATGTTGTAATATTGGTTCTTTTACTTTTACTTTTAAAGCACTGTTTACGAACTTATAGAAAAAGGAGCAAGGGGAAAGTACAGAAAAAGGAACCCTACTTGTTAGTACCCACAGTAAATTTATTGTCCTTTTTTAGGGTTCCGTAGTGAACTAGGAACCCTTATAGCCATATCTGTCTGTCCGTCTGTCCATCCTCGCTTAATCTCTGTAACCGTTAGCACTAGAAAAGCTGAAATTTGGTACCAATATGTGTATCAATTTACAATAAAAAAAATTGGAAATAAATGTTTTATTGTATTGTTAATGTGGTAGTCCCCCTATATGTAAAGTGAGAAGTGATTTTTTTTTATTTCAACCCTAACGTGTGATATATTGTTGGAAAGGTATTTAAAAATGAATAGGGGTTTACTAAAATCATTTTTGATAATGTCAATAATTTCGGAAATAATCGCTCCAAAAGTAAAAAACAATGTGTCCCCCCCTCTCTAACTTTTGAACCATAAGTTTAGGAAATATGAAAAAAATCTGAAAAGTAGAACTTTATAAGGACTTTCTAGGAAAATCATTTTGAACTTGGATGGAAACAACAGTACCCACTACCGGGAGCAGTTGCAGGAGCGCGGAGCGCTGCTGGAGCGCGAACATTATGGATACCCACCTTTGAACTCATAAGTGGGAACACTTATTGTGACGGACGGGAAACTACGGAACCCTACACTGAGCGTGGCCCCACACGCTCTTGACCGGTTTTTTCGGTATATTATTTTGTTTTTCGAGTTTAAGGATTAATACCCTTGTTTCACAATCAATAAACCTAACTTTACGGATATTTATTCACGTTTAATTTATTATTATTAATTTAATTTTAATTCCTGACATTCGAGCGAATATACGAATGAATCGATTGAGTTAAAAGTTGAAAGTCTTCCTTTTTTCAGTATAATTATTAGGTATTTATTTAAAGACTACAATACAATTGGATAAGCAGATAAACGGATGAGAACTTAAGATTAGATATTTAAAATAAATCAAATATATTGCATTGATGGTAAAAAACATTAACAGCACAGCAGGTAGTCAATATAAGATAGAAACGAAATATTACCACATGATATATTATATTAGGCATTGTACACACCCTTCGTCAAGATTAACATAAGAAGCGTACGCAAATGGCAGAATACTTATCGTTCGACCATTATTTTCTTCAGAAACATCATTACAACTTTTAAAGGCGTACATACACGCTATCAGACACACTTGATCACCGTACAACACATTAAAGTCACGGGACGTGTTTAATCTATAATGCGCCTTATCGCAATATTTTCCATTTCCGGGGTAAAACCGGGAACGTCGGCGGGGCATCGCCAGGGGAAATAAGGAAGGCTGAGTTTCACTTTGTTGTTTTTTTTCCGCGCCGGGAAAAATTTTTCGTACTTTCCTCTTCGTTTACACTTACAGCAGTTACCGGTGTTTCGAGCTCGATTGTTACTTGCATTTCGCTCTTTTGAATTAAATATAGGCGCCGGGCAAAGGGTGAAACGTCTGGATTTGCATTTCGTTTGCAACAATGAGGCGAGATTGGAGTTGGTTCCTCGTGTTTAAGTTGTGTTTGTAAAAAAAACACAGATTGGCCAAACAACAGTTAATTATGATACATTTTAAATGTATTAAATATGGTAAAAGCATATGAAAAAATTTTTATTTATTTACTAGGCAAACTATTGACTTTTAATTTCTAGCTTAATGGTAAGTAATGATGTAGTTAATAATGGTGTATATGTTTATATGTGAGAAGAATTCGAAGGTTTTGAGTGTTTGTGAAACATTTTTAAAATGTATTGGCTAATAATAATTAATTTCCTATATATAATAATTTTCCCAAATTTTCTTCAAATATCACTCAGGTATCGGTGTCGGTAATTAGTTAATGTTCACGCTCATCTCCGATAATTTATTGAGACGGAGCACCACGATACCCCCCTAAGTAATATTTCCCCCTACTTTGTGCGGAGATCAACTCCCGGGAATTGACGGCGGCGAAAAACTCAGCCAAAATATTAATGCCCAGGTTCTATAGTATTGACGTAAAATAAAAAGCAACAAAACGTCTTGATACTATTCAGTTGAACGTATATAAAATCATAGTGAAGAATGATTTAACCGACAAATATATTTTAAGTGCCTATTTTGAAATCTATTTGTGATTTACCAAATACATGCGTCTGTTAAAAGGGTTGGTGTATTTAGCCAATAGCTGGCAATTTTAAAAAATATCTTTACTTAAATTATGACAAGGTTTTGATTTGAATATCCTAATCTCTAATCTTCTATATATATGTATCTCTTTCTCTCTCCATATAATATATATATATATATATATATATATATATATATATAGATATATATATATATATATATATATATATATATATATATATATATATATCATGTATGCTTTCAACTGCACATTCATAAATAAAAGATTATTAATATACGAACTAATAAATAAACGCCTTTTGCCTCAATTGGTTAGTATTACCTTATAGTCCAAAGATGGAAAAAGAAACTTTGGAAACTATATAAGTCTATGTGGAAATCCCACAAAATTTACAGTTCATTCAGTCAATCTGTCACTAATTATGTCATGCCATAACTTTATTATCGTTATATTATTAGTATGTAAACATTTTTTTTAATTAACATTAGTTATGGAGTTAAAGCTCATTGAGATTGCAACATACGAGGAAATACTGTTACGAGCTTGAGGTTCGTGACAATAAAAATTGCCGATAAAATTACCTAAATTAACACTTTAATTCTCTTTACCCAAATTAAAAATTAAAACACTAATAATTAATCACACTAATTCACTTTATTTCGCTCCGAAGCTTCGCTTGTGTCGCCAACTCCAATACTTCCCCGATCGCATCTTGCAGCGCCTATTTATATAAATTAGCAATGAAGCATCCGGAATATTCAAGTAAATGCGCGCAAAGCAACGAGTGTTCGAGTGTAGATTTTCTAGAAACTTAGTTCTTCGGATGGCGCTGTCGGTTGAAAGATTTGTGATGTCATTTTCTGCAAAGCTCCCCTCGCTCTCGTTCCTGACACTAGATGGCGCTAGTTGACTTATTCACGCAACACTGCCCCCTCCTAAGACATGCTCGTCCCGAGCATTATCGGTCCCATAATAACGCGCCAAGCGATCCACATGGACGATCTTAGGAGTCCCTCTTGCGCCTTTCTGTATCCGGTAGGTCACATCGTTGATCCTGGTTACAATCCGGTACGGGCCGTCCCATTTAGCTTGAAGCTTAGGAGATTTCCCTTTGCTGCGGACTGGATTGTGCAACCACACTAATGAACCTTCGTTGAACCCTTTATTGTTCATTTTGCGGTCGTACCGGGTTTTCATTTTCTCAGACATTTGCTGGCCCGATTGTCTGACGTGCTCATAAATGTTATTCATTTTGTTCCGCAAGTCATTTGCATAATCGGTTATACTGCGTGGAGCATCAGGTGGTATCCCGGTGATCAGGTCCGCAGGCAGCCGTAATTCTCTCCCAAAGTTTGCGAAAGCTGGTGTCACTGATGTACTTTCGTGAATAGCGCTTCGATATGACAACAAAAACGTTTGTATGTGCTTGTCCCAATCCCGTTGCCGATTGTCTACAACTTTTGCTAGGTACCTCTTCAATGTCTGATTAAATCGTTCTACCATTCCATCAGATTGCGGGTGATAAGAAGTCGTTCTTGTTTTATGAGTACCCATAACTCGGCAAGTTTCCTGGAATATTTGAGACTCAAAATTCCTTCCTTGATCGCTGTGAATCTCTAAAGGTACTCCAAAACGACAGAAGACTTCATGAACTAGTTTATCTGCAACTGTTGAAGTTTCTTGATTTGGAATGGCGAAGACTTCTGGCCACTTAATGAAGTAATCCATCACAACCATGAAATACTTGTTACCGCTTCCACTCTCCGGAAATGGCCCCGCCACGTCAATGGCTATTCTTTCCCATGGTGCACCAACATTGTACAACTTCAATGCACCTCTTCTACGAGTCTGAGTTCCCTTTACAGCCGCACAACTTGTACATTTGCGACACCAGTCCTCGATATCGTTTCGACAGTGGAACCAGTAAAACCGTTCTCGGATCTTCAGTAGAGTTCGTTTAACTCCCAGATGGCCTCCTGAATAATCATTATGGTACAGCTGTAGAACATCCGGTACTTTAGCTTTAGGGACAACCATTTGCAAATGACAGCTGTCTCCCCGAACACTTTCCCATTTACGGCACAGAACTCCACCCTGAAGCAGCAAGCTGTCCCACTGGGCCCAATAGCTTTTAGTGGTCGAACTCATCGCTGAGACTTCGCTCCACTTGGGCTTGGGAGCACTGGCCTTCATCCATTTCAGAATCGGCTTGATGTCCGGATCTTCCTGCTGTGTACGTTGTAAGCTGTCCTTCCACTCGTTGCTGAGGTGGTCCGCCCTGAGCATCCTCACGGATACCAGTTCCTTACTCTCTTGCCTAGTACAATGTTTGCAATCTTCAGGACAAGGTCTTCTTGACAATGCATCTGCGTTGCCATGAGATTTCCCGCTCCGATGTTCGATCTCAAAGTCATATTCCTGCAGTAGTTCAATCTACCTCGCAACTTGTCCTTCTGGATTTTTAAACTGCAATAGCCAATTTAGTGCAGCATGGTCAGTTCGTAAGGGAAATTTCCGCCCCAGAAGATATATGCTAAAATGCTGCAATGTCTTTACTACTGCCAGCAATTCGCGTCTTGTGACACAATAGTTCCTTTCCGGTTTTGACAATGACTTGCTGAAGTACGCTATCACGACCTCTTGGTCACCATTCCGTTGAGACAACACACCGCCAAGTCCTATATCACTTGCGTCTGTGTCGACTATAAATTCTTTGCTTGCATCAGGGTATCCCAAAATAGGTGTTTTGCACAGACGGTCCTTGAGCTCCTGGAATGCGATATTGCAATTTTCATCCCAGCAGAAATGTCGCTTCTCCTCGGTTAGCTGGTGCAGAGGTTTGGATATATCTGCAAAATTCTTCACAAATCGCCGGTAACAGGAACACAAAACCAAAAATGCTCTAACCTGCGTCTTGTCTTTTGGAACCGGCCAATCTTTGACAGCGGCGATTTTCTCCGGATCCGTACAGATACCTTCTTCCGACACTACATACCTCAAAAAGTTGACTTGCCGTTTGAATAGTGAACATTTCTTCGGACTCAACTTGAGGTTGGCACTCTGAATCTTCATGAGCACGCGTTCCAGGTTTTGAAGGATGTCATCCAACTAGACCAGACAGGCATTGCCAATTAGCCCAGTAAGTACAAGCTCCATCAGCCTTTCAAACGTTGCTGTAGCTTTGCACAACCCAAACGGCATTACTTTGAATTGCCACAGACCCTTTCCCGTCGAGAACGCAGTTTTCTCCTTGTCCTTAGGGTCAATTTCAACTTGCCAGTAGCCACTTTTTACATCCAGCGTGCTAAACCATTTTACTCCTGTAAGCATGTCCAGCATGTCATCAATTCTTGGCAAGGGATAGCTGTCCTTCTTTGTAACGTCGTTCAGACGGCGGTAGTCAACACAAAACCGCATGCTGCCATCCTTCTTCTTTACCGGTACCACGGTTGAACACCATGGACTAGATGAAGGTTCAATAACACCATCCTTCACCATTCCCTCAATCATGGTTTCCACTTCCTTTTTAGGTGCTACCGGCAATCTTCTTGGCCGCTGACGGATAGGCAATTCTTCACCTGTGTTTATTTTGTGTTGAACTAAGCCAGTCTTTCCTATGTAATGTTAGGTAGGATGTCAATGAAAGAGAGCCGTGTTTGTCTACTCAATACTTTAATTATACTGCTCCCATTCTAAACTTAACATAGATATATATTGACGTGGGGCTGCACTACACTACACCTCCCACCGACAAAAAAAATAAAAAAAATTAGGCTATAGATCTATTTTTTTTTCAATCCTGAAAATAAATTCCTAAAATTATTCTAAACAAATTAATATCTTTATTAAAACAATAATCTAAGACATATCTAGGACGTAAAAATGCATAGTCACAGTAGTATAATTGGCATAATCAGGCATAATTATGTATAAAATAAAATTATGTATTGATTTTGCGAAAATTTACAATATTATTTATTCGTATCCATAATAATTTTGTTATTATGCCTATCATTTATCTAATACAACAGTAATAAGATATATAATATTCTCTTAATCTTCATGTTCTTTTATATTTCAATATTTTATTATTTTTCTTTCATATCTTTACTTCATTCTTAGTTAACCATTATTTATTTTCCATACCTAGCACTTTAGCTATTCATTCATACCTAGCACTTTAGCTATTTATTATATATTTGTGTCATTTCTTTCACGTCACTTTCACGGCTCTCGTACATACATGATCAAGAATATGAGCAATATTCCTATTTCATATACAATTCATAATAAGTTATCATTTCCCACATTAAAATTACATTAAAAGTTATTTCGCATTTAATCGTGTCCGAATAACCTTAAAAAAAAAATTAAACGGTGATTAGGTTTTCCAAAGTACGTATACGGAAATGTTTGCGATTACATCGAACTATGACCACACGTTGTGATTCACACCTAATTTTAAGAAAACAACAATATATTATGACATGAATATACGTATTAATTTAACGTTGTTAGAAATATAATGATGTTCATTATAGCGTATACAAATAAAAATTCAAAATATCACTATAACAGTTATGTAACAAAACATTAATTTATTTAAACATTGAGAAGAGCAATTTTAATATCTATAGTCAATGTCAAAGTTTTAACAATGCATTAAAATTATATCGTGTGTAATGATATAATATCATTTTCAAAAGGTATAAGACTTTTATATAGGTATGTTAATAAACATTCATTATTTAAGTAGATAAACTTATTAAGTAGATAAATTTTTTAAGTAGATAAACTACAATCAGATAGTATATATTGTCTCTAACTCCCGTCAAAAGAATCTTTTCTTTGTATTGTTTATCATTCGCTTATTAGCGCGTGACCGTTAGTTGGCAAAATATGATAGTCGTTTAATATTACATGTTTTGTCACACGGCGGTTCTAGTGCAACATAATCATAATAATTAATCATAACAACAGGGATCAAATACAAGTTACAATCTCAGCCGAGTAAGCGGTTTGTGACACTTTTTTTTTAATTTCTAAGTATAATCATGGGAACGTTTTTTCGATTACGTTGTATAATGGTACCTAGTTTTAACCATGCATTCAAATGATATTGTAAATAAAATGAATTTAACTATCCCAATAGTATAATATAGTCTGTACCTCTAAATATAGATTGTTACATTCAATTTAAAATTCATTTAGTAAAAGTATTATCTTTTTTACATAGGTACATTAACTAAAAATCATTAATTAAGTTATTTATAATTTCGAAAACTCATTTTTCATGACATGAAATTTATATAAAAAAAGAAAACACTACTAGGTACACAGCTCAAATTTGTTTTACAAATATTTATTAACATTAAAAATAAACAATTTTATTTCAACCAGATAACATAATTTTAAGTTCCGTTGTCTTTTATAAAGAAAAACGTAAAAAGAATACCATTACATTAATAAATTTATAATAATAGTGTATCGATATACTCTGTACTTTATGAGCAAAATATAAACCAAATATGGTTTAAAATGTACAAATTTTATATAAAAAACATATGATAGAAAATCCAACCAGAATTATTGGAAATGTGAATTAATGTGTCTAAATATGAAAAAAAAATCGTAAATTCATAAACAAAAAAAACAAATGTGGTTAAACAATTACGCGCACAATACATACACACACACAACACATTTTCGCGTAATTGTGTAAATCGATCCCTATAGTTATTAAATGTGTAACTCGTTAGTCGCATTTTAGGATTTGTTAGTCGCATTTTAGGTAGCATTAAAGCAAAATAACTACCTATTTCACTATTAGATTATCATACATTTATCACACTTTTTAATTTGCTCGGGGATCCCCTTATTATCCCGTATTGTCATCAATTAATAGGCCTTTTATCATAATTCTTGTACGTACTTTCTTTTTTTCTTAATATTTTTGACATTTAGCTAGCTCTCTTTCTCTCCATTCGATTATATATATTTATTTATTTATTAGATACTGGGAATCGGAGTATTAATTCATTTCGTTTTTATTTTATTTCGTGATATTTATCACGCGGGTACTTTATAAATATGGGCCCCCCGTTTATTTGGGTATTATATTACATTTTCGTAACATTCATTTCATTTTATTGGTACATAAACTTTTTATCGTAATTATATCAAGGTAAAAGTTTACCTTGGGTTGTGCGCACAACCTTGAGGTCTACGTTTAAGTCATTTTCAAAGGACTCCAACAATTGTCACTGAGGAAAACTAAGTTCGCACCATGATCCAACGAAGGATGTGACCTCAATGTACCATTATTAAGGGTAACAAATTTAAGACTTCTCTGGTCCCTAACAGTACTAATATGTGTAAACTCGTGTACATCACTTGTACTGAAGGTATTGTTCCCTAGTACCCGTTACTTCCGATTTTATCATCCAATCATGGAAACATACCCTGCTCGAGGACTATATGTTATACCAGTGATGGACGTTCCCGTATCTCTCCATTACCTATTTATTAAGGTCATCTTTTTTTTATTCTTTTTATAAATCTTTGTCTGTCTCGGTAACTTTTATATTCTCTCAATCTCATTCCATCTCCTTTCAATTAAGCATATCGGTTTATTAACATAACCAGAGTTTGGGCCCTAAACATTGGCTAAGATAATATCCGATAGCCTAATTCCTTCATTCCAACAACTAGCAAAATTTTGATATTAAAATTGGATAGTTTCTAATAATTTATCTAAAAATCACATAAATCATTCCACATATACAACATATATTACAACATTTAAAATCCATACTATTATATTCCTTTCTTTGCCGTAGCCTGTCTTCAACTTTCACACATCCATATCAAAATCTCAACATTCTTCAAGAACATTAACACAGCCACAATTATTCGTTGGTTGATCTAGCCGATTACTAATAGTCAAGCTAATATTTTACTGTTCTTTTCAAATATAAACACCATCCCAACATATTTGAACACAACCTTAGTGTCATCACGTCTATCAATACTACCATTCTCATACATCATATATCATATCATTTCCTTTCTATAATTTAACTTAACCCTTTTTTTCTATCCTTTCTTTTACTCTTTTATGCAAACAGTTTTTACTTTTAAGGCACAAACAATTGTTTTTTCCATATCACATAAGCCATATGTTTTGATATCATTAATCCTATTTCGTTTTTTTTTGTTATATAAGTTGTTTAATATTTGTCCATAAGTCATTAGAGCCCTTACCTAAATTCAATAATAAATTTATCTCAAAAAAAAAAGTATCGAACTACTATACAGTTTTGTATTACAAAATAATAGTTTATTTTATCAAGTCTTTTTTATCAATTGAATACTGGATTTTAATCGCAGATAAAGTAAATGAAAAAGTATAAAGTCAATATTTTGAAGGCAAGTCAGGAGACAACAGTAGTGTATATTAATGCATCATTCTGTATCAACTACGTGTAATATTCCGATGCCTTATATGCAAAAGATCACGTCAGCATTGTTTAGAATTTGATGCGCAATGTTAATACAAAGAAAACATGATATTACATTTCGATGAATTCTTAAACAATATCTGTATAAAATGTTGCAATTTTTATTATTAATAAAACATATCAGTTAATATTCTTTTGAGTTATTAAGTTAAGCTGCGTTTAAAATTAATATTATTCATCGATCAATTTATATTCTACAAAATTTATTCATAATTTGTCTTTTATCTGATAGCAATAAAATAAAGTTCCTCTTTTTCATTCGTTATGTTAAATATTTTAGAACCAAATAGATAATTAAAGTAATAACGCTAAAATAATAAGGATATGAATATACAAATAGCACTTGCTTTCTATTGAGAGTGTTCCATCTATTAAATGAACAAAATGAGTTAAAAAATGAAAAATGGTAAAAATACATGATTGGTGACTAAAGTTATTATATTTTTAATTTTATGAAATTAGAATTTTATAAGATATAAATACTTAAAATCACTCACCTTAAAATATAATCATATAATTTGCATTTTATACAGTAATTATTTTGTAGATACATCAAGCATATTTTTTACATTACAGTCTCTATAATTTTTTTTTGTTTCTTGAAAATAAAATACTTCCTGTTTTCTAGTACGTAATATGGAGTACACGAAAAATTCAGTCCTCCTAAAAACTGGCCACTCGATTAAATTCATGATAATTTAAAATAAAAATATCTTCTTTTTGTTTCGCTTGTTTGTTACGAGTTTTTGAAAATTGTCTATATATCTTGATAGTGTAAAATGTCCTATGTGAACACCATTGCGTACTTCAATTTAGATCTTCTCAACCAATATTCTTCTTATCTGGAGTGAAAAAGTTATTTCTCTCATCTTCTTTTCTCCTTTTTGATGCCTCTTTGCCTTTTGGTTTTATACTTCTTATGTTTTAATTTTATTTTATAAATATTTATTCACAATGATATTACTTTTTGATGGCTGGCTCTACACGACTTTTTAATTAATTTTCTCAATCCGGGAATGTGTCATAACGTTTAGTTTAACAATTTTTTACGTATTTGTTATAACTTTATTATCGGTGGCCAGCCGGTGCACGCGGCGAGCGGAGTCGCGCGCGCACCGACTGGCAGGGTCGCCATGTAATGTTAGGTAGGATGTCAATGAAAGAGAGCCGTGTTTATCTACTCAATACTTTAATTATACTGCTCCCATTCTAAACTTAACATAGATATATATTGACGTGGGGCTGCACTACACTACACCTATATCAGCATCGTTTGATGAGAATACATCGGCATACTTGAGTAACAACTTCTTCGCCTTGACCAATTCGTTCGGGGAGAGAACGCTGCGACGGTCTTCTAAAAGTGTGCTCACTCTCGTTTGTGCATCCTTGCTGGGGGTCCCAGTCGATAGATATTGGCACCGACGTAACCAATCCACTTCCTCACAAGTAGCAACCAGTGTGCCTTTTTCTATAATCTATTCCTGGCCACAAAGGTTCAGCACACGTACTCCTGAGATGTCAGTGGTCCTGACCAAGGTTCGAGCTACTTTCCATGGAAGGTCATTGTTTACCCTTTCCACAAGTACACAACGGTGAGCTTGCCCAGCGTTTCGAGGAAGACTAACCGGAACAATCGTTTCCGATCTCGGCGGAAGAACAATCTTCTTAATGCTGTACACGTTCCCTGGTAACGCGCCTTCCATAAAAAGTTCCTCCTGTCCACATTTCAAAACACCTTGCTTAACGTCGATCTCACGACAATTATTCCTCATAAAGTCTAGGCCTAGGATGCAGTCGTCCATTATATCAGCCACGATGACATTATGCAGGTAGATCACGTTGCCTAGCTTCAACTCCATCTCCTTCTCTCCACGGACGGGTATACGCTGACCGGTGGCTGTTACCAAATTAATGCGTTCTCGGTTGTATGCGGAGTCCCCAAGGAACTGACTTATAAGTAGGGAACTAACAACCGTACGAGAGGCTCCAGTGTCTATGGTCAGTTTACACGGCATTCCGTTGACCTCGCCCTTGATGATTAGACTGTTCCCATCATGGGTTTGTGAGATCGAGATCCTTGGGGCTCTTTTAACATCAGCCAGCACCCGCCCCGCAGTTCTGGCTTTTACTCGTTTCCCTGCTGCTGCTGGGCGGTGCTGTTGGCCACACTACCCTCCTGAGATCGTTCACCTTCCCTTTCTAGGGTTCGCTTAGGGCAGCTGGATCGAAGATGGCCCTTTTCCCCACAGCCATAGCACCTTGGGCTGTATCCTTTGTTGCGGTCGCGAACTGTAGCTGCTGCAACCTCCCTGACGCGATGGGAACGATGATCCTGCCGCACGGCTTCCACTTCCAGTGCATGGGCCAAGGCGTCCTTAAGCGTCTCGTGATGCCCGAGCCTCACAGCAGCTCTGACTTCCAGGTCGCGGATGCCGTCGATGAATGTCTGCACCAGGTTCCCTTCAATGAGCGCAGGTACAGACCGGTATACTTTTCGCACCAGCTTCTCCACTTCTAGAGCCCACTGCTGCAGGTTTTCGTTGATGCGCTGCACACGATCTTTAAGCTGCGCACGAAAGACGTGTTCCAGGTGAGCGTCGCCATATCTCGCCTCCAATGCCTCAAGGAGTTGCTCATAAGTCACTTCCTCACCGAGAGCTTCCAGAACTGTTAAGGCCTGGTCGCGCAGGCCTAGTGTGAGAGCAGTCATGGCCCGACTTTTATTCCAGCCGTTCGCCTTCATAACAGCCTCGAACTGGATCTTGTAGGCTGACCAGGAAGAGGTACCGTCAAACGGCGGCACTTTGAATCCACGTAGCGATGGTGTTGTAGCTACTACGGGAGCTGTTGTTCCATCCCCCAGTTTGAGGTCGTCCAGCGTTTTCTTTACGTCAGCTATTACGTTGTCAACCCGATTGTTTACTTGGTCGATTCGGGTTTCGGCCTCCGACAGGCGGTTGTCATGTTGAGCAACCTTATCCTTCACCTCCCGTATCTCTTTTCCGAAGATAGCATGAATGTCCTTCATGAGGAGCATCTGCTCTTCCTTATCGCGTTGTAGTTGCTCTTCTAAACGACGGGCCTGTTCCTCCTGCCGGCGGGCCTGTTCCTCTTGTCCGCTCTGCAGCTGCTCTTTCAACTGACGGGCCTGCTCCTCCTGTCGGCGAGCTTGCTCCTCCTGTCGGCGAGCCTGCTCCTCCTGTCGGCGAGCCTGCTCCTGCAGCATTACCATCAGAGCACCTAAGTCAGGTGCTGCAGATGTAGGAGCTACCGACGGACCTGCAGCCGGTAGCTGGCCCTCCGACGTCTGCGGCGTTGCACCACCAAATCTTCGTTGGTCCGTCTCCTGCTGGCGTTGACTTCGGGTACGGACACCCTCCGTTTCCTCCTTAGGTAAAATCGGCATGATTTTATCCCACTTCTGACACCAATTGTTACGAGCTTGAGGTTCGTGACAATAAAAATTGCCAATAAAATTACCTAAAATAACACTTTAATTCTCTTTACACAAATTAAAACTTAAAACACTAATATATAATCACACTAATTCACTTATTTCGCTCCGAAGCTTCGCTTGTGTCGCCAACTCAAATACTTCCCCGATCGCATCTTGCAGCGCCTATTTATATAAATTAGCAATGAAGCATCCGGAATACTCAAGTAAATGCGCGCAAAGCGACGAGTGTTCGAGTGTAGATTTTCTAGAAACTTAGTTCTTCGGATGGCGCTGTCGGTTGAAAGATTTGTGATGTCATTTTCTGCATAGCTCCCCCCGCTCTCGTTCCTGACACTAGATGGCGCTAGTTGACTTATTCACGCAACAATACATTATGTAGTTTGTGGTCTGAGCAGTAAGTCTGTCATATCTGTTGGCACTTAGTATGTACTGCTAGGTACAATTTTAAATCCGTAACATGTATATTTAAATTTGTAACATATATATTTAAATCCGTAACATATACAACACGTAACATAATTAATGCACTTTGAGAAAGTAGTTTGTTCAGAATCGTTTACTGAATCGATTCCTGTCATTTTTAATATAGGTAATTTTTTATCCCAAAAATAATTAAAACTACGTAAATTACAGTCACACTAAATCTGTATAATCAAACTAAACTGAAATGGACCGTAACTTAAGGCAATAAGACTTTTTAGAGTGCAGTTTTATTTGTATTTTTACTTATTCTGTCATTCAATAAAAATAAAGAAAAATGAACTGTATTTCAAGCACGTTAAAGTCTTTGCGTTCGTGGATTTGTACTGTGACCACAACATTCTTCCGGAAATAGTATTGATTATAATAGTATTAATTTCATAAATAATCAGGGCATAAAATGTTTAACTAGAAATTCATTCTATGTATTACGATTATAATATAATATACTAATTGGGGTGTCTGAGGGTGTGCGTTAATTACGTTACATATTGTATATTTAAATATATAGCATATATATTTAAATCCGTAACATACATATATAAGAATCTGCAACATGTATATTTAAATCTGTAACATTTAAAGAAAATATTGTCACATATATTACAATAAATTTATTAAAAAAAAAACCTTTTTCACTTACCGTGACTTGTGGATAAGTGAAACATATCAAGCTGGAGGCTACAAAAGTAATAAGAAGCAAAATATGCAGTAACATTAAAAAGAACATTTTAACTTTAGAGAATTGTAACTTGAAAAAATAAAAGTACTAAGATCATTTCATCCCGCTAGTTAAAAGTTGAGCTTCAATAGTCTCACCGGCGGATTAATCAGGGATTGTTTCATTCGCGCTTTGCGGTGAAAAATTGTCGCCATCAGCCGACTCGGCATCTCTTCTGTTATAACTCGATGATGCATCGCCTACTGAGTTTGTAACATTTTTTATTTTAATATCTTATATTTTTAAAAAGTATTCGTTAAATATCGTTGTATTTTTACCGGCAATGAAATATGGTTAGTGTATTCTTTTAGACTATTTTGATATGAAAATAACAGATTGGTTTTCAGAACGGTTTTTTTTAAACTAAAAGGACAAACGAACTTAGGACCCACCTGATGATGGAACAAAGAAGGCAACGAATGTGTTGTCACCTCTGAGGACTATGAACTATGAAGAATATACATCATGTGATTATACTCGCTCTTTATACTCTTCAAACTGTAACACACCAGTGCATGTAATGCTGTTTGCCGGCGGAAATAGGTAAGCAGACGAACTCCTGGCAGGAAAGGAATATCACTTAGTAATTCGTGGACGTTGATCGGGATAGTGGAGCAAGGTATTGGAAGAGATTTAGAAACATTGTGGATTCTTTGGCTATACGTTGAAGATAAATAAAGGCATCTATTTATTATAGGTTACCTTAATCATGGCGTGTGCTCGTTTGTCACGGAAATCATCATAACCTTTATAAGTCCATTGCTGACTTATAGAGGTTATGACACCTTTTCACAAATCCGCCTGTAGGTTTATAATGCGGCGGATTGGCAAGCGCAGTACGCAGTGGGAATTAAAGAATTTCAAGTATCCACTTTATTGTAATTATAAATTATAACGCTTTTGACATCTTAAAAACTAATATATGATTTGTTTCACTTTTATATGCCAATAGTATCGGACATTTACACCGTATTACTGTACTTTGTTAGTCAAATCGGTTGAGCTCCTTGATGTCTGGCTCGTCTCCGGTATATCTATACGTAATCTATATATAATAAAAAACCGCCAATACGGTTTTCGCCGTGGTCGGTCAGCTGGTGATCTTCTGGTCTACCTCACTCACGGATGGGCGAAGGCAGTAGAGTTCAAGGGGGAGGCATTGGCCGTTAGTTTGGACATTGCGAAGGCCTTCGATCGGGTTTGGCACAAAGCGCTTCTTTCGAAGCTCCCTTCCTATGGGCTTCCCGAGAAACTGTGCGATTGGATCACCAGCTTTCTTGCAGATCGGAGCATCAAGGTCGTTGTAGACGGTGCAAGCTCCGATTGCAAGCCTATTAATGCTGGTGTTCCACAGGGCTGCGTGCTATCGCCAACGCTGTTTCTTCTGCATATCAATGATATGTTGCATACCCGTAACATTCATTGCTATGCAGATGACAGCACTGGTGATGCTCTTTACACCGGCCGAGCCAATATTTCTCGGGAAAACGTCTCCGAGTGCCGGGACAAACTTATGTCTGAAGTCGAGTCTTTGCTGAACAGAGTCTCGGATTGGGGACGACTAAATCTAGTCCAGTTTAACCCCCAGAAGACACAAGTTTGCGCGTTAACCGCTAAAAAGAACCCCTTTGTCGTATCCCCTCAGTTTCAAGGCACTCCCCTTGTTGCCTCAGCCAGTATCGGAATCCTAGGCGTCGACATATCGAGTGACGTGCAGTTTCGTGGTCACTTGGAAGGGAAGGCCAAATTGGCCTCTAAAAAGCTTGGCGTGCTCAGCAGAGCGGGACAGTATTTCATGCCGGCACACCGCCTGCAACTTTACAAGGCGCAGGTTCGGCCGCACATGGAATACTGTTCCCATCTCAGGGCTGGGGCTCCCCAGTACCAGCTCCTTCCACTTGACCGCATCCAGCGCAGAGCGGCTCGAATCGTCGACGACCGAGTGCTTTTCGATCGGCTCGATTCACTGGCGCTGCGAAGAGATGTTGCATCTCTTTGCGTATTTTATCGCATCTATCACGGGGAGTGCTCTGAGGAATTGTTCGGATTAATCCCAGCCGCCAAATTTCGTGAACGCACTACACGGCAAACGTCCCGATACCATCCACACAATCTGGATGCTTGGCGGTCCACCACTGTACGTTTCACAAGGAGTTTTCTTCCACGTACAACCTTTCTGTGGAATAGTTTACCACCGGCGATTTTTCCGGACCGATACGACCTGGGGACCTTCAAGAAAAGAGCTTACTCTACTAACAATGTATAGAAAAATCGACATCCTTGGATTTGGTTCTAATATTAAATGAAGGTTTTGTATGTTAAATTGTTATACAATACATTTTTATTTTGAAATTTGAACGAATAGTTTTGAATAAATTATCAAAATAAGACATTACATGAACACACTCTACATAGGTATATTTTGACACATTTTCCAATTATATGACTCTATGTTATTTATCTTTATTATCGTAATCGTCTTGTATTTTTATTATTTAATACTTTTTTAATATTTCAAATATATTTTTAGTAAATTCAATAAATTTTTACATTTACATCACTAGCATTTTAATTCCAAAGTAATAATTATGTTTAAAATATTACTTTCTTTGAAATTTTAGACGACGAACTTTATTATTACTATTATATTTTTTTGTGTTTATACAGTTTTCTCATCTGGGTGGGTATAAATATATATAGTTATTAATAAAATAAATAATATGTTTTTATGTATTGTATTTTTATTAATTATAATTTTATTTATTATTACGTATATATTTATTTATTATTAACTGTGGCCACCTAGTGTTTCAGGAAAGGTCAGTTAGCTTTATCAGCAATGGTTACTAGGACACTGTTAGAGGTGGTCCGTACTCTGCCAAGCAGGGTTGCCATGAGTTTTCGCCTTATGGCATAAAGTCATGAGTCCGCTCTCGCGCAAAAAATAAGAGACGCGCTACTATAACAGAGCAACGCCAACACTGCCCTGAAGGCTACCATACCTACTTTACCTGGAGAACATTTTAGACTTTTTAATGAAGTTAATCCATAAGCTTCTGGTGTAAAATAGTAGACAATATGCGCGGTTTTAACAGGCAACATACAGCAAACCTGCGAGCCAACATGTTGCATCTAAATGCCGATCTACTCTGTTCTCGTTCTACGTCCAGATTAACTTTTATTTCACTAGTAGTTACTCGTATGTGGCTCAAATACTGAAACTAGCTTACATTCTTCTTTACTTTTTCCTGCCAGTTAAATAGGTGGTACACTTGTAGGCTTCTTACTTCCAGAAAAGAACACCAAGTATAGTTTTAGTAAGAGACTGTACTCGTAGTTTCCCACATATAATTGCATGTCGATTGCTGAGTCCATCGCGGTAAATTCACTGCGATGGACTAAGCGGCGATATATCCTTAAAATTATTTCTAAACGAGTTCGCGATTTGTTTGGGGTCGTTTATTTCATTAGCACTCACATAGTATAATATGTCAATTATCTATTTTTTATTACCTTTTACTTAAAATTACTAAATGGATTATTCGAGTTGCGTATAATATTTTTTTAAGTGGTGTCATTATCCAAAGCTGCGTGTTCAATATAGGATGCTGTTGAGGCTGCCGTGGTGCTGTAGTGCCTCTAAAATGTTCGCAGACGCACACACTAATGACTTTTTCGCCATAATGCGTAGCAAAGCAGCGTCTCTCCTGCAGCGCTTACGTACCAGCAACAACGGCATCCTAAGGGTAATTGCTGCCAGGCCCGACTGCCCCATACTGCACCACTGTATGACGGTAGCTATTGGGCGAAAATAATAATTTGTACACATAATTCACAGTAACTAACAATACTAACTTAGAAGTTAAGGAAAATTGTTACTAACATACTAACAATCTATGGATGTTCCTTACGTCTGAAATAAACACCTATTATAATTAGGTATTATTATTTCATGGAAATATCAATACATATTGTAGGTAGATAAGGTTAAGAAGATTAAATGCAAGTTATTTTTATACACAAACATTTGCATCAGTTCTATACATATATCGATATAATATATCTTCTTGACTGCTTTCCGTAATTTTTGCCATAATAAGTTCAGGTTTCACTCCACGCGCCGTGATTGGCTCTATTCCCAGAGGGACTGAACTTCGTCAGCAAATGAACTGTGAGCTAACACCATAATAATTTATAAGACATACAGCGTTATTTATTGTAGACCTTACAATATTCGATTGAAAGAAGTTATTTCACATTATGGTATTACAAACCTTACATAATAAAGCTGCATAATATTTTTTAACATTCATTATTATAGAAATTTAAATATAACAATGTAAATATAATACAGAAGCGTAAAATAGAAGTGAATATATTTTTTTAAATGAATGAAGAAGGCGAGTATGTAAATATTTATTTTTTGCATGGTATTTTATCGTGCCTGGGTTTTCTATTAAATCTAAACGCATTGGTTAATAAAATTTCGTGATATCAGAATTGGAAAAACTTAAAAATTATCATAGCGTAGCAATTTTAAAATGCGCTATTTGAAATACAGATGCATGTTCACCTCTCAGAACTTAGATGGAATGCCTTGTTGTCAGTATGAAGTCCGGTTCGTATCACTCACCAAACGAAAATCACTATAAGCATTATACTGTTTTGATGTTTACTTTACAAAGTTTGGCAAAATATAAACAGAACATATCAGTCTTCCGGTTACAGGTACGCTATAGAAATAAATAAGTAGAACGCAGTACAGGCAGCGTGAAGAAGATATATTGTGTGGCGAGGGAATACAATTCCGGGTAGCAGAGGTCGTTCCCGTTAGTATAAATGTAAGTAAATTTGAATAAAACATAGTCGGGGCTTGCCACGCTTCTTGGTTCGTCTTTTTTGAAATTCACTTGTTTCGTTAGTTTTATTTGCACGTAAATTATTTTGTTATTTTTATTTCAGAAACATGCAATTCGGTTCTGTGTGCATATACAGATATAAGAATGAAATAACGGAATGACGACAGTGTAATTTTTAAGATTGGTTACATGTAGTTAAGTGATGTAAGATAAATGAGTATGTGGTAAAAAAAAGAATATAGTTAGGTACTCTCTTTTTATAAGACGGTGAACAACGAATGACGCAGAGTTACAGTGTTATCAAGTCGCTATTGAGAAATTTAAATTTATTCTTTTTCTTCTTAAGGTGCCGTCTCCTTGCGAAGGTTGGCAATCATTAGGGCGATTTCAACTTTTGAGACCGCTGCTCTAAACAGTGATCTTGTGCTCTTCCCGAACCACGGGCGCAAGTTCTTCAGCCACGATATCCTTCTGCGGCCAGGCCTCCTTCTGCTTGCCACTTTCCCCTGAATGATAAGTTGAAGGAGTTCATATTTTTTTGGTGTTACGCATCACGTGCCCAAAATATTCCAATTTCCTCCTCTTTATGGTTGTAAGTATCTCTGTGACCTTCCCCATTTTGTGTTAGATTTTATTTTGTTTGATTTTTGTTCTAATGGTTATCTACAACTGAGGCTTTAACATTAGCGCTGTAAATATAATCAAACCTTGCACGGTTCATTTTTATTAGAGCCCTTCACAAGTCCACTAAAGGCGCCCCGCGCCATGGTATGCCATAAAACATGGTCCTTGTCCACTTGCCTCTATGACTCACGATCCATTTTTCTTATTGTGTACTCTTATAATGTTCGAGTGTAACTATATCTTCGTTTTGCACGACTCATAACGCGAAGCGTTTGAGATGGTGCTTTTGTTTATTATATCAATGCTTAAAACAGGATAGACCCATGCTCAAGCGTTGACTTTTACGGGCTGATAAAGACAAAGAAAAAGATGTAAGTCCTGTCACTTAGCCGTCAGCCACTGCTGAGTTAATTGATGATGATGAGATGATACTACGTTAAGAGGGACACACGTGTCGTATTATCGACAGTGGTGTGTATTTTCTAGTCAGTGGTGTTGGGAGAAGTGTGATGGGATTAGCGGTGACGGGGATAATGCACGCAATTGGGACGAGAGGTGCTCTTCAAACTAGGTAAGACGCGTTATTTATATTTTTAAATGCGCGGATCTTAGCTAATTCATTTTTAATAATAATAATAATAATAATAATAATAATTTATTAAACTTCAACGTGTAGTACATATAGAAAAGAAAATCTTAAATTTTAATATTCGGTAACACTACACTAGATTAAATCTAAGTAGATTTAGTCTCCTGCGAACCATACATAACTTGATTATTAAAAACAGTGCGTGATCACTTTATCTTTATCTGCATGGGCTCTTGTCACGGATTTACGTATATTAGAACGGTACAGAACGGTATGCATTACATTTATGAGTTTTACAATTTTTTTTTAGTTTTGCCATGAGAAGCATTTAAGTAAATGTTCAATTAAGGTACCTTTAACATAGTTTAACTTATATATAGTTATATATAGTTTAACATTTCAATTAATGGCCAATTTTTGAGCAACATTAGGTACACAGACGACACGATATTAATCGCCGATAGTCTTGTGGGTCTTCAAAGGTTAGTAGATTCAGTGGCTTCCGTTAATGTTGAATACGGTATTAACATCAATACCAATAAGACAAAGTACATGGTAATAAGCAGAACACCTGAGCTTATCACGTCTTTATCCCGAAATGGACAGAGTCTTGAACGGTTGACGAAACAGGAGATCACAGCCTCGAAATACGATGCAGAATAGAGCAGGCATGCAACGACTTTTCCAGAATGAAAAAAGTTCTTTGTGACCGGAACCTAAATATTTCTCTTCGAACACGCATAGCGCGGTGCTATGTCTTTTCTGCACTTCTCTATGGTGTAGAAGCTTGGACGCTGACAGAAGCCATGTCTAAAAAACTGGAAGCGTTCGATATGTGGGTGTACAGACGTATGCTAAAAATTTCTTGGAGAGACCGCATACTAAACACCACCGTGACTCCAAACCAACCAACCAACACCACTGACTAGAAAATACACACCACTGTCGATAATACGACACGTGTGTCCCTCTTAACGTAGTATCATCTCATCATCATCAATTAACTCAGCAGTGGCTGACGGCTAAGTGACAGGACTTACATCTTTTTCTTTGTCTTTATCAGCCCGTAAAAGTCAACGCTTGAGCATGGGTCTATCCTGTTTTAAGCATTGATATAATAAACAAAAGCACCATCTCAAACGCTTCGCGTTATGAGTCGTGCAAAACGAAGATATAGTTACACTCGAACATTATAAGAGTACATAATAAGAAAAATGGATCGTGAGTGATAGGGGCAAGTGGACAAGGACCATGTTTTATGGCATACCATGGCGCGGGGCGCCTTTAGTGGACTTGTGAAGGGCTCTAATAAAAATGAACCGTGCAAGGTTTGATTATATTTACAGCGCTAATGTTAAGGCCTCAGTTGTAGATAAGCATTAGAAAAAAAATCAAACAAAATAAAATCTAACACAATATAAGCCTTTTTTTTCTGTCCATACCACCACACCTACATCGTACCTATATTAAGTTGACAATGTTAAATTTAAAACGGAAGGGGTTAAGTGTAAGTAGATAACCCCTTCAGTTTTAAATCCACCTCAACGTAAAGATCTGCAGTACTCAATCTTAATTAACATTATTTATTTCTTGTGCGTGTTACATACTTTTTCCTTAATTTAATTGAAAAATACGATGAACACTGAGTTTGTAGTTTACACAAACTTTTATATCGATATCAATCTTTTTTTTATATCGATATCAGTCGTTTTTTATATCGATATCAGTCGTTTTTATATCGATATATAATTTACTAAAACCAATCATTTTTTATATCGATATCAGTCGTTTTTTCACTATTATAAGCCAGTGCTTGGTTTTCTAAGTACTGATTCAGTCGAAGATGGTTAAATGCACTACTTAGCTTAACAAAAACCTATTCATTCTTGCCTTGACATTATAATCGGATAGAAAGACAGATGCTGAGAGTTTATTTCATTACTTTGCTGTTTAGTTAGAATACGTTAGGATTTATACGTGGCAGAGCCATGCTGCAGTTATATTAATAGTATAGTTGTAGTACGAATGGGTCGGCTCGACCGGGAAGGACCACGCTCTCACAGAATACTAGCGTAAAATAGTAGCTTAATGCTGCTTTTCGTATGGTGAGTGTAGAGAACCGGAGACACTTTTTACTAGAAACGAGGCACTCCATCTTAATCCTTACGGGTGACAACGCATCTGCATTTCGATTTGCAATCAAGGATAGCTGTAGATGTCTATGGGTCGCAGCAACCACTTAGCATCAGGTGCACTGTGCTCATCACCCTATCCTATAAAAAAAAACTAATTTTAAATCTTATAATACTTTATGATTTTAAAAATATTCTTTTTAAACAATTTATTGTAATTTAGATAACTTTTAAACAAAATTTACATAATATTGTAGATTTATTGTACATGAGCGTCACGTCTGTATTCTCCGTGTGGTTTGGCAGAGTCCAAAGTGCAGCGAGATTTTCAGATCACTTTTAGCCATAAAATAAGGATTGAGATGAAAAATTGTGGATTTGTGATGGGGGCTAGCCCATCACAAACCCAATTTGTCAATAATCGCCTGTTACGACATGCTGGGCATGTAACATAGTTCGTACGTTCTTTTTTGTTATAAGTCCCTTCTAATAATTTAGACACATACGGAATTAGAAATAACTTTAAAAAATTAATTGAACGAAATATTGGTTTTGTTTATAATAAAATAAAATATTTTTTTGAATAAAATGTTAAAATATTAATGGGAAATAAAATAACTTGTATTATAAGTGTTTAAAACTCAGAAGGGAAACTGTTGTCAGTCCACTGCTCATTATAAAGCGTGTTCCGTCCTCCAAAGGGAAAGTTTGACGATTCATTGCCGTCTACCCAAAAGGGTGTTGAAACAAATGTGATATGTTTATGGGATTTTCATGTTATGCTAATGCGGCTATATTAAGGTAACTTGTTAAATGAGTTTTTGAAATTTCGTCTAGAAAAGTCTAAATATGGAAATTGATACTGTTTCGCATAAATCGTATTCACCATGTGTATAGAATGATTCTAGTAATATATAAGTTACTGTCTATATAATGATAAATTATACTAACAACACCAAAAAAACATCGATTGTATAAGGCAAGTATATTGGTTTTGTCTAAATAAAAGAGTAAGTACAACAATAGCCTATATTAATTACTATTTCAAATTTAATTTTTATGATTGAAGAAATTGTTAGTGAAAATTTATTTATTTAATTATGCTTTATTTGCACACTGAGTACAAAAAGGCGGACTTAATGCAACAAGGCATTCTCTGACAGTCTACCTCCAGGCTAAGCAGATAAGATATTGTGGGTGCAAAGTGCAACTGAGTTAAAATATCTTTAAGTAGACATACACATTACATATTGCATTACATGTTGTAAACATAATTATACATACATATTATTATATAGATATACGTACAAGATATATAAATATATACATATATATGCTTAATGCCGCCCTAATATGCTATATATATATATATATATATATATATATATATATATATATATATATAGTACATACAAAATTAAATATAGCTGTTTCTGATTCAAACACCTATAAAATATTTGAAATAAAAACAGGAAAAGGGAACGGTTAGAATTTAAGGATATAAAAAATGTTAATCGACAAACTACTCCTGCAACGCCAGAAAATGATTCCATAGCAAGCGTTTGAACGATGCCTTGCTCGTGGCTGCACGTACACTGCTCGGTAGCTCGTTCCACAATCTTCCCGCATGAGACGTAAAAGATTTACACAAGAAGCTAGTGTGACAGAGGGAGACATGGATATTAGACTTTTCCGCAGAACGGAGACAACGATTATGAGAATCATCCTGATACTGAAATTTACATTTAGATATACAGAGACAGACGGATCGTGTAAAACTGAAAATAATGTGCACAGTATTCTGAAATATCTGCGATAGCGGAGAGGTAGCGATTTAAGCTGAGAACGATAAGAGGAGATGTGATCGTACTTACGTAAACCGAAAATGAAGCGTATACAATTATTAAGAAGTCGATTCAGTTTGTTTAGAAGTTCTTGAGAGGCATCAGCATAACAAACATCTACATAATCTAAAATAGGCAACACTAGAGTCTGTATTAGCATCACTTTAGTCCCTATCGGTAAAAAATTCTTGAGACGATACAGATAACGCAGAGCGTGAGTGACCTTTTTTCTCACTTCATATATATGCGGTCACCAATTGTCAATAACTAAGCCAAGATCAGTTGAGTAAGGAATAGTAACATTATAAAAAATTATAGGAGGTAGAACCTTCATATCAATTTTAGGTAATCTACGAGAACTACCAACCACAATAGCCTGATATTTTGATGGATTTACCCTAATACCAAATCTGTCTGACCAATAATAAATACTGTTAAGGTCGCAGTTAAGCTTCTTAATCACATCATCGACACCTGCCACCTCAGTTTGAGCATAAATTTGTAAGTCATCAGCATACAGATGGTACGAACAGCGAATGTGGGATGTAATGAGATTTATAAAGACTGAGAACAGGAGAGGAGAGAGAATTCCGCCTTGAAAGTTTAATCAAAAGGAATTTATAAAGAAATATTATTTTAATTATAATACATTTAACTATTACATACCAATATTTCGTCCGTATGAGGACGCTCAAAGTCGCTCAGCGAGCTATGGAGAGGGCTACGCTCGGAGTTTCTCTGCGTGATAAACTTAGAAATGAGGATATCCGCAGTAGAACCAAAGTGACCGACATAGCCCAACGGATTAGTAAGCTGGAGTGACAATGGGCCGGCCATATAGCACGAAGAACCGACAACCATTGGGGAAAAAAGGTTCTCGAGTGACAGCCTCGTACCGGTAGACGAAGTGTAGGGCGACCCCCCACTAGATGGAGTGACCTGGTAAGACATGCAGGAAGTCGATGGATGCAGGTGGCTCAGGACCGTGCTTTGTGGCATACCTTGGGGGAGGCCTATGTTCAGCAGTGGACTTGTAAAGGGCTGTAATGATGATGATGACATTTAACTAAAATAAATAAACAGAAAACGTTAAGGAATAGATTTACAAATATTTTTTAAAATATTATAATGGCAAACTTATTGTTACATATTAAGAATTATTTTTGTTTTTACCCGACTTTAAAAGAGGATTTATTCCGACGATTTATTTAAACGGAATTATTCGAAACGTAATAATTCGACTGTATTGTGAATATCCATAATTTCTCTTATTCTTTACAACTTTCTATTAATTCATTAAGATAATTGAAATCGATTTTCATTTTTAAAGTAATCTCTTGTTATTCTAGTTAATCTTTAACAGGAGCTAAGACCACATTGATATATGTACCTACAAATTGTCGTGATTGTTGCAACAAAGAACTTTTTCTTAAAAAAAAATCCATGATCATACCATTTTTCGGGCAAGAGTTGTGCACCTGAATTTAACATTCAATACTTATACTAAATATTTGCTCAACCAAAAATTAATTTTATGGTATCAAACGAGTTATAAAAGATTAATGTTTAAAAAATTATTTTCATATCACTTAAATCTTACTTACATGTCTTTCTTACGTGTTCAATTTCCTATCAGTGGTATAAAATATAAGGTTACACTAAAAAAATGATATACTGCAGAAACGCCACCGAATTTATAATTTAACTTCAAAATAGCTCATGCTTATACAACAATAGTCGCGATTCGCGAACGTCAATCACAACAATCAACCGCAACAGACAGCAAAGTGAATTACGTCGCAGTCCGTGACCGCCCTTCTAAAGCTAAACTAAGCTAAACGCTAACCCGATCAGGCATAATTTGTGACCAATTAGAATAATGGTCCACCAACATTGATGTATGCATGGCATGCGTAGAACAGAGTAAATGTTGAGTAGTTTAAATTTGTTATGTCTACATTTTTTGAAAACGATTTCTGCTAAAAAACTGCTACTCTTTCTAATTGTGGTTAGAAATTAAGCTATTTAAAATCATGTGCATACATAACCATTGCCACAAACTGCTGATTAACAAAGGAGGATCTGGCGACAGATTGTTTGCGGAAAATTCATAAAAATTGCTGATCACAAATAGCACAGACTGGTGAATATTACCAGTGCATGGATATTAGCTTGGTGCTGACGTGCAAACGCCTGCTAGAGTATTTAGCATGGGTAACTCGTTGAAGGAATGTATATCAGCTAATAGACCCATATCCGTCGGCATAAAAGTCAAAAAATGATTTTGGAAGGAGAGAAAGCTATAATATAGTCTGCGAGTCAGCAACAGATTTTTTTTTTTTTTTTTTTTTTTTTTTTTTTTTATAGAAGAGGGGGCAAACGAGCATGCGGCTCACCTGATGTTAAGTGACTACCGCCGCCCATGATCAACCGCAACACCAGGAGAATTGCGGGTGCGTTGCCGGCCCTTTAGAAAGGAGTAAGCTCTTTTCTTAAAGGTCCCCAGGTCGTATCGGTCCGGAAAAATCGCCGGTGATAAACTATTCCACAGAGAGGTTGTACGTGGAAGAAAGCTCCTTGTGAAACGTACAGTGGTGGACCGCCAAGCATCCAGATGGTGTGGATGGTATCGGGACGTTTGCCGTGTCGTGCGTTCACGAAATTTGGCGGCTGGGATTAATCCGAACAATTCCTCAGAGCACTCCCCGTGATAGATGCGATAAAATACGCAAAGAGATGCAACATCTCTTCGCAACGCCAGTGAATCGAGCCGATCGGAAAGCACTCGGTCGTCGACGATTCGAGCCGCTCTGCGCTGGATGCGGTCAAGTGGAAGGAGCTGGTACTGGGGAGCCCCAGCCCAGAGATGGGAACAGTATTCCATGTGCGGTCGAACAATTTTGATGACGAAGTTTCTCCCGGGGGTAATTATTGATAAAATTTGTACCCTGAGTCGTGGAATCATAGAATAAACATTTTCTGTAAATCATGGAAATTTCTTTAAATTTAAAAGTCTTGTTTCCCGATTTTGTTTAAGCAGTATTTCGAAAATTTCTAATATTGTATTTTACTTTATAATTCGTTCAAACAACAAGATGCATTTTAAAGCACTTAGAGGTGGATGTTATACTTTTTTTTATAGAATAGGGTGACAAACGAGCACACAGTCGACCTGATGGTAAGTGATTGCTGCGGCCCATAGACATCTACATCTATCCTGCATTACAAATCAAAACGCAGATTTGTTTTGTCACCCGTGAGGACTGAGATGGAATACCTCGTTTCCAGTAAAAAGGGTCTCCGGTTCTCTACACTCACCATACGAAATATAGCAGCAATTAAGCTACTATTTCACGGTGGTATTCTGTGAGAGCGTGGTCCTTCCCCGGTCGAGCCGACCCATTCGTGCTACAACTATACTACTAATATAACTGCAGCATGGCTCTACCACGTAAAACGTACGCTTTTCCTGGACATGATCCATATATTTTGTAGTCGGTTATTTCATTATGCTATTGAATAGATAAATATAGTTTACGAACATAAAATCTATTATTTCTCACATAATGAGCACAATTACAATTAGCTAAACATAAAAGGTTGCAAAAATATAATTGTAATGCGAAATCTACTGCACAGATTTCCTGAATCTTTAATAAATGTTTGGGGATGCGGCGGTCCGGTGGCAGCCGTCAATGTTGCCGATTGTCCCAACGTACCTACGAGTATCTATTTATGCACGCTTGTAAATTTTGTATTGGGCGTGTCTGCCACTACCACTGTTGTGTTGGTAATAGATATAGAGCTTTAGATAAATAAGAATATAAAAATTTGTCATGATGAAGAGTCAGAATGAGCTTGTTTTAAAAATTATTTGTTGATCATTAAAAAAAATAATAGTAATATGAGTATTATTTATAACGTATCGTAGTAATAAAGATATCAAGTTGCCGAGTTTTAAAAATAGCAAAAAATATGTAACCGATATCATATGTTATGAGCATTTTTATCAGAGTATATATATATATATATATATATATATATATATATATATATATATATATATATATATATATATATATATATATATATATATATATATATATAATGGTATATTATATTATATGCGTTTATTATAAACATTTAAACTTAAATACTAACAGTTGACGTTTGGATGCATGGTTTTCAAAAGTAAGGCACTAAAATTGAAAATACCTAAGGGCCTGATTACATGCGGCCGGCACACACGTAACTATGAATTACGTGTTAATTTATTGAGGCGTGTCCAACAGTCCCGCCGGGACATCGGACATTGCGTTGTTACTGTATTAGATCTAGTTACATGGACATAAACTAGATAGTTTTATATCTGTCTTTTTTATTAACCTTTTGGTATTCAACATTTCTCAGCTGGCCATAGGCCTCTAACAATAATAAGGATTCGCCACAATCGCCACGTTTGGCGTACTGGAGTCTACTGATATAATATATCTCATTGATATATATATATATATATATATATATATATATATATATATATATATATATATATATATATATATATATTTAAATCAGAGCTTTGATGTTTTACCGTGTAAATTAGTGGACTGCATTTTATCAGCCTCTAATCTTGACCTCGAATTTTAGATGAAGCCATTACATCTATGTTACATACTAGTTATTTTCAGGGCTATGTGACTTTTTACCTAATGTGATAAATGAGTTAACAACACACAGTAGAGTAAGTTTCAACGTCAACTTATGGACTGTCTTATGGACAGCTGCAGCCATTTTCAAACGAAAAATGTTACAGAAGCGTTGTCACTTGCGTTAATTAAAATACAATTCCTCACATTTTGATACTTATTACACTAGTTCCAAACTTCTTGATATATTTCAGCAAACGTACTGCTACTTTACAGAAGAAATTTAGTAATAAGGCCGTACTAACCAGATGTGACAGAGGGAAACAAATCTGGAGTTGAGTAGCAGCATCTTCTTAATAGCGACTAAAAATAAAAAACTGCGTTTGTCAACCGCTTGCCAAGCGTGGCAACTATGGCAATTATCCCCCTTATAAGGAAATCTATGGGGGAGGCCAATAAAACACGTACAATGTGTACACGTACAACGGTCACCAGACGAACCCCGAAATAAATAACTAGATCTCTCACGATGTAAACATTTTCCTGTCATGATCATCAGAGTCCTTCCAGTAGTATACTTACTGCTGTACATATGATCTCCTCCAAATAATGCCACAAAACGGTCCAGAGCTACCTGCATCCATCGATTTCTCTGCATGTCTTACCAGGTCATCATTTCGCTATCGGTACGAGGTACCCCATGAGAACCTTTTCTGCCCCATTGGTTATACATGGCCGGTCCATTGCTATTTTAGCTTACTGATTCGTTGATTTATGTCGGTTACACTAATTTTACTTCGGATATCACCGCTACCGATTTTATCGCAAATCAATTCCGAGTACATGTATATATAACTCGCTTCGTGTTTTAAGCATTCTGATTCGGCCTGCATTGAATAAACACGTTCCAGGTTCACTGTCAGAGAATACATTGTATTAAAAATTTTCTATAATATTCTTTAAAATTCCGACGATATCTGAATTATTTACATTTTAGATCAAACCTTATTTTTCTCATTACTACTAAAATAAATACAAGAGAAAAAGATCTACTCGTATTAAACTAAGATCGTAGATATCCGCGGCTATTTTCTGACTCCTAAAGGTGTGAAGATCAATAGTAAAGTTGTTTTATTAAAAGCAAATGTTTCATGAAGTTATTTCTAAGAGTCACAGCTTTATAAAATCTGTATTTGCAATAAAATAATTTGCGTCAGTTTCCCAAGATTTTCGTACACAGGTGCTATGTTTAAAACCTTTTTCTACGTGTCAGAGATACCCTTATCAATCCTCGACTAATTTATGCTCACATTTGTTTAACCAAAAAACGTTTAAAGTTAACGATTTACGACCCGTGTCTGAAGTTTTTAAGCATTTATTTCGAATTGTGTATGAAAGTGGTTAGGAGCGATATAGTAATGGTATGTTAAATTTAAATAAAGCACATTAACATTTAATTAAGGAAATTGTAATTTGATTTTATGTAAATACTGTTAATGTTAGAAAAAGTATATTTGTATATTCAAATTTTTTTAAATGGTATGTTAGCAATAGACCACTTCTTTATCGTAGTACCATATTATTAAATATAAGAAAATTGATTTTTTAATAACAAAAGTTAAAAGTAAACAAAATCTGTTAAACATACTATATGTAAAAAATATTAAGTACCTAGGGGAAAGCTTATGCTTAGCATTGGACTTGTACGGGGCTGTGATGATGATGATGTGATAATGATTGTCATATATTATCATCTCTTTTTGAAAGTGGGGGGCAAAGGGTATGCGGCTGCAAGATGGCATGTGGCTAGCGCATTTGTTATGTATACTTATATAAAACTAGAGTTTTGAAGAAATTTTGTTAAGATTCTAAAATATTTAGTATAGGCTTTACAAAAAAGTAAAGAGAAATTTTCGGTACACGTATGCAAGAAAGACACAAGCGCAAGTTCAAGGTCTAGGTCGTTAGCACTTATAACTATAATGGGGTAATTTATAACGTCATAAATAAATTTGTTTGATCCTTGTCGCATTATCTTATAACTTACCGTTTTCCGTCCAAATCAGAATATCATTTTTTTAAATGTATCTAATTATATGCTTATTTATTTTACTGGATAAATTTTATTAATTATGGTAGAACCCTATCATACTTTAGCACCGAGTTAACTTGTATATCGAAATTAGGGTATTGTTTTTTTTTATTTAAATAGCCTTAAGAATCACCGCTTTTCCTTTTCCAATAATTACATTACCATTATAGCCAAGTCTTCTGCTAAAAATAGGCCTCCCTCAAAGGTTGCCTCATAGGAATCCCCCATTTTTTATTTGCCGTAGTTATCTTGCTTGGCAAGCAGGTTGACAATCGTAGTTGTTTTTAATTAATTGGAGTTTTTGTCACAGGAAGATGCTGTTACCGACCTCAAGTTTTATTTTCCTCAATCGCCTTTTAGGACAGCCACGGGGTGTGGAGTAGATATTCTTACACCGCCACTATAATCATTTCATAATAGTAATGAAATATTGCCCAAAGCTAATAATATAACTGTGAAAATGTAAACAAACTATCTGTATGGTTGTATCCGTAATAAACATGAAACGTTTAATTACCAGCGCATAAATTTGCACAGCATTGAACGCTTACTGTACGAGTATTGTAACAGATGCAAATTTTATGAAGGCGGTTATTAAAATTGTTTTCAAGATACTAAATTGATATTAAATCCCACATCTTGTAAATAATATAAAAACAATTTACAGTAATATTAACTACTTTCAATCATTGCACCTGCCAGATAATTTACGCCTTTAATAGTTCTGAAAAATCACATGAATATCACATATTTTTTAAAGAACAAGGTTGACGAACGAGCTCATAGACCACCTGATGGTAAGTGGACGCTGTGACCCCTGAGGAATAAGGTCAAATGCCTCAATTCTAGTAAAAAGGTTTTCCGAATGTCTATACTAACAACACGAAACACATTACGCTGGTATTACGTCAAGGCGTGGTTTCCCCAGTCGAGCCAAGTCGAATGAGTTGGCGATTCTTGGTACCATAAAATGGCTGCATGCGGATCTGCTACGCATAGATTATTATTTATATATTTTATTATTCATATTATTAGATTTGGCATAGAATTCATAGAATTACTTTAAAAATACATAAGTTATTTTTTACTTTCATTTCTTGCTTCTGTATAAAAGATGATTTCAGTAAATAAAAATATCACAAATGAAAAGGCTAAAGAAGTTTATCTTACAATAAATAGTAAAATTAAAAATTTTGTATACTTAACCGACTTCAATACGATCGAATCAAGTATTCTAAGTCAATTAATTAAGCATTATTAAAGATAACTCAAAAACTATCGGTCAGATCTTAACAAAATTTATATGGGACCACACGTGAAGTACCAGCTTTCAGATAATAAAACAATCATCAAAATAAGTTTACCTAGAGAAGAGTCATGATGTATAGCATACATAAAAAACATACAGTCGAATTGAATATCTTCTCCTTTTTAAAGTCGGTAAAAATGTATAGTTTTATTTAATGGATGCGACCTCTCTTTTTTCACTAAACGATAATAGAAAGTGTCGGATTTAGAGAAGCATCAATATGTTCGAAAAATGTAACAAATTGATCAATCGAGAAAAGCACATTTTTAAAATTCACTTGTTTCATGGCTGAATGTAAATAACGGTCATAAATATCGGCGACAAATTCCCGCCAATCGCGACAATGTACACCCCATTTGTCGCGTATTGCCAGCTGTAAATAATAACGTGGACGAGCGCGAACTTTATCAAGCTAATTTATTGTCTCATTATGAGTACTCACTGCATTAAAATGTGCTGTTATAAAAATATATGGTACGCACACTATGTTTTGTACATAAAATATACTAGACTATCTGCGAAATCTGACTAGTATAAAAATAAATTTAATTGTCCATAGATGATTGATGTAAATTACAGACAGTTATGTCATTAAAATCGCGTATTATTACGCATTTAAAGAGATAATGTACAGTTTACAGATAAGCAATTGTTAGATACAAGAAAAGTAAGGACATTTGTCTCCTTTTATTTATATACATATATATGTATATAAATAAAAGAAAAACATTGTGACTGCACTTCCATATTCGTCTTATATACTCGCTCGTCATGTATAATCAACAAACAGGGCTACAAAATTAAAAATA
This sequence comes from Parnassius smintheus behrii, assembly GCA_036936625.1. Lineage (NCBI taxonomy): Eukaryota > Metazoa > Arthropoda > Insecta > Lepidoptera > Papilionidae > Parnassius > Parnassius smintheus. The sequence continues at coordinate 32,398,528 of JAUPFT010000015.1, read as the reverse complement.
TAAAACTTTCTTCCTTTTTATACGTGGTAGAGCCATGCTGCAATTATATTACCAAATATAGTTGTGTCACGAATGGGTCGGTTCGACCGGGGAAGGACCACGCTCTCACATAATACCAGCGTAAAAAAGTAGCTGAATGCTGCTGTGTTTTTTATGGTGAGTGGAGAGAACCAGATACTCTTGTTACTGGAAACGACGCATTCTTAGTACTCACGAATGAGAACGCATCTTTTTTTTTATAGGAAAAGGGTGACAAGCGAGCACACAGTCCACCTGATGGTAAGTGGTTGCTGTGGCCCATAGACATCTACATCTATCCTCGTTGGCGAATCAAAGTGCAGACGCGTTGTCAGCCTTGAGGACTAAGATGGAACGCCTCTTTTCCAGTAAAAAGGGTCTCCGGTTCTCTACACTCACCATACGAAACACAGCAGCATTAGGCTGCTATTTGACGCTGGTATTCTGTGAGAAATCTGAATTTTGATTCTTAATCGAAAATAGATGTAGATATTTATGGGCCACAGCAACCACTTACCATCAGGTGGACTGTGTTCTCGTTTATCAGACTTATTCTATAAAAAAAACACAAATAGAAAAGCTATGCATATAATAAAAATGTAGTTCATAGATGTCTGCACATTTTATATCCTTATAACAAAAGTGCTTGAGATGGCCTATGATGGCCTGGAAATAAGTATTTGGATACATTTCTATCATGTTTAGAATCGTTTGTCTTTCTTTCTGTCTCTGTCTGTTTTTTTATGAACGTATAACGTATAAAGTAATGATTTATTTCGAGAGAATCGTAAAGGAGATCGCCACGTGTATCTTGGAGCTACGTCTATGCTTTATTTTATTTAAATCAGTTTATTCTGTAAACGCTATGATAATTATAGAAGAATTGGTACTTGGGTACGTAGTATAGGTACGAATTTGTTCTATGGCGGCTTTGTGTCTTAAAGTGCATTTTAATTTAATCTCAGAAATTGTAATTAAATGATATAAAATAATGTTCTGTTATGATTTATATACTTATAATTAAAACAGGAAACAAACAAGTGGTAAAATTAAAAGAAATTATACAATAGACTTCATTATAAATAATATACAACCCAATGTAGTCGAAGTCAATTAAATACGCGTTATTAAAGATAACTCAAAAACTGCTGGCCAGATCTCGATAAAATTTATATGGGGCCACATGAGAAGCACGAGCTTTCAATTACAAAAAGGAATCATGAAAATTTGTTCACCTAGAAAAACGTTTATAGGTAACACATAAAAAATACAGTAGAATTGAGAACCTCCTCCTTTTTTGAAGGCAGTTAAAAAACGACAAATTTTCGCACATATGTTAACGTTATTCTCTCCATACCCTCTTAGTAAGAAAAAAAGAAAAATAGTTAAGCAGTGTCATTGATAGAGATATGGTATGCAAATGAAATTCAAAAAGGCGGGCTGTGTTTTCCTTTCCCGTAGATGTGCCTTCATAATTGCTGCTGATCTTTATAATAGTACTCATCAACGGAACAACTCATATACTTATGTAAACTTTATTACGTAGTTCTTAAATATATTAACGCTTAAAGACGTTGTGATGTAGAGCTAGAATGCTACGTCACAAAGACTTTACTGTTAATACGAGGGTGGATTGAAAAGTACTCGGCCTAACCAAGAAAATAAACACATACTAAATCAGTTATATTTTTATTTTTCTACATAATCACCATCAAGTTAAATACACTTTTGCCACCTCCCCTTCCAAGCATTTAGACCGTTGAAAAAAATGATTCTTCCTTAGAGTCAAAATATGCGTCTACAGCTGCTTTGACCTCGTCGTTTGTCGAAAATCTTTGACCTCCCAACTGCTTTTTTAGGTTAGGGAACAGAAAGAAGTCTGATGGTGCCAGATCAGGTGAATACGGCGGATGCGGTAACAGTTCAAAGCCACAGTTGTGAATTTCAGCCATTGACTGTACTGACGTGTGAACACGGGCGTTATCTTGATGAAACAGGACTTTTCTTCTGAGCATTCCTCGACGTTTTTCTTTTATTTCCTCTCGTAAACGACGTAGTAAGGTGCAGTAGTAATCAGAGTTTATAGTCTGACCCCTTTCAAGATAATCAATCATAATCACACCTTTCGAGTCCCAGAATACTGAAGCCATCACCTTATTTGCCGACAAAATCGACTTAGCCTTTTTAGGGGGTGGTGAACCAGGTCTTCTCCACTGTTTTGATTGTTGTTTTGTTTCCGGTGTACAGTAATGAACCCATGTTTCGTCCATATTAACAAAACGATTCAAAAAATCATCTGCATCGGCTTCAAATAACTCCAAACAGTCGCGTGAAATAGTCAATCGCGTCCTTTTTTGTTCAACTGAAAGCAGTCGCGGAACCCACCTCGCAGACACCTTGTGGAAACCCAACTCGTTGACAATGATGTTTTGAGTTCGTTCATAAGAGATGCCTATAATCTCGGCTATCTCTCTAATTTTTAATCTGCGGTCTCCCATTATTAAATCAAGTACTTTTTTAATATTTTCGTCAGTAGTTGACGTCGAAGGCCTTCCAGAGCGGGGTTCATCTTTCACACTCTCTCTACCACGCTTAAATTCTGTTATCCATTTTTTGACGGATGAATATGACAGAGCACAATCGCCTAATGTACTGACCATGTCATCATGGATGGCTTTTGATGATAGCCCCTTCTTATGGAGGTACCTAATGACGGCACGCTGCTCGATTTGCTCCATTCGCGGAAATTATGTCCGATTACTTTGTTAATAAATTTATAAAATCACAACTAATTATCGCACACGTTTCGAACTTCACACAATGAACTAGTCTGAACTGAACTACATAATGTGGGTAGATTTGATTTTTAGAATTGAATGGATCTGTGTTAGGCCGAGTACTTTTCAATCCACCTAGGTATATGACCTAATGAAATCCAAGTTGAAGTTTTCAATAGTGCCTATCTTTTACAAGGAAAAACTTAAGATGTTTTACTTCAGTTAAAAATAACCTAACAGCCTTTATACGTCCCACAGCTGAACATTTTTCATTTATTTTCTTACAATTTTAGGGTTTGATCACAATGCACCGAAAACGTAAATCAAATTTAAAAAATATATATTATTAAAGATTTTTGTTGATTTCGGCGAAGGTTGAACTCAGGTTTTTCGCGCAGTATGCGTGGATTAAAAATCATAATTATATTTACGTCGATATTCGTTGTGCATATAATAATAATAAATTCTTAATATTTAAATAAATAATTCTTTACCTACATAATCTTTAATTATATGTAGATGATGCGATACATTAATTCGGAGAAAATATATGTTACACATCCACAAATGATGTTTATTATTTAGAAAGATTTGTCTGATATCCGACCTCGTTGAAGAGACAGGTTGGTGAACGTAGAGCCAATCATACGATTACGTTGTTAAGTTATTGTATCAAGATGTACGTTATTTTGTAAATTCATAAAAAGACATTTATCAAGTGGATTGAAAAGCAGGACATTCGACTCCTCTTAACTTTATGGCGGTTAACAAAACATTGACAAATTTTGCATATGAAAAATCCGGAACTGTCGCTTAATATTTGTTTATCCTTACCTCACAAAGGAAACAGATACTTAGTGAAGTCAATTAGAGTATTTTGTTTTATAATTTTACGGAGGGGTAATAATAACAATGTCTTTCAGCGAACTATAGCTCGGCAGGCAGCTCGGAGTTTTTCTGCGTGAAAGACTTTGTAATGAGGATATCTACAGTGGAACCATATAAACACAGCCCACCTGATAGTAATTAGATGCTGTTGTGCCATTGTGACCAACTTCTATCATCGATTAACAAATCAAAATGGAGATGTGTCTAAGATAAAATGCCCCATTACCATTTAAAAGACTCACTGGATCTTGTTATTGAATATAAAAAATACAGCAGATCACACGCGAATTTTCGCTTCTATTCTGTGAGCTCTGAATCCAGCATAAATTTAAGGTAAATTTTAAGACGAAACTTCCGCATTATGTCAGTAATTATCATAACTACCCATGAGATATTACAATATCATATTTAGTATTCTTCATAACCTAGCTTTGCCCATTGTATTTGTGGTAATTTCATGTTAGGAACTAGGATGCAGCTGCAGAGAAGCACAAGGAAAATTTTACCTGTTGATTGACAATTGTACTGCTAGAATTTAATCCCAGTACATGCAACAGCATGGTGCTCTATCAGCTGTTGTCAGCTGTCAGATATTAAATCGGTCTAAGATTGTACTTTATAATTCAGGACCAACATTAAGGTAGCACGACGGACAATGAGGTTAAGAAATAGGTTGTTGTTTTACTTTTTACTAGATTTTAAGCTACCAGGACATATTGAGATGTCACTGTGGTGCATAGTAGTGGGATATAATATGTTCATTGTTCCTATATTTCACTTGAAAGTTGACGCGATATGAAAGCTATAATAAGCATTTACCTTTTCAGATCACAATAATAAATACGTAAAATTCGTGCATAATTTAAGCAAATAGGTTAACGAATAAAATTGGTCGGAAAATACTTAACGAAGCGAATACAAGGGCTTTGTGTCATTATAACCCGTAATATTTCCCCCGAGATTGATATTAAAACTATCCGCGGACACCGAAATTCGCTAAATTTGCGCAGTAATGGCTTCCGTATCCCGGTTGATTTGCCAATAAACGTACAGAAATGAAATGTTTAACGGTTCATTTAAAGGTCCTTACGGTAATAGGAGTTTCAAGCAGAGATATATATAAAATTATATTGTTACCACTTTATATTGAGATGTTGATTTCAACAAAACTCGCATTGAATTTTTTTCCCAAATTTCTATCTGAAAATGGATATCAAATTAGTAAATGTTTCAGGCAGACCACATTGCAACAAAAAAATTATAACATTTAACGATATATATAACTCAAAATTAATGTTTAAATTTAAAAATAATAAAACAAAACAATGTAATAGCGGTTAGAAGTGACTTAATATGTCTTTTGACATACATAATTACGTAATCGGTAATGGCGACAAAAACCCTCACTTAAAATGTAAAACCCAATTTTTATATTTTTTACCCAGCACTTTCAAAACATTTTTTATTACAAATACTTTGTCTATAGGAACGTTATTTTAACATGTATATAAGAGTATGTCATCTTGTTAATAATACAAGCAGTAGTTTGGTTTGTAGAAGAAAATATACGTTACATAACTTTAGATTAAACTGACCAGAGACAGTCTGCGAATTTTGAGTCGTGCGGTCTTTGGGGAGCGAGCGATCCGAACGACGACGTTTCAAAGTCATAGTTATATCAGAGTTTAATTCAGATAGTCCATTTGCAAAGCTCTATTTTGAATTACGAATAAAAGGTAAATATATATGAAGACGAACTTAAAGTATAAGCCCGATAGTAGTTTGAATCAAATCTATTATAACACAAGTATATAATACAAGTATTTAATTTGAAATTCCTAGCTCACATGCTTGACACTGAATAAATTTTTAGAACAATTCAATAAGTTTTACATTGTTAATCGAGCTATGGTCGGCTCATTGCCACTTCAGCTTACTGATTAATTGCGATATGTTGGTTATTCCGGTTCGACTGTTGTGAGATGCAGAAAGATTTCGAGCATAGCACTTTCCTTAGCTCGCTGTGCGACCTTGAGGTTTCTCATACGGCCAGCATGTGGGACAATTTTTCACATCCATATGTCATCATTGGCAACACGTACCTTATTATGATAAGTGTCGTCAAATAAATTACAAAGCACATCTAGCCAATAATTTTTTTATTTATTTATTTATTCAGCCAAACTTATCACTAACATTACAGGATCTAATGACCTAATGCGCTAGTGAAAACAGTAAACATTTTAATTATTATAACATATTATAAATAATGCAGCCCTTGTGAATTCACTCATAGAACATACAAATATGTCAACTTCCTCATGGATAAGGTTAAGTAGTCTGGTGGCGTGAGTGCGCGGCGCCTCCCGCAGCAAGTAGGTGCGAGCGTGTGGCACCGCCAGCCGTCGCCTTCGCCAAATGTTGTAATAAATGTCGGTCTTTATTTCTTGTAGTCAAGAAGACAGTATATTTTATTTATTTTATATGCATGATAAGTTTGATCAATTGATTGTCTTCGCCCTTTTATGAAATAAACAGAACTCACAAAAATTTAATGTAAGACTTGGTGTCTTACATTAAATTTTTGTGAGTTCTACGAAAGCGGGCTACTGCGACATCAACGCGACAAATATTCGAAACCGAAAAATTATGCATGAAGCAATGTTATTCAATGAGGTGTACAAAATTCTCTACACCCTACATTCCAGCCGCTGAATATTTTAAGCGCTCGATGTCTCGCCGAGGTAAAATTCATTACAGTGCCGTGTAAAAACGCCGCCCCTCTTTGTTTAAACACAAAATCACAATAAACTTGCCCTTGTAATGGGCTATGCATTTTGAGGAGACGCCATAGCTTCCGGGAGCGTTCTGTTTATTCTTTTAATCTACTCAAGTACCGCATATAACGGTTGTACGGCGTATTTGCTTTAAATATTTATGGTTAAGCATAAAATGTTTAAGAGTAAAATCTTACATAATTAAGTAATTTTAAATTCAGATTCAGAGAGAAATCCCTTAGTTTTCTTCATTAACTTATGATTTCAATTTCATTATAATAATATTTTAATTTAAATAGAATAATAACCAAAATTAGAATTTGGACATGTGTAACGGGTTACACATTTGACCATTTGGCTTAGTTTCTAAAATGTGTAAGTAAAAGTGTAAAAAAAGGACTAAGCGATTATGAAAGTTCTTTCTAGTGTACGAGAGTTTCTCGTATGATGTAATTTTTATCTGTACTTCATAGGAATACACCCTCTCATGTAGGTTAAGTGCATAAAAAATACATTTCTTATATTGTAGCACTTTAAATGTTACCTTTCGTCATGGGCGTAGACATTTTAATGAAGCAATTTTCGAGACGATTCCATTTGAGGCCATAAGATTCTTTTTGACCGATACGATATAACGAAAAAGATTCTGCACTACACTACTATTACAGACTTAGGCGTCATGGAAATGAATGGCGCCTACCGATAGCAATAGTTAGTAGTTAGGAGTTAGTAGCTCATTTGGTGTTATTTCAGTATGAAGTAGGAGATAGCAACTGTATAACTTAAGAGACAGTTTCTGCGTTTCAAGTTCTGGTTTTCAATTCCAGCCGCAGCCAACACTTAGGAAAAACGCAAATTGTTGGCTTTCAGGACAATGCAATTGTGTAACTAAGTGAGAGTGACAATACCTAAACTATCCAAGAGTGATTTTTATATGTATGAATATAATAGAATTTTGTAATTCGATTTTCACTCCACTTCCATAATTTTGAATAAACTTTCATTTCACATTTCACTTCTTTTGCAGGCGTATTAACAACCGATAATATTAAAATAATTCCGTAACTATGACCGTACTCTTACCAAAATTGCCACAGCTCGTGTTTAATGCGTGTAGTTGTTGTTGTTGCAAAGTTTTCTTAAACCCTAATTATTTTAATAATATTAATATTTTATTTTAGGTTAACAATACTATAACTATAATAAAATTATAGAATTATGGTGACAAACGAGCACACTGTCCACCTGAAAGTAAGTTGATGCTGTGGCCCATGGACATCTACATATATCTTCGATTAAGAATCAAATCGCAGATGCGCCCATCATCCCTGAAGACTAAGATGTAATGTCTCGTTTCCAGTAAAAAGGGTGTTCCTTTGTGATTCCTACCAGCAAACGAATATTATCAATTGCACTAGTGGTTGTATTATGTATGTCTTTGTGTCTTTGAGTCTTAGCCCAGATTCGATCCTATCACATATACATATCGTCTTTTGTATGTAGTATTTGGCGAGAGAGGGAAACTGAAACAAGAAATCAGCAGCAACATATTCCTCATAAAAACTCTGATAAACATATAAAAAAACTGTGGCATTCAATCCGACTGGCAAATGTGGCAACGATGACGAAATCCCTCCTATGCTATGAAGCAATCTATGGCGGCGACCTCGTTGTAACATTAGCTCAATTATTGTTGAAGTAAAAATATATGCGTTTTCCATATCAATATCATAAACCATTTATTTATTATGGAACTTTTCGCCGTTTATTAGCGAATCCAACAACTATAACTAATCTAATTTCTTGTTGGATCATATCCTGAGGGAAGCGACGTCGGGAATAAGGATCAAAGTTGTCGCTAACACAATTAGTGAGACAGATTAGTTTCGGTCAGGAGTGGCCCAAGTCGCTCACCGCCTTTACCTGACCATTTTGCGGAATGCAATTAGTTTTTCGAACGGCCCTGTAAAGGCTTCACGAATTAATTTGGATGATAGACAGGTACCTGAATAATTAGAAATTACGTAATATTTGTAGTTTCCAACTAATAACTCTCTTATATCCAAATATATTTTTGTATAGCTATCTTTTTATCACATAACATAACATCGCCAGAGGTTTTATGTCCATCGCTTGGGATAAGCTTTTCTAAGAATGCGCCAGTTAGTACTCATTGGAAGATTAACAAGTATAGATCCTTACCCTGATAAAGTCGCCGTTTGCCACCCGTCTGTAAAATTTTGGTTCAGCATATTTGGAAGGAGACCTCAACATCAGTTGGCTACAGATTCTGTATCGATGAAGCAAAACAGAATATTATTAAAAAAATACAAGGTGGTGGGGCTATATGTGACAGTCCACAGTGGTTTTAAATCGTCAATATCCAGGGCCTAAGCGCTAGGTGCCTTCCATATAAAGACAACTGTATGATGATTATCTATTTATTAACTTAAACGTCGTTATAGATTTCTTCTCCTTCGTTGTGGAGAAATTTTCATGCTTGGAAGACGAATTAAATATGACAAACTACGAGAATTGTCGCACCTTTCGCGCTGTTTCATTGATCGCCAGTTTGGGTATTTTACTACTCGTACGTAATAAGTTGTTACAATATCACCATCTATCAGAAGATATAATAATATCTTTTTCGCTTACACCATAATCGCCTCCACAAGATAAAAATAGTTTCTATTATAACAATTATTGAAAGTATTTAGTGCTATTATATCTGGTTCAGAAAAATCCTGTTATAGAAAATTTGACAAGAAACCTGCCACCATTTCAAAAAAACATGCAAAAAGATAAATAGAAACTATAAATTGATTGGCATCAATTAGAAAGGAATGAATAAAAGAAAAATAACTCGAAGCGTGGAAACTATGCTATGAGAAGTATATTTTCCCAATATAAATATTGCAAAGTTATAACATCAGCTTTATAAAATCGCCTTGCCTTCAGACCAGATATCACCTAGCTTTAGTTTTAGTGTTTAAAAGCTTCAGTATTAAGCAGAGAAATTAAGCATATTCATATGTAATACAGGCAACTGAACCGACAGATCTCCAAGACTTACGCAACTTTAATACTGCTCGTATTGAAGAAGCGATCGAGCGGAACCAGGGCTTCAAAGTCTATGCCTGAGATCTGTATGCCAGAAAGAGACAACTGTCAAAGCTGAAGACTGAGTGTGGCAGCATCGTTTACGGGACACCTGAGATTTTAAGTGAGATTGAGAGGTTCTATGGGCAGCTATACACATCATCGTTTGAGCCACACGCAAGTGTGAGTAACGATTCAAGAGCAAGTCTTATCCGACACTATTCCGATAATATCCTGGACGTCGGTCTGAGGGAGATTAGAATGGCTCTCCGGCACCTTAAAACGGCAGGGCCCCAGGCGAGGATGGAATTACAGCGGAGCTTCTGAAAGCGGGTGGAAAACCGGTACTTGAAGTCCTTCAGAAGCTCTTCAATTCCGTCCTCCATGGAGGCACTACTCCCGAGGCGTGGAGTAGAAGTGCGGTGGTCTTGTTCTTTAAGAAAGGCGACAACGCTCTCTTGAAGAACTACAGACAGATTTCCCTTCTGAGCCGCGTCTACGTGCGTTTTTGAGAGTCATTACGAATCGTCTCGCACGCAGACTCGACGACTTCCAGCCCTTCGAACGAGCCGGTGCGGCGGATTGTACAGAAGAACGAAGAGTACAATCTGCCACTTTGCCTGGCATATGTGGACTATGAGAAAGTCTTTGATTCCGTCGAAATTTGGAGAGTGCTACAGTCCCTTCAGCGGTTGAGTTGACTGTCGGTATATCGAAGTGCTGAAGTGTTTGTACAGTGCGGGCTAAGGGCTACGATGGCTATCCTACAGAACCAGAGCTCGAAACCTATCCAACTGCAGAGAGGTGTAGGACAGGGTGACGTTATATCCCCGAAACTCTTCACCGCCGCATTGGAAGACGTTTTCAAGCTACTGGACTGGCTCAGGACCGTGCTTTGTGGCATTACTTGGGGGAGGCCTATGTTCAGCAGTGGACTTGTGAAGGGCTGTAATGGTGATGATGATGATATGTAATATAAAATAAATTATTAGGTCTCCTACGAAATTGTATTTTATGAAATAACGTATGTTTTCCACATTTTATATTTATCTAACTCACCGTACACTCGATGCATCTTTGCCAACGCAGTGGCAGTTTATTGATATCCTTCTTGAAGAAATCAGCTGGACGGTAGGCAAGTTCTTCAAAGGTGTTTTTACTGCCTTTCGGGTATTGCATTTATTTTCCGCCAAAAAGTTATCCAAATTCTTGAAAAATTAGAAGTCTGGTGTGAGTGACAGATGAAGGAGAGCTTCCAATCCCAGCTTCTACATCATTGTGTTTAGTTCTTCACAGTACATATTTGCAGCAATGCTCATCCCGTTTGGTAAGAAGCTGCGATGAATCACACCAGCGCTAGATCACCAAAGAGTGACATTCACTTTTCCAGGGGTAGGTTTTCGTTTAGGGCATAGTTTAGTTGCTGGACCAGGATCCGACCAACTTGTTGAGTACTTAAAATTATCATACAGAACCTATTTTTCATTGCAGGTTACAATGCAGTTCAACATTTCGCCTGTTGAGTGGTGCAAGGCACGTCTCGACACGTACTTCACGCTGTTGATAATTGAGTTTGTGAGGAATCTATTTGTCAAGTTTTTATGCCTTTCTAATTTGACACAAATGGACCAATATTGTTTCGATGCTAACGTCGAAAGCTGCTGATAATTCAGCCGTAGATTGAGTACCATCAGCTTGCACAATCGCCTTCAATTTATTATTATTGTTGACCAAAGTTTTCGGACGACCACGGCGTTCATTTTTCAGGTCGAAATTTCTATAACGGAAGCGGGCAAACCAATAACAGGTGGTGCGTTCGTTTGTAGTATTCATAATTCGTAAACATCGTTGATATTGCGTGCCGCGTTGCTGCCGCAACGGTACTCATATTCCACAATTACTCGAAGTTTTAACGTATCCATGATAACAAAAAAGATTCAAATGCGATGAAAACAAAACGCTAATCAATTAAAAAAGGATTAATTTTGAAAAAAGAATTCCATGTCGTTCAAATTTGATTAATTTGAAATTAGAATTCTTAGCCTAACAAAATTATTTTGATTTGAAATGGCCATTTCATAGGTAAATTTATTATCAGCAAAACTAAAACATTATATTAAAATATAGCTACTCAAATTGCAATATAAAGCCACTTCCACATTCGTGTAATCGTACAGATATTCCCTAAAGGACCGCCGTCATCTGAGGTAGCCAGTAACTACATGCTTGTTAACTCGTCTCATATATTATGAAGCTGTGTCAAATGTTTCCCACTTTAGACTCGTACAGGGTGCTGTAAAATGTAAATTATACACGACGATACAAAACTCGTTTGCTACATATCTTGATAAACTAATTGTTTGTTATTCTCCTAGCTCATTTCCGCATCTTTGCCTGATTGAAAACAGATAAGCTTTCATGTTCATTTTCCGCGATAACTTTTTAAAGCAAATAATGATAACAAACAAGCACAAAGTCGTTTTAAATGGATGTTATGGCCCAGAAATGCATGTAATAACTACATTTATCGTCGATGAAGTATGAAAAAGCAGGTTCATTGTCATCCATGTAGACTGGAATGTTGGATGTTGTTGAAATGCCTCGTTACTGGTTAACAAGTGTTTTTTTATTTATCTGGTAAACAAGTGTTTTTTTTTATTTTTACTCGTAAACAAGTGTTTTTTTTACTATATTGTCATCCGATTTTGAGCTATGTATGTTCAAAATTTTAAATCTCTCGTACATTGGAAAGTACTCGAAATTAAAGTTGCAAGATACCACCCGGTATCATAAACAGACAAATAAATAGGAAAGTGACTTAGTAAAAACGTGGTAAAAAGAGTATCAGGTTCTCTCCACGCGCGTTATGTTGTTATTATAACCTGGTATTTTGTGAGAAATGAAAACAAACCCACGACCAATGCAACACCGGCGCGATGAGATCAGTAGTAGGCCGGATTATACTATCAGAGATATGCTGGCAAATACTTCCAAATCAGACCAAAAATTTATCCTCATTTGTGTTTTGCCCGTGTTTTCGCCCTACTGGATATCGAATTAAGCACCTACGACGTAGTAGGTAGATGACCACTATGTCTTGTGTTGTGCCCTCAAGTAATTATAAACAAGTCAAAATTTGTAACATGAGCGTAATATCAATGTATGATCAGATGAAAATTACAATAATATTTTTCAAAAAAACTTCTATTTACCAATTTTCTCTGCACTCAGTGCATCCTATTATTCAACTAGTGGGGGCCTAGCATCCTAAATAAATGTTCCATGCAATATCTACCGACTGCTGATACCAACCCAAATCTCTCTTCAAACTGAGCATACCAAATCTGTTATAATATTATAATCACCCTGTTGATAGAGCGTGGTTACTGAGAAGGTAAAATAAAGGCTCGCCGAATGTCGTATGCCGCGACCTTTTGGGATTTGCTCACGACTTACTTATTTAACTTCATGTGGAACTATCTCCAGTCCAATATTTGCATATACTCCCTGCACAAATGTAACGTCATTTAAAATGCTTCCTTTTGTATCCATTATGTGAGTACGATTCTTTAATTTTACTCAATGTTTTCCCATGTACTTTCGGACTGTTGAGGGCTGATAATGATGGCGGTGAAGAAAAATGTTTGCTTTGAGGATGAGGATAAGATGATAGTAAATCTATCGAGCAGTAATAAAGTAAAGTCTACAATTATTAGTGTTTATTGCATTTTGTCACGTTTTTTTTTAAATTAAATAGAACAAAAAAGAACTTAGTCATCTTTCGCATATAGTTTTACGTATAGTTTTGATAAGTAGTGCAGTAGATGGAGACTAAATAGACTGACGATATTTTTATCCGATTTATCGATGGTTTACTTCGTTAAATCAGGTATCAATCACCATAAGGGAATTATGTTATAGAATAAAATAGTATATGTATTATGAGATGTGGAATCTGTGAATGCGCAATGGAGCAGAGCGGCGCATTAATTTCTCCATAACTATAAATAATAATAGGAAATAATAGTCCGTGCCAAAGAATTTAAATTATTAATATGTACTATTATCCAGAAGGTTAAGTATATAGACTGCAATTTTTTTAAATAACAAATATGTATTATTAGTTTTAATAATACCTATGTGTCAAGGAAAGATGTTAAATACCTAAACTTTTTTGCTATTTATTTACTTTTTGATTTATGATTATATATGATTACGATTTATGATTGTCTTTACAAAACAAACAAGAGAAATTTAAAAATATTGCATTAAAAGAGAGAATTTTTTTATATAGACACGGATTATAATCTGAACACAGTTCCCTCAAAGTCTATTTCACCTGAATGTCTTCACTGTAAACACTCCCAAATACACAAAGAAAAGATGATTTGTCAAAATAAATTAAGCATAAGGCAGTCGGCGGCGAGTCGTCACAACGTTGTCAAATATTTACGTCGGGTTCGCCGCGCCGACCGAATGTTGCGAATGATAATGTAATGTACGCAACCTTCTGCAACCTGCTACAAAAAAGGAGGAATATTCTTCTATTCATAATAAGTTAATTATTTTACTTTTTCATAGAACACTGACAAACTAGCAGTCCACGTCATGGTACATGGGTGTAATGACTCATGCGTTGTCAGCTCGAAGGACTAAGATGAAATACCTCGTTTCGTAGTTTGATCTTCTGTGGTGCTTGCATCGCAATAAGAAACTAGTAACAGTAGCACTACATGTGGTCCTTCTCCGATCGATTTGATCAATCTGTGCTGGCTTGACCACCACTTATAAGAATCTATTTAAATTTTATTTACAAAAGCAAAGATTATAATATTTGCCCCCAATGCTAGGTTCTTTTTTATAGAATGAGGGTGACAAACGAGCACTCAGTCCACCTGATGGAAAGTGGATGCTGTGGCCCATAGGCATCTACATTTAACTTCGATTAAGAATCAGAGTACAGATGCGTTGTCACCCCTGAGGAATATGATGAAATACCTCGATTCCAGTAAAACGGCTCTCCGGTTCTCTACACTTACAACATGAAACAAAGCATTAGAATTAGGAGCTGATATTTGCGCCGGTCTTTTGACTTTATCGAAGTTCACTGCTGTGAACATAGGCATTGCCATAGTCACCTTCATAAGTTAAAAGGAAGACGTAGTATATCTCGCTTATTTTCCCCTGTTGCCTCTCACGATACCCATGGAATGTAAGATTATTGGATGTTCCCACACCGCTACTACACGAGTTAAATTTCTCATTTATGCAGTGAATAAGCATTTAAAATACAGTAGCTTCCAAATATGACTAGCCCCCAGTTCCAGAGCTACCAAAACTTTATTTTTTATAATATATAATTAAACAAATTAGTAACGTTTTTGTTACACATAACATTAATAAGTCGATACAATACAATACAGTAATGTATCAACTTACATCCACACAGGTTTTTTCGATTTATATAAAAAACATAAAATTGATCCTGTTTCGACTCCATATGTCAGAAAAGGTTTATTTTTGAAACACATAGTAAGGGTAGTTCAAATCTCATGCGATTTGAGGTTAACAATCCATCATCGTCCACGACGTCCGTAATAACATAGCCTTCCGGAATGCCAAATACAAGAAATTATTCCGAAATGTAACAAAAAACTATAGGAATGAATATGTATAGGTGAAATTTAAGCTTTTTGTTATAAAGAAAAAGATAAAATATTTCGTTCTTTCGTGAAATATTTTCATAATGTACTGTTTTTATTAAATTACTTTAAAGGAGGAAGTTTTTATTTGACTGTAGTTTTTTGTATGTTGTATTACACTTGAAATAGGATATAACTCAAGAGTTGATCTATTTAAAAAGAATTCTATCTCTTGTGATTTACACGTTGTAATAGTAATTATTAATTAACTAAATTTTAAGTTAATATGTGTAACGGCGCCTCTACACGTTGGCCAACACAGTGGCGAATGTAGTGGCCAATAGCATTGGCCAACGTGTAGACGGGGTGTTTGGGCTTCATTGGCATGTATTGGAACGATGGCCCGCAAGTTGGCGCGAGATCCGTGTGGTGTCGGTTTTTTACAAAAGATCAAAGGATTGTTTGCAGAGTTTGGTGCCGCGTCCACACTTGACCGCGAGTTTAGTTTGCTACAAGCTCCCAGAGTGGTTACACGCATCTGATTAAAATTTTATATTCACGCTTTGTAGGGTGGATTACCCAATTACCAGCCTTTTAGTGCCAATTTCAACTTTAAACATTCCTACTACTTTAATTAGCGCGATTACATTATTTTTAAACATTTGTTTTAATCGATAAGCTATTTATAAAAAAAAAAATAATGGACATTTATTTATATTAGAAGTATAGTTGTAGCACGAATGGGTCGGTTCGACCGGGGAAGGACCACGCTCTCACAGAATATCAATGTAAAATAGTAGCTTAATGATGCTGTGTTTCGTATAGTGAGCGCAATAGTAACCAGAGACACTTTTTAAAGGAAACGAGGCATTTCATCTTAGTCCTCACGGGTGACAACGCATTCTGCATTTTGATTCGTAATCGAGGATTGATGTAGATGTCATGGGCCGCAGCAACTACTTACCATCAGGTGAACTGTGTGCTCGTTTGTCACCCTATCCTATATAAAAAACCGTCGATTTCTTATAATTTAATCGTGCAAGTTTTCGAATCATCATCATCATTACAGCTCTTCACAAGTCCACTAATGAACATCCTCCTCCGAAGAATGCCTCAAAGCATGGTCCTGAGCCACTTTCCTTGTCATGAGTTTTTCATTTATGTTCTAAGTTGTAATTAGTACCTATTATTAAGTCAGTTTTAATTATATCTATTGCTATTGTTTTCGTCTTTCTTAAAAAATAATTAAATTACCAAATAAATTATAAGGTGTTTTTATATACATTAAATGTCTGATAGAAAAGCAAGTACATGTTTTGCTAAACTTTAAAAACAAAACCCAATTTTAAAACATATACTAATCGATTATAACTCCTTTAACTTTAAAATAAGTTAAGTTCTAATTTTAATGGTATTTATTCCAGTTTCTGATGCATGTAAAGAATAAATAAAGCTAATCGTATATCTATTTACAGCCCCATTAATAGTCACTATTCTTTTACAATTATTTTATAAAAACGTTACCCCCCACACTTGTATTTTCTCCTGTATCGCGGAGGCAACTTACAAACATAAATTGCACAAGGACACACATCCAGACCCGAAATAATTATTTGTAGGATATACAAATACTTGTTCCGTGCGGGATTCAAACCCGCGACCCCTTTCACAGCCACTCATTGCCAAGCCACTGCGGCTAATTGGCTAATTGAGTCACATTCGTCGTCTCACGGTCTTTTAGGTATTTTTGACTCCATAACTATTTCATTCTTTTTTTCGTTCAAAATCTCAATACACGTAAAATCACTGAATTTAATACACGAATGTGCTATTAATCGAATATATCTTGGAGAAAATAACTTTATAAACAAATGTTGATAAAGTGTAAACGCTTATAAGTCGCTTAAAATTTACTTAAAATTTAGTTAGGTTAGATTAGGTAGGTATTTTTAATATAACTATGTATACGACGGTCTAGATGTGGTCCACTTAAAAGCGTTCAATGATTAAATTTTATTGAAAAGTAAAAATAGATTAAATAATTTTCCTCTTTTTATTTTTTGTATGTATTTACTTTTTTAAATCTTTGATTATATATCAATACATATGGATTGTGCTTCATACAAATTCACAGAACACCTAATACAGTGAATTAAGTGTTCTGTGTACAAATTCATACTCTTAGGTTGACTTTAAACTAGGAGGTAGCTCGGCAGTTTTTTTTCTATGTTAAGCTTATAATTAAGGATATGTTTTTAGTTAGTGGTTTGAAAAATTTAGAAACTTATCATGTCCCAGTGTCGCCTTTGTACATTTATTTAAATATTTAATAATTGTTACCAACTTATTGTGTGTACAATAAAGAATAAAGAATAAAGAATATAACGTACCAGAAATTCCTGGGACGATGTCATAATATGCCAACGTGTACGAATTATTACGATTTATTTGTCACGTTCTCCATTACGCGGCAGTTGGCGGCAGTTGACGCGTCTACAGCAATACTTCCGGTGTATGATTTCATTCAGTAATTCTTATAGGAAATTAATATTAACTACGAGTATATTGTAAAAATACCTGTGTATATATTCACTACACTTCGATATGAATATAAAACGATAAGCAGTATTCTGCTAATATGCTGCTGTAGTTAGTTCATTTATTTGACCGCTGCTGATTAAAAACCGATTTTGATAATACAAGTAAGAGTACAATCCATTCATCCATTCATTACAGTCTATAAAAGTCCACTACTGAACATGGGCCTCCCCCATAGGTTGCCTTATAAGGGGATTTTGCCAGAGCAGCCACGCGTGGCGAGCGTTTTCATCATTTTGAATTGTCATCAAGCGCTGCAAGGAGATATTGCATCACTTTGTGTATTCTATGGCATCTACCACGGAGAGTGCTCAGATAAATAAATAAATAAATAATAAATAAATTAAATTTATTCACAAGAAATATGGTACAAAGATGTTCTTATAAAAATAATAATGATTCACATATTTCACCAATTTTGGTATATGAAAACTTATTTACTAATTGGTTAGAATAATATTCTATACAATCAATATATTATACAAAAATTTAAGTAAAAATAAACATGCATCATTTTACAATCTTAATATTAATCGTTTAAAACACAGTCAGATAAGAAACAGCATTTTACAGTCAATAGAAACGTTCTTTTATTTTTAGCAGTTCATTTACCGAATAAAACTGTTTTTCTAAAAGCCACTTTAATAAATTACGTCTAAATTGATTATAATCTAATTGCCTTATTTCATTTGGGATTTTATTAAACACTTGAATAGCCATCACATAGCAATTTTTTGAGTACAGGCTAGTTTTTGATGAAGGTAAAATAATTTTATCTGGGTATCTGGTACTATATGTTACTGTATCTTTAAATCTAGTAAAAAACTGAGGATACTTTTTTACGAATATTGAAAGTTTAAAAATGTACATGGATGGTAGCGTTAGAACACCCAATTCTTTGAACAGTGGTTTGCAAGAAACTAGTGGCCCGACACCACAAATTGCTCGTATACACCGTTTTTGCGCTATAAAAGCACGGTTTACATCAGTCGAGTTTCCCCGTAATATGAGACCATATCCTAATACAGCAGCGACATACGCATGATATGCTATAAGAGAAGTGTTTCTTGACGAGATTGAAGTTAGCCTTCGCAGAGCAAAATTAAATTTAAATATTTTAGAACAAACTTTATCTATGTGATTTTTCCAATTACAATGTTTGTCTAAACTAATACCTAAAAATGTGGTACATTCAGTAGCAGTAATTTTTTCACCATTATACTTAATATCAAGTAATTGCGGTTTACTTTTAACATTGTAGAATTGCATAAATTTAGTTTTGGATAGATTTATGCTTAGATTATTGTTTTTTATCCATTTAACAACATTTACAATAGTATTATTTATTTCATTTTCATATTCTTTATTACTAGCATTAAAATTTATTTTCGGTATTAAAATGGAAATGTCGTCAGCAAATAATATTGTATTATGTTTGATGTAATTTGGTAGGTCATTTATGTAAATTAAAAACAGTAAAGGACCCAAGACACTCCCTTGTGGCACTCCGTAATCATTTGGTAAGTACAAAGATTTATATTTTAAAATGTCTTGCCGTTTTTTATCTTTTTGTTGTATTTCAACACATTGTTTTCTATCTTTTAAATAGCTTTGTATCCAGGAGTAAGCTGGCCCTCTTATACCATAAGCTTCAATTTTTTTTAAGAGAATATCATGACCAACACTATCAAATGCTTTGCTCATATCAAAGTACACTGCAGAAATTGGTATTTTTCTGTTTATATAATCGGTTACGATTTTTATATGGGAAAAAGTTGCCAGTGTCGTGGATTTACCTTTTTGAAAACCATATTGTTCTGGTTTTAATATGTTAAACTTGTTAAAAAAGTCTAAAAGTCTTTTTTGCATAACTTTCTCATACAATTTTGATAATATTGATATTAATGTAATTGGTCTATAGTTATTAATATTATTTCTGTCACCTTTTTTATGCAATGGTATCACAACGGATAATTTCAATTCTTTAGGAAAAATTCCCGCTTCAAGCGATTTATTAATGAGAAAACATAATACATCTATGATTTTTTCTGGACACCTCTTTAAAACTTTTGTTTGTATTTCATCACAGCCAGTAGATTTTGTGTTTTTAAGTGATGAAATATGGTTCTTAATTTCCGTTATATCACATGGCCTTAAATAAATACTAGATTGATTTCTTAGACTAGTTACGCTTAATTTATCCGCACTATTATGTGATATTCCGTCTTTTATGGAATAGATGAAATGCTGATTAAATGTTGTAGCTAGTTCAACGGGATTTTGTATATTTTGATTATTGACTGTGAGTCTATCAATGATAAAAGTCTATCAATGATAAATCGCTCAGATTAATTTCAGAGGCTCAGTTTCACTATCGCACATCACGACGAAATTCACGATACCATTCACACGATCTGGATGACTACCTAGCGATCCACCACTGTGCGATTTACAAGAAGTTTTCTTCCTCGCACAAATTCCTTGTGGAATTGACTACCACCAATGATTTTTCCGGACCAATACGACTCAGGGACCATCAAGAAATGAGCCTACTCTGTTTTAAAAGGCCGGAAACGCATCTGCGATACCCCTGGTGTTGCAGTTGTTTATGGCTGGCGGTAGTCACTTACCATCAATTAAGCTCGTTTACTCCTCTTATATAAAAAAAGATGCTACTACCCAGTTCCTGGTTCCGTTTCCAATACGAGATATATTCTTACAGCGCCACTATACGAGTAGAATACAATATGAATTGCATAAAATACGTGCGCTTAATGACATTTTTATATTTCGACTTATTTTTCTTAATAATGCTACAAAGTACCGAAACCATTAATATGGTAGCTAAGAGAACATTTAAAATATGATACCATTTTTAAATTTCAAATCCAATCCCAAAGGATCGAAGAAAATTAAGTGCCTACTCGCAAGATAGCGCTCCTGTTAAATTTATATTGTGTCGTGATGGGTGTGCGTACACTTAATATTCATTAATTCAGAGTTCAAAATGAGCACCAGCTCACTCTTCCGCATCGTTGACGGAATAGATTTGAGTGCGGTTTTGTTTCGAGCAATTGGGGTTTAGAACTTATGCATATTGCTTATATACATATACAGGTAGGATAGGACTAAGTGTTGGTATACTTAAAATATATGAAATTATTGTGTGTAGTGCCTATGACAGAACTTCTATTACAAAATTAATTACACGTTATAAATGTTGTGTAAAGTTTGGGTTATTTACTGTTTAGTATATTAAATTAATAATTCAATTTAGAGGGTTTTATGAAAAAAAATTAACTGATATCCAATGTTTATAAAGGTTGAAACAATTCAAACTTTATTAATTACAAGTTAATAATATTCATATTATTATCATTTATATTTTAATTTTATGAATAGCAAATGACTGATAAGTATAAACCTATTAAAAAACAAAACTGATATCCAGTGCTAATTGAAAAAAATGAATATTGAAATAAGTGTTAATTTTATGAATAGCAAATGATTGATAAGTAAAGTATAAACCTATTAAAAATTTGTTAACGTTGTGTTGTGACGTTATTTAGATTTGAAATAATAAAAGACCATTTTCTTTTATCAATTTTTCGTTTTCAAAAAAATCTTAAAGGGTTTTGGATAAAATAGAGCCTAGATTACTCTTGGCATTGCTCTCTGTTTCTGTTCGTGAAGATACATTACAATTGGTTCAATCATTCCGAAGATAAGCCTGGATAGTGTGTCAGACAGAAACAATTTTTTTAAAATTTATTTTTGTCTCGTATATGATGGCAATGGCATTCACATAACCCCCGCAGCTCAATACAAGGCACTTATATCGATGTCACATACCGACTATTTAATTTTATTAATAATTAATATGAATAGACGTGTACATAAAACATCTCTTTTATATTTCTAGTCAAAATATTTTTTAACGACAAAAATTATCATATGACTCATGTATACATTTAAGAAGAATGCTAGGCCTTTCACTTTTATATGTATTTCTACAATTATGAACTTCATAACAGAATTTTATACGATGGTAATAGAATGTGCGTCCGAAGCAAGAAATTAAGAGTTGTGTCGCAGAGACGTCCTCGGGGAAATTCGACCAATCACAGCGAGCGGAATTGCTGCTCATCGCAGAAACGGGTACATACAGAGACGCTATATTTTCTGTTCCCTTACATAATTCTTACAATTTTTAAGAAAAATAATTAAAAACCTACTTTTTAACGATTTTTTTACTTAAAAGTTGAGGACAATTTTAGTGACAGAAAGTGGATATTCTCATTTCTTAGTCTATCGCGCAGAGAAACCCCAAGCATATCTATAGGGCCGTGCTTTGTGACATTCCTTTGGGGAGGCCTATGTTCAGCAATGGACTTGTGAAGAATTGTAACGATGATGATAAACAGAAAGTGTGTCTGAAGACAATTTAAAGTAATTGAAATATTTGAACGAAACATGATTATATTTTAATTTCTGTAGTGGGTATGTAACATAAGTTATACTTGATAATCAATATTGTGTCTCGTCATCTTGTCTACAGTCACCAGCCCAATTGTTAGGTATCGGTTTTGATTAAAAATGTATAAGTCTAAGTGAAACAATAAGTATGTTGCATTCATACTCATAAGGCTCATATAATAAGGCATTGTAATATCTGTTTTAATATTTACCAAGGTATGTTTAAAACTGACCTATATTATACTCAGTAATGAGTTTAAAAATGAACTATCAAATATATAAAAACGTTACTTAAACTCTCTATTAAAATCTTTGTTTGAATACTATTTGATCCAATGGGCAACTACCAAATATTTATATTTTTAGTAGCTCAGTGCTTTTATAGGATAGGGTGACAAACGAGCACAATGTCCATCTGATGGTAAGTGGTTGCTGCGGCCCATAGACATCTACATCTATCCTCGATTGTAAATCAAAATGCAGATGCGTTGTCACCCGTAAGGACTAAGATGGAGTGTCTCGTTTCCAGTAAAAGGGTCTCCGGTTCTCTACACTCACCATACGAAACACAGCAGCATTAAGCTACTATTTTACGCTGGTATTCCGTGAGAGTGTGGTCCTTCCCCGGTTGAGCCGACCCATTCGGGCTACAACTATACTACAAATATAACTGCGCCATGGCTTTATCATATATAAAACGTGCTGCTGCTATGAGTGTAGAGAACCGGAGACCCTTTTACTGGAAACGAAGCATTCCATCTTAGTCCTCAGGGGTGACAACGCATCTGCATTTTGATTCTTAAGTGAGGACAGATGTAGATGTCTACGAGCCACAGCATCCACCTACCATTAGGTGGACTGTGTGCTCGTTTGTCACCTTTATTTAAAAAAAATGTATAAAAAAACTCCGTGTTGCATCAACTTTGTCGTAACCACCAGGTTGTGCGTCATAACAAGAATCTTTGAGTTAGACATTTCTTTTAAAGTCACAATATACGTACATACAAAACTAGAGAGAGACTATGAGATATTATGTAGGGCTTTTACCTAAACCGAATTTAATATCACATATGGAACGAAAAGTATTTTTATAAAAATCACTGTTTGTGGATAATATGAAATAATTACATATTTATGTAGGGTGTCTTTGTGCGAACGCGGACTTGTGCATTACGATTTATCTCGCACGTTTTCCCCAATTTCGCTCAGAGCTTATGACGTGCCTTTACGGTTAGGCGTTTACACTTATATCAATATGATCTTATCTATATATATGCACACATTATAGAATTTTACAATTCCGGCGCAATGGATTCTTAAAATAATTTTCTTTTTATTTAAATATATGTCATTATATAATAAATATGAGACGAGTAAATCTAATAACGCTTTTAAAATAATGACACTCGTCTGACGATTACTCGGTTGAATTTGTGTTCCTTTGTCTGAATATCCATTCACGAAAATTAAATTGGTTTTGTATATAATTAAAGGATATGGAATGCCTAAAGATATATTTTGCAAACCTTCCCAACACAGTAAAAACGTCATCATGTTTCAACGCTAGAGTAGTAGAGAGTTTTTACGTGGTAGCGCCATGCTGTAGCTATAATACCGGTATTGTAGTAGCACGAATGGGTCAGCTCAATCAGGGTAGGACCACGCTCTCTCAGAATACTGTCTGATGTGTTTCGTTTGGTGAGTGTAGAGACCCGGAGACCCTTTTTACTGGAAGCGAGGCATTCCATCTTAGTCCACACGGGTGACAACGTATCCGCATTTTGATTTGTTATCGTGAATAGATGTTGATGTCAATGAGCCACAGCAACCACTCATCATCAGGTGGACCATGTGCTCGTTTGTCAACCTTGTACTATAAAAAAAGGAGTAAGCAGGCCCTCACTTCTCCTATTGAAACACACCTTAAAACTCTCATTTGTAAGACGCCTTAACAATGAGAACATCACAGTTAGCGTTACACCAGGCTTTACTCACGTCTTATCATATGCCTACAGCGGAAAGTAGCGTAAAGCTTATGTTGGGAAATATTAACGACGGCCGTGACAATTCTTGGCTACATAGTGCATAATAAATTTGAACTTTAAACATTTTAGTCATCCTTATTAATGGGATCTAAAATTATATTAAAATACGGCTTCATCAACATCATCATCATTACAGCTCTTCACAAGTCCACTGCTGAACATAGGCCTCAACTAAAGAATGCCGCAAAGTCCTGCACGTCTTACCGGGTCATTATTCCATCTAGTGGGGTCACCCCACACTTTGCTGGTATGAGGCTGCCACTCGAGAATCTTGCTTCCCCATTGCTTGTTGATCTTTCGAGCTAGCATGGCCTGCCCATTGCCACTTCAGCTTACTAATCTCTAGGCTATATCGGTTACTCTGGTTATACTGAGTTTTAAATACAGCTTATATGTACTAATACAAATAAAAGAACGCTGCAGAATAAATACTTTATTTTCCCGATAATATGTTCGAATATTCAAATCTGAGTTAGAGAGTAGTTCTTTAAATATTTTTCAAGCAAATGCTTTAAAGTAAAGTAAAGTAAAGTTACAGCCTATATACGTCCCACTGCTGGGCACAGGCCTCCTCTCATTTCTGAGAGGGTTTAAGGCAAGGAATAGTCCGCCGCGCTGCCCCAATGCGTGTTGGCGAACTTCACATGTCTTCGAAATATATGTCTTTTTCTAATTTCTCAGACATGCAGGTTCCCTCACGATGTTTTCCTTCACCGCTGAGCACTTGGTAAATCAGTACTTAAAATTGTAATTAACAATTTAATTGGTGCCGGCGGGAATCGAACCCGGTTTGCTCGCGTATTGTGAAATTTACAGCGAGCGCTAAGCATCTGAGCTACCACGGCAAATGCTTTATTCGAAATTATTCAATTCCAGTAAGTAACGTCTATTACAAAAAAATATGCCAAAATACAATAACCACTACCAGTTATGAAATAAAAAATAATGGTTGTCAAAACATCAATAATCACCCGAACGTCCCATAGGAGCAACGACATTCGGAAAACAAACCGTAAAAGCTTTTAAAATTACAGCGCATTCATTCCGCACTCTTTGTCGCGGAAGGCAAAGGCGTTTGGTTTTTAAACGCAAAGCCAAACGTCGTAAAGAAAAAGAATTCGAATCTTTGTTCGAAATTTGAATCCCAAGAGATTTCCCCGTCACAACGAGCGCGACGCTTCTGAATTACTGATTGATTATGCATTCGCGTCACGGGTGACGTGTGGCTGGCGAAAACAATATAGTGCCTACTGGTATTTTTATTCTTCAGATATTGTTTGCAATTAATGCAATGAGTGAGCTGAGACTAATTTGTCTTTGAGATGTAATTTGTGGTTTCCTCGACATATTTAAAGTAGTTAATGGCTTAATCCCCCCGCAAAGAACAGTCACTTTTATGATGGTGACGAATTTATATAAGTAGTAGTTAAGCATAGTTAAGTATCCGTTATAATAATAATTATTCATTTTAAAAATACCTTTTTGAAACATTAAATGTACTAAATATATTATATATTATACGTATATTATAAAAAATCTTGACATCACGTATATTGATGTCCTTATCTCATCTTAAATTTCATATTAGGAAAGCAACAAAGCTTAAACTCCGCCGGTACATTTGTACCAGCGGTGCCAATGCACCGGTAGTTGATAATTGCAATTTAAGGCGCTGATTTATTATTTGCCTAGTGATGATGGAAAATATCGTTACTATATCTAAAAATTTAAAAAAAAATTAGAATTTCAAAAAAGTTCACATATTGTGGCTACACCACTGACTTCTCTGGTCCAACATCTATTTTTTCATAAATTTAACATTATTAGAACTGTCCAGGTAAAAGCCTCTTTGCAAACTTAGTGAAGGAACCAATAATTCCAAAAAGAGGCATTTAAACTCAAAATTAAATCTCATTTAGAATAACATTCAAACTAATTAAGAGAGTGACCCTCCTCATAATAAGCTTTTCATCTTGACACTACAAGACCTTTGCTGACCCCACTGATGGCGACCGCAGATAACCCTCGAATGTCCTGCAACTTTGCTGATAAAACAGTAAAGCCAAATGGTGCAAAGAGACCCGTGCGCTCCCTTTTCACAACTGCTACGAGTGGGGGGAGTTTAATGTGAATATTGTAAAATGTTTATGAATTTTAATTTAATTTAAAAATTTATGATATTTTAAACCTTCAATCATATTTGTTATTTGTTGTTAGAATCCTCCGTACTGAAACGAATGCTAGCTAGCTTCATTTGAAGCTTACTTGCTTGATTGTCTGTTTATTTTAGACGGTAAGTGCAACAAAGCAGCAAACACTCCCTGCTGCAGTTGTCAGTCACATGCGAGTGTTGTCCATAAAAATGTGCAAGGTTTCGTAAAGGACATCAGCTATTTGCAGTTTCATTTAAATTAGATCTAAATATCAATGAGCCTCTCTATACTCATTTAACATCGGATGGACGTTAATTCTTTACTAATGCGCTGATTTGCGTCATACATGTTTAAGAATTATAAAATATTTTGGTGATACTTTATGTCTGCCATCGTGCATGTGGAAAGCACAGTGGGCTTTTTCTTGTTCTGAAAACCTCACATATATGAGCGGTGATCTGTGCATGATAAATAATGGAACATACATATTAAACTTTTTTATGACTTTAAAAATTACATAAATGTCATTTTATTTCTAATTATTTATCAGCCTTACTAAACGCCATGCCGAATATAGAGGTTTTGAAAAAAGTCCCCAATTGGGCTGCATTACTCGCATGTGTTTCCCCTACACACTACGCTGCGGTTTGCAAACCGGTGATGCACCTGCCCAACATCAGGCTATGGGACTTTAGTTGGGTTTGAGCAATCACCTGCCTTGCTTCGATCGTTATAAGTGAACTGTTATCTATATCTCTTAAATCTCCTCATTAAACATTGAGGAAAGATAAATATTTCTATCTCTCGCAAGATCAATACGTCTATTTATAATATTTAAGAGTTACAACTATTTATAAAAGGGAGACTAATGCTTTACGTTCGGTAAGAGGATCTAAAAATAGGTATCGATATTCTGTAATTACTTAATGTAATTATTTGCCTCTTTGATTGGTTGGTTGGTAAAAATCCCGGGTCGACCAAAAATCAATTATTGGGTTTTTTTGACAAGAAATTCTCAGCAGCAGCCCGGAGTTGGGAAGTTGGAAGAGGCTGTGTTTCACCCCGTGCCTTGGGAAGCACGTAGGTAAATCCGTTGGTCTTGCGCCTGATCTCTCTCCAGTCTTATCGAACTACCGTCCCATTGAACTATAAGAGTGAGGGAATAGAGAGTACACCTGTGCTTGCTTATAAAATTAGGCACTATGTCTGCACTAGTCTTCGTTGAGACTGGCCGCCGTGACCGACATTCGGTTAGAGGACATTATTATTACAATTACTTAAGAACTGTTTTCTTTTACGTAAATGTTATTAAATATAATAATAAAATAAAAATGTAAATGTTCTCTTGACTGGATTTTAACCATAGTACTAAAGCTATCAGCTGCGCTGAAGATATTCATAGCGCCACAAATGTAGGCATAAACGCAAAAACAAGTATTAGACTCAATCTAACAGCAGCTGATGGAACGCTTATGTGAAAATGCGAACACAAAAATAACACAAAAACCAACAATATATGTTTTTGCACACTAGTTTCTTCCGACTAGGATTTGAAGCCGCGATTTAATACCTAACTAAGTACGCTCAACACTAAGATACACAGTCATGAAAACAAAAATACTATTATATTGACGATAGACCATCATTTTCATCAACATTGTTATAGTTACTATATTTTATACGTGGCAAAGCCATGTTGCAATTATATTAGTAGTATAGTTGTAGCACGAATGCGTCGGGAAGGACCACGCTCTTACAGAATACCAGCGTGAAATAGTAGCTTAATGCTGCTGTATTTTATTTATTTATTTATTCTTTTTTGTACACCTCAATACAGAAACATCAAGTACAGTTAAAAATAATTACAGTTATTTTGTATACAGTTATTTTGTATGGTGAGTGTAGAGAACAGGAGACCCTTTTTACTGGAAGCGAGGCAT
This sequence comes from Parnassius smintheus behrii, assembly GCA_036936625.1. NCBI lineage: Eukaryota > Metazoa > Arthropoda > Insecta > Lepidoptera > Papilionidae > Parnassius > Parnassius smintheus. The sequence continues at coordinate 32,370,115 of JAUPFT010000015.1, read as the reverse complement.
TCCATCTTAGTCCTCATGGGTGAAAACGCATCTGTATTTTGTTTTGTGATCGAGGATAGTAGATGTCTATGGGCCGCAGCAATTACTTACCATCAGGTGGAATTTGTGCTCGTTTGTCACCCTATTCTATAAAAAAAAGTTCATCACAAGTCCACCGCTGAACGTACCCTGCCGCAAGAACATACAAAGCATCTCGTACCAGATCGCCACTTCATCGGTCTTTGGTGATCTTCCCTTACGAGGCTGCAACTAAAGAACCTTTCCCTATCAGTTTCTCGAGCTAAATAATCGGCCCATTGCCACTTCAGCTTACTGATACGTGGGCGATGACTTTGATTTTCATAATATACGCATTTATATTTCCTAATTATTAAAAAAAATTCAATTTCCTTACAGAACGATTTATTTCAACGAAAGTAGGTATTAACAAGTTGTGGAGTTTTATTTTTTATATCTAACATGATATTTCATCGATATGAAGTTTCACATCTCTACCTAAAGTTTCAGTGAATGCACAAATATATGATTTTTAATTCAACTCCTACACTTTTTAATGAACAGTTGTCTTGTTTTTTAAATTTTAAAATTACCTTAATGTTTGAGATAGTAAAAATTAAAATATTTTCCTTGATTATATTCGGATCATTGCTACTACACTCAGATTGTCCATGTTCTAAGGATTTTTAAAAATTTAGGTTTATAAATTTACTAAATTTATAAAATTTTATTTATGAATGATTGAAATAAAAGCAATATTTTTTGAAAAATCTATTAATAATATCTTTCACCAGGATATTGTCAACAACACTAACAAAAGAATAGAAGGTGATTTTAAATTTTGAGTAAATAAATCATCACCTTCTTTAAAATAAATTATACTAAATAAATAACATTATATTTATTAAAACAAGTGCACATTTGTTCATTATCACTATATTTCACATATATACGTATCATGATTATATTATCGCCACGTAAACATCCAATTAAAATAGAAAAATTCGTTGCGACAACTGTTTGTCTTGTTAGCAATATTTTTAATTGAGACAGACCCTGCGTGCACTGTTGAACAATAGTTCGATGTGACCACTTTACTTAGAACCCTCCTAAATATCTCTGTTCTGATCTCCGAGTTAAAAATAGGGTGTTGGTTTAGTTTCGTGGTGCAAGTAACGCTGGAAGATTGCCATGCGCGGGGTCGTTGTTTACCTAAACTGGGCAAATAATTAAGAATGTTCATTGGTACTGTCAACACACCACACGGAGGCAACGCGGTGTGATTGCCGAGGGATCCGATTGTTTGTCCTCCTTCAAATGTGTTGTTGATTGAAGTTTATTGCTTTTGTTTCGATTTTGATTAATATTTGTCGTCGCAGTGATTAGCTTCGATGATTAAACGTCGTTATTTTAAACCAGTAAAATCATATTCAAAGTAACAGGTATGTATTTCTGTAAATTTTGTTTTGTTTACTTATTTGATTTTATGTTTCTTATACTCATGGATTTATATTACTACGTTAAGTTTATTCTTATATAAGTCAATAAATAAAAGTATTTTAGCTGATAAAAAACCAACTTTTACTAACTTTTAATTAATTTACTAAAACAAGTGTGATGGTCCTTGCCGTCCTATCGTCATCCTCGTTTTTTAGTCAAATACGATTATATTACTAATAAACTAAACAAAACCTTTGGTAAATCCAAATGTGCATGCCTTAAGCGCTCATACTATACGTCAATTTTTATGGTACTTTTAATACAAAAATTTTCACAAATATCCTTGTTGCTATCGATTTCAATTTTCCGATATTTTTTGTCAAGCGTCAATAAAAAGGTTTAGAAAATCCAAAAGTGCACGACTCATAATGCTCATATGATCGTGAAAAAATGGAGAAAAAATTATCAATCAACAACAGAAAGTATATTTTTTAATTTAACTATGTTATTTTTATTGAGATTCAATTTTTTTTATTATTGTTAATTGAAAAAAAACTTTTAACAGAATCATCTTAAAACGTTACGCAACTCTAATATCTCTTTAATTTTTAGGTATTTGTACCCGGGCATTATCGTAAAAAGTAGTCTTTTTTACCTGACTCGTCCACAATTGTTTCTCATCAACTTTATTTCATTTTCAAAAAATTTTCATCCAGTCATAACCAGTATTTTAATTTAGCATTCACCAAAGTACACCTTCAGGTCACTCCATAAAGTCCAAGATGTATAAGTATATTTTTATATAAATCCTACGTACTTTTAGTGAAACAATATATTGTAATGAAAATTTGTGGTCATAAAATAATAATAATATCTTATCTTGATGAATTATGTATCCAATTTCGTTTTTGGAATATATTGTATTACTACAGTGATCGATATTTATCATCACGAGCCGCTGTAAACAAACGATACAGTAACCAACTCACGACGGTAGCCAAATCAGCAGTGAGTCAAAGTGTATCTGTATTTAGTAAAATATATTATTACAAGGTAGCGCAAACACCGAAAATTTCGGATTTTCTCAGCCGAAAATAATTAACTACAACTGAACAAAATAAAATTAAACAACCATTTACATTCCATGGCTTCCTACATAATAGATGAATAGATTTAGAAATAAATTAAGTTCAACAATTGATATTTTCAATAGAATTATCTTGCTTACTCCTCTATGCGGACGTAATAAATCTATACCATAAGCCACTAAAACCACTTTTTTATTATAAAAATAGCAATTAATCGATTTAAAAATAATAATAAGTTCAACAATCATTTATGTCTCTGACAATGTGCTTTTTATATCATTTGTTTGTTCAATATGATTGTTAGACGCGATTTCATGCGACAAAACGTTGGATTCTTGATTTTTAGGCGCTAGTAGAATATACCTACGCGCTTTGCGCTTATGGCATGCAAAATAACTACATATGTTACCATAACGATATTAAAACTATATATACGAATTTTATCGCGTTTAGCTAGGGTCGTGTCGGGGTCCGTGAACATGGGTGCTGTAAAGCACCCGAAACATCGAGAATTAAAATAAGTTAATTTAACGCGATAAAATGCGCACGTTAGCTTTTAGCGTTAACTTTTTTATGCAATATTTATTTAAAATTAAAAACTCATTATTCGCTTAAAATCCTTATATCTAATTTGGTGGTCGTGCTAATTTTCTTCGAACATCGAACATTACGCATAATTTTAAAATAAACATAGTAAAGTAAGGGCTGCTGACAAGGAGTTTGTCTGTGTAGGTATCACCTTACATGTTTTTCCCGTTAAGCAACAGTGGCTGCACTCTTGTGTTCCAGTCTGAAATGTATGGAGAACCAGTGTATTATTTTTATATAATAAAGACACAATAGTCCTCATGATTTTAAGTGGATGCTGTGGCCCATAGACATCTACATTCATCCTCGATCAAGAATCAATAACTGCAGATCAATGCGTTGTCGCCACTGAGTACTAAAATTCATTGCCTCGTTTCCAGTAAAAATGGTCTCCTGTTCTTTACACACAGCCCAAGAAACACCGCAGCATTAAACTGGTATTCTGTAAGAGTGTGGTCCCACCCCGATCGAGCTGACCCATTCGTGTCGAACTAATAGGCATACGCATCTGTGGTCTTCTTTTTTAGTGAGCTGCTATAATCATAACATTGGTAGTCCTAATCAAACAAATAAAATTAATTTGTTTATGTTATGCATATGTAAGTATATACGGTATTGTCTGTCTGTCTTCCGGCTAATCTTCGAAATAGCTGAACCAATTTTAAAGGGACTTTCACTGGCATATAGCTGATGTTATAAGGAGTAACTTAGGCAACTTAAATTTTTTTTATTTTAGAAAAAAAAATTGGGTTCCGCGCAAAAAAATTAAAACCCATGAAATCCAATCGTAATAAATCCAAGAAGGTCGCATGGGGACAGCTAGTATTATATAAAAATATATATTTTGATCGTCGTCGTGGTTAGATGAAATAAAATTTTATTTCTTACTTTCATTTAAGTAAAGAAGCAGAAATATTGAACGAAATTTTCTAAAAAATAGTTTGATATTAAGTAAAAATCACAGTCGTCATTTTTATTTAAAATTGACTTATATAAAGCACTTTTTGAAAACCAAAAGTTAAGTCATCGCTTGAATGCGATGCGAAGAAGCGGCGAGAAATTCACAAGTTGACTATTTTTCTCCCAACAGTTACAGTGTAACCAATTTATTTTACAATAAAATACAATTTAACCTATACAAGATCTTTTTAAGTACATCTGCAACATACCTGCCATAGATTTTTTTAGTATTCCTCAAAGAAAAAATACTTTATACAAATATATTTATTATTTATTTTTTCGACTATCAATCGTGTACTGCGACCCAGATTGTTTAATTATCTAAGATCTTGGTGTTTAAAATAATAAAGCAACTTATCCACTACACAAAAATTATGAGTAAAATAGAACAAGATGCACAAATTACAAAAAAATTACTACAATAGACAAAAAATTGGCAAGTTTTGTAAAAATCTTAAATATCCAATATCTTGAAAACGGTTAAGTTTGGGGTATGGTGTTTCACAGTCGAAACAGTCGGATATGATGCAAACTACAACCACCTAAAGGATCTAGGTCGACTTAACCTGTAACCCTGTATATTTAAAGGAGAAATACATGATTACATAATGATGTAAATACAGAATGTATTGAACTAATTTCAAACTAGCATATTATTTTATAAGTATGAATCGATGAATTGGTTATTGAATGTAATCAGAATTTTAGTCTCACGGCCTTTGCGCTACCAAGAAATTAAAATATATAACTGGCTGCCTTATGAGTACTAGTCCTTTATAAGAATCCAGTAGAAATACTTCTCTTTAAAATATTATTTATCTTTCTATTAATACTCTTCTATCAATATTCTTCGGTAGATTTGATCAGTGAAATTAACCGACGAATATTAATAGAAGAAGAAAGAACCAAAACTGGATCATAATCGAGTTAAACATGATCAAGTGACAAAATATCTGTAATATTTTGTCACTCGATCAAGCAAGAAATGTAGGCTTTAACGCTAAGGCACTCATATTTTCGATATTGTACCTTTTATGAGATGAGATCAGGGAGAGGTTGGGACATGGCGATAGCTTACACTTCAAAACCAAATAATTTAATAGTTATATTTTTTAAAACCCTGTTTTCTAGCTTAGATTCAAACCCCGGAAACGTGATTTTGCAATTAATAGACACTTTAGCATAAAGCCACGCGTGAAATTGCTAAAAAGTAAACAGTTGTACATAAAATGCTACGAAAGAGCTAAAAAAAAAAATACTTACAAAGTAAAATACGCGAGCGCGTAATTTCTTTTTAATTCAAAGGTTTCTTTAGGGAAACTTATCCATGCCCTTATTAGAAACCGGCGTATTTATTTTGTCCGGGTCCGGATATCGCCCGGGAGATTCTCGGGTCATTATCCGGGAGCGGGACACGTGATGCGTGAAATTATTTCGTACTTTACACAATCCGGGGTTACGATGTGCGTATGCGCCCCATGGACCTGGGGTGACGCTAGAAATACGTAGATAAGACTATCACTTATAAAGCATATATTTTTTAGGGACATAATTACATTTAATTAAACTCGTAATTTAATGTGTTCCTAATAAATAATTAATGGATTAATATCTTAATAAATTGTACCACAAGCATAGCCAAAAAATGACGATAGATATTAACATGGATTGTGTGAGCAGTTTATGTATGAAAACTGCCTCCGCGAATCAAGAGAAAATCTTAGTGTGCAGGACGTTTTTTTAAAAATAGAATAATAGGATTAAAAGCTTGTGATCTATAGAATGACAGGCCTGTTGGTCTAGTGGTTAGTGACCCTGACTGCTATGCCGAAGGTCGTGGCTTCGATTCCCACCCAGGACAAATGTTTGTGCGATGAGCACGATCATTTGTTTCGTGTCTGGGTGTAATTTATCTATAATATTTATGTATTTAGAAATATATAAGTATGTTTATCAGTTGTCTAGTACCCATAACACAAGCTCTGCTTAACTTGGGACTAGATGGCGTTGTGTGATGGTAAAAAAAAATAAAAAAAAATATTTAATGAAAATTATTTTGTATAATTTTGTTACAGTCATGTAGTGTAGTAATATTATCTTATTTTACGTATAATAAAATGCAGCTATGAATCAAAGTTTCGTTTTCTTTTATCGTTACATAGAACTAAATATATAAAAAAAATTAAGTCTTAAATATGCACTAGGTATAATTGTAAATCTATGCTATTCTAATGTTACGGCAATCCGTTTTCTAAGCGCCCCCGCTCGATTACGATACCTATAAAATGAACTTGTTATGTGATACATCTGCTACAATGCCGTTTGACACGCTGATGCATTATGCCGTAGTTACCAGCCAATGTAAATCCAATTCGTAATTGTGCACTTAATGATGTTTATAGAAAATATATTTATGGTAGCCTTAAATTAATTATGCGATTGTAAGATTTTTATTGTATTTTTAATCTATTACACTAACAAATAAAATAGGTATTGTAAAAATATTTGATACATCTCAAACTTATAGTTCCATTTCAGACGAAATTTGCACACTATAATATGATGTAATCGAATAAACATTATAAGTGTCTAAATTGCCTAATAATGACACGTTACAATTTTAAAATATTATTTTAGTATTTTTGGCAATATTTTTTATCCGTGTATGTTTATAAAAGAAATAGAATATTTTTAAATTATTATAGAATCTGAAATGTACATTGGACTCTTAGTACACTCGATATGCCAAAACGTAATCAGCTAAATCGGGTTAGAATCGAAGAATCACTTTTATTTGTAATCTCCTCTTTGGTGTTATAAGCAAGGATATGTCATAAACTGCTTCAGCGACATAGATTACACGATAACATTATAAAGAATCTGTCGATATGCTGATATGGAACTATCAGTTCTTTTGTTTAAATAAAAATTACCTGAATTTTGCTAAATTGTAAATTTAGATCATTGACACAAATTTTCAAAAATATGGACACAAATTTTCAAAAATGTATTTTGAACAGATCGCTTCACGAATAAGAATTATTCATTTCAGTGATAAAATATACAATAAATAACTGGTTAACAAATTCTGTATTTTATTATACATGGCATAAGCTGTAACTCCTATGGGTTACACACTCCAGTCAAAAATAATAATGAGTGTACAAAACTTAATTAATTTAAAAACAGGTTAATAAAACCGTCCAGTCATCAAGAATGTTTTGAATCCGAATTACGCAGATAAGATACGTTTTGACCACAGAAATATAAATAATTATTTAGATTTATAACAACAGAAATATATCCCTCGAAATACATTGAATTTCTGGCTGCTGCTGGTTTCTTATTTTGCACTTAAAATTGCAATTACCGGCTCCATTGGTACTGGCGGAGATTAAACATGGTTTACTTATTACAAAATAAAAAAATGCGAGTATTTAACCCCCCAAGCACCCACTTTTTAGTCCATATATTGTGGGACCGACAACTTAAGACCATTGAAAAGCTAAAAAAATTCGAAAATTGACTATTTCACTCGTCCATACTAATTTTGACTTTTATTTTTTTTTTGTAATTTACTTCTCTCTGCTTATATCCTGCAGTATATTTCTTATACATTTTGAATGTTTAAAAGTAATCCATTATAATAATACATCTAGCTGTTAAAGCACATTTTTCAATCTGGGAAGGACCCTGCTCTCCTTTCATTATATCAACTGAATTTTAGTTATACATCAAGGTCTACTAAGGTAATACTTACTCACACACACACACACACACACACACGTGTGTTTCGTTGCCGTATGTACGTACTGTATTTCTTTGTTACCCTTACTAAAGTTTTAAAAAAATATTATACACAGTGAACTTAATATGTCCTTAAGCTTTTTTTCTTTGGATTTACCATACCTTTAAATCAATTTATTTGTAATTCTAAATAAAGATATTCAACTCAATACGTAGATAAAGCTTTAAGGGGAAAATAAATCAGATAAGCGGATGTTTATTCGAAAGAATTTCAATCGGGAGGTGTTCGCGCCTCACCTGTCGCGGCCTGTTTCAGCCGACGAGATATTAATGAATTTTACCAGATTTCCCCTTAGTTCACTTGGAATTTTCGCAAGACAGTATAAACCTATTTGAGACGTGTTAAATTACACTTTGTATAGCGAAGGCATGAATATACAAGCTAAATAGCCCTTTATAAAACGAATTGGATAAAAAATAAAATTTCGAAAAATACTAAACAATGTTAAAATGAAATTCTACAGCCTGCAAAAGTCTTTTTTATACGTGGTAGAGCCACGCTGCAGCTATACTATGGTTGCAGACGAAAGGGCCGACTTGACCAGGGAAGGACCACGCTCTCACAGTATACCAGCAGCGTAAAACAGCAGCTTGATGCTGGTGTGTTCCGTATGGTGAGTGTAGAGAACTGGAAACCCGTTTTACTGGAAACGAGGAATTCCATCTAAGTCCTCAGAGGTGACAACGCATCTGCATTTTGATTTTTAATCGAGGTTAAATGTAGGTGTCTATTAGCCAGAGCATTCACTTACCTTCAGGTGGAATGTGTACTCGTTTATCACCCTAAATATAGAGTTAGCATTTCCCGTTTGCCATAATTGCCATGCTGAGCAGAAGGATTGGTAATCACAGTCTCTTCGCACCGGTTACAGGTAGCCATTAGTTTCAGTAGCTTAATACAATCAGGTGTAGTTTGTGTAGTTTGTGTAGTCGAAGCGCAAGGGTAGCTGAGGCTCGCTGTGTTGCAATTATGTATTAATTATTTATTCGTATACCATACAGTGGCGGTGTAAGAAAACTCTGTGGGTGTCGTAAGAGGCGGCAGAGCGAAACACACCATGATGCGGACAGCAGTGCCTACTAATAATAAGTAAAAAATATTTAAAAAAAACTGCGGTTGTCAATCCTCCTACCAAGCGTGGCAACTATGGGGCATCTATGCAATCAATAAAAAAATAAAGCAAAAAAATAATGCGATATGGGCAATCCATGAGGAATTCCTAAGTTATTAGTGGACTTTTGATACGATGTAAAGGTGAAAATAAAATTCTTACACCCGCAATACATAATCAAGGTTGTCTGTAAGCTCGAGCTCGTTAAGAAACAATAATATTACACTATATTTTTTCATTTTTTTAAAGCTAAATCATAAACACATTACACTGTGCTTAAAATTTAACAATGGCGATCAAATCCGTGTGTCTATATTTTAGAATAACACAATTCTAACCCTAACAACGCGTTAAATGTCTTCATTTCATCGTACATTGAACGTCAATAAAAACACAAAAGTTTCGTTGAAATTGAATTTATTGCTTGTCAAATTTTCGCACTTGTTACAGCTGCTATTGTTGTGTGTGGCCATTGCTGGTAATTGCTTTAGCACATGGTATTATGACGTGGCGGCGAAAGGGGTGAGATCGCGGAATAAGATGGATATATAATTATGCTCGTATTATATAAATAATCAACTGAACCTTAAAGCATATACATATAAATTAATAACACGAGGGCGGCACCGAAAATTTCGGGAATCAAGGAAGTGACACAACATTACTATTTAAAAATGTATTTATTGCTTTTCGAAGTATTCTCCGCGAAGTTTGACACATTTTCCATACGATGGAACCAACCATTGAGGCAACCATTCCATTCGGAAGTTGGGGTCTCCAAAATGGCCGTTTTGTAGGCGTCCACAGCTTCTTCAGGTGATGAAAATCTCTGTCCACTCAAATTTATTCTTTATTTTAGGGAAAGTATAGAAATCAAGAGCTTAGGTCGGGGCTGTACGGCGGATGGTCGAATAATTCTATGTTTTCTTGCTCTAAAAACTCTTTTGTTTTGTGTGCGGTGTGAGAACTCGCATTGTCGGAATAAAAATTACGGAGTTCAGAAACAACCTATGGCAAACAAATGCTAGCATACCATTCTGCATGAACCGTTCTTTGTCCATCAAGAGGAATAGTCGTAACATGGCCGGTTTTGGAGACAAACGTGGCCAGCATTTTTTTTGCAACACTCCGTGAACGAATAATTTTTGTTGGTTTTAACTCATTTTCGAACACCCAAACTCATGACTGGTTTTTTGTTTCAGGTTCGTACGCGTATATCCAGGATTCTTCACCTGATACGATGTTTGAGGATCCTGCGTGGAATCTTTCGAGAGTTCTGACGCACCAAGTAACGCGAGCCGCTTTGAGCTCTTCACAGAGCGAATGCGGTATCCATCGGGAAAACAACTTTTTTACACCTAATTGTCCATGCAAGATTATTTGTATTTGACTCATGCCAATGTCTAAAGTTGCCTCAATTTCGCGGTACGTCACATGTCGATCTTCCTCAGTTCTTTTCTTCTTTTAAAAGAAATTTTTTTTCTTGGGTGACTGCAGTTTTTGGACGACCTTGACGGGGATCATCGCTGAGTTTGACACGTCCACGTTGAAATTCAGCAAATCAGCAATAAATTGTGGTTTTGGATGGGGCTTCAACACCAAATGCAGAAATCATCCGATCAACACACTGTTTTTGTGTTAAACCACTTCGAAAGTCATAACATATCATCGCTCTTGAATTTTCTCGAGTCAATTCCATTTTCTCAACGACTAAACAAGTTTGACAAAACCTTGTGACAAGAACGAGAATTTTTTTTTAAATAAATAAATGGTATTCGATTTTCAAAACCAAGGAGTTTTCAATTAAAAAAAATTTCATATGACAGGAACAGTGGAAATATTCCATTCCCGATAATTTTAGTGCAGCCCTCGTATACGACTACATTAGTCGAAAAAATTGTGTGATATACACAAGCTCTATGAACGTAACGACATTAAACATGGCTGATTAAAAATATTCATAGTCAAAGAGAACGTTGGATATTGATTATGTCATCACTTTCCATCAGGTCAGCCGTATGTGCACTTGCCCCCTCTTCCATAAAAAATATAGGATTATAACAGTTCAAAATTATTACACTTGTTGTAGGATAAAGCACGTGAACATTTTTATTTTGACTTTGCGTTAGTCGAAATAATAAATAGTATTTTTCTATGAATAAATCTCAAAAATTATAAAACGGATATCTAATGAGGATTTAATTCCAATACTTTTACGTGATAGATGCTGCAGCATATTAAAGCACGACTATAGGCGACAATAGGTCGACTTGACCGCACTACACCAGACGGATTCAACAAAATACTATCCTGAGATAGTGTAAGCATATCCACCAGCCCATATAATTCCGTGGGTGTCTTAAGAGGTGACTGAGGGAAACAAATAAAGAGATGCGCAGCAGCGAGTTCCTAATAACAATTAAAAATAAAAATAAACTGCGGTCGCCAACGCGATTGCCAACCTTGACAACTATGGAAAATATCCCCCCATGACGCATCTATGTTCAGCAGTGGACTTTAATAGGCTGTAACAATAACGGTTTCGTATGTATGATTCGTGATTTAAAATAATAAGGTACATGAGAGTAATATATAATATTATAAATAATAATATTAAGCTTCGCCGCTGTTAATAATTATGAACACTTCTGAAAAATCAACTGAAAAGAAACTAACTACACTACACCATACTAAAATCGACTAAAATGTTTACTACGATATCAACTGTCAAAATGCACAGCGCGTTTTTGACACTTTATTATTTGATTGACCGATGAAAAGCTATCGTATCGCAAAGCCATCTATCTAAACAAGGCTGTAGTTTTAGAGTTATAAGAAAGTGACCATATGAACCTGATGACCATATTACCCTCATGGTACTATACGATTCGTTCTCAACTTATTTTAAAATATTGGTATTTACCGATGACATTTTTAATGTATTTTGCATGCAACAATTGTCTTTAAAATGAATTCAAGAAAATTATCAAACCTACTAAACAATAAGAATACGGTCGTTTCCATGTCGATGGATATATATTATTACACGTCTTAGTATCTAATATTAAAAACTAGAAGATTAAATTATATTACCTTAATTTAAAAGCATTATAAACGTTCAATATTACTTACATTAAAACTAACCGCATAGCAACATCGAAAATATTTCACTTTGAAAGCACCCCCGTCACATTTACTTTAAACTTGTATCGGTGTTGCGTTGCCTTAAAAGTGCTAAGCCGTGTCGAGACCGACGTATTCCCAGGGATACGACGCTTATCCATCAATATCTTTTGCATATGGCCACACAGAGACTAGGAACGTAGTTTACTCACTAAGTGAGTTTTAAACTATCTAACATTATGAAATACTATGACTTCACGCGAAAACTAATTTAATAAATTAAATTGAGAACTATGATAGCATTGTTGTAATTTTATTTGCTATATTATGGCAGTACCACGAATGGGTCGGCCGGGGTAGAACCTCACTCTCACCGATTACGAGCGTAATATAGCAGAATAATGCTGTAGTTCGTTTGGTGAGTATAGAGAACCAAGGACCCCTTTTTACTGGTAAACAGTCATTCCATCTTATTCCTTAGGGGGAGCAACGTACCTAAATTTCGATTCATAAAAAGAAAACAAGTAAAGTTACAGCCTATATACATGTCCCACTGCTGGGCACTGGCCTCCTCTCATTTTTGACAGGGCTTTAGGGCAAAGAATAGTCCGCCGCGCTGCCCCAATGCATGTTTGCGAACTTCACATGTCTTCAAAATATTTTTTTCTTGTTTCTCAGACATGCAGGTTTCCTCACGGTGTTTTCCTTCACCGCCGAGCACGTGGTAAATCAGCACTTAAAATTGCAATTAACAATTTCATTGGTGCTGGCGGGGATCGAACCCGGTTTGCTCGCGTATTGTGAAATTTACAGCGAGCGCTAACCATCTAGGCTACCACGGCTCAATTTAGATTCATAATTAATAATAAATGTAGATATATATGAGCTTTACCATTAACTTAACATCAGGTAGACTTACTCTGTAAAAAAGATTTTATATATGGTAGAACCATGCTGCAGTTATATTAGCAGTATAGTTGTAGCACGAATGGGTCGGCTCGACCAGGGAAGGACCACGCTCTCGCAGAATACCAGCATAAAATAGCAGCTTAATGCTGCTGTGTATGGTGAGTGTGAACCGGAGAACGGGAGACCCTTTATAATGGAAACGGGGCATTACATCTTAGTCCTCACGGGTGACAACGCACCTGCGTCGATAATCGAGGATAGATGTAGGTGTCTAAGAGCTACAGTCACCACTTACCATCAGGTGGATTGTGTGTTCGTTTGACACCTTATCCCATAAAAAAGATATATCTTGCTGCATAGTAGCCCAGGTGGTGGGGAGCAGCGTTTAAGCTGCAAGATGTTTGGAACTGCGATTATCAATCCACTTTTTAAATGTAGAGATTATGGTAAAACCTTTTATAATGCGAGAGGCCCTTCGCCAGCCGTGGGTAGGTACTGATTGATCCAAAACAAGAAGAAAAGAATAATAATGTCCTACAGCCCATCCATTTTAATCACAGCGGTCAATCATAATGGAAGCTAGCCATCTGCATAGGACATGACTATAGTGCATGATGTGTGCGCAAGCACAGATACTCTCTCCATCCCCTCACTCTTACAGAAAGAGTCAGGCGCAGGACCAAAAGCTTAACGTGCTTTCCGAGGGACGGGGGCGAAACGCCACCTCCGAGTTGCTACTGAGAATATCTTGACTGTAAATTCCTATTACTGATTGTGACCAGGGATTCGAAACCGGGAAGGCTTGAACAGAAATCGTACTTATGACCACTTAGTTATTAAACAACGCAGTCAAGGAAGGAAGACTGTAATATGATCTAAGAGTAAATTTATTAGGGATTCGCCGTTTAAATTATGATTGAAGCGGGGATAATTTTGAGCCAGCGTTTTTTTTTTTGCAGTATTTATGAAAACATACCTCGTTCACCTGACGCAGCTTTTAATACATCCCCGGATAGCTAGATAGAGAGCTTACGTAATCAATATGAAATGCCTTTGTGCTAAATCCTACATCTGCCCCTCTCAGGTGACAAGTTTTAAACTTCAAGACAAGAGCGAACAGGCTTTTGTTAAGCTAGATCAATTTCCTTCATTTAAAATAAATTGACTTTTCACGATAAAGCCCCATCTCGTGCCACTATTTACAACTGGTTTAATGAGTTTAAACGTGGTCGCATCATCTCACCCATGATCTGCGTGAGGGACGGCTTTCTACGACGACGACTGAAGATAACATCAGTGTTGTGCTGCGTATGATAGAGACTGACAAAGGAGTGACTTATCAGCAGATTGGGACAAGCTTAGACATCGGTATGATTCAAGTGCATAAAATCTTCCATGAATATTTAGCGGTCTGGAAGCTTTTTGCTCGCTGGATCCTCATAATTTGACAGAGACCCAAAAAATCCGTCGTATTGATTGGTGTCGTGATATGGTTTAAAGATTTAACGGAGGTGACTCAAATGCTGTGTTCGATATACTTACGGGTCACGAAAGCTGGATTTATTGTCATGAGCCTGAAACTAAGAGAAAGTCTTCTGTCTGGGTATTTCCTTCCGAGGAGTTAACAACTAAAGTGAAGAGAGATCAAAGCGTGGGAAAAAAGATGGTGGACTCGTTCTTCGGAGGGACAGGTCTTTACGTAACAATTGTTTAGAGGATCAAAACACAGTTACAGCAGAGTGGTTCACTAACAATTGTTTGCCACTTGTCTTGGAAAAATTTCAGGAGAAACGACCTCGCAGTAGGATCTTCCTTCACCATGACAACGCCTCGTCGCACACCGCCAAGTAAACAATCGACTACTTGGCGACTTGGAATTACTGGGTCACCCACTCCATAGCCCCGAACTTTGCGATTTTTATTTATTTCCGAAAATAAAAGAAAAACTTCGAGGAAACGTTTTATGGACGCCGAAGAAGCAGTGGCTTCATTTCAAAATACCGTCGAAGAGACCCATCAGGAAGAGTGGGCAAAGTGCTTTTCTCATTGGATCCATCGGATGCAGTGATGTATTGATGTAAATAGACACTATTTTGAAAAGTTATTATAAAACTAATAACTTGCTAGTTTGTTCAGTTTTTGATTTTCTTAGAACTTTCAGTGTAATCCTCGTATACTAACACCAGATTTAAATTATTATCGTTAGACTTGTAACAGGCAGCCTCAGGTGTTAAGGAGATAGCCAATCTGTATCCCAAGCGGCGGCGATTACGACAAACTGTTACTTTAGGGATTTTGGAAACTTAAAAATCTAACGAAACTACGATTATGATAATATGTTGAAATTAAATGTAGAAAAAACAATTATAAAGTACCGATTTAGAGTTGTAACTGGGAATAGTTTACCACAGAAATTGCCTAAGAATAGCAATTTTTTATATTCTCAAAAAATTTGTTTTGTTTTACGTTTAACTTTAATAAAATGTTATTTAATTAAAACCCACTATTCTTATTTAAGACGATTAAAGTAGAAACATTTTATACATAAAGAAGAGTTAAGTCAAATTTAATTTTTGATATGTCTGAAATTATAATGTGCCAAATGATATCGTTAGGACTACACTGATTCCGCATTCAATCAACGCTTACATACCCAAGGGTGAGTTTAACTACCAGCAGTCTATAAAGCCGCAATTACGTCACCTACATACGACATTGAAAATTACCTATTGCCAACATTTTTTTCATCCAACTCCCAGTAGGCATCGAAAACTGGGTAGGAGTGGCCAACTTACACAAGACACTCCTATTGGCCGGTAAATACCCACCCACAAATATATCAAAAAGGAATATTTCAGTACAACGCGCTTGTCCCGAAACGTAGTCAACAACTTTAGAATTTCTCTCTCCCTTTCTCAAGCTATTTCGTTGTGTTTCAGGACGGTGCTAACTGAAAACGGGTTCGCATCTAAATCCCAGGAGAAAGAAAAGCGCCATCTGGAACAAATAACGAAAACTACTCAGTTTCAGTTTTGAAAAGATGGCGCCGGTCGCCCGTTTGCGAAGGCTATATTAATACAGATTTACATTTCTACTTTTTGAAATTAAACTTTTGTTCATCATTTTGCAATAAAATTTTTTATTAGATGAAATGGGTATGCCATAAAGTGGGTATTTCTCAAAACATATTTGTAGTATGTATGATTTTCATAAAAATTAATAAACATTGTTTATTAATTTCACAATTATTACTTTATTTTTTTAGGAATATATATACTACAACTATTTCAATGTTATTACGTACCTAGTTTAATTTGTTAAAGCTTAGGAGGATATGTCAATTACGCAATTGTTTTTTTTTATAGAATAAGAGTGACAAATTAAATAAAATACGGTCCACTGATGCTAGAGTGTCAAATGAGCATACAGTCCACTTGATGGTAAGTTGATGTTGTAGCCCATAAACTTCCACATTTATGCTTGATTAAGAAACAAATGAATCAAAATGAAAAGGCGGTGTCTCCTGAGTACCACCCCCTGAGAACTAAGATGGAATGCCTCGTTTCCAGTAAAAAGTGCCTCCGGTTCTTTACACTCACCGTACGTTCACACAGCAGCATTACGTTCCTATTTTACGCTGGTATTCTGTGAGAGCGTGGTCCTACCCCGGTCGAGCCAACCCATTCGTACTACAACCATAATATAGGTGTGGCTTTGCTTTACCACGTATGAAACTACCACTATTTTGTGTTAATAATAGACATTATTTTGTGTAATGATATTTTCTATTTTTTTTATAGTAGCAACCTACGTTAATTTTTAACCTCTCCATAGGTTGATTACACTTCGTACGTTGTAGGGCCACATTGCAACGTGTTGGTGCGAAAGGGTATGCTGGAGACCACGTTCTTACGGGATCTCGATTTGAAATAGCATTTTTTTATAGTAGCAACCTACATAAATTTTTAAACTCTCCATAGGCTTCTTCAGTGAGTTCTTTGGTGAGTGTGTCCAGTAAGTTCTTAAGTGGTAGAGTCACGTTGCAACGTGTTATTTGTTGGTGCGAAAGGGTATACTGGAGAACACGTTCTTACAGGATCTCAGTCTGAAATAGCAGCATGATTCTACTGTGTTTATTTAAAGTCTTTATAGATAACATGGTATTCCATGTTATTCCTGCATGATATCACAGCTGCATTTTGAATCCCATGCCACGATGGATGTAGGTATCTACAATCTACTCACTATTGATGGACTGTCCTTTTTTTGTGATATATGTTTAAGATTCATCATCTTCCTCATTTCAGCTCTTCACAAGTCTGCGGAACATGCCTGTCTGTTAAAGATTATAAAAAAATTTTTTTACAGTCCCATAAAAAACATATTGTTTGATGTCGGATTTTAAATAAGACAGACTTGTGTCCAGCATTTTAGTAGGCTATAAGCTTGATATGAATGAATAAGTACTTAAAATACAAGTTATTTTTATACTAAAACATTGAATCTACGAAGGTCATAAAGCCAGTGCCTGACTGAACATTATCTACATAGAACTGCGCAGTCTATAAAACATTGCCGCTTGAAATCGATCTTTGATAAGTAGCTTACCAATTTTATAAGGGAGCTTAGCGTGGAACGTACTCTAAGTGCTTATCCTTGAAAATTTATATCTATATAAAATGCCTCATTAAATTAATATGACATAACTTTATTGTTTTCTGCTGATTGATTCATAGAAAATTAGATCGGGTTGTGCAAAAGTGTTTCAATCCACGATAACATAAATTTATTCAGATTTAAAAGATAAAAAACTATATACTTTAATGTATATTCTTGTGCTTTTAGACTATTTGTCAAATTTGTCAAATTTATACGTGGTAGAGCCATGCTGCAACTATATTAGTAGTATAGTTGTAGCACGAATGAGTCGGCTCGACCGGGGAAGGACCACGCTCACACAAAATACCAGCGTGAAATAGTAGCTTAATGCTGCTGTGTTTCGAATGGTGAGTGTTGAGAACCGGAGATCTATTTTACTGGAAACGAGGAATTCCGCCTTAGTCCTCAGGGGTGACAACGTTTCTGCATCTTGATTTGTAATCGAGAATAGATTTAGATGTCTATGAGCCACAATAACCACTTACTATCAGGTTGACTGTGTGCTCGTTTGTCGCCCTATCTTGTAAAAAAGTTATTGGTAAAATAACAAATATTTAAAAAATTGTGAAAGTTATTGTTATGGATCCGTTATTTGAAAGCCAATTTTCAACATGTCTCTACGCCTTGAAGTACCTACATAGATTTCAAAATTAGTACTTAAAAAAAAGGTGTATGTCTATGTATTGTATTTTAGTAAAGCCTCGTATATCACGATAATAAATAATTATCTCTTTACCAATATCATTCGACAAATTTCGTAACAAACCATAAACCTACTTTATAAATGTTCTCAGTCCTCAGAGGTGTCAACGCATTTTCATTTTGATTCTTAATCGAGAATAGATATTTACCTTTATCGGTTAAACGTACTGAATCCCGAAATTTGTTCAAGATGCGGGTTAAAGAACATTATTTTTCTGTTTAACCTTCTCTATTCTTATCAATTTATGTTCATTGATCTATCTTTTTGCGTATTTTGTGTTAAAGTTATTATCGTTTACTTTGTAGAGCACTGTGCCCATTAATTGTTCTCCTTCTGTTATTTTTAATGTCTTTTTAGATTGTTTGAAATAAATTGCTAAGTAGAAATGATACCCCCTTTTGTTTTCCCTTAATGTTATA
Organism: Parnassius smintheus behrii; assembly: GCA_036936625.1. NCBI lineage: Eukaryota > Metazoa > Arthropoda > Insecta > Lepidoptera > Papilionidae > Parnassius > Parnassius smintheus. The sequence continues at coordinate 32,351,310 of JAUPFT010000015.1, read as the reverse complement.
TTGATTTTTTCTGGTGTATAATAAGGTTCAGTTCACACAGAGACGCGACGCGACGCGACTATGCTGAAAGAAGTCAGTGGTTTCGCATCATGCAGTGCGACGCCGCGAGACGTATCGCGACGTCGCGATGCGCATTGTGAAGTCGCTGATAGCGCGACGCTTCGCTGCACAACAAGACTCCGCGTGAGTCTTGTGCAGCGAATTGTCGAAATGTCGTCTTGAGAGAATTGTCGAGACAAGACAAGTCGCCACGACGGCACCTGGCTGCACCTCGCGGCGTCGCAATGAGTCGCGCTGCTCAGTGTACGGCGATTTCGAATGGTCTCAAAAAAATGTGTATCCTTTTAGGTAGTAAATAAAGTTATATTTTGTATCACTATCTTAAAAAGTGTGCGCCGTGTCACGTTGTGCCACGTTTCAGTATGAACTGACCCTTATGAGTATTGTATTGTTTAGATGTAGATATATATGAGCCACAGTACCTACCTACTCATTATAATCGGGTGAACTGTGTGCTGAGAAAAAGCGAGACTCAGTCAATAAGCTGACTTCAAACAAAGATAGATATACCTACGGATGCGTCGTCACTTCTAAGGACTAAGATGCAATGTCCCATAGGCTACAATTATACAAGCTTTCTATAATCGATCGGAACACAGCTGTGCAAGCACTGCTACTTGGCGGCAGGAATACCTAATAGGAAGGAACCTACTTAGATAAAATTCTAGGTAGAAAAGTAACTATTAAGGACATAAGACCAATCTGTGATAATACAATTTCAGTAACCAACATGTTTCGGAAGGATTTCTTATTATTATCCTCATAAAACGTAGTTTACGTTTAAAAATACTCCTTTTAAGGAGGTGAATGCGCCACAAACTTAAAAATACGTCAAATCTAAAAAATATACACATCTGACACAAGACAACAACATAGACTTCTAGGCCAAATATTTTTTTCAAACGCCTTTTCCCACCCACGGCATGATATAGGGTAGTGGATTCTCTTACGCATTTACTATTATTATTATTAAAAAAACATCGGACTCTTTGGAGTAGTAAATATAACATTTATTCTCGAAGTTTACGACTATATGTGGTGCAAAAATAATTTGATTACAGCGCCATCTATTGTTTAGTTAACCTGAACTATCACCTTGATAAAACAAATGTATTACGTGAATCAAACCTCTATCGGTCAAGTTTTTTAGAAGTTATTATATAGGTATTATATTACATATAAGTTATTATACATAAGAATTTTTTTTGTGAACACGTTAAAGAATGTTTGGACATCACATTAAAGGCGTGAAATTGCGTACTAAGTTAGGACATATCGGTAATAGCTAATTAGCTATAATCCTATAATCGGTCAGGATAGAAAATCACCCACTCGGGCCCTATTTGCGGTCGCCGCGATTAGACCCATAAAACTCGATGTGATGTTGATAAGGGACGCGCGAAAATCGCTAACAAACCTATCTGGTTTGTGTGGAAAATATATGGTACACATTTCTGTCTAAATTTACGCATATTCGTTAAGAGATAGAAATTAAAGTATGTGCCCATGAACGTTAACATCTTAAATTCAAGTACCTTTTTATTATTTATAATAAAAGAAAGAAATGAAATTTATGTTATTCCAAAAAGTACTATGCTTACAGTTACAGCCTATATACGTCATACAGCAGCTGGCAACAGGCCTTCTCTCATTTCTGAGAGGGTTTTAGGGCAAGGAAGTGTCCGGCGCGCTGCCCCAGTGCGTGTTGGCGAACTTCGCATGACTTCGAAATATTTTTTTTTCTTTTTTTCTCTGACATGCAGGTGTTCTCATGGTGTTTTCCTTCATCGCCTAGCAGTGCATTAGCACTTAAAATTGCAATTAACAATTTCATTGGTACCGTTTCAATTTGATCGAACCCGGGTTGCTCGTGTACTGTGAAATTTCAATTTTTTGTATACAATATGTATACAAAATATAAAGTGAACATACTACATAACGTTTATTTATTTTATTGATATTATTAGTTTAGTTATAAAGTTGAATAAAGCACAGTCTTAGTTGGTATTTATAATAATTACAAAAAAGAAAAGGTAAACAAAGTTAATATAAAATTATATACATAAAACCGTGGTAGCTCAGATGGTTAGCGCTCGCTGTAACTTTCACAGTACGCGAGCAAACCGAGTTCGATCCCCGCCGGCACTAATGAAATTGTTAATTGTAATTTTAAGTGCTGGTTTGCCACGTGCTTAGCGGTGAAGGAAAACATCGTGAAGAAACCTGCATGTCTGATAAATAAGAAAAAAAATATTTCGCCAGCACGTATTGGGGCAGCGTGGCGGACATTTCCTTGACCCTAAAACCCTCTCAGAAACGTAAGGAGGCCTGTGCCCAGCAGTGGGACATATATAAGCTGTAACTTTAAAATTATATGACATGTTGGTGGACCTAGTACGAAATTAAAATATTTTCTTTTATGTTGGATTTATTGATTGATGAGAGAACCTAGGGTACTGTATTAAAATGAATTTTCTTCTAGCTAAATTCGGTAAACTCTTAACCATTTTACGCTTATAAACCTATGCTTCAATAAACGGGTCAAAATAACAAAAATCCTTGTTTATAAATTTGCGTAGTTCGCGACATTACTTGCTACGCCATTTTTAAATTACTTTCAAAACATAGGGATGATATGAAACTTGGAATACGGGAATATGCCGAGTGTGGCGTCTGACTAGGAATCTAATCGACAAAAAATATTAAATTTAATTGAATTATAATTTCATTTAGTTATGTTAAAAAAAAAATTATTTGTTACATTTTTCGACAGAAGCGAAGAAATTATAATTTAAATTTTTAGGTAATTGTTTTTTCTGTACGCGTTCTAAACGCTTCATAAGTACAGCATAATGTGAGTTCTGCTCTGGAATCCATTCTAGAATATTTTTTACATATGCGAAATATATAAATTTTAACCTAAGAACACTCTTAATTCTTTGAATATGCGTATTACTAAGCTGAGGTTACGAAAAGATTTGCCAACACTACGGAAGTTAACCGGAGGTGCATCGTCGTACCAACATTCCTCTTTTCCTGCGACTCCACCTCGACTGCAGCGGTAGGGGAAGAGAACAGGGCTCGCCAAGCCCATTCGGTGTGACCACCTTGGACTTCTGGGTTAGGGCCAGTCATGTGGGTTCCTATTATTCCACAATGGGTAAGCAAGCCATGGCTATAAAGCCCCCCGCTTCGATAAATTGGATATTCTAGGTATATCTTTTTAAATAATGACATACTCCTATTACTCTTTATTTCAACACTCAAAAACCAGTACGCCTGAGCGTAGCAATGAAAGCGTAATAAGTGTTAACAGTAAACCGTGTAGAAAATTAACCAATTTATTTTCAAAAACTAACGAAACAGTCAAGTAACAATTTCGGGAAGTTTTTAGTAAATTTTAGCGGAGGACTGCAACACCAACTGCACTAGTGCGCTATTTTAAGTAAAATTTTTGACGGCACGAATTCCTAATTTTTCGCAAACTGCTACTGAAACCGCTTGATTTTTGAAACTAACTTGTGTCTGCTAGCTCGCGTCCAGAGGCATCAGTGCAGCAAATTTTCAAGCCAGTTCCTCTGCATTTGGATGCAGTTTTATTAACGTCTATGCATATTCAAACAGTTTCCCTTCGTTTCCCGGTTGAGTTTTATTAGCGAACAAGCTCTATCGCTCCGGAGTTTGTCTGGAAGGCAAAAATTTTGTTGGTTTTATTTTTAGGTATCATTTAAAATCTAATTTGATATTTGATTCGAAAAACTTGCGACTGGGGGTATAGGATATATACGAGTACAGAGAATTAAAAATATTTTGTTTTAAAGGTGTGAAGATATTTGTTTTCTTCCAATTTCTTAGCCTTCAAGACCATACTTAAAGAAGTAATATACTTTAGGCGACGTTTAATACGTTTTAAAACCTAAAGAAGTAATATGAGGTTTATGCAGAAAGTCAATGGATACATACAGTTGACTCAAGGCCGTGCTTTGGGGCAATATAAAGGGTAAGCCATGTTCCTTGAACGAATTTAATTCGTTCAAGCCATGTTCAGTATTGAACTTGTGATGGTCTTTAATAATGATAAAGATTATTATTATGACATCAACCCTAGTCAGGTCTGGACTTTAACGAATATTGGCGTTTTATCATCATCATCATTACAGCCCTTCACAAGTCCACTGCTGAACATAGACCTCCCCCAAGGTATACCACAAAGCACGGTTCTGAACCACCTGCATCGATCGACTTCCTGCATGTCTTACCAGGTGATCACTCCATCTAGTGAGGGGTAGCCCTACATTTCGCCTACCGGTACGAGGCTGCCACTCGAGAACGTTTTTTTCACAACGGTTATCGGTTCTTCGAGCTATATGGCCGGCCCATTGCCACTTCAGCTTACTAATGCGTTGGGCTATATCGGTCACTTTGGTTCTACTGCGAATATCCTCATTTTTAAGTTTATCATACAAAGAAAGCGAGCTATGGAGAGGGCTATGCTCGGACATAGCCCTCTCCATAGCTCGCTGAGCAACTTTGAGCGTCCTCATACGGCCAGCAGTGAAGGACCACGTCTCGGTTCCGTAGGTCATCACTGACAACACGCACTGGTTGTACAATTTCATTTTCAGGTTTTGAGGTATACCTGATGAGAAGATGTGTGTTGTGTGTGTTTAAAGGAAATAAATGAAGAAAAACAAAACAAAGACGACGACGACTCCGTGGCGCAGTGGCTTAGCAATGAGTAGCTGCGCGGGGAGTCGTGGGTTCGCATCACGCACGGAACAAGTATTTGTATGGCCTACATATAGTTGTTCCGGGTCTGGGTGTTTGTCCTTGTGCAATTTATGTTTGTAAACTGCCCCCACGATACAAGATAAAATCTTAGTGTAGGGGTAACGTTTAAAAAAACCTTACTCGTAGCTACAAATTCCTTATAGACATGAAGTATAATATGAGGAACTAGCGGTCCATCAAGTTTCGTACGGGTGATTTCTAGATCTCAAAAGCAGCGACATCTACCGGCTCCAATTGTAAAATTAAACCATCCGGGGACCCACTCAAATATACAAAAAAATCATCCAAAATCAGTTGAGCTATTTTCACGCGCAAGACAATTGATTTTTATGTATAGAGATTGATATGAAATATACACTTCATTGGATTGCAGCAACAAATGGCCAACTACTTCGCACTACGATGCAGCAATATTGCTGGAGCGCTGTTATTCTTTCAGAGCCACTCATAAGATCTTCTAACAGTAATCCGACGATGCTCTACAATTATTTAGGTAATATTTGATATACTCAAAATCACCTATTTGAATTGATAGAGAACCGTCTTTTGATTGTTGTTAGATCGAAGGAAACGTATGCTTTGAAACAGATTTTCGAAATAATCAATGCAGTAAAAAGAGGTGATCAGGCGAATGGAAAAACTCATCAGTAAATTATTAATAAGTAAGTAAAACATAAAGTATATTATATAATAAGTAAGTAAAGTAAAACATCGTGAGGAAACATGAATGTCTAACGTCCGCCAACACATATTGTGGCAGCGCTGCGGACATTTCCTTGCCCTAAAAATCTTTCAAAAATTAAAGGAGGCTTGTGCCAGCCTGTGCAGTGGGACGTATAATACGTTGTAATTTTAATAAATTCACACTGAGACAAAACACTTGTACATAGTCTTCGAAAGCATTCTGACTATAGTACTGAGAGGGTGTGTGGTTGAAACCTAGGACCCTTAAAGGTATTAGAATATCTACACGTTATATAGAATTATACGGTAAATTTAATCTTTAGACTACACTTTTTGAAAAATATCAGTTTTGAACCCTGTAATAATAGTTTAACAACCGGGTACAGTAGTTGTAAACCAAACTTGCTATAGTTTAGTGTGGTTATCGATACCATTGTTTTGTTTCTTTTTTTTATTTTCTCCGCTTTTTTATTTTGAATGAAACAATAACTAATACTTAATCTGTAAAATAAGTATTTCGAAAACGATTCAATGCCAGAATCAAGGCTCGTGTAATAACGCTATCTCACAAACCACCAAAATGCTTAGGTCAGATAAAAAGACAATTTTTTTGCGAAATACCCTTCTGTAAGTCCAATAATAAAGATATCTATACAAATAAAATTGATATGTCTGTTTGGAATGTCACAGTACCAGCTTTTTACTAAACGCATATGAAAGTATATACGGCACTTATACAATATAACAATTTTTAAAATTTTCTGTCTGTCCGTTTGTTCAGGCTAATCTCCGAAACGGCTGGACCTATTTTGACGGGACTTTCACTAGCAGATAGCTGATGTTATATTAAGTAACTAAGGCTACTTTGATTTTAGAAAAAGAATTAATGTTCCGAGCAAAAACCCCACGAAATTTAATCTTAATAAATTCCACACGGGCAATTCGCGTAGTGTATATATTCTTTGACACGGGCGAAGTCGCGGGGATCAGCTAGTTATATCATATAAGGGCACGTTGATGGACAGAAGCATCTGGGTTATCCGTGTCCAACTGTGTATTTTTGCGAGTTGGTGAAGAAGAAGACAGGGAATATATAAAATAGATGAAGAGATTAATACTATGAGGGTAAAAATAAGTTAAGAGTCAGTGAATATTTGGTTACTGTAGACCACAAACATCTCAAACGACGTCTAACAAATTAAATTTTTTTAATTAAAAAAATTATAACATTATCAACACCATTACAGTGGCCATTTGACACTGTTATGATTTTGATAATATATAGAAGCCTATGTTTATCAGTAAACATAGGCCTCTATTAAAGAATGCCACAAACATAATTTATTTAAAACATAATTTATTTAAAACGTGGTTTTAAATAAATTATGAGTTAAAAATAAGTTTGTAATACGTGAATTTTATACGTGGTAGGCCATACTGCAGTTGTATTAGTATTATAGTTGTAGCACGAATGGGTCGGCTTGACCGGATAAGGACCACGCTCTCACAGAATACCAGCGTCAAATAGTAGCTTAATGCTGCTGTGTTTCGTATGGTGAGTCAACACACTTTCTAGACTCACCATACGAAACACAGCAGCATTAAGCTACCGGAGACCGTTTTTACTAGAAACGAGGCATTCCATCTTAGTCCTCACGGGTGACAACGCATCTGTATTTTGATATGTAATCGAGGATAGATGTAGATGTCTATGGGCCGCAGCAACCACTTATTACCATCATGTGGACTGTGTGCTCGTTTGTCACCCTATCCTATATTAAAAAAATAGTTCAGAGCCACCTACATCCATCGATTTCCTGCATCTGTCTTTCCAGGTCGTCATCCTATCTAGTAGGGGGCCATCCTCAACTTAACTTACCGGTACGTAGCTGCCATTCGTAAACACTAGGATTTCGTACTAGATCGTGGATTTACATACATACTGTCCTTGTGTGTGTGTGTGTGTGACCTTGTAAATCAAACGAGAAGTCGATGGACGTAGGTGACACTGTGTGCACATTTATAAATAGGTTAGTTACTTTTGGTCAACTTTTATATAGAACACGACCTGATGATAAATTCAATCCTTATCTTATGAACACCTACTTTATCATCGATTCAAATTGAATACTTTGCTTTCAAAAAGAATCTTCGGCTATCCAAACTCGCAATACAAAACACAATACTGCTGTTATATTTGGCTGGTATCCTGTAGGAGCTTAGTACTTACCCGGTCGAGCTGACCCATTCGTGCTGCAGCCAGCGTAACTGATCCACATAATAATCTAATCCACAATGCTGATGATAAATTTGATGCTTAGAATGTTTTTTTTTGTGGTTTATTTTAAAAACTTTACCATCGAAATAATTTTATTTTTGATGATATCACAAAGCTACATTTATTGTTAATAATTTTATTTGTTAGAAGAAATCGTCCGGTCCAATAAATAAAATTGCTAAATTATGCAACGTTACACAAGTAGTAGGAACGTATAGATAAACCATGTCGGACGGACGCGCCAAACAAAGTGCTACAATTAAGTCGCGACCCGCTCCACTGGAGTTCAACAGTTTTTCCCTCGTAATTCTATTACATTATTAACTTACACCGTGTTAAAGAAGCAATGATGCGTTTAGAGTTATTATTTTATCGATATGTGAATATCTAGATCGTATTGGCGCCGTCAAAAATTCATCACCCCAAAGAACATGTTTTGTCAGTCTAAGATTCACAAACCATATATTATTTCGTATTTATCAGTTGACTGTTTACGGACTGATGAATGAGTGAATGAGTGTTATGGCTTATTGATCTTAGCGTAAAAATTAATTAAAATAGATTTTAAAATACGTTTAACCATTTCACTGTCCTGTGAGTCATATATGAACATTTCGATTGTTTAACGATTGTATTTTTTCGCAGACAGGAAAGTTTTTAAAGCATATTCATCATCATCATCATCATCATTGTTATCAATACAGCGCTCACAACTCTAGTGATGAGCAAAGGTCTCTCCCAAGGAATGCCAAAAACATGGTCATGATAGTCAAGTCAACATGTTAAGTTACTTGCATCTATCGCACTCCTGAGTAAAATTAGCTGTAGTCCTGCCTCTATCTTTTTATAAGGATCTTCGAGAATCTTTTTTCTCATAGATTTTCAGTTCCTCACCCATACCATAAGATGGACTGATGATAAATGCTTAATTGTCTGCCTATGAAAATAGTTCGCTCAATTGAAGTCCTAGTTACTCGTCAACAACTTCGAGCTGTAGTGTTGGTAACGTGTGAGTGTAGCATAGCATGGTTCAGTATTCAAAATATTGCGGTTGAGAACTTGTTAGTCTAATAACGATCTGTTGTCTATATAATGACCTCGCAGAAATTTAGAAATAGTCATAAAATATGCACTGGGTTATCTTTAAATTACGCCTTTGTCAGAAAATCGCATTTCAAGACATAAAATTTCTTTATACATTGTAAATAAATAATTTCATAATAATTTCTTATATTTACGCGAACACTACACATTGATTAAAACTACTTTCACGGATTTTCTCGCGTTTAATTTTAATTATTTTTAATTCCCGACGTTTACGTTATATAGGACAAACAAAAAGATCAATTAGAACCCGCGTAAAAGAAGCATCAACGTTCAGGGAAGTCTGCAGTTTGTGAATATATCCTAGACGGCCCCAATCATTACATCTGATTTGATAGACCACAAATCCTTGCGAAAAAACACCGATTCTTACCAAGGACGATACGTGAGGCTATTGAAATTAAAGAAAAACATCCTAATTTCAATAGAGAAGGAGGCTGGGTACTACCACCTGCTTAGCACCCTATAATCAATAGAATTAAAACTAAACCCAAGCATACCACTGCAAGACTTCAAGACACAGTCAGTTCATTTTGCATAGATCAGACCATAAACAATAATTAAAAAGCTGAAGGTACTCCGGGTTTAACAATGGCATTGGGACGTCAGTCATCTCAGTCCCCCGTGACCATGGGTGCTGAAAAGCACCCGAAACGTCGGGAATGAAAAATAATTAAAATTAAACGCGATAAAATTCGTAAAAGTAGTTTTAATGAATAAATAATTTCATATAATTATTCAGCAAATCTAGAACATTATAATATAATGTATTGAATGCGATAAAAATATTTTTAATTCTTCGTATAAAATATCTATAATGAATTTTATGCAGAGCACTTGCTGGTTACTTTATGGTTCTGATACAAATTTATAATTAGGGATAAAATAATTTATATTATTAATTACGTTTCATTTTTTTATTTCAAAATTTACTTAAAATCTCGTATTAAGTAATTCCGTGTGTAAGTAATTAATCTCATTAACCACATTGAAAGTGATATCGATAAATCTCTATCTAAAAAACAGGACTTCCCTAAACAACAGAGCGCGGTCTCCTTACCTCGCTCTGCTCACAAAGATCGCTAGCTGAAAACTTTTAATACTTTAACTCGACTTTCACTCAATTTTGCTTAACGCCCGCGTCGTTGAAACGCCTCGACGCCGCTGCGATATCACCTTATAACTGTTTTACAACTGTGTTATGCGACCGAATCGAAATTGTTAAGTTTGCTTCCGTTCACTTTACTTACAAGCCTATAGTCGTTTACGCTAAGGTAAGTTTTTTTCGTGGAAGAGTCATGCTGCAGTTATCTTAGTAGTATAGTTGTAGCACGAATGGGTCGGCTCGACCGGGGAAGGACCACACTCTGACAGAATACCAGCGTCAAATAGTAGCTTAATGCTGCTGTGTTTAGTATGGTGGGTGTAGAAAACCGGAGACAGTTTTTACTGGAAACGAGGCATTCCACCTAAGTCCTCACGGATGACAACGCATCTGCATTTTGATTCGTAATCGAGGATAGATGGAGATGTCGATGGGTCGATCATTTACCATCATGTGGACTGTGTGCTCGTTTGTCATCCTATCCTATACAAAAAAGAGCTTTTATTACCAAACTACTGAAAGTCATTAATGTCGTCACATACAAATCATAGTATTTTAAATCAAAGTTAATGCTCTCAAAAAGGTTTTTATTTAATTTTTTTTTGTTTTATTTTTTAAATCTCAAAATTAGTTGATTGTCATTTATTTAAATGCTCCAAAGCAAAAGACAACCAGGGAAAGCTCACATGCATCACAGTCTGGAATGAATTGCGGACTCCTGTCTAGTTCTAAACCTTTGACTTATACCCAATAGAAAACCATATTATGTGTCCTCAAGTTAACAAAATATCTATAAAAAGCAGTTTTAAAAATATAACATTTTGTTAGGCAATAATGGATTGAGAAATAAACCAAAAAACGTTACATTGTAGAGTACCACCTTTGGGTACAGGCCCCTCTCCTTCCTAAAACTATGTTAAGACAAGACAGAGTCCGCTGCGCTGTCACATTGTGGGTTGGAAACTCTCATGTACTCACTCGGAACGACTTCTCGTAGAATATCTCATACGCGTAGTTTTCTTCGGGATATTCCCGTTAGTCTTACCAAGTAGTCTTATTGCTAATCTAAAGTTAAAATTTATGGGATTTTTGTTACCAAGTAGAACCAACTGGTGCGAAGAAAAAACTTTTTGTTGTGAAGAAAATTCTCAGTAGTACTACTTTATAAAATATGAGTAGATCGATTTTTTCATCAGTGTATGCATTTTGTAATTTTTTAGCCTAATTTGACTCATGTTCGCTGTTTAACTATCGGCCATGAAAATAACTATCATCATCATCATCATCATCATTACAGCCCTTCACAAGTCCACTGCTGAACGTAGGCCTCCCCCAAGTAATGCCACAAAGCACGGTCCTGAGCCACCTGCAACCATCGACTTCCTGCATATCTTACTAGGTCGTCACTCCATCTAGTGGGGGGTTGCCCTACACTACGCCTACCGGTACGAGGCTGCCACTCGAGAACCTTTCTTCCCCATCGGTTATCGGTTCTACGAGCTTTATGAAAAAAAAATATAATAAATATAATTATAAGAAAATAAATATAATTTTCGAAAAATCGGGAAGTTATTGGTTTGACCCCAGTTTTCGAAATCGAGGTTTCATCAGATCTCGAAGTTATGTATGTGTATGTGCGTGCGTCCGTGCGTGTGTGTGCGTCCGTGAGTGCGAGCGTACGTGCGTGCGTTAATTGCGAAGTTGCGAAAATTGCTCAGTAGTTTTACCAGTAAGACTACAGAAAAGAAAATTCCTAGTAGTCTTACTAATAAAACTACTTAGTAAGGTACTGGGAATACGCCGTTTCCTGACGATTTTTGCTTAGCCACCGAGTTCGTTAGATTGCCATTAAAATTCCTTTGCTGGAGATGAACCCGGGTAGCTCACGTTTCATTTCATAATGAAATTGACGGTGAGCGTTAACCTCCTAAGCTAACTCTAGACGAATAGTGAATTGAATATTTAAATGATCGTTAGAAGTTTCTTTTTACTTTATTTTATTAATTATTTCAAGTAGAATGAAAATGAACAATTTTTAGAGAAATCAAAACCCAAACGTCAGATGTACGCTATTTTAAGATCGCAACGCAACGCAAGGATCAGTCTAGTCGTAATGAAAAAAAAAACAATAAAAATGCCTAAGAATTTATTTTGGTTATTTGTACAATTTTAAAGTAAATAAAAAGCATTTTGTTGTATCTTTTTTATTTCGGTGTAAATACACAATTATAGTGGGAAAATACCTACTCTGTGTGTATACAAAGTTCGGAATAATAATTTCTAAATACCAGAACGTGCCCGTTATCCCCCCCCCCCACCCCCCGTTCACAATACCTACGAGACTAAAAGGACGAAAATGAGTAGAGCCACGCTGCAGCTATATTATGGTTGTAGGAAGAATGGGTCGGTTCAACCGGGGAAGGACCATGCTCTCATATAATACCAGCTTAATACAGCTGTTTTATATGATGAGTGTAGAGATCCGGAGACCTTTTTTACTAGAAACGAGGCAGTTCATCTTTGTTCTCGGGGAAGACAACGCATCTGCGTTTTAATTTTTAATCGAAGATTAATGTAGATGTCTATGGGCCACAGTAACCACTTACCATCAGGTGGACTGTGTGTTCGTTTGTCACCCTTATTGTATAAAAAATGATATGTGCTTTATTTATACTTTCATGAAATAAAAGTAAATTTTCTTATCTAAACGATCAACTACAAAAATATACCTATATAAAATATAATATCCTTTAAAAAATTTGTCGTATCATTAACTCAAAAATATTTCATGCGATCGCAAAAGATAAACGATCGAAAAAAGAATTGAAAACGTTGAAACAAAATAAAACCCCATCACGACACGACAAATTGATGTCATCCATCCCTCTCTCGCTAACAGTCGCAACATATCACGCCGCTCACGTCCTCGACATTTTTCCTTTATATATTATTAATACATAAGTATAACTACGCACTCCTCTCACTTGAAAGTGACGTGTAAATCTGTCCTTTTCTATATTGTTGGGTCTAGTTTTCCCAAGCGACCGAACCCCGAGGGTAAAACTCCCTAGGGTCGGTATTGACTCTACTATGGAAGGAAAGTTATCTGTACACCTATTGTCGGCCACCCCCCTATTCTCTCCCCAATCCACCCGTCGAAGGACTTTCTTACGCATTTCACGCTTTGTTTTATTTTCCACGAGTTTCCCCGGTTTTTAAGTCAACGGAGTTCGTTTGCTTCAATGTTGATTCGTTAAAGACACTTGTTGATATCGAAGTGATTTGTTTGCTTTGATGTATAATATTTTAATTATTTTCTTATAAAATGTGTACATTAAAAAAATGAATAAAAGAAAAATCTTAAGAGTGTTTGTACATTAAAAAATTATGAAAAAATTGTTATGTTAATTTTAACAACTAATTTTTTTACAAACTTTTATTTAACTTGCTTTCTTCGTATTCTATCCGGTTCAATTTGTAATCAATTTTAAAGCATATCAAGAAATTCGGTATACTACATAACTTCGATGAAAATGCATTGATATGGTAACAACGCCCATAAAAGCTTCTTTTTAAATAGATTTCATTTATATTCTATGTTTATGAAAATTTATTCTTTTTGATTCCTTTTTATGGGAAAACATTTTTTGTTTCTAAGTTTAAAATTTTTACTTATTCCAGATTATTTAAGTACACATAGTACAATAAAGCCGACATAGAAAGCTGTACTGTACTGAGCTCATTGATTAAAATTCCGACGTGAATTTCATAGCCCGCAAGCAAACCAGGTTCGTTTCCCACCGGCGTAAATGAAATTGTTCATTTCAATTTTATTAAAAGGAGGATTCGATAAGTTTAAATTATTTTGTCTAAACGTTGGTTCTTAGGTACTCTAAGATCCGGTAGATGGTAGACGGTAGATGTTGAAGTAATTAACAAATTCTATGTTTATGGACCATGAATATGACTCATATTATTACAATAAAGAGATGGAAGGAATATTTTGAAAGTGTGTTTATGAGTGAGTAGACAACGTGTGTACTAAGTGAGGTAGAAGTTCCGAAGATAAAGAAAAGGAAAGAGGTAGCGAGATAAGTATAGGTGAAATAATGAAAGCAATGAAAAGCATGAAAGCGGGTAAGGCTGCCGGATATGATAGAGTTTCACTCGAAATGCTAAGGGCTGGAGAGGAAGTGGTGGCAGGCCTGCTGCACACCTTGTTTAATTTATGCTGGGAACTGAAGCGGGTACCGGTAGACTGGTGCAAAGCCGTGATAGTCCCAGTATATAAAGGAAAAGGGTCACAACAGGACTGTAAAAACTACCGTGGCATCAGCCTTCTTAGCATTGTGGGAAAACTGTATGCTAAGGTACTGATTGAAAAGGTCATGAAAGAAACTGATGAAAAAATTTGGGATGTGCAAGCGGTATTTAGAAAGGGAATGGGATGTACAGATCAAGTCTTTTCCATGCGCATGATCGCGGAGAAGTTTTTGGCCAAAAACCAAAAGGTTTTTTGTGCGTTCATGGACTTGGAAAAAGGCTTATGACAGAGTGAATAGGGATGTGATATAACAAACACTGAACTCATTTAGGTTGAGCGCTGGCTTGATACAGGCATTGGAGTCCCTTTATAGGGACTCTAGTGCTTGTGTTAGGATCAACGGGGTCTACTCGGACTGGTTTGACATCCATAAAGGTGTCAGACAGGGCTGTGTGGCTTCCCCGTGGCTGTTCAACCTATTTATAGACAGTTGTTTGCAAAATTCGAAAGTTGAACAATGCGGATTAAGAATGGGTGAGTTAACCGTCAAATGCCTTTTGTACGCCGACGATCAAGTTATCCTTGCATCGTCGGCGGCCGAGTTGCAAATGATGGTTACATTAATGAACAGATCATTAAAAGAAAGGGGTATGAAAGTGAACGCAAGTAAGACGAAGGTTATGGTTTTTGAAAGAGAAGAAAGTAAAACGATTTGTGAAATAAGAATAGAAGGGGAGTTGATTGAGCAAGTAGATGAGTTTGTATATTTGAGCTGTGTATTTAGCAGGGATGGGAGATATGATAAGGATATAGAACCACGAGTGAATGCGGGAAATAGAGTAAATGGGACCCTACACTCTATTGTGAAGAGTCAAAATGTGTCGAAAAAGGCACGTATGGCAATTCACAATGCTGTGTTGGTCCCTACTTTAACGTATGGTAGTGAAAGTTGGGTGTGGCAGAAGAAGCACGAGAGTAGAATGAACGCAGTAGAAATGCGGTCGTTAAGGAGTATGTTAGGGCTGAATCTTAATGACAGGGTAAGAAATTGTGTAATAAGAGAAGAGTGTGGTTTCCAAGATGATGTTGTGACCAGGATTAAGAAAGGAATGCTTCGGTGGTTTGGTCATGTGGAAAGAATGAATGAGGAAAGAGTGACAAAGAAAATTTATGTTGCAGAAGTGAATGGCAGAGTCGAAAAGGGACGTCCTAGGTGAAATTTTATCGACCAAATTGGCGATTTATTGAAAACGGGCCAAATTAGGAGTACCCTTAACCGACGAGCATGTATGCGGAGGTGTATGTGTGTGTCAGGATCGTGCCAAATGGAAGTCTGTAGTCCCTGCCTACCCCTAGTAGTCGAGTTATTAGGTACGGGTAGGCGGATTACCGCCAACTTCCGGATTAGGGCTGACCGGATCCGGAATTAGAACCTGAGACCAAAGGACCAGCAGTCGCGCCTACAACCACTTAACCAACGAGGCAGTCAAAGTTCTAATATGCTACTTGCTAAACGTTGACACAACGAAGTGAGAAACACTGCGTGCCTGATCAATTAAAATATTTCGAAGACATGATGTCCACCAACACGCAGTGTAGCGGGGCGATGGACTATCTACTCTACAAACCTCTCAGAAATGAGACGACAGCTATGCCCAGAGTATAAGTTGTAACTTCACTTTTACCAGTAATATACAAGTTTTATTCCTCAAACAAATTCCTTTTGTAAACAATTACTTACTTACTAGACTTAGGGACTTCCAAGAATAGAGCTTACTCTTTTTTTTAAAGTTGGCAACGCATCTGCCATTCCCCTAGTGTTGCACTTGTTCATGGCTGGCGGTAGTCACTTGACATCAGGTGAGCCGCAATTTCGTTTGTTTCCTGTTATATTTAAAAAAACCTTACTACATAATTTAATTATTCTGCGATGTAAGCATAGTTTTGTTGTGTAGGTGCTCTAAAATAGGCTCTATAATAAAATATAAATATTATAAAATACTCAATTAAATGTAATTAATACATGACCTGTATTTTACATATAGTTAAAAATATGTAAACCTACAGCTGTTTAACTAAATGTGGTAGATTATGATAGCTTGTTTAATTCGTCGCCTCATTACCTAAACTTTTTTGTAATTATTATTAAGTAAAGTAAAATCAAATTAATAATGTTTTTTCTATACAATAAGGGTAACAAATGAGCACACAGTCCACCTGATGGTAAGTGTATGTTGTGGCCCATATATATCTACATCTATCGTCGATTAAGAATCAAATTGCAGATGCATTGTCACCCTTGAGGACTAAGATGAAATGCATCGTTTCCTGTAAAAAGGGTAAACGGTTCTCACCATACACTCACCATACGAAATAAAGCAGCATTAAGCTCCTATTTCATGCTGGTATTCAGACAGATCGTGGTAACACACCAGTCGAGCCAACCTATTCGTGCTGCAACGATAATATATTCGCAGCGTGGCTCTACCAATTAATGTGTAGAGAAAAATTATCACACTTGAACGTATAAACATCTGAGAACCTAGTATTACTAGAATGTGACATGTTACATAAATAAAAACGCTGAAAATAATTAATCTTTAAAAAATTCAAATTAAGAACACTTCATTTCAAGTCGCTTTTCGTTTCAATTTAGAAATTACAAAATACATTATACAGTTTTAATAATAAAAACAATGGGAAAAAAATAAATCTTGTGACGAACCTACTAGAGAAGTTATAATTTCCCCAAAATAATTCGAATTTGTAACATGACCCGCCCCCACTTAATACGATTTAAGGGCAGGCGCACATCGGACGCTAATTTACTAATGCGCGGTCACACGGCGCGCGACCGACACGCGACGATGCTACTACGATTTGTTCACTTAACTTATTTAGTAAAAAAGGGACGACAAATATGTGTGTCCGGATAGATAAGATGTCACTTATCGATAATCATTTTTAATATCATATTTCAAATTATATTCGATAAAAAGTCTAAAAAATACGTTCTATATTCGGCTTCAAAAAACTATCTACATTTTAATATATTTCCTTAGCAAATCACAAACTATCCCTCAAATTAAGATATCACTACTTACAGCTTAAACACGACCTTTCGACACATTATTTTGGTATACAGTAAGAATAATTTACTAATATAATAAATAATAATTTACTAAGAAACAAATACTATTTTTGTTATGATATTAGTCCTAGTTTTAGATTTATTAAAAATTCCAAAAAATAAGTACCTATTTTGGTTTCTTATATTATATTTTTATAATACGTTAGGTTAGTGTACTTTTCTACGCCT
The DNA here is from genome assembly GCA_036936625.1 of Parnassius smintheus behrii. Classification (NCBI taxonomy): domain Eukaryota; kingdom Metazoa; phylum Arthropoda; class Insecta; order Lepidoptera; family Papilionidae; genus Parnassius; species Parnassius smintheus. The sequence continues at coordinate 32,333,705 of JAUPFT010000015.1, read as the reverse complement.
GAAATCTACATCTGTCATAGACATTATTTCTCTTCTATTATAATCGTGTTTGTTAAATTATGAAAGCTTCGAGGGAATGTCATTCATACGCGTGCCCGCTACGACAAAGTCACGTGCGTAGCACACAATTTCAATGGAGCGCTACGAAACACCAGTTTACAAATTAGACTTAGGCAGTTGCAATAAGTTCCAACATATTTATAATGAACGTGACTTTAAACGTTTGTTTTTGTTTAGTTATATTCTGATTTTAGCTACTATTTATAAAGTGCTTTACTGACTCTACTTTTGTAACTCGCGTTGTGCATTATTGTTTAGACTCTTCTGTTAGATATAATCTAGTGTGATATGATTTAGCCTGTTCTACCAGTAGTTCCTTAATAGTATCAATGTATACATCTGTTACCAACTGCATGAGAAGGCCCTACTGCGGATTATCAGTTAAACTAACTTTTTTATTGGAATATTTCTGTTTCTTATTAAGTTGGATTGCTATTCCAGCTTAAAAAAAACAGAATTTTTTTACTTAATATAGATTATAAATAATAGTTACCGAAAGTCACTCTTTTGCTTAATTTACCACTGGTTGGATAAAAACCTCTGTCCTAGGAAGAACTAGCAAGAAACCCAGAGATTATTACCTTTTCATTAAAGCTTAGTACCATTTCATCACACATCAGCACTCAAACAATGCTCAGCGTTATAAGTGCATTGCTTCGCTTTAAGACGGAAATTTTATCAAGTTATATAATCAATATAATCAAGCCTATTTCTGCTAGTAGTTTCTCAATAATATAAATGTCTACATCGGTTTGCTTCTGCTTCAGATTAACAATTAGACTGACTTTTTTTCTTTGGAATTGTTACACTACCTTAGAGTTTAGTACCTTTTCATTACACTGTCATCATCGCTCAAAAATGCTTGTCATTATTAGAAAATCGCTTCGCTTTAAAACGGACATCTTGCCAAGTTACGAGTATATAATCATTAAAAATGTTGAATGTGGGATATCATTATTTGAACCCCCCTCGTTGTACTACGTCTTTTCGTTGCAATTTGATATTGATAAAGTTTATATTTAGTAGATGTCTCTTGACAATTGAAGAATTTTGGTAAGATGTTTTAAATTCAATTATTTCACATACTTTAACAGATATATAAACATCTTTTAAAATATATTAAAATGTTTATTTTAACAAGAGGTTCGTTTAATGTGAAATCAGATAAAAAATTCAATATTAATAACAAAAAAAACAAATATTAAAACATATTATACCACCAACTAAACCACCTCTACTGTACATCTTATCTTAATTCACCTCTGTCTCGCTTATTTTTATCCATTTTTGTATTTTGTCTATTTCATTGAGATCCTTGACTATGTCAAACTGTTCCAGGTATTTGATGAAATTGCTATCATTTATAAGTTATGTTTATAATATTTACGTTCGTTGAACAAAATTAAAATCAAATTTAAATTTGCATTATATAGTCACGATTTAAATAAAATAGTTCTAATCATAAGAAGGAAAGGAAAATTTAATCGACATACGTGGATCTCACCCTTTAAAATCTACTGTAAATTATCATAATTAATTTATATTTACAAAAGAGAGCGCCTGCAAAACACTAGTAGCCTCTTTTTATGCTAATTTATGTAATACAATCCCCATTCTTCGGCTGTACAATTAGGAACAGCGATAAACCCATGCATTATCTAGTCAGCGTTAACAATGGAAAATATTACCCTTAGAGAAGTACAAAAATTGTAAGTATAATATTACAATTGGGGTCCAAACGTTAGCATGTGTGAAATCACAATGGTGCCCGACTATTTGCGACGATGTTTTTGTTGGAGTTACTAGTATGATGGATGGGTAATGTAGATGGTGTTGTATGGAACTTGATGGTGCAATCTGTGAAGTGGATGGTCGTTCTGTTATAAAAATACTGGTTAATAAGCTAATATTACCAAATAATAATATTAGAACCTACATTAATGACAATACTCATTGGTGTAAAACGGTAAAATCATTTTATCATTATTTAACCGTAGATTATTGTAATATTAATCGTTTGCTCGTAAAAATAAATACAAAATAGTGATTTGGTACTTCTCTTTAACTCGAATCTAATTATGTTTACTTTACTGTTACTATGTATTTGCGAGTCACAGCTTAATATCTTAATTTTTTTAAATATGTTCATATTTTTGTTCTTTCGATAAAACGAAGTCTAATGTTTGTCACGTAAAGATATATGTAAAATATATATGCAGACATCTTTTATCGATACTCCATAAGTCGTGGGGTATATAGACCTTTTAAAATAGTTATGAGATTTCATAAACAACCTTCAGCAATACAACTCATATTTTAAAAATAATCAAGCTTCAATATAGCTGCGATGTGTCCAATGATCGAGAGGGAAGAAATTTTCTCGAAAGACATCATTGTGCCTGTAAGTGGAGTATATGACATTCAAATAGTTAATGAACGCAGGTGGGCCAGAGCCGTACTTCGTAGCAGTCCTTAGGATATAACGACGATATGAATGATGATGTACAACAGATACATACAATGCGTCTAAATGGGTGCGTTTGGCAGAAAAAAGCGCTAGCAAGCGCTTATAAGCGCTGAAATAGTTTTCAGCCAGGACACAAGACACAATTGCTACTTCAGTAGCGCTGACACAATCCGCCATTTTGCTTATTTAATTTGTTTGTTTTGAACATTGAAGTAATATGTACATACGTACTAGAACAGCTATTTCGAACAAAAAATATGCGCTACTCTGTGTTCGCGCGGTTGTTTTTTTATCATAGAATATACATAGACAGAATGATCCGTAGGTACCTAATAGTAGATTGTATTGTTAAATAGGTAAATTATATCGAGAACAATATTTAAATTTTGTCATTTATTTTGTATATTATTTTTGCTTATTTAATATAATATTACATAATATTATATCACAATTACAATTTAAAGATATTTTTATCTGAATATTTTAAAAGGTATCTATGTCAAATATGCAAAAACATACGAAATGTATGTTTAACAAAACTTATTAACATAACATTTAATTTACAAATATATTTATTTAAATTAGAATAAGAGTCGTTCATTAATGCTGGGCTAGCGAGAGTTAAAAATGGACGAATTTATTCCACTTTGACTTTGATGTGGAAACTTAAAAATAAAATGTAAGAATAATAAGCAGATTTAAATATGAAAAATTTACCCTTATTATAATAACTTAAATATATTTCTACAAAAAAATGTGTATAATAATATATTCGTCCCATACTTAAGTACCCATAGAAATGTCGCATCTGAACATATTAATTTCATAATCTATATTCCATGACACGAGATGGCATCTTAGGAATTATTTGTTTATCATTAATCTATAATACTTTTCTATTGATTAAGTGTCTTATTAACCGATGAAAAGTAATTCCTTTGGTTTTTACTGACATTTCTTGAATTATTTGGGCAATATCTAAGAACTCACGACGGCATATTTTTATCAAAAGATTTTTGTAAACCAACACAACACGTGACAACTCTACAAGCGCCTAGCGAGTGACTGATTAAAGTGCGGTGTATGCACCGCAATTGAGTGGAACAGAGTAGCTGAATGCAGTGTCGCCTCTAGTACATAATAGCTCAATGGTTTTGAAGTAGAGTTTATAAGTTGTTTTGTGCAATATTAGTTTTAAGTAATATAATGACATGAGTAAACATATACATGTTATTAAAAATTCATGATTGGTAAGTTTTTAATATGAACACTTTACAAACATATATTTAAATTAGGTTAGGTTCCCCGGTTAAAACTAACATCGAGTCCTGGAGGAAAATAGCTACTTACGATTTGACAGCGCTTACCGCTTACGATCGCCATTTTGCTTACAAGCGCTTGCTAGCGCTTTTTTCTGCCAAACGCACCCAATGTCTATAAATTTGAATGTTTTACTAAACAAATTTTTTTTATTAAAAAATCTGGGTAATTTGTTTCACATAAAGTAAATAAAACAAGTTAAATAAGATGTAATTTATTTTCGTATTTCGTGACAGTTTTGTTCGTGAATGATTACAATGTACAATTTTTACTCGATATACAATTTGATAAAATATAAGTAACCACATACAATATATTCAGGGGAAATCTCTTTATGTTCCCATTTTGGAGATATTAGAATAAGCTGCGAAAAGAATTATTTTGATTTACCTCGTATACATATTCCGACGTTTCAACCAGTTTATTTCGTTGTATTTGTGACGCTTCAAATACAAGTCAAATTTCTTATTAAACGATATGTTTTAATAGATATGATCGTTATTTGCGATATTTACATGACATTTACAAGCAAAAAAAATATTTTCATAAGAATTACATGACCGAGGTTTTCACTTATTATTACATTAAAATGTACAAACATCACTTACAATAAATATATCACAGACTTTACAAAAAACGAAACATCGACACGTAATTGTAATTTGTTAACAGCTCGACTAATATACACAATATATAATTCGAAATCCTGAGCAGTTGAAGAGTTTTAAATCGGGACTCGTATATAAAATCTACGTGACTATTTCGATCTAGCAAACAAACTATGCATTTAAAGTTACAATTATCAACTGTATATTATTCTAATATATACAATAAAGTTACAATATATTTACAATTTATACACGAATACGCCGCCAGTAAACATTGAACCTAGAGAATACCACCAATGCTTAGACCAAAACTTTCACATTAGGTATATAAAAAATAAGGATTAAAATTTAAACGTAAACAGCAAATTTATATAGTTCAATTTCAATAATAAATACTTACTGTTCGTTTCACTTAAAAATACGAAATTGCACTACACTTATGTGGCCATTATGATAACATATTTTTGGTAACGTTATCAATAAAAGTAAATAAATTAAAAACAGTTATATTAATACAGAACTACTTTTTTTTAAATAAATTGCAACGGCGTTCACCTCTTTGCCTCTTATATTTTAGAATACATAACAATATTGGTATACAGTAAAATATACTTAGTTGCTGCTGAAAGAACTTAAGTAAATAGTATTGTGTTACTTGGAAGCCAGCGGAGCAGTCTGCGCGTACTGCTGTGCGCTGCACGTTGGCAGGGAGAAAGGATTGACGCTAAATGGTGACGAGACTAGCCCGCTCATTCCTGAAACAAAAATATTGTTAGAAAATGTTTATGTGACGCAGTTAAGTGTGAGGAGAAAGTATAAAGGTATCGCATAGAACGTTGGTAGTGACGAGAGAGACGTGGAACGTGGAGCCACGCTACAGTTATGTTTCGTATGGTGAATGTAGAGATCAGAAGACCCTTTCTTTACAGGAAATGAGGCATTCCGTATTAGTCCTCAGGGGTGACAACACATCTGCGTTTTGATTTTTAATCGAGGATTAATGTAGATGTCTATGGACCACAGCATCCACTTACCATCAGGTGGACTGTGTACTCGTTTGTCACCCTTATTCTATAAAAAAATAGAATGATGCCTAGACCAATTATTACCAATAAATACATCATATAGTTAAGTCCATAACTACGTCAAAAATAGAGAAGTCTCTCATAAGGTAATTGTTTACAGTTGTCGTAAGTGGCTTAGGGAATAGGGGCAGGAAATTAATACTAATGATTATACTCTGCTACCTAGCCGCTCTGTTTCAACTACGACAAAATAAGTAATTTACTTTGGTTTTTAAATTGTTAGTCAGCATTAGCTTATACCTATATTTATGAATATTTAAATATATAACTAATAGTATTTAGTTCCATTGTGTAATTAAATATGGAGATCATAGAATACTATAATACATAATAGAATGGCTGTCATTCTTATTTTATACGAGGATAGGCGTCACCGGGAGCACACATATAAGCAATTACGTCGTATTATCACTACTACAAACCCGATTCGCTGTATTGACAGACAGATTTTAATACATATTTATTTGTAAATAGCGTGCAATTTGGCATTTTCTAAATAATTTGCATGCGAAATTTGTAAACGATTGTAACGTCAAAACACATATCATGTTGACATTTGTACGTGTGAATTTACATGTTAGTGGCATTTTAGTGGCTACACGGGCTCCGCCCACTCCCCCGTTCTATTATGTATATTTTATATTATTCTATGATAGAGATATTATTACATATAGTATACAATATATATAGTATTTATAGATTATTATTTTTATGAACGTGTAGAGGTGTAAGATAATACAATATCCCATAAGATTCCGTGAATGTCGTCAGCAGGGAGAGAGAGAAATGGAGCAGGATATGGGCATCATCTTCCTGATAACAACTCAAAATGGTTAAAAACTACGGATGCTAATCCGTTTGATAAGCGTGGTAACTATACAAATGTTCAGCAGGGGATTTTTTCGTTAACGAACTATGAGAAAAATATAATATATGACTCTTTTGACTTGAATACAATTCATCTCAGTTATCAAAGATGATTACGCATATGCATTTTGATTCTCAATTGAAGATAGATTCATACATCAGGTAAACTGTCTCCTTAAAAAAATAATTCTTCTTGGCACTCAAAGTTAACAGAGTTCTAACAGAAAAACAGGTTAAATGTCATGCAAATACGTAGTTGTTACTTGCAATTAAAAATGCCTTATAAAGCGTGCAGAGTCGAAAACAAAAATAAACAAAAAAATAAAAGTCGCAAAATCAACCGAAATAAAAAGTGGAGCACTACTAACACTGCACGGATAAATGTTGCCAGCTATGTTGCGGGCTCTGCTTTACAACAGCGAACGCGCTCCTTAGCTTAGCCTCTTTACAGTGTTGCCCTTTCATATAGCTCGTGTTGCATTTTGTATGGCTGTTTGCTTCAAAGTCGACCGCGCATTTCTCATTCCTTTCAGCGTAATGGACGCTATCTTTCGAGTTATACGCGTTATAGTTGTGATGGTCAGTTATTTGTCCATTTGTAGCCGGGTGGTACGGTCCTAACGACACTGGGATGGGAAAAAAAGATGCGTTAACACAAAAAGCTCTCAAAAACGTAAAAATGTTTTTAGATTACGGCAAAGCAAAAATACCAATTACAGAAGTAAAGATACACACAAATAAATTTTAAACAAAAATGTTATTTTATTCAAAATAACGATCGATCATCACACTGACTGTGATAGTTTCAGGTTTGAAAGACTATCTTCGTTGCTGTTAAATTGCATTGACAAAAAGCATTCACGGTATATATATATATATATATATATATATATATATATATATATATATATATATATATATATATATATATATATATATATATATTTTCACACATATAATTTCATAGTACGCTGCCAATCCAAACTCGATCTCTGCTAACACCAATGATATTGTAATTGTAACTGCTGATTTACCATGTGTTTAGAGGTGATGAAAAATATTGTAAGAAAATCTCTCTCGTCTGAAAAATTTGAAATATTAGGAAGACATGTGCACCAGCTCTCATTGGCACGTAGCGTAGCGGACTATTCTATGTTCCAAGCCCCGAAAAAAAACATCTGTGCACAGCAGGTGGTCGCATTATTTTTAATCGTATTAAGTTTTCCGATCTGCGAGCAACGACGAGTGAAATTCCGCAGGTGTGTGCGAATGGTAGTTTTTGGTAATTTTAATTGGTAAGCGCTGGTAGTGTTCGGTAAGGTGGTAGTGGTTCTGTCTTTTGTGTGTTATCTTCTCTTAAAACTATTTTAACAACCTTAATCGACTCGTGGATGTAAGTATTTTCAAGAATGCACCAACGTTTTATACGTGGTAGAGCCAGCTGTAGTTATATTATTGTTGTAGCACGAATGGGTCGGCTCCACTGAGGAAGGAACACGCTCTCACAGAATACCAGCGTAAAATAGCAGATAAATACTGCTGTGTTTTGTATGGTTAGTGTAGAGAACCGGAGACCCTTTTTACTGGAAACGAGGCATTCCATCTTAGTCCTCAGGGGTGACAACGCATCTGCGTTTTGATTCTTAATCGAGGATAAATGTAGATGTCTATGGGTCCACTTCCACTTACCATCAGGTGGATTTTGTGCTCGTTCGTCACCTTCATTCTATACAAAACACTTATCAGTCCGTGGTATTTTTGTTTGGCGTTTTTGTGTCCACAATCCCCCATCAGACGCTCTCTGTCTCTTTCATTGATAAGTACAAAAAATCAAAAAAATCAAGTCCAGAAGTGAACTGCTGGTGATCTAATACAAGAATTACCCTAGAATGGACAACATTCACAAAAGTTGCAGACTGTTTTCAGCCGAATTATGTATGTATCTTGTCTAAATTTTCAGCTTTGTAAAGATTAAATAAAATGTTTTACCATTCTTACATTATCTCCTATTTATTATCCGTTTATGTGTTATTTAACATGAATAAAATTAATTTCTACTTAAGCAGTAGGCACTAAATTTACAAGACAATAAGTTATAAAAAGTGGCTGGTGCTAATAATAAAAAACGTAGGTATGTTAATTATATTGTTTATTTTTCTGGGAATATGAGTAGATACTAGGGTAAACTTTCCTAGTTTTAAGTGGAGGATAAAAAAGACAGTCAAAAGACATGCATGCGTAATAAAACACAGAAAGACCATTATGTATGTGTATGTGTATGTGTATGTGTATGTGTGTGTGTGTGTGTGTGTGTGTGTGTGAGAAAGAGGAAATTACTGAAACAGAGGCAGACGTAAGTGCACGTGTGTATACGTGTGTGATAGAATAGTAAATAAATGTGAAGGGACATGTAGAACTACATCTACAGCTTTACGTGAAGCTTATTGCTAAGCTACGGTGTTAAGTGTCACGGGTTCAAATTTGGCACGCAAAAAGTATGTATTTGTATGATCTACAAGTTAATAATTGTTCTGGGTCTGGATTTTTGTCCTTGTCGAATTTATGTTTGTAAACTAAACTACCTTCACGATACAGGAGAAACACCCAATGTTGGGTTCTATTTTTAAATAATAAAGTTGATCAGCGGTGCTTACGAGAGGTGGAGTTGAAAAGCGAGGTGGGCGGCGCGTAGTGCTGCGCGTAGTGCGGCGTGGCGGCGCCGGCGCAGTACCGCGGCGAGACCGAGCCGCCGCTGCGCGCGTACTCCTCTAAAAGAAAAAGCCTGCGCTCAACACCAAATTATGTTAGGACTTCTTGTCTTTGTAAATTCTTTTTATAGGATAGGGAGCCAAACGAACACACAATCCTATGAGTCGCTATGTGGGAGGCCTGTCCAGCGGTGTATTTTGTAGGCTCTAACGATAACGGCTTACATTTTTAAAGTGATGTGTCTCTACGTTAACAAAAAAATTCGTTTAAAAGAAAAATGCAGCAAGACATATCAAGTTTCAGTTTTTTGTTATGGCTGACGTGAAGTAACGCAGTGCTCTTGACTCATTTTGAGCATTGCATGTTCATGTTTACAAAGTTTCTTTAAAGTAAACACAAAGGAAATTTATTTTATTTAGGTGTTAATTTGCGGAAATGTAAAACATTGTTACGACTACTCGAAGCGCCATCGATATTCGTAAAAAAAGATACACTAATTTAGTTTCACTAATAGATACGTTGACAAGATTATTTATAGGGTGTATACACACATATTGATTAGATGCATGACGTTTAGTACTATATTTAATTATTATGGGATTTCTTTAAAAAAAACATAGAATAATGCAATCATCTCATCATCACACAACCTATTTTGTGTTCACTGCAGCAGTAAATCGATAAAATTCCGTTTTATCATATATTTTTTATAGGCTAGTTTAACAAACGAGCACACAGTCCGCCTGATGCTCAGTTGCTATGGTTGCTGCGGCCCATAAACATCCAACATCTATCCTCGATTACGAATCAAAGTGTAGATGCATTGTCACCCGTGAGGACTAAGATGAAATGCCTCGTTTCCAGTAAAAAGGGTCTCCGGTTCTCTACACTCACCATACGAAACACAGCAACATTAAGCTACTATTTGACGGCGGTATTCTGTGAGAGCGTGGTCCTTCCCCGGTGCCCGGAGCCGACCAATTCGTGCTACAAACATAACTGCAACATGGCACTAACACGTATACTTTACCACGTGTAATTTATTTGCGAAATGTGACTTAAATATGAATAGAAATTCTTAACAAGCAAATGTTTCAGTTTTATATTTACATTCAATATTACAGTGTGACTGGAGGTTTTTTAAAATTTGATTTTGATAGTAGATGTTCCAAATAGTCTAGAACAGATAAATGAAATTGTATACTTGGGGTACTTTCAGCCGGGATGGAAGATGTGATTTAGATGTGGATAGGCGTGTCGCTGCCGGAAACAAAGTCAATGGTGCCATGAATGCATTAGTCAAAAGGCAAGGCGTGGTGAAGAGTGCACGCCTTGCAATACATAACGCAGTGTTGGTACCGACTTTGTTATATGGCAGCGAAACCTGGGTATGCCAGAAGAAGCATAAAAGCAAGTTGAATGCAGTGGAGATGCGATCTTTTCGTAAAATGTGTGGCGTTACCATAGCCGACAGAAAGTGAAACGAAGAGATTCGTAATATGGCAGGATTGAAAGATGACCTTATCACAAAAATTGATAGGGGCGTACTCCAATGGTTTGGGCACGTTGAGCGAATGAGTGAAGACCGAATGGTGAAGAAAATATATAGAGCGAAAGTAAATATTAAAAGGTGTCGAGGTAGACCGAGACTAACTTTCGAAGACCATGTGAGCAAATTGCTCGAAGAGGAGAGGGTCAAGAGTACTCGGATACCTAGACGTGCATGTATGAAGAAGTTAATGAACCTGAAAGAAGCGAAAGAGGTATGTAAGGATCGTGACACTTGGCGATCTGTTCTCTCTGGCTACCCCGTTAGGGATTGTGCGTGAAGATAAGTAAGTAAGTATGTTCCAAATAGGTAGTATTCCTGGATGTTTTTTTTTTATAGAAGAGGGGGCAAACGAGCATGCGGCTCACCTGATATTAAGTGACTACCGCCGCCCATGATCAAATAAAATAAAATAAAATGTTGCAGTTATAGAATTCACTTTATGTTGTATAAGGCTGGTAAGTACTTTGTCTGTTTGCCCTGACAACTACAATATAGGACTTTTCAAGGTAGTTAATAAATATTTGAGCTAACACGTTTATCATGTAGGACGATAGAGGGGATATCACCACTTAATCACTTAACAATATTCAATCAAGTAGGATCTATCTTACATTACGCCTATTCATTCATTCATTACAGCCCTTCACAAGTCCACTGCTGAACATAGGCCTCCCCCAAGTAATGCCACAAAGCACGGTCCTGAGCCACCTGCATCCAACGACTTCCGGCATCTTACCAGGTCGTCACTCCATCTAGCGGGAGGTCGCCCTACACTACGCCTACCGGTACGAGGCTGCCACTCGAGAACCTTTCTTCCCCATCGGTTATCAGTTCTTCGAGCTATATGGCCGGCCCATTGCTACTTCAGCTTACTAATCCGTTGGGCTATGTCGGTCACTCTGGTTTTACTGCGGATATCCTCATTTCTGAGTCTATCACGCAGAGAAACTCCGAGCATAGCCCTCTCTATAGCTCGCTGAGCGACCTTGAGTGTCCTCATACGGCCAGCAGTGAACGACCACGTCTCAGATCCGTAGGTCATCACTGGCAACACGCACTGACGACGAAGATGTGTCGTAATTTCCCGAACGCTGCCCAGCCGAGTTCCGTCGATTGACCTCTCGTTCAAAGTTGGACTTACCTAGGCTGACTATTTGTCCCAGGTAAACGTACTCGTCAGCAACTTCGAGCATAGTGCTCCCAACAACTACCGGTATAGGTGTGACATGGACATTAAACATGATCTTTGTTTTGTCCATGTTCATCTTAAGACCCATCCGTTGGGAGGCACTATTGAGGTCATTGAGCACAGTGCTCAGGTCCTCCAGCGATTCTGCCATAAGGACTATATCGTCGGCAAATCGAAGGTGGGTGATGTGCTCGCCATTGATGTTAATACCGTATCCTTTCCAGTCCAGTAGCTTGAAAATGTCTTCCAATGCAGCGGTGAAGAGTTTCGGGGATATAACGTCACCCTGTCTTACACCTCTCTGCAGTTGGATAGGTTTTGAGCTCTGGTTCTGTACTCGGATAGCCATCGTAGCCCTACTGTACAAACACTTCAGCACTTCGATATACCGACAGTCAACTTGGCACCGCTTAAGGGACTGTAGCACCGCCCAAATTTCGACGGAATCAAAGGCTTTTTCATAGTCCACATACGCCAGGCAAAGGGGTTAAAGTCCAATTACGCCTATTACAAAACTCTAATTATGGTTTTTAAATACATACCTACTTTCATTTCTTTAAATTTCGAAAATGTAATCGAAAAGCCTTTAATTAGATGACATTTAAGAAGTTAAATCAAATGCTGGGCTATAGCCGAACTACTTTTGTGAAATCATATTTTTAGATATATAATTTTTTTTTCAATTTACTCGAAGACATGAAAGAACTTTACTTCAAATTTTTTTGATGAACGTGCAATAAAATTTACTGATTTTATATATAAGATCTATAGATACCTAGGTTAGGTGTAAGAAAATTTAAAACAATAAAAATAATTTCAATTTATAAAAATATATTATGCACTTATCCTTATCTCTATAGAAATCTCAGTAGAAATTTTATTTTATTGTCTTATACATAATACTCCCAGAAATCATGGCCTGTGATCCGCGATGGGTCAAATAAAGGCTTTAATTATATTTTTATCTTAATACAAAACTGCTATTAACAGAAATGAGGTGGTTAAGGAAACTGGATCAAGAGATGAGCAGTAGCATCTTATAACCGATAACAATTTATAAATTATAAAAACTGCGGTGGCCCACCCACCGGCTAAGCGTGGTGTTAACTATGACAAAAGCAACCCTTTGAGGCAATCATTGGGAGGAGGCACAGTCCACCAATGTACTTTTATAGGCTGTAATGTAAATGTAATTTATTATAAAATAAATAATGTCGTTCAGACCGAATTTCGGCCATAGAGGCCTGCCTCAACGGAGCTAACCATCGGCGCAGGACAGGATTATAGTGCCCAAGTGTATGCGCAAGCACAGGTGCACTCTCTATTCCCTCACTCTCATAATCCGATGGAACGGTAAACCGACACGACCGCAGAGAGATCAGGCGCAGGACCAACGGCTTTACGTGCTTTCCGAGGCACGGGGGTGAGACACCGCCAACTTCCTGATTCCGGGCAACTATTCAAAATTTCCTGACAGAAAAACTCAATAATTAATTTTTTGGCCCGACCCGGGATTCGAATGCAGGACTTCACGATCAGTAGTCGCACTACTACAACCACTAGACCAACGAGGCTGTCAATTTATTTATTTTAAAGATTTTTATGAAAGAAAAAGATTATTATAAAATATAAAGACACTATACCTGACTTATAAATCATAACGATTTAGTTAGATAATACAAAAACATCACAATAAATCAGACAACAAACCTTCGGTCCACTGGTGTGTCGCGGCGTCTTGTGCGTAAGAGTTGAACGGCGCGGACGGCGGTGGCGAGCGCGGCAGCAGCTGGTTGTTGCGCGGCATAGAGTACAGCGCCTCCGCCAGGTCGGCCGCGCGCTTCAGTATTATTTCCTATCCAACAACAAAATGTTTTTGACATCGATGTCCTTTCCCTGTCCGGCCCTACGATAGAGCTCTGCTGCAGCTATATTAATGTTGCAGCACGAATTGGAAAGGATCACACTAATGCTTTTTTAAATTTACGCGAACACTACACATTGAATAAAACTATTATTTACCATGTGTGCTGTAAAGTACCCGACACGTTGGGATAATAAAAATAAATTAAAGTAATTAAACGCATTAAAATCCGTAAATAATACTTTTTTTCCGTATATAATCCGTAAATAATACCTTTATTCAAGGATCACACTCTCACAAAAATAGCGTAAAATAGCAAACATAATGCTTTGTTTATACTTTTTCCTGATAATAAAGTAATCCGCATTAGACCTTATAGATTATAAGTTGAGATGCGTTTTTGATTCTTTAATTGAAGATAAATGTAGGAATTTCAATTTCTTCCCTCTTTAATTCATATATTTAAGGGGCAGGCAATTGTAATAAGGAGGGACACAGCGCCTCCTTACAATCAGGTGGATTGTCTACTCGTTTGTCTTACTTATTCGTATAGAAGACCTTTTGCGGTAAGCATACATGAATTGTATGCTAACACAAAATCATATATATCTGCCAATGTGATAAGACTGCAGGCAGATATGGAAACAATACCAGAGACATGAGGATAATTAAAACATACCAAGACCGGGTAGTCCTAATTTAGTATTCTAATTTCATTATTTGTAAGTGATGAAAACCTTTCATCACTCAAGTATTATATCTTATCCGGGAATTGTCGCTCGTATCAAAATCGACCAAAATTAACTTTAAAAATAATATACAACATTCGTATAAATAAACGTTACAAACATAAAAAACATAAAAATCCAAAAACGTATATTTAACAAAGCAGTGGTAAAATTTTAAAATAAGATAATCATTAAGTCATCAAAACGTATTATATTATTTAACTAGAGAGGTGAACCTTTAAGGTTCATTTCATTCACTAAAGCTGCGTTCTATTGAAATGTTCTCTTAAAAGTCTACGGACTTGAAAAGAGTTAGTTACAGTTTTAGAAAATGAGATCTCTATAGAAAATATGAAGTAAGGTGCAGGTGAGAGCATTTAGAAACTTGCATTAATTCAGTCTTAGTCCATTTCACCTTAAATATACCAAACATATAAAACAGGGACTTATTTAATTACGCAAAGTTTTTATCACTTTTAATTTAAACATTACATTTTATATTACATTAATTTTATATATTTATACTAATTGAACGTTACATCAGTTGTTTATTTTAGTGTATAACATTTTTACATGGTAACGCTAACGTATCTTTTACATTTCGGACAATCTTACCGATACGTCTAGTACTTTCATCTTTATTAATAAATATAATAGAATTGGCATAATTTTATGCACAGAAAATGAATATACCTAATATTTTTAAACTGATACGAATTCTCAATATATTTCCCAAAATATTTAACTCATACGAGTTGTGGTCCACATATTCGTACTATTGCATAATGCTATGAGTATAAAAAATATAATATATCCTAGAAAAGCTAGTAATCATCATGTCAAACCGCGGCGATTAAGATCCAAGCGCAGAAGTGAAACATTTTAGGAAATTATTAGGCTAATGTATTTAAGGTTACATACAAAAACAATTCAAATTTTACTATTAAAATAATGACATATAACTTACCTTAGGCAATTTTTCCGGATCGCCCGGATGCCTTGGTATAAGTTTCTGCAGCCGCTGGAAGCCGTAATCTATGGTCGGCTCGTTGAGTGCTGCTATGCGAAAAACGACGAAACAAAATCAATCATTATTTGTTCCGCTAACGAACGTCTAATTGATGGATAGTGAAAGAAATTCAGCTTTCTGATTTTATGTATACAGTTGTTATACAAAAGAAATCCTCTTGTTTTATATCTTTTTTTATTAATATAATAGTTTATTTCTTTAATAAAGATATTGATTATTTGCAACCTTGCGCTAACTAAATACAATGATGTTTCTTACCTGGATTGCAGAGCCTTAGCGGTCAGCCGCCGTAGAGTATACATCACCTGAGGATGTCTCGTGTAGAGGCGAAACACGTGTCGTATTATCATCGATGGGTGTGTCTTTCTTGGAATAGTGGTGTTGGAAGTAGTGGTGCCGGAAGTAGTGGTGTTGGTAGTAGTGGTGCTGGGACTCGTGGCGACGGAGTTAGTGCACGCAATTGAGGGAGGGCAGAAGGTGCTCTTCAGACCAGGTAAGACTTATCACTGTATTTAGTAAGCGGAAGGTTGCAAATAATCAATATCTTTATTATAATGGATTTCCGCAAAGTAACGCCTGATTCTATCAATTATTTCTTTAAAACAATACTGCCTTCTAATATGTTATAAAAGACTTCATTCTTCCTTTTCAGCTATATGGAAGAGATAAACGACAATGACGTGAACGTGTCGCAAAAGTTATTACTTTGTATTATTTTTGACGTCAGGAAGTATTCTTTATAGTGCCTGATATGTATTAATTGCATTAAAAGTAATCTATCTCCCATCCATCTGGATTAACTAGAACTCATTTTATTTTCCAAAGATAAGATAAACAATAACCTAGGCAAGTAAAGGCATCGCTTTAATTGGAGACACAATTTAATTAATTCATTATAAGAATGAGAACTCACAAACATAAACGAATCTCCCGGGCGCTCCTTTGCAGAACTGCTTGCTCTTGTAAGACAGCGTAACCTCCACTACGCCAGGTATGTGCCTCGGTGGAGTCTGCACTCGTATTGCGTGTGACGTTATTAACTGTTAACAAAATAAATAATTTACGAAAATGATACGCTGAAATGCTTTTTAATTATATGTAAAAACAAAGCAAAATTTACATAACACATTATATTGCATATAAAATAGGGGTTTTTTTGGTAAATTGTTAAAAACCTGCTAGCTGACTTCTAAGCGTTGTGAGATTTCCAGTCGATTCTAAAAAAATTGTGTGGAATTACGCTCAATAACCTCCGTTTTTTAGAGTTGGCTGCAGGTGTCCACGGGCTGCAGGAACTAACCATCAGGTGGACTATAAGTTCGTTTGATCAAACTTCAATTTTCTAAAAAAAATCATAATAGTTCTACCACACAAAACACACATAAAACGCTCCCATAATTCAAGAAAATATTACAATATTTCAAACTAAATTCGTATACTATTTATAGTTATTTATTAAATCATTCTTTGCAAAAAGTGGTGCATGAAAATATATAGTCCAACTGAATGAATATTTAAAGTATCCACTATTGTGTTTTGGACTGAAAAGTTGGAGAAACAGTATAAATACAGACGTGAAAATATATTCCATCTCCGACTTCAGTGGTAATGTATCCAGTTTTGTATTCAGTTGGGTTTAAGCGAACATCCGCTTACATTAGCCACTTCTAATGTAAGCGGACTATCACTATCAAATGGATTGTTAGATCGATTGTCACTCCACTGTTCGTTTATTTTTTGTATTCCCCTGTAAGAAAGGACACAATGGCCGAATTTTGTTTAAGGCATTTTCTACCAGTCAACCCACATACATACGAGATAGAATGCCGTCATCTATTGGAGACCACGAAATCTTCACGTAGACACCCTGAAGATTTTGTGTCACCATTTACAATAAACATGAGTCACTCTTGTATAGGATTGGCAGCGGAGAGTTTGGTTGAGGTGATGTCAAACATGGTTATGTGTCGGTGCCCAATACAATAATCCGAATTTGATTTTAAAGCTTCACATTAAAATTTAATTATTTCAGGTGATAACGAAGAAACATTCCGTTTGGGAATCAATTATACAAGCCGCGACTGTATTATTTATTATTAAATATGTAAGTTCAGAAAATCAACAATGTAGATAGATATAATATGAATATATGTATTGAAATATATTATTGTAATACACACATATCAACTGATTGATCTTTGTTAAACCCACCTCACTCCAAACCAACATTGTGCCGAATACAACTTGAAGCCCATCGAAGAAGTTGTCACCCACGATAATAACTGTAGATCCTCCCGAAGTCCAACCTTCACTTGGTGAGATAGCTTTAATGCAAGGTGTTGCAACTGGTAGTGGAGGGTACAGACCCGCTGTTGACAAAAGCTAATTTTTATTATAAATTTAAGCATAATACGAAAACATGAAATGAAAATAACTTTTTTTTAGAAAAATAAATATTTGGGAGCCTCGTTTCTCTTTAACATTTTATTCCTTTTTTTTATAGTATAAGGGTGACAAACGAGCACACAGTCCACCTAGTATGGTAAGTGGATGATTGTCGCCCCTGAGGACTAACATGTAATGCCTCGTTTCTATTAAAAATGTCTCCGGTTGTCTCACACATTACGAAACACAGCAGCATTAAGCTGCAATTCCCGTGGTGTTACAGTTGTTCATCAGCGGCGGTAGTCAATGACCATCAGGTGGGCCGCACGCTCGTATACCCCCACTTATATTAAAAAAAACA
The DNA here is from genome assembly GCA_036936625.1 of Parnassius smintheus behrii. NCBI lineage: Eukaryota > Metazoa > Arthropoda > Insecta > Lepidoptera > Papilionidae > Parnassius > Parnassius smintheus. The sequence continues at coordinate 32,315,480 of JAUPFT010000015.1, read as the reverse complement.
TTACGCTGGTAATATATGAGAGCCTGGTCCTACCCCAATCGAGCCTACCCATTCGTGCTACAACCACAATGTTGCTGCAACTTGGCTTTACCACGTATAAAGCAGCACCTCACGTGAAACAGAATTTAGTTTACAACTCTATCATGAATGATTTAAAAACCAAAAGAAATATAATTGTGCTTAAATGCTATAGGAACAAAATAATAACAGATCGGTAAAGTGAAAAATGTCGGAAGGAAAGTTTTGGGACTTGTGGGAAATCCATTTGCCTTTTCCATTTAAAGTACACTATAAATATAAACTTTCCTAATTCTAAATTTATTAAGTATGAGATATTTATCAAAATGAATTGACTTTAGTAATATTTTATTAATTCACAAAAGTGTTTTAAAGTCATTTTAGTACAACATAAATAAGACTTGAAGTAGTAAAAGGTATCGTCACCATAAAGTTCTTCGACCCAGACACTGCACCAAAGTAAAAGCCAAATTTTATGCCCGACTACTTAAAAGTTGAACAAACCAACCACTAAAACTAATTCCGTCCCGCTTGAACATTTATATTAGACGTTTTCAGAAAAAGGGACAATTGCGGACCGTAAAAGTTACACCAGATTATCCAGAAATAGGAAGGAAAGAAGCAATCAGCGATGATAATTGAAAATGAATTTTAATGGCCAACAATAAAGGTAGAGATAGCGTTAATGTTTAACGGTTGTTATGACATTATCGAAGTGTTAGCACGAATGCAAGAAGGTTGTAGTGAGGGGGACACGCGCCTGAAAACAACAGGGGGAAACTCAAATCTTGCTAACAAAACGACTCGGTAATAAAGACGAGAAGAGAAAGTGAATTTAAGGGGACGAAAGAAGATTACGCAGTCGGTTCCTTTTTAATTTGGCTAATAAAATATTTTTCGTCGTAGCCTCTTAATAGAAATATTTTCGACGTAGTAACATTCAATCTTATAAATTGGGTTCACATAATTATAAGCGAGTTTAATATTAAAAGTATTAAATCATAATTTCTATTATGAATTTTCTTAAAAGAAATTTTTATTTAGACCTCTATTGCTAGCCTTTTGTGAAAACTTAATAAAAACTGGAGAGAAAAAAACTATGTTCACTTCCGTGTCCAAACATTTGAAAGGAATAATCTCACACTAAATTATCCCTTTTCTCTTCATGCCCGCTTCAGCACCCCTACCCGCCCCCACCCCAGTCAAGTTCCTTGCGAAATGTCTACAGTGATTCCTTGCATACAAACGACACCCTATAACAGAGTATTATGACTTTACACATTTGTTCCCGATCGACTTTATCATTATTTAACGTATAGAAATCGTGTTTCTCGTAGTTCTTTGCATTAACATTAATAAAAAAAAAATTATTGTTTGTATTATATAAAGTACTGCATTTACAGCCTTACTGGAGACCACAGTTAGTGCGTAGTAATCCTATCTAATATATAATTCATAGATTTTATGTTGAAATCCATATCGAAGTTCTCAATATTTGTATAAAATAAAAATAGGTAGTTTTCTGGAGTCGAAGTACTGTTTATATTCCTCTGTTATTGACAATACAACAAATCACTGTACTGATATTTTTGGAACTGGAACTACGGATTCATATAATATAGTTACCACACTGGAACGGCTTCGATGACTCTATATCTGCGAGTAACTTATAGTGACAGAGTATCTTTATGTATAATATTCATTAGAGTGATTTTTATCACACAATTACTTTTAATAGGCACGTAAAAACGTTACTTGGACATCCATATTATTCCGAATAATATCAACCCTAATATTATCACATATATTAACACTTTCATTGTCCGGTTTCCAGATACAGTAGTAAGACAATATCAACATACTTGTATGTGGCTCATGGGGCAAGGAATGGGTTGATAATGTGAAAAAAATGTTTTTGACATACTTACAATTTTATAACAACGTTGTATTATGTTACACATAATTTACAGTGAAGCAATTAAAAGAATAAACCACCTCCAGTAAAATGATAACTTTGATTGTGAAATAAGGATCAAAAGTAACAAAAAAAAAAACAAGAACGCCCGGAAATGTTAATAAAACACTTCCTTGGGAAATTATAATAACATAAGCAGGATAAAAAAACAAAACGTACAATTATTTTCAGGCGCGGCGTCAGTACCTTCAGACGGGTCCAGGCGCTTGGCACGCCGCCCGTGCTTGCTGTTGTTGTGGACGAACATGTTGTCAGATATTGCCAGTAGCGGCCCATCCACCATCACTTGGGTTGATATTACCACCTAGATAAATAGATAGAATTCGATTTATTACCCACCATAAAATATATAATAAAAACAAATAATAAACTGTACAAGGGTTACAAAAGTCGGTCTTATCGCCAAAAGCTGTCTTTTGAAGTTAGAATTTTACAAAAACAAAATAATTGGCTTAATGCTTCGTAAATAGAAAAAGCGATATTATAATTCATTGACATATACTCGTATGCAATCACCAATAACATATCTGAATAGTTTTAAAAGTATTTACCATAAACACACACTTTATAATGTATAATAAGCCTATTACGATAATTCTATATTATTTTCGAGTGTCAAACGAAACATCAGACAATCTGATAGAAAGTAGAGCACAATATATTATTCCATATACATATATGTAACAATATAATATTCTGTAACAAAAATAATTTTGCTATTTAAATTGTTTTTTTTTTATTATATAGAATGAGGGTAACAAACGAGTAACACCTAATGTAAATTCATAATTTAGGTAATTGTATATAAGTTGAATTGAACGTATTTAGGTTCAAAATTAAAAAAAAGTTAAGATGAGTCACTAAAAGTAAAATCCGACATCGTGCAGAACCGCAGAACACATACCAACACATAAAAGCAAACTCTATCCAACACACACATGCACACAGGGAAAAGAAAGGGAGAGTCCCTTGGGAGGTGGAGCCAATGTCTCGGGACCGTACAAAATGGACGAAAGTCTTCCAATAGATATGCAAGGAAATGCATTGTGTGCATGTGCGTGAATACGTGCGCTTACTTGTGTTTTTATTAAATTGGTCTGAGAAACATTTTCCGAATTGTAATATCTCTCATTTTTGTGTGTATAATTTGGCTAACTTAAACATGGTATTTTATTTACACTCCGCTTTAAAAATGTTCTGATGGTTGGTATTACATAATAACAGTAAATCGGAACGCTGCATATATTTTGCAAGAGTCCAAACCATTTTTCTTTTTTCTTTCGTTCCCTAACAGTCCGTAAAATTTCACTGCTGCTACAAATATACACCTAAAGCCATGTAGTTGGTGTCAACTTAAACGTAAGTGTGGACTTTAGACGTACATCTGTACGTGTGTTTAATTTTAAAATAAGTTGAGCATGGTTTTGACTTGGATTCGGCAACACCTACGCAAAGCTTCGTCTACACATAAAATGTAAATATCAAATTAAGATTACAACATTACAATTACCGTATGAACAGTGTTAAAATCTAGTGATTATTTATTAAAAATATAGTACAAACGTTTCTATAAATCAAACGTGTCCAGAAAGTATATTCACATCGATAAAAGCTACTTCGACTTGTGTTCTACCCACAACGTGTTGTATATTCTTATACCCATATATTCTTACCCTTGAAACGGGGAACGACCACTGAATTATTCAATGACACACAGAAAGCCCAAATATAGACATAGCTATGCACACTGACGAAACTGTGTATTGAAATGAACACTATATGTATATTACCAAGCTCTATATTTGTTTAAAGTTTGTAATAGGACACGTAAGACAAATATGTCTTAGCTAACTGTAGAAGCAAATTTGTACTCATAAGTACGACATAAGTGTGACTGCACCTTTAATGTCAACCGCGTCAGGGTTGATGCTAATTAATTTATGTAACTCTGTGAAAGTTTTAGTTTAACTGTGAAATACGACACATAATGTGCGCTCTAGTATCATATTTTAAATTTAATTCACAAATTTATATTCATTTGGTATCCATAAAGTGATAGAAGCTCTCTATCATAGTTTTATTATTCAGGGCAAACTTTCCATAAGCTAAAGTACAGACGACACTATAAATACAAGTTCAGGACTTGTAAAATATAACAATATTGTCTGTAACACTAATTGAGGACATAACACATAGTAATTTTATACGTGGTTGTAGCACGAATCTATTACAGTATACCAACTTGAGTTTTGTATGAGCGTGTAGAGAACCCCGATAACCTTTTTACCGTAAACAAGGCATTCTATCTTAGTCCTCAGGGGTAACCGCTTATTTGCCTTATGATCCTTAATTGAAGATAAATATAGATGAGCTACAGCTTCCTCTAGCTGTCAGGTGGATTGTGTACTTGTTCGTCACACTTATTCTATAAATTTCTTAAATCTTGTATAATTTTAAACCTTTAAATATAAAAGAATAGGAAATGTAAACAGATAAACTCGTATAAATAAATTTAATTTCATCTCTCCCCTAAATTGGAGGCGTTTCAAATATTCAAGAGTCGTGAACGCAACCCTTCCTTCAGTAAGGGCGATACCGTCTGCATGATACAATTGATAAGAGAACCGCGATTCAAATAGTTCAATACTATTACAGATTTAGTAAAAATAGCTTATGCAATAAAATAAATAGTACAAATGCAAGCCCTTTTAAAATTATTATATCAATTCAAATATTATTATCTAATATAATTTTGCCTCATCGGGAGATATTTGTAATTGACAGTTGCCAAGCGTGACCTGCCTGCCAAGTGTGACAACAATGATATACGATACAAAAAAGCTGAGCTTAAATTCCACAGACTGGTGAAGGGGAGCAGTATAACTGTTGTTAAATGCTGCTTTGCACTCACCAAACCACTTGCTCAGCGATGTTAATAAATCTCGAAAAACCTATGTACAACAGTAGATTCGAAAGACTGGATGGAAGATACGTGCCTATTTAAACTAACTAAACAGAAACAGAACAGAACAGAAACTTTTTTATTCAATGTACATTATAAACAATACTTATTGAAAGTCATTTTTTTCATTTACCACTGGTTCGCAAAAAAACCTCTGTCCTGGAAAGAACCAGCAAGAAGCCCAGCGGGACAAAAATATAAAGTTCGAAATATTCATCATATACTAGTAACATCGCTACTATTCTTTTCGATTAACAATACCAACTGATACCATGGTTGTATTTAAGTTGAACTTAAAACTGTTTTAATTTTTTGTCTCATTTCTTTAGTAAACAAATGTAGCTCTGTTTAAGTACATATTCACGCAGACAGCATTTAGCTATGATTTTGTATGTGACCCGTTATCTAGTTGGTATTGTTGATCGAAGCTACTATTAGAAAACAATATTACCACCAAATATTTTAATTGTAATTATTTTGATTCGACGCAATTTTTTTATCTCCGAGCGCTGAGCTACCCCATAAGAAAAATATTAAAAATGTGTTTGCAGACGTTCTTTACTTTTATTTTTATACCATAAATTGTTGAAATTTTAATACTCAAATATTCTTTCATATTATATATATATATATATATATATATATATATATATATATATATATACTAGTACTAATCCTAATTTTATAATCGAAAAAGGAAAAGTGCCTTTCTAAATAAAACCATATAGCGCTATCGCTTATAATTTAGAACACACGACGAACTGTACAGACGGAGTCGTACAAGGTACACGGTAATTTTTCCTACGTCTAGTAAACAAGCAACCATTTACCTGTCGACAGCCCGAATAATTACGGTTGGATCTTGAGAAAATAAGCTAGATCTGCTACAGAATGTTTCACTCTGGTCTCTTCTTATTTAAGTAAAGTTGTTTAGCTGGTAAATACAAGATAGAAAATAAATAATACGACATTAGCCTAAGAGATTTAGTTGTGAAATGCCTCATTTGATAGCTAAACCTTTTAACTTCAATTTATATAAGCTCTATTAGGAACAGGTCACAGGGTACAACTAGGGTTGCCAGATGGTCGGGATCCGTCTGGATTCTCCCGACATTTTAAATGATCTGCAGACTCCCGACAAAACTCAAAATCTCCAGACAAACAGCTTCTCTTCCCATTACAGCTGCTTTTGTTTTTAATATAAGCTGATTTAGTAATAAGAATGAACTTTAAAGTAAATTGTTTGAATTTTGAATCTACTATAATTATAATTATAATATAATTATAAATATTAATAAAGGATCCAAATTGGTGGACTCAGTAAAATTCAATGCCTAATACATGTGGCAACCTAAAAATTTAATGTACTTAAATTAGTTATGTGTCAAAAATGTTAAGTCTTTTTGTAGCCTATTCATATAACAAATAAACTTTTTATTTTACATTTTTATTTATAATATTTGTTTCTCCCGCCAACAACACCAAAATCCCGACATTTTCAATTTTTGCCTAGATATTTTGTTCTTCCGATCTGGCATTCTTAGGTACAACAGGTAGACTGTTTAGTGTGAACTTGCGAATTTCATTTCATGTCTACAAAAATTTTTTTTCATCACCGGACACGTGATAAGTTAATCTTAAAAGTGTATTAACAGTGTCATTGACCTAGTTGTTTCACTTGTTGTTTTTGTTTGAACTATACACCGGTAAAAGTAATACATTCTTATTTATTTTTTCCATTTTATTAAAAGTAAAATCGTAGTGGCGTAGTATCTCAGTGTCGTTTTAGACCAAACAAAGATGATTATGTTCAACTTAGTGGAACAAAATGAAAATAATGTTTATTTTTGTAAAAATAGGCCGTCAGCTGGTAATGTGCCTTTATAGTAAATAAAAGGCGTTTTAAGATTGAAATGTAGTAAATTTTTTCAGAGAAGTGTATAGTATAACTCTACTTACTTGAAACCTTCTCATATCTCGAGGGTTACCAGCATTCTTTAAGCAATTCTGGTTGCACTTCAGAAAGAACTTCAGAAAAAATCTGCAACAATAAAACATATCTATATTATTAAAATGGTTCAAACAGTATTAAGGAATAACGTCCTTGCTTGCTAATGTTTGTCTTAAATATACCGATGTTACTAAAAATTTAGAAAAAAGACTTAAGCAATATGCAATGATCATAAACCACGATAATCCTAGTTAGAATACAAGGTGTGGCCATGGAAGGAAAAGGGGAGATCTCCCGCCGGGCAAGGTGTTCTGCCCGGGGAGCGGCCAACACTCCGTGTGATAGTTCGGAGATGTTCTATATATACTGTTTATGATTCGGAATGTTAATAGCGCGATTTAGGCTTCGGTGTGTTTCGATGTGCTAGTGGCGCGACGATAGCGCCGCTACATCACCCCCCTGCTCAGACCGGAGGTCGATAGTGAAATCCCGTTGTCGACGAATGTCCAAGTGCCAGGAGATTGCCTTGTAGTCTGCGGTGAGGTGAGGCAAGTAATTCGCGAGAGTGCCGTAAAGCAGAGGCGAGCAGTAAGGCTCAGAGCCGTGCCGAACACTGTATAGCGCAGAGAGTAGCTTGAAGGAACAGGAAGCATTATTATTCCAGTGCTGCGATGAACCTTATGAAGCTAGATGGCTTGCAGGATATGAAGACTGCAGACGATATCTGCTCGGGAGCGAATGGGTGGGGTACTCTATGACGATGATGAAGTTTGAAGTTTCCGAAGGTTGTTGGTTGCGTGTTCAGATCACGTCGGGTTCACCACTGTGGCTATGGAAGGAAAAGGGGAGATCTACCGTCGGGCAAGGTGTTCTGCCCGGGGAGCGGCCAACGGGTTTATGATTCGGAATGTTAATAGCGCGATTTAGGCTTCGGTGTGTTTCGGTATGCTAGTGGCGCGACGACAGCGCCGCTACAAAGGTGAAACACATAAGACGTCTGCGTAATTTCTTACAAATAGAAATAGTTTTTTTTTTAAATTAATATTATAAATAATACTTATTGGAAGTCAATTTTACGTATAGTTTTTCACTAGTTCAGAAAATATCTCTCTCCTGGAAAGAACGAGCAAGAAACTCAGCGGGAATTTTAAAAAATGAAAAAATTCGTAAATTCCTTAATATTATAGTAACTCTTTTTGTACAATAATTGCTCAATAAAGTTTTTAAACTTGTTGGAAGACAGATATTGTATTTCTTCTAGGATTTTCATATTATTCAGATATTTGAAAATGGCTGAAAAATGAATTATGAAATTCAATTACATTCAAATACACATACATACGAGTCAAGCTAATATAAAAATAATATCACAACAGTTTAAAGAACTTAAAATTCGTCCCCAAATTTTCAAATTATACAGATATCAGGAAATGGATGAAACCTGAACTATAAAATTCTATTAAATTCGTACATACATACGAGTATGTACATACAGGTCAAGCTAATATAAAGCGTATTAAAGTCACTATGTTTATTTTTATTATTTCGAACTAAAACTGACACCATTAAATATCTATACGTGTATCAGATCTATTATTTACATCCAACACATCTGAGTGTGAAACCCGAAGTTTGACTTTAACGACAGCTGTTTCCACTTCAAAAGCCGCAACATAAACGAACACATTAACTTATTAATTTGTTTCTTGTGTTCCCTAATTTGTACTTCCTACCTATTCGTCCCATTTTTTCAGTTGTGACTGTTAAAGTCGAATAAGGGTGAAACTCAGGACCTATTTGTCTTAAAAAATATTTAGATCTAATTTTATTTCATAGTAAAATAAATAAAGTAATGATGTATTTTTACAAATATCATTTCATCCTTCAAACAATTTTCAGGCGAAATTCTATAGACTATCAAATCGGCGTACACACATTCGCAGATATTATAAAGTTATGGATGAAAAGCTATGCTGTTGTAATATAGCTCTTATTTTAATCTTATTAAGGTCTCTGGGAGATGAAACGATAAGTTTGCTGGAGTAACGTAGAGCGTACGATCAGGCATGCGATCACGATGAATGGTTTAGCAGAAATATTTTACATAGCCTCGAGCGTCGCCGGTACTGCCACACTGAATATTGTTGTGCCAACACGAGTGTGTTTATAGAGAAGATAGCACTACTCTTTATAATCTTAATATGTATAAATTACGTGTCACGTTGTTTGTTCGCGATGGAATCCTAAACTACTTAACCTATTTTAATCAAATTTGCACACCGTGTTCAGTTTGGGTCCAACTTGAGAGATAAACTAGTTGTTTTGCCCATAAGTGACCCACAATTTTTTTTTTGGGAATTTAAGGATTTTTAATAGGACATGACAAAGGGTCGTGAAAAGGGCAGAACAACGTCTGCCTGGCAAGCTAGTTATATGATATAACGTAATTTTTAGGACAAATTGCCAAAAGGCCTGTGTTGTATCTATTTTTTGCTACACTGTAGTGTGTGTAAACTTATCTATTTGTTTATTGTGTTAATTTTTGAGTTTTTGAGTTGTGACTGTTAAAAGCATATGCGTGTGAAACTCAGATCCGTAGACAGAAACTTATTACAATTATTATTTGTGTATTTATATAGTATTTTCTTCTGGTTGGGATAAATAAATATATTATATATTATATTATATACATAAAAATAACCATCGTAGCTAAGGGGAAATCGAAACCCGGGTTCGATTCCCTTCGGCACCAATGAAATTGTTAATTGTAATTTTAAGTACCTACTAATTTATCATGTACTCGGCGGTAAAGGAAAACATCGAAAGGAAACCTGAATGTCTGAGTATTAAGAAAAAATGTACTTCGAAGAGATTAGAAGTTCGACAACACGCATTGGGGCAGCACGACGGACATTTCCTTGCCCTAAAACCCTCTCCACCGAATGAGAGGTGACCTGTGCCCAGCTTCGGTACGTATATAGATATTTTGCATAAAAATTATAAATAAAAATTAATTAAATGCAATTAATTAAGAAATTAAAACTGTGTGTGTCTTGCATCTTATTCAATAAATTGTTTATTAAAAGAAGGCCAGAATCAATAAGTGCACCTGTGATGGAAATCAGTGAGGAGGATATCCTTAAGTTTTCTTTTGAAATAAACTTTTTGGAAATAAATTTTTAGGGTTCCAAGAATATATTCGTTTTATTTTTTATATCAAACGTAATATTTTTACAAATAATGAAGTGGTAAATATTATTTTATAAAAATAACCAAACGCATATAATACGACAGGATTTATAATTTCGTAGTCTTATAAATAATAGCTAGTAAATTTTTAATAATCGAATATTTAGTTAAGAAAAGTTTTTAAATATTTAAAATTAAAAACATGTATCAGCTCTAAGCATTCTTCGATACAGGATCATATAGGAGGCGCGTACCGCGAACGTATTTGTGCTCGCAGAGCCCGCGGCATCGCACATCTGTTCCCGCATTATTTATGTTAAACACCTTATGTCACAATATCGCGAGTTAGGAGTTTACGCGACTGTCAAACGACACCGACTCTCGAGGTATGAATGGAAATTTTATTTTAGGAACAAGCGCAGATAGAAATATGATAAAGTGATTTCGGAGAACGCTTAAAGAATGTTTCGCGTAGACTGCATGGAAAAAATTAATTGTGAACCACAGGGCTAAGCGCCCTTGATTTAGTTGCTCTGATAACATTAGGGTTGCCAACTTCTTTGCATACAAAAAATAAAACAATTTTAAGGAGTTATTTTAAGTAGTATCTGTGCACTTCCGCATGTAGTACGCCATGTTCCAGTTGATTTATAGTTGCAGCATGAATGCGTTGGCTCGATTAACTCGAGATATCAGCATAGTGCTGCTGTTTCATAAGTTTAGTGACGACAGCTGGATAAGCCTTTCATTGGTTACATGGCATTCCTTCTTGATTCCCAGGAATCTGCATTTTATTTTTTAGGCCCAGTTTCCACTATCTCTATATATAAAAATCAATTGCTGTACGTTTATCTCGTTAAAATTCGGAAACTACTCGAAAGATTTTGATGAAAATGTTTGTGTGTCCCCGATGGTTTAGATTCACAATAAGACCCGGTAGGGCAGGTAGTGAATACCGCCAGGTATTGTCGAGATCCAGAAATCACCCGTGCGGAGTCTCTACTATCTACTTATAAATCTCTAAAGCACCGAAGGCATTGCTGAAATCTTGTCAGCCTTTTAGAAAAGCATCGCTTCTTGACTTGAGGATTCCTCTTACAAGAAAATATCTCTGATGGAAATAAATTGGATATTGCCGCCAATCGCGACAGTAAATGGCAAATGAAACATATTATTGGAGAGCGCTAACCTACTTGATGTTGAGGAATTTAATTTTAAGATTTTAAAGGATGTTTTATAAAGTCATGTTTGCTCAGGGACTAAGCGCTCACTATAAGTTTTACACTAGGTGAGCAGTCTGGCTTTGATTCACGCCGGCATCAATGAAATTATTTATTGCAATTTTAAATATTCATTTATCACGTGCTTTGCGGTGAAGGAAAACATCGTGAGAAAACCTGCATAACTGAGAATTTTTGAAAAATCAAAAACACGTGCAGTTGCTTAAAATCCTGACTTGCCCTAAAAACTTTAAGAGGTCCTGGGCCCAGCAATGTGACACATTTAGGTTTTTTTTTTAAACTTAACTTTTTTCCTTTACCCAGCTTTTTTTATAGTATAAGTGTTTGTTTTTAAAAATTATCATCGACTTCGCGCTACAGTTCCTACGTATTTCACATATATTTCAAGAAAAAAAATGCAAGTACACAGAGTTAATGACGACAGTAAACTTCTGTATCTCTCCGTGACATTCACAATGGAGCTCCAAGACCCGACAGGCGTTAATTTATTTGAGCGGCGTCGCGATTTACGAGTCGGAATTATGCCTTACGTACGCTACTGAGTGCTGTCGGTTATAAGTGTGATGAGGCTAATAGCACCTCGCTTTAATTTATTAACGATTGCTGTTAACGATAAATTTCACACTTTGACACAGGTAAGTACATAATTATTTCTTATATTTACGAGAACACTACGCATTGATTAAAACTACTTTTACGGATTTTACCGCGTTTATTTTTAATTATTTTTAATTCCCGACGTTTCGGGTGCTTTCCAGTACTACCCATGATCACGGGGTACAGAGATGACTGACGTCCCGATGTCATTGTTAAACCCGGAGTATCTTCAGCTTTTTAATTATTGTTGATGGTCCGTTCTATGCAAAATGAACTTATATAATAAACAATAATTAAAAAAAGCTGAAGGTACTCCGGGTTTAACAATGACATCGTGACGTCCGTTATCACAGTCCCCCGTGACCATGGGTGCTGGAAAGCACTCGAAACGTCGGTAATTAAAAATGATTAAAAATTAAATGCGATAAAATCCGTAAAAGTAGTTTTAATCAATATGTAGGTACATTAAATACTTACGTATATTACGTATTCATCATTATAGTATTATTTTTAAACGTATTATACTTATTTAAATGCGTCTCTATGTACATTTTTTTAATTTTCTAGAACAGGATCAATAAAAAATTAAGTAATACAACACCTCTTTCTATAAGATTTTCAAAAAAAATCAGTAATGCAAGGTTTATGAAGATTATTGTACATCCTCTCTCAGTCTTGTTTAACACATAGGTACCTACTGCTATGGCATTGGAAGATTATGTATTTTAATGGAAATATGAGTGACTATGGAGCACAAAGGCCACCTCATGGTAAGTAGATATCCTAGCCCATAGACACTTACACCTATCTTGGGCTTGGAATCAAAATTCTTACCTTTTATTAGGCTTACCTCATTAACAATAAAAATATTTCTATCTTTATGATTCTTTACACTCAGGACCATAAGAAATGCAGCAGCATTATGCTGCAATTTTACGTAGGTATTTTGCAAGATCGTTCTCATTCCCCGATAAAGCCAACCTATTCGTGCTGCAGCTATTTCTCAGCTGTGCTTGTTTCCTCGCGATGGTTTCCTTCACCGCCGAGCACGAGGTCAATTAGCACTTGAAATTGCAATTAACAATTTAATTGGTGTTAGTGGGACTCGAACCCGGGTTGTTCGTTCACTGTGAAATTTACAGCGAGCGCTAACCATCTGAGCTACCACGGCACCGTGGCTGTAACATTATGTTTATACCTAATAATACAGTCGTGGTGGCTCACCGGCCGGATACTAATGAGTGGATAAATGTCCTCTACCTAGAGCGAATTTCGGTCACGGCGACCAGTAACAACGGAGACTTGTGCATCTGCGCACGAGAGGATTATTATTTATTATGTACAAGTATATGCATAAGCACTGGTAAACTCTCCGTTTCCTCACTCTCATTGTCCGATTCGACGGCAATCCGATACGATCGGGAAGAAATCAGGCGCAAAACAAACGGCTTTACGTAGTTTTCAAGGCATGGGGATGGTACACCACCAACTTCCTGAGTCTAGGCAACTATTAAGAATTTCTTGACCGGAAAATCATATATCTGATACGGTCACGTTGAAAATACACTAATTAACACACTTTGAGAAAGTAGTTTGTTCAGAATCGTTTACTGAATCGATTCTTATCATTTTTAATATAGGTAATTTTTTATCCCAAAAATAATTAAAACGACGTAAATTCATCACACTAAATCTGTACAGTCAAAACAAACTGAAATGGACCGTAACTTAAGGCAATAAGACTTTTAAGAGTGCAGTTTTATTTGTATTATTACTAATTCTGTCATTCAATAAAAATGAACTTTATTTTAAGCACGTTAAAGTCTTTGCGTTCGTGGATTTGTACTGTGACCACAATATTCTTCCGGAATTAGTATAACTAATTTGATAAATAATCAGTGCATTATATATATATATATATATATATATATATATATATATATATATATATATATATATATATATATATATATATATATATATAAAATATAGAATTTGAGTATCCTGAAGATATAACTAATGACACTTTGAAGTGATTATGTACCAATTACGAAAAGAAACCAGTGTAGAAAAACGTAATGAATATGATTTTGCATGTCTAACATATAAACCATTTCTTAGACATTTGATATTATAAATTCGCATGTTTCATTTGGCCAGCGTAGCCAACTCTTTACTCCTCTCTCTAAAACAAGAAGACTGTGCCTTCCAGTAAGGCGATTATTTCACTGAGGAATAAAGATTATACTGTTAAGATTTATATCAGTTAATTCTTTTAGATTTTCTCAGCTACTTCTTTAGTAAGTATTTATCTAATCTGACACTATTCAATCAATCATCAAAAAATATTGTGGTAAATTTGTTCACGTATTTGACTTTACCTGTATAATAGTACCCACATAGGCGACCGAATTTCAATCGGCGTTGGAAAAAATGTGTAACTTTTCTTAGGGATGACACACATTTTTTTATAGGAGAAGGTTGACAAACAATTAGACAGTGCACCTGATGTGGCTAATAGACATCTACATTTATCCTCGATTAAGAATCAAAACGCAGATGCGTTGTCACCCCTAAGGACTAAGATGGAATGCCTCGTTTCCAGTAAAAAAGGGTCTCCGGATCTCTACACTTACCATACGAAACACAGCAGTATTAAGCTGCTTTTTACGCTAGTATTCTGTGAGGGTCTCATCCTTCCCCGGTCAAGCCGACTAATAAGTGCTACAACCATAATATAGCTGCAGCGTGGCTCAACAGTGTAAATCATCTGCATACAATCTAGATAAGCTTACCGAAATACAAAATAACATCTATATTATTAGAACCGTTTCCGAACTATATATTTAACACAAGAGTTTCTCACTTATTTTTTAAGTAAGATAAAATCAAGATGATGGATTTCGTGTTAGGCGAACCGTGTAAAAATTATGGTTAAAGACGTTGTGAAAAATATAAAGTCAACCGTGGATATTCCGAGTAGAAATCGGTGAAATCAAACCACATCTAATAAAAAATCTACCTACAACGAGGAATATTTACCTATCGCATCACGAACAGAAAGGAAACTGTATTTTCGTCGTAAAAACTACCCCCGCTTTTCATCCCTTACCCACGTATATAATACAGCCCCTATTTGAAAGGGCTTATCTATAGATTTTGTATGAAGCAGGGAAAGTGACATGCTTTCGTTGAAAGAAATAAAAACACATTGAAAATAGTTTCTGAGCTAAACTATACCATAGATTACATTTACAGAAAATTGTTACGGAATAAACATTGACCAATAACAAAACAAATATGAAGACTTGTTGTCTGACAAGATCAAATAAAAACGCTTTTAAAATGAATATATTTCGTTTTAAAATAAACAGATTTCATTTGTTATGTATGTAACGTTACAAAAAACGGCATTAAGTATAAAAAACTTATTGGCCCCATTCACACTTTAATTTCTGGCCGATTTCGCAAATGCCGCACTATAGGATGAAAAAATCTACTACGGCATTAAGTCGAGGCGCGGTCGGGAGGCGCGGTGCCCTCTTCAAGTCGAAGCACTTGAACGTCTCCCGCCCCACACTACTGGTGCGCATACTAGTTATGTTTATTTGCATCGGATGTTCTTTCAAACTAGTTTGTAAATAAAACTGCAACTTTCATGGCATATTCCTTTAATTTATTTTCATTTAAAAAATTTTATTGTACTTGAGTGGATGGTGCCTTTAAAAATATACGAAAAAAATCTATTAAAAACTTCCAAAATCTATTAAAAGTCCATCCGTATTTACCACTGGCATTTAACAGTCTGATGAAGAAGAAGTTTCTTTATGTACTAAAATTTATATTTTAAATAATTAAATAGTAATGTTGATACTGAAGAAAACATTGTTTAAGAAATCAACCACAAAAGCAATTCGGACAGAAATATGATAAGACTATTTTTAATTACAATAAAATTAATGTATTTAAGATGACAAGATAACATCTTATGTCAATTATAATTTTATTAAGTTGATGCCAGATAAACCATTAAATAAGAAAGCTGATAAATTTATTAAACAGTACGTACAGCGCAAAAATCAAATAAAAGACAAGTGCATGCATGTAAGTCTGGAGCCTCGAAACCGCATTCGAAAATCGAACGCGCAGTAAGAACTAAGAACGTGGATACTGACAACAAGCGGTCTCTTATAACTTTTCCCTTTTAACCTTTCGTTCCCCTCCCGCCGTCCCGCGGCCCGGTCACCCGCTCCCTCGGGAGGCGGTCCCCAGGGCCGGCACTGACTCCCCCGCGTACGCCGCCCCGCCTGCCACCACTCAATACCGACACGCCATGCGGACGCCAAAGATTAAGTGGCCAAAAGATTGATGAATGTTGTACACATAACTTGTCATATTCTAAGGTGTATTAGTAACGAATGAAACTCTTGATTTGCATTTAATTTTTATGTTTTAGGTTTTTTTTCTCTAATTGTTCTATCTTTTTTTTTGGTTTCGTCTTGTAATCTACAATATAATAAACTTAAACTGCAATAAACTTACGCAGATTTATAATTAAAAAAAAATACTATCTAATATTCTTTCAAAGCCAACCACAATGGAAAAATAATAAAATATGAATGTGTATTATAATTGCAGAAATGAAAAAAAAATAAAAACGGATTTCAATTGGCAGCCTTGTACCGATAACTGGAATGTAGAGCAGCCTCCCATAAAATGGAATAATGACCTTGCAAAGACATGCAGGAAGTAGATGCAAGCAAGTTGTTCAGGCCGAATTTTTGAGACCTATTTCAACAGAGCATTTGTAAAGGGTTATAACGATAATGATGGTGATGATGATAAACATAAGTAAAAAACATACATACATACATATCCAATATACATATACAAATTAATTTTTTGTTCGTATTTTATGCAAGTTTTACCGCAATCTGACAAACGGTATGTCAGCCATACCATTTATCAGATTGCGATAAAACTTTCTCAACACATTGCTTGTATTTCCGTAAAGATTATAGGCATAATTGTACCCGGGTAGATGGCGCTGTTATAGAATCCAGACATCACCCGTGCTCGTGCATCGTCAGATCGCTAGTTTCTAACAGAAATAATACTTGGTATCTCATTATATTAATATGTGAACAGGACCAACTGCATCTGTTAGTCATCATAATTAACTCCGATTAGATATATTGTTAAATAATAACCGTGTGGGGTGGTGTTAGAAAATTCATCCCATTTCATCACGTGAGTGTCGTAAGAGGCGACTGCATGAATGCTAATTAAATCTTATGGGTTCCAATAGATGGCGATATAAATATTTATCACTCTTGCACGTCAGGTGGATAATAAGCAGACCGGCGACAGGAACCAGCATCAGAGGTGCGAAACGTACTGCTGTTGACGTCAATGCGATGTCAAGTGAGATGATAAGGCAAATTTTCTCTACAATAAAATAGGAGAGACCTATAGGAGCTTTCCCCGGCTGAAAAAAGAAAGATGAAATTAAAGAAGTTAAGTAATAAAGTACGAAATTTGTCGCGCACACTTAATCTTTGCGTACATGCGACGGACCCATAACCGGCCGAGTTTTCGACTTTGTTTTTCCGCATACATCTATAGCGGGCGTTAATATTTCAGTATGTACCAAATTCAAGGGTTAACTGGTCCCCAACTCGAATGACGGTGGAAATAGATGGCAACAATAACAACAATTGCGATGTCACTCGTTTGCAAATTGTATAAACCCCTTTGAAAATATTTATGATATCTATGTTTCCATATTATACTTTAAGAAAGTTTGACGGTTTACTTAAACTCGATGTATATCATTTATAATCTGTGTATCAAGCTTGAAGTTTAAGACTACATACGAATACATACATATAAGGTTCTTTCAAGCACTTAATTCAGCTTACAAAAATAAAATAAATTAATATAAAACTTGTGAAAAAAAAAACGGATCTATTAATTGCATTGTACGCTGTATAGTAGGTTTTAGAATTTAATTATGAAAAAGGACTTTATTTAGTCAAAATTTGGGTAGTTTATACTTTAGCCTTAACAAATTGGCTGTCGCTTTGACAAGGCTCTGATGTGTTTATATAGAAAAGCTTCAATAACTATCTCGGTACAGAGCCAGAGTAAGAACAAAGATGTTTTTCAGTAGGCACTGGTATAGATACTTGGTCGTTTTTATAGAAAAGAGCCTAATGGTAAGTGTCGACTGTTATCTATGCACAGCTATCAGGGCAATTGCAAGTGCTTTGCCGGCCTAAAAATAGGTACCGTATCAAGGTCAATGGTGACACTTTCGATTTGCTGATGATGAGTTGATGATGTCACTAATGTCTCCCAATAGGAAAAATTTTAATAGACATAGTTAGATCACGACTAACAACAATGTCATATCTATACCGGTAGTCATCGCACACTTCACTCGAAGTGATTGACGAATACGTCGATCTGGGGTTAATGTTCTTTTACGAGCAATTTCGACTAGAGGTGAACCAACGAATACTCTTCAGTAAATGCTCCTAAATTAGTATACTAATACAAAAAGTGACATGTACAATAAAATTAAACACTCTTATTACACACACACACTTTTAGATTGTATCATGAATAGAGTTAAAGATATTCATATCTTTTTTAATTTCAAATTATAAAGGTAGGTACTTGTAACAATAAATTTCTGTTATCCCTTACACATTACCAATGCACAAAATTTAAAAATTAATAAAAATTGAATTAATAGATGGATAGCATGATCTTTTAAACATGAGAGTCACTTAATTAGAGTCACGAAATAGTTATGAAAAAAGAAAAAGACATATTACGAAAAAGAAATGAAAATTCTACCTATCTATTTAAATATATAAAATGTCTGTAAGCCGAAAGCACTGTAGTAGTTTTTCCGATGTGCCGAGCGCTTGGAGGGTATCGCGGGCGACACAGCATCCCGCCGTCGTCATGGCAACGCGATAAAACCTCGCCTTTTCATAGCTCTCCACAAAGTGAGCGCTACATTACAAGATAAACTTACAGTAAATATCCGAATATTATTATAATTTTTTCCGGTCCGCTTTGCCTATTTCTCACTTTGTTTAGAAACACCTTATTTACTTTGTTTAGAATGAAAAGTGATATTTTTTTTATTATTGACTATATTTATTAATAATTTATCATTATTATATTTATTAATAAAAACTAAAGATATATAATAAGAAGATAATAAGGTATATAAAATCTAAGAAAAGCAAACTTATGAAAACGATGGTAAAGTCATCGTAGTGAACTTGGATTCCAACGAGATCCTATGGTCAACAAAAGAAACTGTCTTTAGAAATTAAAGCAGATATTATCTTCATTTCTCATATCTCAGTGATCACGAGGTATTCACAATTTGTTTAGGAAATTAATTCCATTGAATCTCAACGTGCTTCCACACTTTTGTCCGTATAAGAGAGTTCAAAAGGCTAAGCTGGAAATTTCTCTGCAGGATAAAATTCGTAACGAGGTTATCCACGGAAGAACGAGAGTTACTAACATAGCCTAGCAGGCTAGTAATTTGAATTGGCAATGGACCAGCTATATAGCTCGAAAAACGGACAACCAGGATCAGGAAGTGTTCAAGTGGCATGCTTGTAGGTACTGACAAGCGCCATGTGTTCGACGACATAGTAGGTGAAGTGACGACCTGATGCAATCTAATAGGAATGAGGCTAAGGGAAAAGCGGCTAATGTACAGTGATGTATAGTAGACTTGTGATGGGCCGTAGTCCGCGAGTGTGAGATTTTAGAAATATTAAACACACATAACATACCGAAAATCGCGAAATGCAAATATGTTGTGTATTATCTCGTATAATTTAAACATTTTATTTGTGAGATTCCTAATTTTCTTAAATAATACAAGTTTTTACGGATTTCATCGTGTATATTAACTTTTTTATATACCCCACGTTTCGGGCACTTTACAGCACCCATGGTCACGGGAGGAATGAGATGTTTAACGTCCAGATGTCATATTTAACCGCGGTTACCACAGATTAAAATTATTAATTTTTGTTCCGATCTACACAGTATGAACTTATAGTATCTTGAAGTCTTGCAGTTGTGTGCTTGGGTTGGGATTTAATTTTATTAATTATAGGATCCCAAGCCCAGCCATCTTCTTTATTGAAAATAGGATGTTTTTTGATTTCAATAGCCTCGCGAATCATCCTTAGAAGGAATCGGTGTTCTTTAGCGAGGATTTTTGGTTTACTAAATCTGATGTAGTGATGGGGGCGATTCTGTACGTGTTTGCAGACTACAGACTTCCCGGGGCGTCGATTCTTCTCATCAGCTATATGTTCTTTAACGAAAATCCATTAAAACTTGTATTATTTAAATGTGTAATGTTCGCGTAAATATAAGAAATCTTAATTTTCTTGTTTTAATCTTCAAGTTTTCTATAGACTTCTCGATGCGGTAAAAAATTCAATAGCGTCCTGTTCTTCCCGCGAGTAGATCATGACATTATACCTCTGGGGCAATCGCTCACGTTATAGCAAGCCACTTATACACATAATACACACAAATATTACAAAAATCCCTTTTATTATTGAAGTATATCTTGTATAATTTGTACTATAGTATGTGTCACAATTTATATTTCTGAATACTTCCTTCATCTTTACTACCCTACATATAATATGTACATACATCAAAAAATGGTAAACTATATTATTATAATTTCTTCTTTTTTAGATTATCTACTTAAAAAAAAGAATTTGAATATCAAACAATAAAACAAATTAAATTGTTTTTCCATATAAAAAAATTAAATCCAAGGTCAAGGCGGAAGTTGCATCGCCGTCGTATCGACCCATAAATATACGGCTTTATTAACCAAATAAAAATACAGTACGCCTTAAACTAAAACTATTAAATACTACAAGTACTGAGATACAGATCAATTCATACAATGAAAAATATAAAAAAGTAATACGCAGGACACTTAATAAGTTTTGAGATATAAAAAAGTATTCTAGATACTTTTTATACTTGTTTTACATCTTTTCAAAATATTCTCCATCATGCTCTATACAAAATTCCATTCGCCTAAGCCAACTCTGAAAACACTTTTGCCAGTCTTGATCTGACAGGTCGAAAATCTTTTTTTCGTCAACTTTCTTCGGTGCTTGAAAAAAACTTGAATTTTATTTTTGCTGTGACTCTTGGGAACAAAAAGAAATCACAAGGAGCTAATTCAGGGCTGTAGTGTGGGTGACTTAGAGTTTCAACACTAGATTCCTCAATAAAAGCTTTTGTTTTACGGAAGGTATGTGAAGAGGCGTTATCGTGATGCAGCATGACTCCCCGAAGCCCGGTCTTTGATCTTTTCTCCCGAACAGCTTGAAAATCTTTGGGTAATGCAACTGTAGTATACTATTCAGAGTTGACTGACCTACAATTTTCCAGCGTTGACGTCGACAAATGTCCGCTCCACAAAAAAAAACCAGCCACCATATTTTTGCCTACGTTGCGAGGTCTTTGCAGTTTTGTCGGTAACTGTCCTTCTGAGTAGACCCATACCGAGAATTGCTTTTTATTTTCCGGATCATATTGATACATCCATGTCTCGTCACCAGTAACAATTTCTGAAACACCCGTTTTCAAAACGTAGACGCATTTAATGATACCAATCCAAACAAGTATTTTTTTCGCTTTCGGAGAGCGAACGAGGGATCCATCGACAACATCGAAGATGTTGATCTAGGATGGTATGAATGCTACCCGAGCTAATAAATAAAAATAATGCCTATAATCTTTTCAATGTCCGTATATGTGATTCGTGGGCCTTCTCGCACCAACATTTAAGAAGTCCATATATTTTCTGCCGTTACTGCTGTTTGCGGGGCCCCGGCTCTTTGGTCATCTTTAAGGTAAATATAGCCCCTTTTGAATTCAGCAAACCACCTAAATGCGCGTGATGGAGCTGAGTGCTCTAACACTGATCGTAACCGTTGTAAACTTAACTGTTCAGTTAAACCAAATTTAAAATCATAATAGATCATAGCGCGCAAATATTCACGGGCGCAAATATTCACGGTTAAGATCCATCGTTTCAAACGAAATGGAATGGAAACGGGAAGCGTTGCAGAAAAATTAATAGAACTTTGTTTTTTTTTTTTTAATATTGAGCGATTGGCTTATGGAGTTCTATTTTTAAATAAATTTGCTTTTTAGAAACGTATAACACGGGGGCGTTCTATGTTTAAATTTCGAGCATCTCAAAACTTATTGAGTGACCTACGTTCTATGATTTGAAACAAATTGAGGTAAAGGCACCTTTTCCGCGGTATTTTTACTAAAACTCGATAGGAGATAAAAAATTTTTATTATACCCTTTGGAGGTTTGGCTATTTTTATGAGAACCATAATTGTTTCTACTCTAAAAATATAGACAATATATTTGGCTAATAAGGTGCTTAATTTCTAGTACAAATCAATACCCAATTTATTGACGTGTATTATTATTCCGATGTAACAATCCTTATTCCAATTTATATGGTTCCTAATTCCGAGTATACAAAATGCAAAGGAAAAAGGTAGGAGTAATTACATACATTGCTTATTATCCTTCAACCAAAATGATTATAATTTAAAAAAATTATGAGTCATCTCCGTGGATATGAAATGAATTATTTCTATTCAATATAGATTATTGTATAATACTTATTGAAAGTCATATTTTTATTTACCACTGGTTCGGGAAAAAAACCTCTGTCTTGGGAAGAACCAGCAAGAAACCCAGCGGGACTTTTTTTTAAACATATTTTAATTTACAATAAATTTATTTTTTACAATTTTTGTAAGAATTTTTATGGAACCAGCATGGTGGCAATCACCTTATTCCCGAGGGCTACATATTTTCTTTTATGTATTCATTTATATTATAATAACCCCTTTTCTACAATTTTTCTTTAATAAAACATTTAAACTTGTTTAATGACAAATTTTGTAAATTTTCTAGGATTTTGTTGTAAAAGTACATTTCCTCATAAATGAATTACTAAATCTGTGGAGTCTAGTAACTGGTATAACAAGTTTATGTTTGTTCCTAGTGTTTAAAGTATGAACATCTTTATTCTTATGAAAGCTATTTATGTTTTATGTACATATTATTACATTTTCATAAATATATTGCGATGCCCAAGTTAATATGTTTATTTCCTTAATTTTTTCTTTAAGCGACTCTTTACAATTTAAGTTATAAATTGCCTGTACGGCTCTCTTTGGCAAAACAAATATAACTTCGCTGTCAGTCGCATTACACCATAGTAAGATTCCATATTAAGACATTACGCTATGAAAGTAAAACTAAATAAACTAATCTAGCTGTCTCAACATTGGTTATAATTCTAATCTTTCTTACATCTTATAACTAAGTCTGCCTGCTAATTTAAATACATGGGAGCCCCATTGAAGCTCCACGTCAGTAGTAATACCAATAAAAACAGTGGTATCCACAAGACTCAACTCTTCCCCATTTAAGAGCATATTGGTCTTTGAATGTTTAACATCATGTATTGTAAATTTAATACATTTTGTGTTATTGCCATTTAGGAGCAAATTATTAGCGTTGAACTAATGTACTAGTTTCAATAGAGCATTATTTAATTTGTCAAAATTAATTGATTGCCGATTAAAGTTAGCTAGATAGCTGACAAATTAAATTTATTTTCAATAATGAAATTAATTAATTGACAAGGTGTTGTTGATCAATTTTGATCTTATTTCACAAACTCTACAGCGAGAGCAAATTTTCCAGAAGTATTTTCTTTACATTATTATGTACATATGTGAAAATTTTGTTAGTATACATGAATTGATTGCATAATAAGTATTCATCCTCATTATCAATATAAACATCATATACTTACGTAAAAAACTTAATATTACCTAACATACCTAGGAAACCTCTTTCTAAAGCAAGTGTGTAAAATAATATAATGTTTTTTGTGAATTATTATCCTACCTACTAAAGTTTGTGAAGGTTATCATAAAAGAAATAGGAACCTACACGTTATTAAAACTAACGGAAAGTGCATAGCAAGCTGCGTAAAATTGTGAACTCTCAGTATTTTGAATGTGTGTATGCCGCGGAATAAAGTGCTCACAGAAACTTATCCCGATCAACTTTACAACGGAATAGCGTTTCATACCAAATATATCTCGTTTCCTAAATCAGAGCATTAAAATGCCAGATCTTTGCATAATTTATATAAAAATTAATACTTAATAACAAAATCATTTTAAATATAATATAATACTTGCTCGAAATCACATTAAATTTTGTATGAATTTAAATTACCCTTCTAGCTTTCCCATAAAATGAATTAACAAAATACCTAAATACTATAATTAATGATTGAAACGCAAAAGTGTATCTCGGAAAGAGATTTCATTATTCATTGTCTTTTTAAACTATCAAACACAAAGCAGGAAAAACCACATCATAAAAACAAACCTGTAAATTAAAAAACAAATCAAGTATCTAAAATCGCTGTTCTGCACTGTACATCGAAATAACGAACCTTTGAAATCTGCTGAAATATTTGACACCTAACGCCGCAATATTTTCAAGACGTATTTTCACCTTGATTTATTCAGTAAAATATACAAAGGATTGGTGTGTTCAATCGAAAATTTATAATTAATGTATTAGTTTACCTGAAAAATTTTCTCACACGGTTCAAAAATAATCAAAATATCACTATTTGAAAAACACAAGTTCCATAATGTATAAAGTGTGGGTCCAGACCAGCTGCTGAAGCAAATCTAAACAATTATTTTAAAATTACACCAAACACCTTACTCCAGATCTTAGATGATATAAGTACGCAAAGTTATATTATCAATTGAATAAGAGACCTTGCGAAAAACAGAGCTCTAGATTCACTCATAAACGCAGATTTTCTAAATACCTCGGAATATGATGCCAATTTTAGATCCCCCCGGAATTAAGTGCCTTTACGTTATTATTAAAATTTTGTTAAATATATTTTTAATCTAAAACAACACTCATATTTAATAGACCCTGTAAAAACATAATTGTTTGAAGAACAAAACAATTTTATTAATTCACAACGTCATAGAATTTTAGTAACAACTATTTCGAACTATAGCTGTAGACGCCCTCGTAACGCAAAACGCCGCATTCAGCTCGACCTCTTTCGTACACAATCAACATACAAAGACAAGAGGCAACATTACGCGGGCATCACTTCATTGTGGGCACCGTTCTAATTGTAACTACACTCTTGGGCACCATCAGGCGCTCAGCGCTCCGGCGGGTAGGCGTGTGCCACTAATCTTCGACCCCTACATACCGATACGCCGTCTAACACTCGCAAGTCCATCTTCAACTTACTGTTAGCGAAACAGGGTCCAAATTCGATTGTAAACAGAAAATACTATTTGCAAACGTTGCGCGGGTTAACGCACACTATCAACTCATTAAATTGCATCGCCTTTTTAATGAGTCTGAAAGTGAACAAAGGATATTGAACACGATTACATTAAGTACGTAGTTGCAGTGCCGGTGAGGTAAGATGGTTCGTTTTTCTCGACGGTTTTGTAAAGTGTGCGGATTAGTGTGCTTGCAATGAATATTGGTGCTTTAAATGTATTAAACAATTACAGACAATTTTCAATTATTGTCAACAGTTGAAATTATATAAAGCATGAAAAATAAATAACTAAAGCAACAACACATATTATATGCCCCACTACGGACCTATCATTCATGAGACGGTTTTAGTGCAAGAACAAAAAAGAGTCCGCTTCGCTACTCAATTGCTTGGTGATCGTATTATTTTTTTTAAATTTCTCAAACACTTTTTTCAAGATGTTTGTTTAACTTTGTTGTCAAGCACGTGAATTTGTCAGTACTTAAAATTGCATTTCAAAATGTGACGAGTATCAAGATCGGTTTGAATGTGTGTACAATCTGTTGTAAAACATGTTATAATGCATAATAATCATTCTAATGCTTCTCCATTAATTTATTATTACCACTTTTCATGTGATAACTAACTTTATTTTATAACTGAAGAGATATACGAACTTACAGCTGTTCTGATGATAAGTGCCTACTGCAGCTTGTGCTTATCTGCACCCACCTTCATACAACAAAGGGTACTAACGAGCTATCACCACTAAAGACTAAGATAGAATACCTCACAGCATGTTATTATACTGGCTGTCTTTATTATTCAGACCAGAATAGCAGGGTACAGCTGCTTGGAGATAGAAACAAGCACCTATCTTTGAAAACTTGTCCATTTTTAAGCCTCCGAAATCCTTAAAAAATCGTAAATACGTAAGCTGATGTACCATTAATTTGAACTATTCGAATTTTTCTTACAGTCTCTTCTTATGATACCTACGCTATAGAAAACCCATTAAGGGTTCTCATATGCCGTCATCCGTTACATTACACCCCGTTAAAGTCATATACTTGGTAGAGCCAGCCGTAGTTATATTATAGTTGTAGCACGAATGGGTCGGCTCGACTGAAGAAGAACCACGCTCTCACAGAATACCAGCGTAAAATACTAGCTTAATGCTGCTGTGTTTCGTATGGTGAGTGTAGAGAACCGGAGACCCTTTTACTGGAAACCATTAATTTCAGATTCCATCTTAGTCCTCACGGCTCTGCATTTTGATTTGTAATCGAGGATAGATGTAGATGTCTATAGGCCGCAGCAACCACTTACCATCAGGCGGACTGTGTGCTCGTTTGTTACCCAATCCTATAAAAAAGAGTCCACTGCTGAATATAGGCTTCCGCCAAGATTGTCACGTAGGGGGATATTTGCCGTAAGTGCCGCGCTTGTCAAATGGGTTGGCAACCGCAGTTTATAATAATAATAATAATAATAATATATATGGACCCCATCACCATAACGCCAGAAGACGTGGCTGAGGCGGTCCGTAGGGCCCCAAACTGGAAAAGTCCGGGGCTCGACGGGCTGCATCATTACTGGCTGAAGGGGTTCATAGTGTGTCACGCTGTGCTCGCCCGACAATTTCAAGAGGCTCTCGACCAGAAGTCACTCCCGAGCCTCTTCACTACTGGGATCACTCACTTGGTTCCTAAAGATCAGGATACCACAGACCCGAGCAAATACCGCCCCATCACGTGTCTACCCACCATATATAAGACACTGACATCCATTTTGAGCGCGAGAATCACTCGTCACCTGGAGCTAAACCAGGTGATGTCACGCGCTCAAAATGGATGTCGGGGCGGTCGTCGTGGAACTAAGGAACCACTCCTCATTGACGCGGTCATAGGCAAAGTGGTGAAACGCAACCGTCGGAACTTCTCTGCCGCCTGGACAGACTACAGAAAGGCGTTCGACTCGGTGCCCCATACATGGCTAAAGAGGGTCCTCGAGCTGTACAAGATTGACTGTACAGTTAGAGACTTCCTCGAGCAGTGTATGGGGCAGTGGAGTAAGATCCTTTGTCATCTGGGCGAGCGGATGACGGCTGCGGAGAACCACATAAGGATAAGAAGGGGTATCTTCCAGGGCGATTGTCTGAGTCCAATCTGGTTCTGCCTCTCTCTTAACCCTCTCAGTACCTTACTGGAGGGCTCCGGGAGGGGATTTCAGCTACGGAAAGGAGGGACAAAAGTGACCCACCTTTTCTATATGGATGACCTCAAGTTATTCGCCTCCAGTCGCTCCCATCTTATGGAAGTGTTAAACATCACTTGTGAATTTAGCAATTCCATTGGAATGGTGCTGGGGACGGATAAGTGTGCGGTCCTCCATGTTAAGAGGGGAAGGGTTGCTAACTCTGAGGGCATAGACTTGTCTATGCCCGTCAACTTAAGGACCCTTTCCGAGGCTGAAACATACCGATACCTGGGTATGTCACAGAACATCGGTATTGATGAGGCTGGTATGAAACAGTCAGTTTGCGACGTGTTTTATGCACGCTTGACCAAAGTGCTTAACAGCCTTTTGTCCGGTGTGAATAAGTCACGCGCATATAACTGCTGGGTCATGCCTGTCCTCATGTATACCTTTGGCATACTCAGGTGGACTCAGACTGAGCTTAATGCCCTGGATAGAAAAGTCCGCACTACCATGACGTCCCATAGGATGCATCATCCGAGATCGTCGGTAATGAGGCTGTACTTGCCGCGAAAGTATGGTGGTCGTGGCTTTCTCGCGCGCTCACCATGCATAATCGCGAAGTGTGGAGTCTCCGTCAATACTTCTTGGCGAGATCGGATGATCCATTCTATAATGACGTCATTTCTAGTGATAAAGGGCTTACCCCTCTATCCTTAGCCAACGAGCAATGGCAGGACCCAGCAGTGCTTAGCATTTCCGACCGGGAGACCGTATGGAAGGAGAAGGAGCTCCACGGGAGGTACTACAAGGCTCTACATGAGCCCTTCGTAGATACAGTCGCCTCCCTCAACTGGCTACGTTTCGGTGACCTCTTCGGGGAAACCCAGGGTTTTGTCTGTGCAATACAGGATCAGGTTATTAAGACCAACAACTATCGGAGATACATCCTAAAGGATGGCACTGTCGACGTCTGTCGAGCTTGTCGCCATCCCGGGGAGTCACTTAGGCATGTCATCTCCGGTTGTTCGGCGCTTTCTAACTCTGAGTACTTGCACAGGCACAACCTAGTAGCCAGAATTCTACACCAGGAGCTTGCTCTGAAATACGGTCTCGTATCTCGGAAATTGCCGTATTACAAGTACTTGCCGGAAGCCGTGCTCGAAAATGACCGCGCCAGGCTCTACTGGGACCGGGCCATCATCACAGACAGGACTATTCTTGCGAATAAGCCTGATATTGTGCTGATGGACCGGGCACAGTCAAGGATATTTTTGGTCGATATTACCATCCCGTATGATTAGAACCTCGTGAGAGCCGAAACAGATAAGCAATCAAAATATCTGGACCTGGCTCACGAGGTGACCGACATGTGGGGTGGTCTGCCGGCCGAAGTTATTCCTGTAGTCGTCTCTGCGAATGGGCTAATCCCAGTTAGCCTCTCTGGTCATCTGAGGCGACTGGGACTCCGTGTCGGACCGCTCCGGGCTCAAATGCAGAAGGCGGTGCTCCTTGATACTGCCCGCATCGTCCGCCGGTTTCTTTCCCTTTCTCCCTAACCCTTGGCCGTTTGGTCTCCCCTGCCGAGGGCTTCCATCTGGTTGGGCTTTTATTTATTTATGTATTTTTGTATTTATTTTATTTTATTGATATTTATGTATATTTATCCTTTCATTTTCGTTTATAATTATATATTTATTGATCCCAACCAGATGAGAAAACATATAAAAAAAAAAAAATAAAATATTTATTCATTGACCAAAAGTAATAAAATACTTAAAAGTTAAACCAATACAAAATCAATATTTTTAGGACAATGAAAGGGTTCTGACTCAGCATGTGTTGCAGAGAATCTACAACGCTGTTATTCTGTCAGCACCCATATACCTACTTAGTGAGCTAAAGTATAACAGTACGCGTACATCACCGACTATATTACAAATAGCTTTAGTGTTAAATTATTTATTTATTTTATTCGTTATTACCACACCCACGGGATGATATGAGCTAGAGGTTATTCTTACACCGCCACTCAAAGTTAAAGTTAAAGTGACAGTCTATATAAGTTCCACTGCTGGGCACAGGTCTCCTCTCATTTCTGAGAGGGATCGAGGGCAAGGAAAAGTCCACCGTGCTACCCTAAGCTTCACATGTCTTCGAAATATTTTTTTCTTATTTCTCAAACATGCCGGTTTCCTCACAACATTTTCCTTCACCTTCGAGCACGTGGTAAAGCAGCACTTAAACTTGCAATAAACAATTTCATTGGGGCCGGCGAGGATTGAACCCGGGTTGCTCACGTACCGTGAAATTTATAGCGAGTGCTTAGCCCCTGAGCCATCACGGCATTTCTCTACACCGTCGTTTAGAGAAAATTATTCAATAAGATAAGAATTATTACACATCTTTTGTTCTAATTGTAGGTACTACTACCTACTGTACATAAAAGAGAACTATACGCGTACATATGGCATGAATTACAAAAATAACTTTTGTAGTACGCAGTTGGTATTAATTTAAAAAAGTTATCAAGATATCGCACGCGAAGAAAATGTCTTTAAAACATTAGGCCAGCTTAATGTATAATTTATATTTGCGCTTAGGTAAATTTACAAACATGACTAACATGTAGCAGGCCTCCCTCATATTTACCGGGTGAATATGCTATAAAGTGATATCACGTGATCGTTTTCGGCTGGGTAATAGTTATAAATTACCCGGGTAGTTTATAAAAGCCGGTTAACCCGAGGTAAGCGGACAAGGAGGATAATTTATTATTGGAAAATTCGCGGGCGCGCATTTTCATATGCGCTATTGATCATTTTACATGCATACTATCGTGCAGCTATCGGACAACGAGCTACTGGTAATAATTTCAAAAACGTAATATAATGTGGGCAATCTTCAGTAAATACATTTATAATATTATTACTTGTTCAGGAAGGATCTATAAGGCATTTTCACTTGTAATCAACCAGTGCTTGACCATTATCGGCTAGTACTGGCTCAAGGCTACCAAACTCTCGCCGTAAATTGGACAGTAGCTTAAGCAACCCGCGTTCGATTCCCGTCGGCATAACGAAGTAGTTAATTGCTTAATTAAAATGATCCTTTACCACTTATTCGACGGTGAAGAACAATATCTTGAAGACAATATTCGCTAAATTTAAAAAGTAAGAGCGCGACCGATTCATCCATGTCTTCAAACCCTCGTTGGAATAAAAGGAGGTTCGTTCCCAACTGAGTTCCATGTGTTCTAATTTATAAGAATTCGTTCATGCATCTTAATTAGTCTTATAGCAAATTACAAAACCATGAATGTTAGATATTAGTAGATTCGATTCCATTCAACTTGGGATTCACATAGAAATTTGTAATTTTTGTCTTCTAATAAATTTGTAAAAAGTGCATTTAATTAAAATAATATACTCCTAAGTAATTTTGCAAGCTTACTATAAATACCGATCAAGCAATATATAATTCAGGGCTTTTTTCAATCATTAAATTTCAACATAAAATTATTACAAATCTATGGTTTACACAGACAAATACTGTAATTAGAAAAATGTATTTTAAGATTGAAATATATATTATTGGTCATACATTCACTTCTATGCGTCTGTTACCGATACGTTTATAGTCTACATTTATGAGGTTGTGTATGTATTGGCAGTTCAGCTCGAACTGGCAATGGAAAATATAGTTGCACAGCGCGCTATATCATCTTCGCAAGGGGTCCCGCTGAGTTATTATACCAAATGTACATACATGCACTAAAGGATATCCACTTTTATTTAATCTATGTTGTAAAATACAACATATATATAAATTAAAGTATCGAGATTAAACTTTAGATGTATGTTATATCCACAGTGGTAGCGGGAATCGAAGTTAGGTTGCCGGTGCAGGTTGCCTGAATACTTTGGAATTCAAAAAGATGGCCCAAGTTCTGAGCTACCAAGTACCTTATCATTTATGGCTGTACTCTATAATAATATCATTCGCACCTGCGTTTATATTTTTATGAAAAAACCATATGGTCGATAGAACGAATGTTGCTATAATGATTACGTATTATAACTGTAACAGAAATCGATAGCAAATGTGCAATCTTTTTTACTATATATTCACGATAAATTAATAAATATTTATTGGATAAAATAATATTTTATTTCGAGGTGATAGCACTCTTTTTTACTATCAGAAATGAATTGAAGCCTGTGCATAGTAGTGAGACGTATATAGGCGGTAGTTTTAACTAACTTTAGGCTATGAGACTTTGACAACTTGATCCTCATAGGTGACAACGCCCCTATGGCCTTATTTATTTACACAGTAATCGTTTAGCATCAACTGGGTTGTTCGTACGTATGTTAATTAAATTACATAAAAATTACCTCATTATTACCGCGATAGTCAGCACAAACATAGAAAAAATTATTGATAAAACACAGGCTATTGTGAGTTGGAGAAATGGTTAAAGCACCTTAGTTACAGCGCACGTCATAGCCCTTTAAATATAACTGAAATGGTTCTTATATCAAATATCACTCTAAAGTTTTTCTAGTATTTTAGTCAGTTTTAACAAAACCCTTGAGACGAGATGAAATGATACATTACTCAAAATTTAACCACACTGCAAAAACAAGGTCCATAAAAATCTAATTCAACCAATTATTGCCGTGACTGTACACATCCAATTTTATATTCACAGTAACCTAGCACCATGTTTATCACTAGAAACTTTTAAGGTTAAACATATTTACGCGTTATTTGCTACTTGGCTGGTAAAATTCGATACTTTAACATTATTAACGAGCCTGCCGCTTTATTTCAACTTTTCTTCGTTTACAGAATTTTATTTTTTTATTTAAAATTGCGTAAGTATTATGAAGTGTATCTTACGTCTTTACCAGCTTTATATTACAAAACAGTATCATATTCATGCATTTCATAGAGCTTTCCAAGAGTGCGTCAACAAAAATACAATAAAAAATGTCGAAAACCTGAAGACCTTTGTGTTTTTAAATGGAAAACAATATTGACAAGGCTTATTTTTACCTCCTCAGTCATTCACAAAATAAATTTAAATTTACTAAAAAGTTATATATACTCTGTAAACATCAGGAACAAAAAAGCTAGAGATATCAGTTACTCAACTCAACAGAGTCAGTAACTCAATATATACACTTGAGATATAATATATATTGGAAATTATACTATGCTTCTACTACCTATGACCAATTTGAATTTTTTTTCTTTTAAGTAGCTATCAATATAGGATTACATTGTTGTTAATAACCTGGATATGAAAGTAAATGGATATAAAAGTGGAAGGAGATGGCTATGTGAGGAATGATATGCGTAATTGCGTAAGCAAAGAGAGGCAGACGTACTGTGCCTATCCTAATAACCCAAGATTAGGGCTGGAGAAGAAGAAAATGGTTGATAATAAACCCTGGAATTGAGGTGATCGTTTCCGAGCCGTTTCTTAAATTATTTTTTAACTAATTGTATAACCAATTTTTTAATTGTATAGTGTCACTTAAAAAAGGTTTCTAGCTGGTTTTTCAGGACAGTTTTTTTCAGAATCAGTGGTAAAATTATAAAATTGATTTCAATAAGAGTTATTAATAAAGTTATTATAAAAAATATTTTATACTATTGAGGCAAGTTTGCGAACATTACGCAACACAGGCACTAGTACCAGGCTGTAGCAATTTTATAGATTTTCTGCCATTTGTCGGTCGCCAAGTTCGTATATATCATCCTATATAGCATCGTCTGCATCTTGGCTGATTTGGATAATAATTTACACACTCCCCTTATATTTTTCTTCTTTTTATAAACCTTTTTTGCATTTGTGTTTCCTATGCCATATATTTGAATGTACATTGAAATCTAAAATATAGTACTTTGCATGTAGTCACCGCCTTTGATTGTATTATCAGTTACCTCTAAGCATATTTGTTATAATATAATATGTAATTTAATATATCAGAGAACAGTATGTTGGTGACTTCACCTTGTACTTGAACCTTGGGCTAACAACTCAGCGGGCAGATAGTACCCGCCTCTGAGCTACGTGCCATTATGTTATTATATTCGGGATCAAACAAATAATGTTCTTTAAAAAATTGCACATTATTTTAAGCTTCACTTATTTAATGTTTTTTTTTTTGCTCAACACAAAAATATATTAGGCAAAACGTAAGATCCAAATCGCCGTTTGAAAAGTACAAGCCTAAAACCAAAACATAAACGTTATATCGTCGATCCTGCCAAACTGCTCTATCAAAATATAACGACGGCGATAAAAACGATAGAAAAGAAAGCAAACGTTACCAATGAATTTCCAAAGATCGTACAATAACCGATTGTGCATCCTTGTCAGTCCTAAGTAGGGATATCTATTTCCTTTCTTTTTCTGGCAGAAGTTTTTCGTTTTATAGGCGAGTCGATAATACTCGGACCACTCGGCAAGATATCAGTGTTAAATATTTTATGATGTCCAGCGTCCAAGAGTTTGGTACAACCTTATTCGCTAAACTCGACAAGACTATTAATGTGTCTACATTTTCGATATATGTACAAATAAGTACATATTTCCAAGACAGCTCTCTACCATTATGCCCGACAACTTCCACAGGCTACCTGTTTTAACGTGTCTCTACCTTGAATATAGTTGTAATGTAGTTTGCTTCATCAGATACTGTCTTGTTGTCCTTAAAATTCACATGAAAACGTTAAAATTGTCTATAATTCCATTTATAAATATGATTTAAAAATAGTTTGGTATTAAAAAGATTTTTAGTTTGAAGATACTAGATTTGAATTTGAAACAGATAGTGATATTTTATTTTGTTCTATGACGATGTTTTGGTACACAAGTGTTCTAAGATTTTGTTAACTCCTTTCGTATACGCTCATTTTTATGAACAAAGCACAATATTTTTCATCAGTATTGAGAATTTCTACAATCTGTAAAGAAATTGAATCTGTAAATGAAATACAAGTGGAATCAAATTGGTGTACTGATTACATCAGTTTTTTGTCCTACTCATGTCTTACAAATTGTCTTGGTGAAGTATCATTAATCTTAGGAAACTGCCAATAAAGCAAACGACCTCTCATTAAACCTTCCATAGGCTGCATATTTTTTTTATTAAAAATGTATGTCTAAACACGGGCAGAATGCTTCTCAAAAATTGCCTAAAATTAGTTCCTTTGGGAATTATTTGTGCATATACTACACCCCTATTTAGTAACAACAAAAAGCAAAATAATAAAATTAATACTGAGCACAAAAAATAAGATTTTTTTACGCGCAGAAGTGTGCTTGTAATAATGTTAAATATATCGTCCAATCAGTATCCCGGGCAACAAGGAATTAACGTTTGAAAGTCAACGACAGAGCGACGAATCCTGATCTACCCTTTTATGCGGCGCGGCATAATAAAAAAGTCTTATTTGAAATTGGAAGACGAATTAAAAAGAAAATGAATTCTGCACTAATTTAAACAGACGGAGTTTCGAGACGATTTTCGGGGATTGAGCAGGACGGCTTAATTAATGCATTAAAGTTGTAAGTCGAGAGGTTGGCACGCAACTGCTAGGTATAAAGTTCTTTGTGTATGTTTAAATTCATAAGATTGTTATATATACTCGTATATAGAGAAAACATAGATTTTTTAATTTTTGAAATTTCTTTAATGATTACATCGTCAAGAAAATATAACAGACCACTGTTCGATTTACATAGCTGATGTGACTTTTTAGGGAGATTTCAAAGAGGCTCTGATCAACACTTTTCCGAATCGTATATACGACGATTCATTTGACACGAAGGTAATTGTTATTAAGCGACAGTAGCCTAATGGCAGAGCGTGGACCGCGAACTCAAAAAGGTCGTGGATTCAAATCCACCATTCGACTACGGGCGTGAACCACTCGTAACACAAGCAATTTAAGCTTACCACGAGTTAAGGAGAATATTAGTAATGTTTATAACACTGTTAATATTTTTTTAATAAAAATAATAAAAATAAAAAATAAAAATAAAATTCAATCCAAATCCAAAATTATGTTAAAAAAATTGACATTAGAATTTGAACCTAGAGCCCACAACGCTTTACATCAGTCAGGTCACGAGACCAAAATATAAAGCTATCAAGTCTAAAAGTACTTTAAATACTGTCGGGCATAACTATTATACATTTTATTTGATATATAAGGATATAAAAAGTCTCAATTTAGATTTTCGATTCTATCATTCCGAACGCGTTTTGTAGCCCCCAAAAAAACTAATCACAGATAAGCGTACGGCCTCACGTCCACACATTGATCCTTAGCCATTGGAAAGGTTAAGAAGGCACTTCGTCTTCATTCGGGGATCCCTTTAACGAATCGTATCAGTTGTAATGAAAGCTAATTCTTTCATTAACTTGCCACGACAACGGGAAAAATTGTAAGGCAAACGAAAACAAATGCCCTTCGGTCCCTTCTAAGAATACTGAAAAAAGAATACGCATTACGTTTCTTTATTTAAAAATGGCTATAAGATTGTGGAAAACTTTTTGTACGAGAGATATATGGAAAATATAGAAACTTTATCTTAACCGACGAGCATGTATGCGTAGATATATGGATTTAAGGAGGCGAGAGAGGTGTGTCAAAATCGAGCCAAATGTAAGTCCGTAGTCTTTGCCTACCCCTCTGACTGACAGGCTTGAGTGTTTATGTTGATGTTTTTCTTAAAAAAATCTCACTTTCACCATAATACAGTCTGCTGATTGACAGATGATTCAACCTAATAATAACAAATATTAATGAAAAATATTGAACGCGAAGATAGCTAAAACTGTAAAGGTTATCGGATCTATCTTCACTAATCTCTCTAACCAGCATGGTGAGTACGGTACTCACTCTCACTCACTCACTCTATTTCTCTACTCTACTCTTCTCTGCTCATTCAAGAGAAAGATCAATAGCACACTGTTCAAGCGTTCGGCTGGGATGCTACGACACCGCGAGTCAGCCGGTTCAAATCCCATATGGAACAAGTGCTTAAGTGGCCTATAAATAATTCGTTGCCAACGCCGCAAAGAGAAAATTGATCGTATTTTTAGTATTCCATTAAATCCAATATTTTTAATTTTCTGATGAAAAATCTAGTGATCGGGGAAAACTTTGTGGTTTTTTGCTTTCTTGTAATTTAAAAAAAAATTAAGTCGCTTTTTCGGCGACGAATTTTTTTTTAATTATATAGAATTAAGGTGACAAACGATCACACAGTCCACCTGATGGTAAGTGAATCCTGTGGCCCATAGACATCTACATTTAACCTCGAGTAAGAATCAAAATGCAGATGCGTTGTCACCCACGAGGACTAAGATGGAATGCCTCTATCCCAGTAAAACGGGTCTCCGGTTTTCTACACTCACCATACGAAATACAGCAGCATCAAGCTGCTATTTTACGCTGGTATTCTGTTAGAGCGTAGTCCTTCCCCGCTAGAGCCGACCCTTTCGTGCTACAATCATAATATAGCCGCTAATTCTTCAGTGTCTGGATGTTTTTGTGAAATTTGTGCATGTAATACGCGTCAACGATAGATTAGAAAGTCTTAGTGTGCGTGGAATAAAAAAGGCCTTGACCACAGAAATCCACTGATGTACTAAAACGAGCCGATCATAAACTTTACACACACGAGTGCACAAGATAATGCGTGTGGATATGTGTGAGTTGATTTTTTTAGGAGGACAAGTGCACACATAGCATAACTCAATGAGCGAATATTGTAAGTCGGCGCAGGTTCGGCTGCACATGGAATACTATTCCCATCTCTGTGACTAAGCTTCCCAGTGCCAGCTCCTTCCATTTGATCGCATCCAGCACAGAGCGGTTCGAATCGTCAGCGACCGAGATCTTTCCGATCGGCTTGACTCACTGGCACTGCGAAGAGATGTTGCATGCAAGAGATGTTGATGCTCTGAGAAATTGTTCGGACTAATTCCAGCCGCACAATTTCACCATCGCACATCGCGACAAAACTCGCGATACCATCTATACCATCTGGATGACTGGCGGTCCACCACCGTGCGATTTAAAAGAAGTTTTCTTCCTCGCACAACTTCCTTGTGGAATCGACTACCACCAGAGATTTTTCCGGACCGATACGACTCAGGGACCTTCAAGAAAAGAGCCTACTCCTTTTTAAAAGGCTGGCAATGCATCTACAAATCCCCCGGTGTTGCAGTGTTCATGGGCGGCGGTAATCGCTTACCATCAAGTGAGCCGTATGCTCGTTTGCCCCTTCTCCTATAAAAAAAGTCCAAAAATATAGAGCCATGCTGCAGCTATATTATGGTTAAGCACGAATGGGTCGGCTTGAACGGGATAGAACCACGATCTCACAGAATACCAACGTGAAATAGCGGCTTAATACAGCTGTGTTTCGTACGGTGAGTTTAGAAAACCGGAAACCCTTTTTACTGGAAACGGGGCATTCTATCTTAGTGCTCAGTGGTGACAACGCATCTGCATTTTGATTCTTAATTGAGGATAAATATAGATGTCTATGGGCCACAGAATTATTTTACCATCAGATGGACTGAGTGCTCGTTTGATATCCTATACTATAAACATCTTACGGGAAGAGTACCTATAGATGATGCGTTGTTATTCTTAGGGATGAAAAATGGAATTCCTTTAAAAGAACTTGATATATATAGGTAATGTTTTTTATTTCCTAGATTTTGAAACAATCATAATAAAGGAAACGAAACATAAAATTGTTTTTTTCTTGAATAGGTACTATTTGATTATATTCTGTTATGCGATTCTACGTAGCTGTATTATATCTCATTTATCAAACGTATAAATCGAAATCCGATCTGACAAGGCGTTAATGGGTAGCTCAATGCAATTTTAACAACCCCTATCGAAGTGTAACTGAATTTATTTTTTGTGAGTTTCCTAACTCGCATTTGTTACGATGCATTTTCTTACTTTACTTCTATTTTTTTCTTAAACCTTCGTATCTATAGTATTTTTTAAGATTTTTCACAAGGATGAATCTAATAAATATATTAAGATCGCTTCATACTCTTTTTATAGCCAATGTATTCCTAAATTCTTATATACTAGATCCCACACTTATTGCTTTATAAAAATATTTTAAATGTTGTCAATTTAAAAAACCAACAAATGGAAATCTGGAAATTCATTGTCTTTTTTAATATTGAGTTCTTACATATGAAATTAGCGTTTTGTCGTACTGCCCACTTTGATCTGAAATATCTCCACTTTGGTTAAGAATTCCAAATTCAAATTTATAAATGCATTTAGCTGGTATATTTGAGTTTTGAAAACAGTCATCTATTTGTTTATTCCTCATTATTTTTTTTGCCGTTGCTTATTACCGCACAATGGAAAACATGAAATATCAGTATATTTACGAATACGAGTTCTATCGTGGCACCAGTGCTGCAGAAACCCTAGTAATTTCTAATTTTGAGCCTTTATCAGAAAAATGTTACTATTCCCTGTTTCTGTTCCTTTTTGTCACCTCTTAGGATATCCACATGATAATATGTTACGTCATAACTACAAGGCTACGCACACACTGAAAGCATGATAAAAGCTATGTAATCATATTTTTATACGTGACGGTGACAAGTTAGGATACAGTCTAGTTAAAAGGATGCAGTTGTCATTGTTTAAAAATCTAAATGCAGAGACGTCACGCCTGATGACTAAAGTTAAATGTCTGTTACGGTTACCAGTAATAAAGTCCGGTTTTTGTCACTCATAATATGCAACACAACAAATATCATCATCAAAAAACAGCATTATGCTGTTTTTATGATATGTTTATTATGATATTATGATATTGATCTCTATGCGAGACTGGTCCGCCCCGGTCGGCGCGACAAAGATATAAAAATAAATTGTAGCACTTGTTTGAGCAGTATATGACAAATTAATATGAACTAGTAAAATTGTAAACTGTAAATTGAAGAAAGATGTGTGCGTGAGTGCGTGTCAAGAAATTGATTATGATTTCGGTATCAATAGAAATGTACATAGCGCTCCTTCTTTCTTTCTTTGCTGGTGGAGATTATAATTTAATTTTACTTTTTACAAATTTGTTTCATTTGTTAATAAATTAATTTGAAAGATTCATCCTTCGAAATAATATTGACTTTTTTCAAAAATATACTATGCGAATGTTTTATACATATACGTTCACTATTATTACTCTGTGCGACAAGTGACACTATCGATATAAAGCGAAAATTGGATTTACAACTGACAATTGAAGAAGGCGCTTCCATCAATGCCGACCCCTACGATATGTTTACCGAAATACACTTTAAAAGCACTTTCTATTCTCATCTACGCCATTTCCAGTCTGAACTCAAACGATTCAAGACTTTAAATTCAACAAGTGTGAGTATCAATTGACATAATCATAAATTGTTTGTTTGTGGCGATTGCAATATTGAGAATAAGGAGAGTACTATATATAAGCAATTATTATATATACTACTAGCTACTATTTTTACTAATGTATTTCATATTTTATAAGGCAATTCTAATAATATGGGATAAATTACTAAGCATTTTATGCACATTGCAAGCACTTTGTTATAAGATCATATGAAACTCTGACTTGACTAGTTTTGAGTAAGTAATATTATTATAACAAGCTCGACACTAGTCAAGAGTTATAATATTATAATTTGTTATAAATATGTTATAGTTAAGATATTAAAATTTGTGCATAAGTTTACCTAGGTAAGCAAAACAAGCAAGCTACACTAATGCAGTTTACAAAGCAGGCAATCAAGAGAGCTAGCCACATTGTTGTACAGTCGCCGTCAAAGAGCCAAAGGAAGGAGCTCAGTGTTCCTTAATAATTAATTGGCGCTTAAACGCGCTGACGTCTTGCTTGAACTCCACAGGGGGCCTTACTGCTCCTATGCATATGCTCCGTAAGTGGGGATAAGTGTACGCTCGTTTCGAAATTTGGAAATTGATTTATCTGAATTATCTTTAAGTCACTGTTAATTTAAAAAAAAATCTATTCTGTAATATCCAGCAAACATCAGCCAAGACAAACTATGATTCAGGAGTAAGTAGAGTTAGAATTATTGTTTAAATAATGATTTGAAGTAGTAGAAGTGATACGATTTCATGAATTAAATGTTTTTGTATTTTGTAGTGGAAACGATGGAATAAATGTTCTAATGGTGATGTGAATATTAACATAATGTGTGTGCTTAATCGCCTTGAGATACGATCGTCATCGACTGTCTGCTAGCTCAAGCTGTGGTCAAACTCCCCCAAACTTTGCAATGTGACGCATTAACATTTTGTGAAAAAGTTTTTAAAAAAATTATTATAAAGGATAATTTCATAATAAAAAATTAGTTTTATTTAATACTGGCAAAAATACAGCGGCACAAATCCATTGCCAAAGAAGAAAAAGCTTTGCAGCAGACTCAAACCTATGGAGTGTAGAGGTAAGAAGTACAGACTGCGTATTAAAAAGTGTGCGTAAGAAAACCGTTAAATAAGGGTGGCGCCACTATAGCTACGGGGTAAATTTTAAAGAACGCGCCGAAAAATATTAGTGGAATAAACGACTTTTTCGAGGTTATATTTACTAAATAAAATTAATTATTTTAGATTTTAGAGTTACTGAGCAGTTTTGCAGCACACTTCACACCGCCGACAACTGCTAAGTTCATTTTAGTTATTTATTGCTTACATATGAACACTTTTTCAACTATTCTCCTATGAGAGATTGTTCTCCTTACTTCTACACTCCATACTCAAACCAGCAAAGACGATGGAGAAAGAAAGACGGATCGATTTGTTTTGCTTACCAAGATAAACTTATGCGCATAATTTGTGTATTATATTAATATAACATAACTGTATAAACTAATATAA
The DNA here is from genome assembly GCA_036936625.1 of Parnassius smintheus behrii. Taxonomy (NCBI): domain Eukaryota; kingdom Metazoa; phylum Arthropoda; class Insecta; order Lepidoptera; family Papilionidae; genus Parnassius; species Parnassius smintheus. The sequence continues at coordinate 32,273,941 of JAUPFT010000015.1, read as the reverse complement.
CTCTAACTACAATTTAGTTCTATGATTATTTAATTTTATTTATGTATATAATTGACCATTTAAGTTATAACCATCACTTTAGATCATAACAAGTCTACTGCTGAATACAGGCCTATTATCATATACTTCTACTTAAGGCGTCAAAAGAGCAGTGTGAGCTGTTGCTTAAAGAAAGGGATGACAACGAAAAGGAAATAATAAATATAATTGCCAAAAATAGTCAACTAAAAAGTGATATGGTTAAGTTGCATAAAGACTACACAAATGTTTTAAAAGAAAGGGATCAGCTTCAGGAAACAGTCGATGAGTTTGACCGATGCAGCAAAGAATATGAGGAATCCCTTAGATTAATTGCTGCATTGCAGTTGCAGTTAAGTGAGGCTAATGAGCAGATTTCGCAATTAAAACAATACTTAGATGAATTGAAAGTGTCCCAAACTCAAAGTCTGTTCAATGAGCTCATAGAATGTAAATCTTCAAAAACATTGCATCCCTCCACAACAATCGATTTGAATGGTGATGATTTTGTCACATCTAGAACAGCAGAAAGGATTACATGCAGTAGAAGAAAATTAAAGAAATACATAAAAATTAATAAATATGTTAGGAAAGTACAAAAGTTAATTAAAACAAAAATTAATACAAAAAATTACATAAATATATGTAAGGAAAAGCATGTATTAATTAATAAACTTAAATTATATGCAATTGAGGTGGAAAATATGAAAAACTGTTATGAGACTGAAATAGAGTGTCTCAATTCAGAAGTTATGTCGCTTAAAAACTCCTTACAAATTATCTCAAATAAATATGCATCGGCTCAGGTTGAGATAAAAGAACACATATTGGCCATGAATGATCTGGTAAAGTCATGTAAATACAATGAGGAGCGCTTTGACTCCTTAATAAAACATCAGAGTGAGAATCAACGCTCCATACCATGTTCATCGGGGACAATATGTGTAAATAGCAATGACTCCTTATTTTCACTAACACTCTATGACGGTGCCATAACACAGAATAAAAACTTAAAAAGTAGTTTAAATATTAAAAAACATAAAGTTGTTATGTATTGTGATTACATAGGTAAAAATTTGGGCATGATGTTAAATAACCATTTAAAAGGACAATTGATTAGTAATTATTGTATGCCTGGAGCATCCTTTAGTCATATAATGAATAAAGTTTTAACCAGTAAGTTTTCTCCTAATAGCACATTAATAATTTTTGTTGGGAGAAGAGGCAATGTAAGCAAAAATCAATTATTAAAATATATTGATTACCTCAATACTTTAAATGTACATAAAATTATCTTGTTTACATTGCCTTACATACAGGGTTGGCCACAGGAGAATAAAATAAGATATGATTTAAATTTGTTAATGAATAATTTATCATGTAATAATAATTTAAATTTGACATTTAATTGTAACAATTATACCAATAGAATTAATTTAATAGATATTAATAATTTAATTAAAAAATTTTTGACTACAGATAGGTACTACCTATCCAAATATAATTTAAGACAGATAGCAAATGTGCTATCTTATTATTTATATATTAACTCAGCCAAGGACTTGGCTACCCAGACATCTGCTCCTATTGAGCAGCATAATGATTTGACATGTAATTTGGAATCCGTTCCAAATAATTTAAATTAGAAAATGAGACAATAGAGGTAATCTCTAGCAGTTATAATAATTTAAATAGTTTAGAATGTAGCTTACAAATCCTTAATAGTTGCAATTGTATAACTCCAGAAAATGATAATAAAAATTGTTTACACCTGGTGCATCAGAATATACAAGGCATGATAGGCAAAGAGCTAGAAATTGAATTGTTTTTAAATAGCAACAATATTCATATTTTATGTATTACTGAACATTGGTTAAAAGCTCATAATTTAATGTTTAACTTTAGTAATCACCAGGTGCTCAGTTCTTTCAATAGAGAAACGATTTTAAGAGGTGGCTCCTTAATATTAGCTAGTAAATTATTATCATATAAAGAACGTAAAGATATTGTGAGCCTCTCTGTTGAGCGAACTGTAGAAATGGCATGTGTTGAGTTTGAGCACCTCATTGTTGTGAGCGTTTACAGACCCCCATGTTCGTTATATGATACTTTTGAAAAAATTATGGAGGAAGTTTTCGCTAAGCTTAATAAACAGAATAAATCTGTTGTCATATGTGGAGACTTTAATATCAATCTCCTAGAAGCTTCCTCCACTAATATTAAATTTAGATCATTGTTTAAATCTTATGGTCTTTTTAATTTATTTTTGGAGCCAACACGTATTGCTGAATCTAGTGCAACATGTATAGATAACATTTTTACAAATGTTAAGCCGTTCAATAAATGTATAATTCAAAAATTGAGCTCTGATCACTGTGGACAATTTGTTTCATTACCTTATGTTCACAAAAAGCAAGTAGATAAAAAAGTAGTATTTGTTCCAGTAAATGCACATCGCTTGGAGAAGTTTAGAAGTAACATAGTAAAAAAACTTCCATTACTTTCATACCAAAATAATCCAAATTTTTTGTATGCAACATTATTTAAGCTCATTTGCAATGAATTTAATAATACTTTTACTTCTAAAACATTCTCCTTGAATAATCGTAAAGCATTTAATGAATGGGCGACAGTAGGAGTCCATAAGAGTAGACAAAGGTTATATGAACTTTACAATGAAAGGTCATATAATCCTAGCGTCGAATTTAGGGAATATGTAAAAAAATATTCCAAAATATTTAAAAAAGTGTGCTTCTTAGCCAAGTCATTGTATTTAAGCAACAAAATAAGGACTGCTTCTAATAAAATTAAAATGACATGGAGTATAATTAATAGTGAAACTGGTAAGGTCAACTCTCGCAATTCAAACTACCAGTTAAGTTTTAACAATAAATTAACTAAATCAGATCAGGACGTTGCAATGGTTTTTGAGAAATATTTTACTGATATTCCGATCTTAACCACTAAGTCACTGAATTCTTCTCCTACCGTCGCCGAATCATTACTTAAACAAAATGTAAATGTGTGTACAAAGAATTTTACATTTCATAAAGTTTCATCAAAAGATATTGTAAAATATTTTAAGACTATTGATATTAAGAGAACAGCCGATCTGTGGGGGATTTCTGTTGAAGTTATTGCGTCTATAATAGATACAATCGCACCTCAACTATCTATTATTTTTAATAGTAGTATCAAATCTGGTGTGTTTCCTGATTTAATGAAGCATAGTAAAGTAATACCTTTATTTAAATCTGGTATTACATTGGACCCCGCTAATTTTAGACCTATTTCTGTACTGCCAACACTTAGTATTATTTTTGAAAAAATTATTCTTGATCAATTGTTAATTTTTTTAATGTAAATAAATTACTTCATAAAAATCAATTTGGTTTCACAAGGGGTCGCTCGACAACTGATGCTGGTGTTGAGCTGATTACATATATATTTAATGCATGGGAGAATTCACAGGATGCTTTGGGTGTGTTCTGTGACCTATCCAAAGCCTTCGATTGTGTTCACCATGAAACATTAATCAGGAAACTTCAACACTACGGTGTAAGAAATGATGCTCTTAAATTAATTATTTCATATTTAAGTGACAGAACACAAAAAGTTGTTATTAATAGTATGAGTTCTTCCGGGTCCATTGTACAAATGGGCGTGCCTCAGGGCTCAATTCTCGGCCCTTTTCTGTTTCTTGTATATATTAATGACTTACCTTACATAGTAGGGGATAACCATGATATAGTATTATTTGCTGATGATACTTCATTAATTTTCAAATTAAAACAGTTATTAAATTACGACGAAGTAAATAATGCTATAGCTAAGTTAGTCAATTGGTTTAATGTTAATAATTTGCATTTGAATGGAACTAAAACTAAATGTATGAAATTCTTAACTCCTAATGTTAAACATGTCAATACTAATGTAATTTTAAATGGGGAGGAACTGAGTCTTGTTGATACCACCATTTTTCTTGGAATCACACTGGACGCAAAGCTTCAATGGCTCCCCCATATATCAAAACTAGCTAGCAGACTTAGTTCTGCAGCATATGCTGTAAAAAAGATTAGAACTCTTACCAGTGTTGAAACAGCTAGAATAGTTTACTTTAGTTATTTCCATAGCATTATGTCGTATGGTATTTTGCTATGGGGACACGCGACTGACACTGAAATTATATTTTTTTTACAGAGGAGGGCCATTAGAGCAATATATAATTTAAAACCAAAATAGTCACTGAGACAAAAATTTAAGGAAATTAATATATTAACTCTGGCCTCTCAATACATTTATGAAAATGTAATGTACGTACACAAAAATAAAAGTAGTTTTGCAAAAATAAGTGATATTCATTCTGTAAATACTAGGAGCAGACACAAGCTGGTAGTACCAGTTACTCGACTCCACCGAGTCAGTAATTCATTCTTGGGGCGATGTATATGCTTTTACAACAAAATCCCAGAAAATATACAAAATTTGTCATACACAAAGTTCAAAAATGTTATTAAACTAAGTTTGTATAAAAAGGGTTATTATAATATTAAGGAATTTATAGATGATAATAACCCCTGGGAAGGGTAATCGCTACCAAGCTATTTCTAATTTGTCTTGTGTTGTTGATTGTAAACATGATTGTAAGCTATTATTAAAAAAAATAGTCCCGCTGGGTTTCTTGCTGGTTCTTCCCAGGACAGAGGTTTCTTTTGCGAACCAGTGGTAAATTTAAAAAGTGACTTTCAATAAGTGTTTTTATAATCTACATTGAATAAAAAAGTTTCTATTTCTATTTCTATCCATATATTGCAACAGTTGTATTTTGAAAATTATCTTGTTAACCAATATAATGCTTTATTTTGCACATAAGTATTATTTTTAATTTCAGATTATTCCTTCTGAAGTCTCAGACCAACTAAGAAAGAAAGATAAAGCACTATTTACGTTCCTAGTGATTACAAAACCATGTTCGACTTCCTGACACGCAATAAAACACAAATCATTCTTTTTTCTAAGTTAAATTAAAAAAAATCGTAAAATAAATTATATTATAAGCAATTTCTCCCACCACATAAAGTGTTTAAAAAATGAAATAACCGTATGTTACAGGAGTTTATTAAATTCAAGAAAAAAAAACCGTAATCAATCAAAGTAAAAGGTATAATTCAATCCTCAAATCTTGAACGCTAATTGAGTACTGCACTCTTATTAATTGAACATAAGTGATGCTCTGGTTTTGTCCAAAAAGGTTTCGTGATATTATAATAGTTTAATGACGAATCTGAAGAATAATAAAAGTAGTATTATATTTGGATATGATATTTAAAATTAACAAAAAAAAGAGAGCGTTATTTTCATACCAAGAGTAAACGTTTTTATTAAATTATAATAAAACAAAAGTAAAATTAACAACATGCATGTGACATTTGCAAGCACTGATTTACAACGAAGCGTGGCACTGTATTTGTGGTAATGTGACGGCGGTGTAAGAATATCCACCAGCCCATATCGTTCCGTGGCTGCCGTAAGAGGTGACAGAGGGAAACTGAACCGGGAGATGGGCAGCGGCATCTTCCTGATAACAGTTAAACAAAAATAAAAATTTGCGGTTGTCAACTATTGCAAATACCCCATTGAATTTACTGGAGATACCTATGTTCAGCAGAGGATATTTGATAGGCTATAATGGTAATGGTGATGGTAGCATATAGTAGAATTAGAGTAACCGACCGAGCGATAAGCTAAAGGGACAAATAGAAAAAAACGGCCATTACAGTAAAGGGCTGCAATGATGATAATGAAATAAACACAATTCACTATAAAATATAAAATTCTAAGTATTTTATAGTAATAAAATAATGCTGGTTTTCTTAACGTAAAATACATACCGCATCCATTTTAATTCCATTCAATACAACTGTAACAATTATTTGCTTATCCGGCCCCGAACTCACGCGATGTCATCATAAAAGTAACAATTAACGTTATTTTGTTTTTACTACAAAGAGCTAAATGTTGTCTTCAAAGAAGATGTGAGATATTATCCAAGTTTATATTTATTTTATGTGACCGCATTAATGGACCATTTAAAATTACGCTTTTAAAGAATATCATAAATCTTAACTTATTAGTACGTGTGAGAATTTTAGAACAATATCTAATAAAATCCTATACGTTATCAGATATCGTTCGTAAAATAAGAAAGAGAACTGCTTGCTATTGCAATATTATTTAAATTTCGGCAATATAACCGCAGCTAAAATTCCCGGCGAACAAAGCAAAGAGGGCGGATGATAAAACCTCGTCACTAATTAAATGGGACCGAGTCGTCCTCTTCTTAATAGATTTGCCGCTAATTTGAAGTAATATCAAACGTCGAATTGAAATTAATTTAGAAATTAATTTCAAATTATTTACAAGACTTTTATAACCTTTTACACATTCTTCAAGTTTATTAGAGCTGTTTCTTAAATTACTCTTAATATATTTTTGTGAACTGTTTTATAAATTTATAAAACTAATCCATGTACCACAAAACCGCTTCATAGATTAGAGCCAGCATCGGGATCGTACTAGTTGCAATTCATCATTATTATTCCAGACAATTTATCAAGCGGTTGGCGCGCTTCGCTCGACCGGATCGCACATTCTAACGAGATGGTGAATTTTCACCGAATAATTTCCCGAACCGACGAATCACGTATTGGAATCGGGGATGAGGTTGAAATTGAGATAGAAGACCTGTACACGGCACTGGCTAAAAGTAGCTTCAATGATGAAGAAGAGTATATAAGAATAAATTGGAATTGTATGTTAGTGGCCAGCTAATTTTATTGAGTATTTTTATTGAATACAAATTTGAACGAATAATTAATAGTAACTGCCAATAATAATTGATTTCATTATATACAATGTACTTCATAAGTGTGTCAAATCATAAAATACCAAGCAAATTAAATAATAAAAATGCTATTTGATATAAGTACAAAATAGAGCTAAAAGACTGAAACGGAACCATGTATATTAATAGAACATTTTATTCCATTTGAACGTCTACTGGAGTCGAAGGGTCGATACGATTACCGAAGTTCATTATTGCAGCTCTATCATATTTCAATTTACGATCGTCACCCGGACTTATCGACTAGAAAAATCAGGGGGCACTGGTGTAGGCCGCTATAAATCAAAAATTGGACGTCTCATTACGGCGCTCTTCTGATTTATTTTACATGGTATGAGTATATGAAACTAAATTATGTTATACATTTTCTTTTAATATGCTTTAATAATATTTCTCGATAATTTAAATATTGGATAGAATTCATAAAAGTCTAAACTTAGCTGCTTACATTACACAGAAATTTTAAGCTGAGCTGTGGCATTAGATAAGTCGCCGACAAGAAAATTCTTGGTCGGAGGGAATATGAAAATGGCCCTAGTTGTTAAGTCTTGTACAGTTTCTGGCGCTATCTTATGGATAAGAAGCCTAATCACTAGTCGTCGTGTCTGTATCGGGCCGTACGGAGCGCGCTTCTTTCCCCAGGGTACGCTTTTGGTACCAGTTTTCTTTTTGGCGTACATTTTGTTGTAAGTGTGCCGAATTCTTTTGTAACGTTTTATTTTCCTACTGATATGGATGATTTTCGTAGCATCTTTTCACAAAATAAATAGAGCACGTATAAAAAATACAATGAGAAAAAAATTAAAATAGTAAAAAATATTTACATTGGTTTAATTATTTTTTTAAAAATTCAGAGTGTATAAAAGTAAATTTCTAAATTTTATGGATTTTATTGCGTATATCAACTTATTTTAAATTCTGTATGTTGCATTTCTAGTACTTTACAGCACCATGGGGGATATGGGATCCAAACTAGAAACGTCGGGAATTTAAAATAAGTTTAATATACGCGAAACCTATTGTCATTTAAATGTGTTATGCTCGCGTAAACATAAAAAAATCATTAAATAAATGTATATTATTCTTATTTAAAGACTTCACAGAGCTATTAATAAAGAGACTTATAAAGTTAAAGAAACTTTCCCGGCTTAAGCGCAAACCGGTCCGTTCGAAAGTCGCGCATCAACAAACTTGTTTCAAACTATTCGTAACGTAAATTAATAATATTGGCTTAGTTTCTTCGTTTAAAACAGACCATCATAAAATAACTTTTAAAAAATACGTATATAAATTAGAGATTTTTTAGTGATAGTAAACAGGTGTTAGTGAATTTCAAATATTAAGCTAACATAATTGTTCTGTTTCTAATATATATTTAATTTTAGCCAAAAATTTTACTCATAGAAATTAGGTAAGCGTTCGAAAAAAGGTAATAGAGAAATCAACCGCTCAGAAACGAATTTATTTGGCGAAAAGGAAAGAGGCGCACGGTGCCGCGGCGTATCTAATGAGATAATATAATAGCCGAGATTCTCCCACACCACTGCTCGCGGGACCGAAAATTACCGGAAAACTGCAGCCAAGAAAACCTCGGTTTTAGAATATAACGTTCGCTTAATGCAAAGTTACAGTCGAGTTTAACAAATTAGTTTTTCATTAGTGTTAATGAAAATCACAATAATACTAAATAAGTAACTACATAAAATTTAAACATTGAACAAAAACAAATAAAAAAGAAAAAATTAATGCTATTGCCACGTGAATCGTGTGTGGTGATACTCATAGCAGATTTTTGACTACAAAAACTACTTAAAATAATAGCAATCTCTTAACTATTTATTAAATTATTATAATGCCACAAGTGCAAGCACAGAGGCACTCTGAAATAATACTAGTTTTTACGGAATTTATCGCGTATATTTAACTTTTTTACCCGATGTTTCGAGAGCTTTACAGCACCCATGGTCACGGGAAGGACTGAGATGTTCAACGTCCAGCTGTCATAGTTAACCGCGGTTACCATAGATTAAAATTTAACTTTAACAGAGGCACTCGTTCTTTACTTAAGGATAGGAGGTAGGTTAGCATACCGCCTCGAACACAGACAACACAACACGAAAAACGCAATAATCAACAAAAAAAAACAATTTATCCCTCCATCGAGGGACAACGAGGCAACCTTTTTGAAAGATTTAAAGATACAAGTATCCTAGATAATGCACATGATGATTGAATAATAATTAACGCATCAAGAATATAAAGTTAAACACTTAGGAGACGGACAGTGATAAACGCGAAATGCCGTTAATTAGTTGTTTAATTAGCATCATCATCACTATTACATCCCTTCATAGATACACTACTGCACATAAGCGTCCTCCAAGGAACGCCAATAATTATAATATTAGAATATAGATAGTATTGATAACTTAAAACCGATGTAATGAACAATCGATAATTTAATTGTATTGAGAAACAGTTACTATCAGAATATGCTTATCAAACAGTGAGTATAAGAGGGTCATATCGAATTGGGAATCGATTTTGTCGCACCCGAAATAGGGTGTAAAGATCCCATTGTAATTTAGATGTCGCCCATATGTCGAGTAAGCTCGCAGTTTTTGCTTCACTGTTATTTATCTTGGAGGACTAGTAAATTACTCTATTCAGTTAATTTCATATATAAGTGACTTTTTTACTTTATAATTAAAAAGAAGAAAAGAGAAAGATTGAAACGAAAATACGAAATATATCTAACCCAATCAACGGGAGAACAAGAGGTTGAGGGCAATGTTAACGATGATGATGTTACAAAAACCAGAAATACTGTGTATTAGAACATTTAAAACTCTTTGCTGAGTGTTATATTTGTACCGTATTGTCCACGTAAGAAAAACTATCAACCCATTTTATAGTAAGAAATGTACAAATAATATCATGACTTCCGTTCTTTTTTTAATTCGTTACCCTTACACTAGAATTTTTTCCTGTATCGTGGGGACAGTTTACATAAATACATTTCATAATTATTTGTAGACATGCAAACATTTGCTTGTTTCGTACGGGATTCAAACTAACGGACCTCAGCACTGCAACTCATTACTAAGCCACTGTACCACGGAGCCGTCAGTATAACTAGCAATATGACTATCTCGTTTACACAAGGCGTGAAATGCTAAGATCGGCAACAGGATGGAGTATTAAATATTGAGGTGTTGTGTTGGTCAATCCCCATTCCAAGCCTGAAGATCAAGGCATATCATTCCTGCAATGGTAGATGCCCATATTCAGCAGTAGACGGGTCAAGTTACTAGAAAAAATACTTATGGTAGTTACTACTACAGTAATTAAGCGTAAGCGATAATGAACAAGTCAAATTTGAGGGCTTTAATACTATTTGAAAAGAGGTGGATTCAAATCCGCCATTCGACAAATTGGACATCATGAACCACCTATATCACCCGCGTTGCAAGCTTAGTTGTAATAATTAACGTGATTATTTTTTTTACACACTTTTACACTTTTAATCAGAGTTAGTTAAGTTGAGCAATGCACGTTTTTATTTTAACAAGTAGTGAATATTTTTTTTACAACCGACTTCAATATAAATAAAATGAGAACATCATCAATAACAAAGTCAATTAATAATAATAATAATAATTACTTAAATTTACATTTCAATTCTTATGCATGTGAATGCGGATCCAGTGTCTTAAAAGCGGAGAGTCCCACCTATCGGCTAAGGCGGTTAAGATTCTATTAGAAGAGTCTCTAATACGAAAAAGAAGCGAGGCGCATCTCTTTCGCACTATAGCGTAAAAGTCATCGATATTATTAAATACACATTATTAAGGATAACTCAAAAACTACTGATCAAATATTGTTCAAATTTATATGTGACTACATGAAAAGTATCAGTTTTCAAATTAAAGAAGAATCATCAAAATCAGTTCACTTAGAAAAAAGTTCTGATGTTACACACACATAAAAAATACAGTCGAATTGAGCACCTCCTCCGTTGATGTCGGTTAAAAATTAGACCTAATTTCGTGTATTCAGGAGTAGGAGTCTAAACTTTTTCTGTAATTATTTTCGTAACAATATTGAATATCCCCGTTTCTGAAACATATTGCGAGCTTTCCACTATATATAATATGAATATCTATATATAACTAGCCTGCCAGGCAGACGTTGTTCTGCCCTTTTCTACGACCCTGTCATGTCTAATTAAGAATCCTTAAATTCGCAAAAAATAAATTGTGGGTTACTCATGGGCAAAAAAATTATCCTATCTCTCAAGTTGGACCAAACTGCACACGGTGTGCAAAATCGGTTAAGTAGTTTAGGAGCCTATCGCGGACAAACAACGTGACACGTAATTTATATATATATATATATATATATATATATATATATATATATATATATATATATATATATATATATATATATATATATATATATATATATATATATTAAGATATGAATAATAAGTATTTAATATTAATTTCTCAAACGCATAAGGGTACAATAAAATAAATCAAAAGCCAATAATCGTACTATACGAGCCTAAACAAGCAAACTAAATTTTAAGTAACCAGCGTTTAATCCGTTAATAGCTATACCAGTCACAATATGTTAAACACAACAATATAGTTTATTACAAGTGACTTCGACCCCTCGGCCAACAATATCGTTTTAAATTCAAGCACGACAAAACATCTTAATCATTACGGTTCATAAAACCCTTAAGTGATTGCGTAAAGGGGATGGATTGCGTGAGTACGAATTGATTTCGAAAGTCCATCTTTTAAAGCATTTGTCCCCCTATAAAATAGTGAAGAAGTAATTTCATCAATGTATGAATAGGAATAAGCGAAGAAGGTCATAAAAGTGTTTGTTTTACTAGTTACTTTACATTACTAACCACATTTACAAAATTAGTGCATAATTACGACTTTATAAAAATTTTTCTTAAATATTGTACCTACTTCTAGCGTCTCTCTCTGTGAAATATTTAGGCTGAAAACTTGGAACTGGCGGAAAGGTGCAAAACATCTGCAAAAAAATCTTGCTATACGGGCGAAGGTCATAACCAATCAAAGTTGTTTACTGGTTAACAAAGATAAAGAAGAAGGAAAAGATATTGTCAGTTGTTCGAAGAGTGAAAGAGATAATAATATAATAATAATAATATTCCACAACTATCACACAACGCCATCTAGTCCCAAGCTAAGCAGAGCTTGTGTTATGGGTACTAGACAACTGATAAGCATACTTATATATTTCTAAATACATAAATATTATAGATAAATTACACCCAGACACAGAACAAATGATCGTGCTCATCACACAAACATTTGTCTTGGGTGGGAATCGAACCCACGACCTCCGGCATAGCAGTCAGGGTCACTAACCAGTAGACCAACAGGCCAGTCAAACCAAGAGGCCAGTAGATCTTGAATCTAAATCTAAGGAATAATAAAATATTGGGTATATGAATTATCACTATATTGAAGTCTATCAGAATTTTATAGCAATAAATCGAAATACCCTCTAGAATACTCTCACATAATACTTTTATTTTCGTTTCAAAAAGTAAGTTAAGCTAGAGACAATTTAATCGTACTTACAGATAATAATACCAAGTACCAGTATGTATTTATAATTCATATATCTAAATACGTTTATTTCGTTTGTAGTTGGAAAGTTGGAAAATCGAATTTTAATGCAATTTCACATACTCGTTTACAAAACAAGTGTGAAACAGAGCTAGGATATTGAAACCAGTGTGAATGAATTCGAAAAATTTCCATAGTTGAAACACAGCATCGCATAAGTTAATAGTACAACTGGCCGCGGGCGCGCGGGCAGAGATAATGAAATTGTGTACAGGAGCGCAACGAGCCGCGAGCTTGTCTCGGGCAAAAATCCACTTAACAAATTGCTGCTGATTCGAAGGGTTCTGGATTGTTGCCTGCTTTTACCGTAGCCTCAGTACAACCGTGTTATCGATATACAAAGCTTTCTCTCGCTTTTTATTGTGTATATTCAAAGATAAGAATTTGTGATAAGATTGTAGAATTAAGTAGAAATAAGAGATAATTATTTGAAGTGATGACTTGGTAAGGTACGCAATAAGTCGAAAGATGCAGATGTTTAGTGGCATACCTTAGAGGAGACCTATGTTCAGCTCTCTCTTCACACGACTCTAACGTTAGTAATGAAATTAGGTAGCATTTTACTTTTTATGAATTAGTCAAGTGCAACTTTTTTTGCTCTGGCAAAACTTGTATATTAATCATTATGTCCCTCAGATAAATTTATTTTCAATGTTTGTATATTTTCTGCTTGCACTTGTGTCTTCTCACATAATGTGATAGCTTGATGCTGTCCGCCACGACCAAAGGTCACTATAGAATATCCAAGAAAGATCTCATGGCATCCAATAGATCGTAAAGCTATCTCGTGTACACCAGTCAAATACTCACACACACGACGGGGAGCAGCTTCAAACATGCAAGACTGTTATTGCAATCGCCAACCCAATCGCCAACAGCCAAGCAAAGTAAACCACTATAAGAAAGGCCTTTAACTGACTGATAAAAAGGTAAACAATTAATAAAATTTTAAAACCACCATTATAAAATAACAGACAATACTGTTATTGTATAATGGTGGTTACTTGATTTACATCAACTTTATATAATCATCTTTAAACTATTTTTCGTAATAAATTTCGTCAGAGCCGGGGCATTGTAATAGTTTGCATGTGAACCTTAACAATTATCACTAAGCATATTAAATTAAGCACCTACAAAATGTCCGGAGCCACAGTGACGATCCATTTGCTAAATAAACCATTATGGCGAACTCATATAATAATTAATTCATCAACGAAAAAGGCTATCACTCCTCAGGCAACGACACTGTACAAAAAATATAAAAAGACGAATTGTAAAACGCGGGGTAATGAATTCGGCGCCGGCGTTTTGCACGCAATTGCACAATTTCAATTATCGCATTACGAGTGACTCGTATGTGAGTGATACTGGGGCGAGGCTATACACGTGATGGATTTTTGTTGCCCAACCTTTATTTCATATTAAAAAGTTCATAAAATTTTTTCATTTTTAATAACAATACACCACACTGGGATTTTCTTAACGTTGAAACATTTATAGAGTACGTAAATTTCGTATGGATAACCATATAATAAGCAAAACCATATAAATTCAGGGTTTTTGAATACTTAAAATACAAAAATACTTGTTCAAATTTGATAATAAAATAATAAGATCACAAAAAGATGTACCTGAATAATTTAAAGAAATCTAAAAATTTTTCGCCGTCCCGTCCGTAAGGTTTTTAAATGGGCTTATACCTTACTATCCAAAAAAGTCTAGGGATCTCATACATATTAGGGAACAATATGTTCGTTAGTTATCAGTACATTAAATGTTAAACTGGTAACAGAGTGTTACAAACGCATGTCAACAGATTCTTCGAATCCAAATCAAAAATAAGTCTTAGTTAAGTAAAGTTAGCGTTTAACTTCAAAATTTAAGGTCATTAATGAAGTATAATATCAGCTGAACTTGATAATATATATTATTATTATATGTCGCAGGCTTATGGTAAAATCTGATTTTTGATCAAAAATATAACCTACCTAATCAAGAACCAGAAGAATACAGTTATTACTTAATCTTATCATTTACCTGAAAAAATCCTATTTTTGATCGATTACCTGAATTTGTTTAGGCAACCTTACCTAATAAGGTTGATTTTATCATAAAACGAAATCAGTTTGGTTGATCAAAAAACTGGATTTTCTTAGGTTTATGATAACACAAAGTAGTAATTTTGTCTTCTTCCGGGTCTCGATCAAATATCAGGTTTTATCATAAACCTGCGACGTATACAAGGATATAATTAAAGTTTTTAAGCATAAAATATATCATCAATATCTATAAAATATAGCTAAATTAATCCCCAAATATTTAACACAGATTTATTGTTAGCGATTTTAAAACGGAGACAAAAATCACGTGAATTCACAAAACTGTAAAACAAAATAGGTATATTACGATTATAAATATTCATCAGCAATTTAAATTTTTTTTACAATGGATTTCATTGGCAAATTCCATCACACTTCCGAGCAAAGCTTAATTAAGATACATCAAACGCTGGAAAATCACAAGTTTACACAATTTCCAGGTTCAACTTTATGCTCTGTCGAAAAGCAAAGGAAAGTTCACGTACAAAGGCCGTCATTTATTTTATTTTTTGTTTTCGAGGTAGAAAAAATTTGAATCGAGCGAATTACAAAACCGACGTACGAATAGACAGGGTTGTCAGTTACTGAGGTCTATATTCATCTTTTTTTTTTATAGAAGAGGGGGCAAACGAGCATGCGGCTCACCTGATGTTAAGTGACTACCGTCGCCCATGATCAACCGCAACACCAGGAGAATTGCGGGTGCGTTGCCGGCCCTTTAGAAAGGAGTAAGCTCTTTTCTTGAAGGTCCCCAGGTCGTATCGGTCCGGAAAAATCGCCGGTGATAAACTATTCCACAGAGAGGTTGTACGTGGAAGAAAACTCCTTGTGAAACGTACAGTGGTGGACTGCCAAGCATCCAGATGGTGTGGATAGTATCGGGACGTTTGCCGTGTCGTGCGTTCACGAAATTTGGCGGCTGGGATTAATCCGAACAATTCCTCAGAGCACTCCCCGTGATAGATGCGATAAAATACGCAAAGAGATGCAACATCTCTTCGCAACGCCAGTGAATCGAGCCGATCGAAAAGCACTCGGTCGTCGACGATTCGAGCCGCTCTGCGCTGGATGCGGTCAAGTGGAAGGAGCTGGTACTGGGGAGCCCCAGCCCAGAGATGGGAACAGTATTCCATGTGCGGCCGAACCTGCGCCTTGTAAAGTTGCAGGCGGTGTGCCGGCATGAAATACTGTCCCGCTCTGCTGAGCACGCCAAGCTTTTTAGAGGCCAATTTGGCCTTCCCTTCCAAGTGACCACGAAACTGCACGTCACTCGATATGTCGACGCCGAGGATTCCGATACTGGCTGAGGCAACAAGGGGAGTGCCTTGAAACTTAGGGGATACGACAAAGGGGTTCTTTTTAGCGGTTAACGCGCAAACTTGTGTCTTCTGGGGGTTAAACTGGACTAGATTTAGTCGTCCCCAATCCGAGACTCTGTTCAGCAAAGACTCGACTTCAGACACAAGTTTGTCCCGGCACTCGGAGACGTTTTCCCGAGAAATGTTAGCTCGGCCGGTGTAAAGAGCATCACCAGTGCTGTCATCTGCATAGCAATGAATGTTACGGGTATGCAACATATCATTGATATGCAGTTGGCGATAGCACGCAGCCCTGTGGAACACCAGCATTAATAGGCTTGCAATCGGAGCTTGCACCGTCTACAACGACCTTGATGCTCCGATCTGCAAGAAAGCTGGTGATCCAATTGCACAATTTCTCGGGAAGCCCATAGGAAGGGAGCTTCGAAAGAAGCGCTTTGTGCCAAACCCGATCGAAGGCCTTCGCAATGTCCAAACTAACGGCCAATGCCTCCCCCTTGAACTCTACTGCCTCCGCCCATCTGTGAGTGAGGTAGACCAGAAGATCACCAGCTGACCGACCACGGCGAAAACCGTATTGGCGGTCACTAATCAGCTGGTGATCCTCAAGGTACCTCATGAGCTGGCAGTTTACAATGGACTCCATTGTTTTGGAGAACAAGGAGGTGATGGCGATTGGCCGGTAGTTGGACGGGTCTGAGCGGTCGCCTTTTTTAGGGATCGGGTGGACGAAAGCCGTCTTCCATGATTTTGGGACTACGCCTAGGGAGTAGGAGTACCGGAAAAGACGCGTTAAAACCGGTGCCAACTCTGGAGCACACGTCCTCAGCACAATTGGGGGGATTCCGTCAGGCCCACTCGACTTGTGGATGTCCAGGGAGTGCTTTGCGAACCGAGCGCTGTGTGAACTGCACTTCCGGCATGGAGCACTCACACCGCGGGATGGTCGGCGGCGTACTCCCCCCGTCATCGAGAGTCGAGTTAGACGCAAAGAAGGAGCCTAGAAGATCGGCTTTCTCCTTTGCAGTATGGGCCAGTGAGTCGTCCTCCCTGTGCAGAGATGGAAGAGATAGAAATTCCCCTGGACAGCCTTGGCGAGAGACCAGAATGCACGGGTTCCAGAAGGAAGGCGAACTAGTTTCTCGCCAATTCTGCCTATGTGCTCTGACTTTGCCTTGGCAATGACTCTTTTGAAGGACCTAGAGGCGGAATTATACTTCTTTTTTAGAGCGCTGGTGTTTACATCCCGGGACGCTGATGCATCAACCCAGGCTTGGTAGCACTCCTGCTTATAGCATGATGCTATTTTACAGGAGCGACCAAACCATGGCTGAGATTTGCCTCCAATGGGCACCACAGAGGAAGGAATAAAAAGTTCCATACCCTGAAGTACCACATCAATAACAGAATCCGCAACAACGTTGGGATCATCCGGCGAGAAGCAAACCCGCCCCCAAGGGTGGGATGCAAAGAAAGACCGCATCCCATCCCAATCGGCTGACCTATAGTGCCAAACACGGCGGCAGCCTGCAGAATGCAACCGCGATTTCAGCGTGAGTGGCACAACACTCCGGATCAGACAATGGTCCGAGGAGCCTAAAGGGGCGTCGACGGAAATCTGATATCCGTCCGGGTGCCGGGTGCGGGGTCAGCAGAAGGTCCAACAGGGAATCATCGTAGAAGTTGTCCAATAATATGCCAGGTAACATTATTTCTGAGAGGCTGAGTTTGGAAATTAGATAGGCCAATGTAACAGTTCAGTTCTTGATAAAAATGTTAAACTTATCACTGTAGTAAAATATTTGAATTAATTACTACCTTTTTTTATTAACGACCTTTTGGTAATTAATTCAAATGTTGCTTAATAAAGCAAATAAGCAAAAGATAAATGGAGAATATAGTAGCAGTAAAGTGTCTTTTTACCTGCCTGCGAAGGAGGGTTTCAAGTGCATGAAATGGATTTTACCGTAGATATAGATAGTGTAGAATTTTTCTTTGTTCAGTAGACTTTTTGCTCTAAAAGTTTTTTTAAATTACTTTTTCAACCATTGGGCGTGTTTATATTCGAAACAGTAGAATAAAAGTCACTACTGGTATCGGTTTGGTTATTAATCCAAGTCAGTATTTCGTGAAAACAGAAACTTTTGATTTTCGGATTCCGCTTGTTGAAAAATTTACAGATTCTCGATGCAACGGACAAGGGTGTCTCTGTCTCTTCGTAAGTGGCTACAATTAAAGTAAGATTACTCCGACATGAGACACCACCATATTATAAAGTACTCTTAACTTTGTAATGAGAATTGTTTAAATATTTTCACATAACCCTTTTCGAATTATAAATAAACCATAGCTTCCGACTATCTCTACAACCCTAAATTCGAAATATCGAACGATGTTCGAAACGGGAGACGCCTATCTCAATTGAATTCCCGAAAAAGGACGCAAAATAAAAGCACCGCGACACACCGCCTCACCCCCTCCCCTCACCTACGGATAGTGCTTGCGTCGACTTCTATTGAAATTTCGATATTTGTCAGCCTGATTAGCTAGCACTCCGCCCGCGCTTTTTTCACCGAATCCGAATGAATGACTCAGCGTGAGACGATCCGCGCAATTTTAGCAGGGCGCGATGTTGCGTAATAATTTTTTTTGTAATGGAGATTCATTGAGATTTTCGTTTGATTTCCTTTAGCACAATCACCCCGAGACTGTTTTGTTACGAATCCTTGAATGAATCTCTTGAAAACTGTAATTGGTAAATTAATTTCTTATCAATTATCAAGTTCGGTACTACGCAACTAATACTTTATAATATATTCCGTCAAATACACAAGGAGATTGGAATTAGTACCGTAACCAAAGATTTTGTTTTTTATAAAATTGGAGCCTACTTTGAACAAATAAAGCTACACATGTGTTGATCAACTCTGAGGAATAAGGTGGAACTCACATCCTACAACTAAATGTATGTCACATCAACTTTATTCAGGAAAATCGACCCGCATAGCTGCGTCTGAGTAGGATCTATTAATGTAGGTAGCATTGGCATATATATATTTTTAAACTCCAATTTTTTCGAATAAAATATCGCCAAGATCACTCCTGGAACTTCTCTCTATCTGTTCGTGAAGTTTCATTACAATCAACATAGACCTTCCGAAGATTAGTAACCTTGACTATACAGACAGACAAAATTAAAAAAAAGATTACTTACGCCTTAGTAGCATGCAAATAACTACCAGAGCTTAAAATAGAATCCAGTTGTCTCTTCAATTTCATTTATATTTTTTTTAGAATAAGGGCGACAAACGAGCACGCAGTCGACCTGATGGTAAGTGGATGCTGTGGCTCATAGACATCTACATTTATCCTCGATTAAGAATCAAAACGTAGATACGTTGTCACCCCTGAGGACTAAGATGGAATGCCTCACTTCCAGTAAAAAGGGTCTCCGAATCTCTTCACTCACCATATGAAACAAAGAAGTATTAGGCTGCTATTTTACGCTGGTATTCTGTGAGAGCGTGGTCCTTCCCCGGTCGAGCCGACCCATTCGTGCTACAACCATAATATAGCTGCAGCGTGGCTCTATCACGTATAAAAATTATGTACCTTCCCGAATTTTTTTTTAATACCAAATTTAAACAAGAATATGTTTCACTAAATAAGTGCAAAGTTTGACAGCAAATATTAATTTCGCGACAATAGTGGCGCCGCGCCTAAGGTAGTTCTTTACTTAGAAGAACTCTTCTTAAACCATAGAATAATCTTCTTAAAGTCTAAGACTATCAATAAACCACTTTTTTGTAATAAAACGGATTATGACTATCGCAATATTTATTTTAATTTTAAAGCAGCAAAACATCCTATTATTTTTTGGAAATATTTAAAAATATTTTTAATATTTATATTATTATACAAGCTTTCAATAATTTTCAGTAAAAGACTAGAGAGATCAGTAGAAATAAATATCAAAACCTTTCGAAATATAATTCGCATATAGTATATTTAGAATATGTACAAAATATTCAAATAAAAAGTGGCAGCAATCCAAAGTTGCGACTACGTGCAAAATGCATTCGGCGTAGCAAAGTTGCGAGATTGCCGTCATTGCTGCCTGATGGATCGTCGCAAATAAAATAAAGGGTTTTTTTTTATTAAAGAGACAACGATTGAAGATAACTTTTTCAAACATAACTATGTCTCTTTCGCTCCGTTAATGTTACTTTCTAAATCTTTTTAAAAATCATCATCATCATTATATTATACCCCATCACAAGTTCATTATTGAATGCACAAGGAACGCCAAAGTACACGGTGCACAGCCACCTGCACCCATCATTTTAAAAAATCTGTTACATTATAATTAGGCAATATATGTTTTACTTTTTATAAGTCGCCTACATCCGTTTTGATTATGGTTTTATTTAGAATCTCCTTATAAACAACCAGTATCAATTAATCATATCAAAGCAATAACACGCGATGCTCCATAACAGCTCTGATTTAACTAATTTATCTCATTTCAAAAAAATAGGGTTGGTGTTCTTGCCAAAACCAAACATGTACCAGTTCCTTTATTATATTAGATAATGAATATGATAGAATTAATGTATATTTTAACTAACCCTGTAGTGGCGGTGTAAGAATATCCACTGAACAGACACGACAGAGGGAAATAATTGGTAGCAGTGTTGTCCTAATAACAACTAAGGTACATGAGGCTAATAACAACAAAGGTACATGAGGATAATACGGTCACCTTAAACTATGCCGCCCTATAAAAACAAAACTAGGAGGAGGATAGATACAAAAACACAGACACGACAGAGGAAAATAATTGGTAGCAGTGTTGTCCTAATAACAACTAAGGTACATGAGGCTAATAACAACAAAGGTACATGAGGATAATACGGTCACCTTAAACTATGCCGCCCTATAAAAACAAAACTAGGAGGAGGATAGATACAAAAACACAGACACGACAGAGGGAAATAATTGGTAGCAGTGTTGTCCTAATAACAACTAAGGTACATGAGGCTAATAACAACAAAGGTACATGAGGATAATACGGTCACCTTAAACTTTGCCGCCCTATAAAAACAAAACTAGGAGGAGGATAGATACAAAAACACAGACACGACAGAGGAAAATAATTGGTAGCAGTGTTGTCCTAATAACAACTAAGGTACATGAGGCTAATAACAACAAAGGTACATGAGGATAATATGGTCACCTTAAACTTTGCCGCCCTATAAAAACAAAACTGGGAGGAGGATAGATACAAAAACTCAGACACGACAGAGGAAAATAATTGGTACGAGTGTTGTCCTAATAACAACTAAGGTACATGAGGATAATACGGTCACCTTAAACTTTGCCGCCCTATAAAAACAAAACTAGGAGGAGGATAGATACAAAAACACAGACACGACAGAGGAAAATAATTGGTACGAGTGTTGTCCTAATAACAACTAAGGTACATGAGGATAATATGGTCACTTTAAACTTTGCCGCCCTATAAAACAAAACTAGAAGGAGGATAGATACAAAAACCCCAAAGTCGTATACAGTAACTAATATATTAATAAAAAATAGCAAATAACCTTTAGCAATAATAAGGAAAACTTTTAAAATCAACTTAATAAAAACCAACTACATTACGCCATACTAAAATCGACCAAAACCTTATAATAGTTGATATTATAGATATCAACTGTTAAAATGGCGTCGAAAAAGCTCGTGTGATGTGTCCTTTGACTCTTTATTATTCGATTGACTAATAGAAGCTAAAAGAAGCTAAGCTGATAGAAGAGCTATCGTATCATATAGTCTTATATGCAAATAAGGCTCTAGTTTTTGAGTTATAAGAAAGAGACCATATTAAACGGATGACCATATCACCCTCACATACTATAGAAAAATAAAAAAGCGATTGTCAAACTGGCTGCCAGCGTCGCCACCGGGGGAGGCCCTGACTAGGGAGGCCTATGTTCAACATTTATTAGCTGTAATGAATGATATTAAAAATGCCTATAAAGTCAGAAATGCATCATAATATGATAAAAATGGAAGGTATGCAGTAATTTTTGTATAACATTGGTTAATAGCTTACAATACCAAAATAAATGAATTTGAACGCAAATATGTGCTGTAAATTTATTTATTCATAAGAAGCCTTTATAAAATAATACAATATTGAGCACTATATCCCCGAAACCTTTTTATTAAGTTGTTAATTTTATAGACGCTTTTATTATTCGAATGTGACAACGCATAAACTGATAAAATATTTAAAATCACTTACCGATCTATAATGACAGGGTCCGAAGGTGTTTCGTTTCTATTTCCACAACTCTTCTTGTCGCAACATCGACTGAAACAATATAAAACTTGAGAACATTTTCGTACATTCAAACTAAATAAATTCACAAATGTTTAGTGACATAATATCAAACTTTTGTAGATCCGTGTTAGCTCAAAGGCTAAGCCCTCGCTGTAAATTTCACAGTACTCGAGCAACCCGGGTTCGATCCCGCCGACACTAATGAAATTGTTAATTGCAATTTTAACTGCTGGTTTACCGCGTGCTCGGCGGTGAATAAACATCGTGAGGAAACATGTATATCTGAGAAATAAAAAAACAAGCATATTTCGAAGATATGAGAAGTTCGCCAACACGCATTAGGGCAGTGCGGCAGACATTTCCTTGCCCTAAAACCCTCACAGAAATGAGAGGAGGCCTGTGGGTGCCACTCGAGGACCTTTCTTACTATTGTATGTCGATTTTTTGAGCTGATCCGTTGGGATCAATATGGGTTCTATTACTCTTTCGGCAATGTAAAGTTACTCAGACTTACACCCTTCTGCAGTTGGATGGATTAAACGATAAAATAAAATGTTTAGTGACAACATTAAATGTCATTTATTGTATGTATTCATTTAAACTATGATCTGCAAATGACTTTCAGGTGTTAAATATAAAAGACAACCATATGCTCATCTTTTCCATACAATCATTTCTGTTTTGGAAAATTATTGAATCTTGAGTGAGTAATAAATGTAATACTTTCAAATGATTTTACCGTTCACGACCGTGCTTTGTAGAGCAATAAATGGCCTACCCCTATGTTCTACAGTGAACTTTTGTGGAGTTATAAGGATAATGACGCCTATAGAAATAGATAATAGCAAATACTACAGCAAAAATTGCAAAATAAAGTCTTGTCCACAATAAGAAAAACAGCATTGCTGCTCGCGCCCTACCGTGCCTCCTTGACGCAAAGGGCAAAGACATTGAAAAGACAGACTCCCCTGAGACTCCTCCCCTGAAGACAAACAACAAGGACGCACATATCTCACACGATGAGACAGCAAAACTACGTCTAAGGTAGAATAAAATTTTAATTGCCAACACATACATAACGTGTGTTACTAAACACTAACACACTAACATGGCGGCGGGACGCTACATTACTGCGACCGTAAAAACACCCTGAACAAATTGTTATAATAAAAGAGACATTCTTTACTTGTATGTTAATAAAAGAACTAGTATATTTATTTACTGAAAAGTATAAATTCTAGTAAATATAAACTAAAAATGTTTAGAAGTTTGATTTCATGAACAAACCCTTTGAGCTATATTTTTTTTTCTTATTATAATAATTACAGAATAGTTTTAATTGGATAAAATTAAATCAGATGTTTAATATGGAATCAGGTGTCGAATAAAATTGATATGGAGTCGTTTTATTCCCGAGAAGTTCTAGTCGAAAAGTTTAGTCACGTTAGTGTGTAGTAAACGGCGTATGAGTACATTAAGTACCCAATTTCGTAAATATAATTATTTCAAAACTGCGTTATGAATACATTCCACAAACATTATTATTAATCCGGAAAAGTATTATAATATACAGTATTCTATAGTGATGACGATAATGATGATGATGACGATTATAGCGATTCTGTATATACGAAATGCTTAGTTGTATCAACATAAACATTATATTTCTTAGCAACAAAAAATTAAAGAAGTTTGAATTTGTTACAGGAACATGCTCGGCTGTGATAAATGGGTTTAAATTTAACAAAACATACGAGTCTTGTAAGGCAAATACCCAGAATGATGACTAGCATTTTTTCTTTTTGTGTGACATATGACCAACGAAGGACACATACGGAATTTTCGACTTTATTTATGTAACTATCGTAAGCGCAATATGATGCAAAACTCACACAAAAGATTCAGCAGTAACTTTAAGATTATATTTTATATATTAAAAAAAATCATCGCATTTTTTTCATTAATTTATAACTTACAGCATATTAAAGTTCACTGTTAAGTAAAGATGACCTCTTATAAGAGGACAATGAATTATGTATTGTCTTTTTATTAGAGGTTTCAGTACAAAATGGATACTGAATTTTTGGTTATATATAAACAAAGTAAGTTATTGTATACTGTGATAAAAAAATAAAGTCTATTATCGCCACGTTACTGGTGATTTGTTTTTAATTCAGTTTTTTAAAACAAACTATGAATCGATTTTAATGATAACTTAATTCCATGTTTATTTCTCTAAATCGTTATTTGGTTTCTGGTATACAGCGGAACGGAACTATAAGCGACTCGAAACAAATAAAGGTCCTATTAAAACAATTTCCAACTGTAAAATTAAAAATATTACCTGCACATAACTTCATGTGTTAACAACACCCTGCACATTTCCGGATTCTTATCTTGTCCCTCGTAGACGATAGGCTATAACAAAAAAAATGTTAAATACAAGTGAAAATTATACAGCATAAATGTTTCATTTCTTTTATTAATTTAAAGTAATCAAGCAGATTAAAAATCAGCGGACAGATAAGATAATTTTTCGTTTTCATCGAGTTATTACTTTTTGCTAATATATGCACCCCTTCTTGCATAATCATAATTAGTTATCTCTAAAAACATATATTTTGCGTATATAAAATTTCATTTTTGCTTTTTAAAATATTAACATAAAACTATATACATATTAGTTTGAAAATTACTAATTATTGTTATCTATAATAATACATTGGAATCTATATTGAATAAAAAATATTGTATTCTGTTCTACTTTATAAAATATCAGTGTCAATCGAGCGAACAGTTCATTTCATCATTAGTAAATACGGCTGCCATTGGTCAACTGCAAATAATTTCTAACAAAAATTTTCGTTGTCACCCCAAAAGTCTGAGGTCAAATGACTTACAACTTGTTAATATACTGACTCTGTTGCCCTTTAAACCAGTACACAGCAGTAGTTGTATTGTTCCTTGGTAGCAATATAAAATGAAGCTAAAAAGATATTGCTTCTGTGATAACATAAGAAAAGTATTAGTACATACTAAATTTGCAAATAATTTGGAATTCAGTTTACTTTGTAAATTAATGTTAAAAAAACTATTTAAACAGAACAAGGTTAAAAGCATTTCAACCACTGTTATTTTAAATTTATAAACTTAGCATTGTGCAGGTCCTATCTACAAAATTCTCACAGGATATAGGTTAGTATCTAAAGTTGACAAACTTTATTTCCCTTCTAGTAAACTTCCCCTCGTACACGTGTCAGGTTCGTTTATCTATTAATATCTAATTACTGGTTGCCCTTAAGCTTCGGGGTGCGCAATAATCCCAGATGCGTTCAGATGTTTTTTTTTTTTTGTTGTTAAGGGTGCTGTGATGCGTTCGTAGAGTAACCATTTTATGTTCATGAAAGTGTTTTCAACGAAAATTTGCCCTAATTCTTATCAAAACTACCTCGACCTTCGGTTAAGATATACTCTTTCTTTGATTAAATCGAATTCAATTTTTTTCTTAGAAAAATGTAATTGAATTAAACAATGTTTAATACTTAAGCATAAATAAAAAAAACCGGCCAAGAGCGTGTCGCGCCACGCTCAGTGTAGGGTTCCGTAGTTTCCCGTCCGTCACAGTAAGTGTTCCCACTTATGAGTTTAAAGGTGGGTATCCATTATTTTCGCGCTCCAGCAGCGCTCCGCGCTCCTGCAACTGCTCCCGGTAGTGGGTACTGCTGTTTCCATCCAAGTTCAAAATGATTTTCCTAGAAAGTCCTTATAAAGTTCTACTTTTCAGATTTTTTTTTCATATTTTCTAAACTTATGGTTCAAAAGTTAGAGGGGGGGACACATTGTTTTTTACTTTTGGAGCGATTATATCCGAAATTATTGACATTATCAAAAAATTATTTTAGTAAACCCCTATTCATTTTAAATACCTTTCCAACAATATATCACACGTCAGGGTTGAAATTAAAAAAAAATCACTTCCCACTTTACATATAGGGGGGCTACCCTAATAAAACATTTTTTCCACTTTTTATTTTACCACTCTGTCGGCGTGATTGATACACATGTTGGTACCAAATTTCATCTTTCTAGTGCTAACGGTCACAGAGACTAAGCGAGGACAGACAGACGGACAGACAGACATGGCGAAACTATAAGGGTTCCTAGTTGACTACGGAACCCTAAAAGGGTTCCTAGTTGACTACGGAACCCTTAAAACGTGCATTTGCAATTCTAAATATTTTTATTATTATAAACACTCCGCTGTTTCTCTTTTTTTTAAATAAAGTTGATATGAAAAACTTACAATTATCCGCCAAAGTCCATATTAGTGACCGTGAGCCCCTCAAATCCTGAAGATAGATTTGTCCCTACCAAAACGTTTAATTGAATATGAAATAGCAGGGTATTACAGTCTTTTGTACATGGGATTTGGAAGGATTTTAAGTTCGTGGGGTGTTTCAGTGAGAGGTATTCAAGGGTCATACAAAAGTATTTAAATATGACAAGATGGCTAAATAACTGGGGTCGAGAAATACGCCTAATGTTGTATTGGGCAATAACTAAGAGGGTAAAAGCATCAGGTGTTTACCAGTATCACATGTTTAGTAGCTAATGACAAATTACAATATTTTTCACTGTTAATTTATAGTAATCACTTCGTGAATAACCCATAACTAATTTTTTTAATTTCTTTATGAATGAGCTTAATCACAATGTGAATATGTCGATCCGGTAATTCATCACCAAAAACAATTACATTAGGTATACTTAAACTTATTACATTATAAAGTTCTCAAATCCGTTATTAATTACAAAAGGTAGAAGAATAAATTCATTTAGTTACAAAAAAATAACTAAATGCATATTTTCTTCTACTTTTTACCATACCTAATTTGAGTGCAATAACATTTCAAGTTGAAAAAGCCACTATTGTACAAAAATATTGTAAAGTACGATAGAAATAAGAAAGCAGTTTGTTTCATTTAATGAAGAAGTCGAGACTTAAACACGCGACGCATCAGTCCACGCCGACGCAGACATAAGCCGTAATATGGGAGTAGTAATTTTGCAGTAAACTAGCCAACATTTTTCAAGTTGACTCCCTCAGGTCCCCCAGGATGACTCGGGGCGAGTCGGCAAACCGCGGTGGGCACACCGCGCCGCATGGGATTCAATCTCATGGGAATTAGTCGAGATTAAAAAAAAGTTATACCCTAATTTTTAGCTAACTGTTTTAATGAATGATCTACAACAAGTGAAACATTCTTACTGCAATTATGGTATGCTTAATTATTTTTAAACCGGACTATGATTACTTGTTTAATAATATAGAAATATCAAAATTCTATATAAAGTTATATTTTATTATATAATTATAAGTGTAATATGAGTAAATAAAAATACAGTTATTACTTCAAATAAAATTAGTTTATATAAAACATTCCGGTCACGTAATGCTTCTCAATAAACATTATAATGAATTGTTGCCGCATTTAAAGAACTGCATATTATTAATGTTACCAGTAAAATAACAAAATATATTCCGGGTGCCAAGACTTTGCTACCATTGTCCTAGATTTATAGACAAACAAGAAATAAAAATTTCTTTACGGAAACTGGAAGGCAAGATGCAGAGCGCTGCAAACAACGTTTCTGCGTGATTTACATGAGCGACAACGCTCTTGTACTACTAGAATTTATATATTGTAGACAATGGAAATAAAAAATACTTTTCGAGATCTTCTTTCCTTGATATTTTTACGTTGTACATGTATGCCGAAATATGACTCATACATGTCAAATACCTAAATATAATGCTTAACAAATAGTAAAGTTAAAAGGTTTGTACCCGACTTCAATATAAATAAAATGAGAATTCAATTTCAAGTTAATTAAACACGTATTATTGAGGATAGCTCAAAAACTACTGGTCAGAGCTTAATCGAATTTATATGGGACCACACGAAAAGCATCTTTCAAATAAAAAAAGAATCATCTAAATCGCTTCACTAAGAAAAAGTTCTGAAGTAATACACATAGAAAAACATACAGTCGAATTGAGTACCTTCTCCTTTTTGAAGTCGGTTAAAAATGACTAATGGATATCGAATGCCGACGTACTCATTGATCAGCACATCAGCATTCGAATATACTCCTGAATATTGAATGCTATGGATATACAAAGCATTCAAATTTCAGAGGACAACACTAATTATTATATTATCGGGCATGGATAAATTTTTAGCCATAACAGTATCTCAAATACTGCCTTAAATAGTCTTCAATACGTTGTGATGATCCTACGGCGTTGTGTTCACCGTAGCTGGATACTTACACGAAAGATCCGTAAGTAGAATTACAAACAAAAAACGGAACAACAAAAAAACGGACAAATTGTTGGTATTTAGATCTGATTATATTGTAATTCTCGCCGTGCTTTTGACACTGCATTTCAAATTCACACTCTGATCTAATCTATTCTACTTTTACTTAACTATTAAAATTTATCCTACAATCGTTAGTACGGATTAATTGAATCATTTTAAAGAGTATGGTTAGACTTCATGAAGCCGTTTCAGAATAATTTTGTTTGTGGAGAGATCTAAGAACTCCACTCTCAACATTTTTTTTGTGATAGAGCCACGTTGTAGACTATTACGGTCACAGCACGAGTGTATTGGCTCGACCGAGAATGGACAAGAAATAGTAATATAATGTATATTTAATGATGAAATCTGAAAAACCTTTTTACTGGTAAATAGGCATTCCGTAATAGTCATTGCGTGGTATATAGAGCATTTTGATGAGGAACCTGGGCTGATACTCGTACACCACCAAAGACATCATCGTATGTTGGCTTGTTTGTCGTTCAAATAAAATTCTTGGCACTATACCAAGGGGAGCAGGACTTTTTGACTATTAAAATTTTAAGTGTAGTTTTTCTATATTATAGTTTCTTTTTTTATATTCTGTATGATTAGTATTAATTGTAAATATTATAATTTTAATTATTATTTTTATTTAATGTTACGTACAATTTTCAGTTTTTATGTCATCAATAAAAAATCATTAAATGTCAAAAAATCCTGATATGTTCGTCTGATGACACTATACCAAAATGTATGCAATACTCGTACGTTTCCTTACTACTAATCGAAAATAACAATAGATGTACTTACATTTACATGTCTATTAATTTTCTTTACAGAGAAGAATTTACCAGCTCGATAGCGCAAATAGGTGCAATGCTGCGTTTCGAACTGAGGGGTATAGAGAGACTGTAACTACAGGTTGAAAGGCATTTCATCGTAACCCTCAGTAGTGACCACGCATCTGTAACCTTCTTTGCTTAAAGTACGGTCGCAGATTTCAATGAGATGCATTAGCCACTTACCTTCTTCAATTAAAAAAGAAAAAGATTTTGAAAGTTTACAAAAGTTACTTACGCGAAGTCTCTTCTCACAAAAAACTAATGTACTCACTTTATTTATGCTTATACTGATAAGTTGTTCTAGCAGTGCGATATAGAGACGCCTAGAAATAAGAACGAGGACATTAAAAAGGCAAGAAGCGCGCTGATTTACGAATAAGTTTCTTCGCTACACCGGCAACACAGGCGTGTTTTGTGCAGTTGCCAGCTCTGGAGCTGCGTAGATATTTTAACCATTATTGCTTTTGCACTTTTAAATGTATAGAAGTAATAGAAACTTCGTCTTTGCATTATGTTGTAGTTAGTTAGTAGTTAAAGTGCTGACTATAATGTTACAACAGGAATAAATACTAAATATCTTTTCGTTATATACAAAATATTAAGAAAGTTTTATTCAGAAGTTATTGCCAATAAAAAACTGTACAAATTATTGAAATCAACGTTAAATTAAGTGACTTTAAGCACTTACACATATTTGGTATTTATCATTCCCATTTTTTTTTGGCATTCATTGTGGGAGGCCTATGTTCAGCAGTGGACTTGTGAAGGGCTGTAATATATATATATATATATATATATATATATATATATATATATATATATATATATATATATATATATATATATATATATATATATAAACAGTAAAAATCATTTTTATAGTTTTCTATAAGCGTTAACAATTGGATGAAGTCAACTTAGTTGACTGTGTAGTAGCGATGTCAGAATATCCTCATTCATATCGTGCCGTGGGGTCTAGGAGGCGACACAGGATAACAAACTAAGTGGTTTGACAGCAGCGTCTTACTAAGAACAGTTAAAAATAGATCTGAGGTTACCTGCCAAACGTAGCAACTATGGCACATATCCTCCTAAGAGGCAATCTATGGGGGAGATTAAGCAGTGAGGCTTTGCTACGTCGTAGCGGTAATTTGCCCAACCTAACAGATGTAGCTTCTTTTCGGTGTTGTTACGTACAAAAACATCAGGCATCATTTTACAACAAGTAATTTATACGTAATAATTTCTTTATCGGATATTATACATACAATGGCTTCCGAAGCTCATTTTCCCAACAAAAAGCCCTAAATTAATATGTTGTTTGAACATTGTTAAGTAAACACAATCACACGGGCACGTGCGTCACGCGCGCCTCTCTTTTCATACGCCGAACAGTTCTATGGGATTTGTTGAAATCTCATTCCGGGTTCTACGAGTCAGTATCTTAAGACTATGTTCAAACAGAGGGTGGATAGATTGATGATTTAGATATTGATATGATGGTGATTTAGTGTGCGAACGTTAATAATGCCGTCGCTTAATGTTATGTTCTCAAACAAGCTTCCTTTTGTCCTTATAACTTGTATCCTAGAGGACTTTGTAGCACGGTGGCTATGCTTTTTTTAGCTACGTTGCTGCCAGTTAAGGTTTTGTTTCTCGTACTGAAACATACTCCTATTAAGAACATATGTTTGTAAATCGCCTCCACGGTATGAACAAAAGTTCTTACCGTGTTTCAGATTTTGACTGCCTCGTTGCTCTAGTGGTTGTAAACGTGGCTGCTGATCATGAGGTCCCGGGTTCAAATCCCGGGTTGGACCAAAAAGAATCAGTTTTGTTTTTCCGTCAAAAAATTCTCAATAGCTGCCCGGAATCAGGATGTTGTCTCACCCCCATAAACGAGCACATAAAGCCGTTGGTCCTGTCCTGTCCGGTTTAACGTCCAACTGGACTATAAGAGTGAAGCAATAGAGAGTGCATCTGTGCTTGCGTACATTTGTGTACTATAACCGTGTCCTGCGCCGAAACTGGGCCCGAAAGTTGGTCTGGACGACATTATTATTAACACGTTTCAAATTTAAATACTAATTCAAGATGCATATTTTTTTTATAATTTAACGGCGTAAGAAAATTCTTCACCCCCATTTCATCCCGTTGATATCATACTAAGAGACTATGAGAGATCCCAGAAAGATTCTAACAGAATTTTACGGTATATCTATCTCGTTTATGCTAGCAGTAAAATACACATACTGACTGCAGCCAGCTCGTTAAAGTTGAAAGATTTTTGGTACTGAAGTTCACTAGTTAATTTGCCACGCGTGACGATTAAATAAAACTCTCCCTGCAACAAAAAAGGCAGCACGAATAGACTTTCACAAGATGATGAAGAAGGTGAAATAATGAGGTCAGTAAACAAGGCTTTTAAAATAAAAATCATCAACTTATTACAAATATCCAAATTAATTCATAGCATGAAATCAAAACTAAATGAAATGACCATATGTTTACACATCAACTTTGAGGGTAAAACACAAGTGCAAAATACAATACATTTATTCAATAATCATCACACTGTACACAGGCGAACTAATTTAACCATATAAATATTAAAAAATAAATCAGATCATATATACAATAAAAAAATGAATACTGTAATGGTAGCCAGATCAGTTTTTAACTATATGTTAAATTATAAATAATAAACGGGTCTGTTATATAATTTAAATAATAAATAAGAACTTCACTATTCATTATTATTTAGATTACATTTGATTGATTTTTAAAATGGCTTTTTTTTAAACTGAAATAATAAACGAACCACCGGAGAGTCCACCTGATGGTAAGTGGCCTTTACATTTATTTTATAGTATAAGGGTGACAAACAAGCACACAGTCCCTATTTTCCCACCCTTAGGGTAGAATTTTTTTTCTAAATTTATTAGGGACTAATTTCGAGGTATACCCTATCCAATAAAGAATTATCAAAATCGGACTACTCTGTAAAAAGTTATGATGGCCATACATAAAAAAAATATACGCGTCGACTTGAGAACTTCCTCCTTTTTTTCGTCGGTTAAAAATATGTGCGCTCTAAAAGAAATCATTAAACATTTTAATCACTTGGTTATCATATGATAGGACAAGACCAAATGTTTGAGAATCTCGTAAATTGTGACAAATAACATGTGTTAGAAACAATGTTAACTTATAATATGTATATAGCTCCAAAATGCTCTCTCGTTTTGGGCAATAACTTTACATTGTTTTACGACATTACAGCCCATCAAAAGTCCACTGCTGAATAAAGGCCTCCTTCGTTAAATCACGAGTAATATTTTCCATATTTTTCACGCTTGGCAAACGAGTTGGCAACCGCAGTATTTTACATTATAAGAAACTCATAAATTTTTTTGGCTGCCATAGATTGTTTGATTTTTTTTTTTAAATAAAATGTGAAATAATTTTTAATATACCAAAATAAACGATACGTTTCTTCGTTTTCATTAGCCTTTAAAGGTCCTCTGCTGGACGTGAGCCTCCATTGAAGGCAAGATTTATCATAATTATCACGCATGGTAGTCTCGCACCTTTGACATTGATTCGCAAGCTCTTTTGAGCCTAACGTAACCAGGATGGCTAATATCAGCTTTTACGACAATTACTGAAAAATAAAAATCATCATCATCAATACAGCCCTCATCTGTGATATGTTATCATAGCCCTCCCCCAAGGAATGCCACGAATCACGGTCCTGAACCACCTGTATTCATCGACTTCCTGCATGTCGTACCAGGTCAACACTTACCAGGTAACAGATAGTGGGGGGCTACCCTACACTTTGTCCACCGGTACGAGGCTGCCACTCGAGAACCTTTCTGCCCCATCGGTAGTCGGTTCTCCGAGCTATATGGCCGGCCCATTCTCACTTCAGCTTACCATTCCGCTGGGCTATGTTGGTTACTCTGGTTTTACTACGGATATCCTCATTATTTTCACGTGGTAGAAACATGCTGCAGTTATATTATGTTAGTAGCACGAACGGGTCAGCTCGATCGGG
The DNA here is from genome assembly GCA_036936625.1 of Parnassius smintheus behrii. Taxonomy (NCBI): domain Eukaryota; kingdom Metazoa; phylum Arthropoda; class Insecta; order Lepidoptera; family Papilionidae; genus Parnassius; species Parnassius smintheus. Next base: position 32,240,301 of record JAUPFT010000015.1, on the reverse strand, counting down.
AGAGGAGAGGAGAAGGACCACGCTCTCACAGAATATCACGTAAAATTGCAGTTTAATGCGCTTTGTTTTGTATGAAAAGTATAGAAAACCAGAGACACTTTTTACTGGAAACGAGAAGTTCCATCTTAGTCCTCACGGGTGACAACGCATCTGAATTTTGATGCTTAAGTGAGGATAGATGTAGATGCCTATGAGTTACATCATCTAACTTCCATCAGGTGGACTGTGTGCTCGTTTGTTGCCCTAGTACTATAAAATAAAGCCGTATAAGAATAATTAATTGTGGGGGGGGGGCACAATTAATCGCTAGCCCTCTCCTCTCGCTAAGTGACCTCGAGCTTTTTCATTCAGCCAGCAGTGAAGGGCCATGTCTCAGATCTATATGTCATCACTGACAACACGCACTGATTGAGATATACCTAAATTTAAAATGAATATATAAAGATATATATACTGACGCCACATAACATTACGTGTTATATTATAAATGATTATGTAATATCACATTCAAATCATGTAGATAGGCACTTTTTATTTTAGATTTTCTATCTATTCTTGTGACTTAGAATTTTTCAAAAATACCAAAAAGTCTTTTCCTAACATAGGCTTGCGTGTCCAGCTCGCATGCACTACACAGCATTAGCTGATTGGTCGTGTGCCCCGACCTAGCGTTTTAATACAATTAAACTGACCGCAACTCACTATTATCTGGACGCCATCTTCCCGCAATTTTTAGTGAACGACTGTTTTGCGTGTCAATCTCCTCTCGACGTGTATGTAATCCATTGAAATGATGGATTTCATTAAGTGTATAATTGTTTGACAGAAGTTATATCGTTAAACGTACGATAGATGATTGGTAATAATATTTAACGTTAATTTGATTTATAACAATTTACAATCAGATGTCATTAAAATATATTTTATTGTTATGCCATATCTATAAAATTAAAAAGAAATCTTAAACTTTTCCTAAAAGTAAACTTAGTCATAAAATATTAAATCTCATTGAGAAATCTAAAAGTTTGTCGTTCAATCACACTTTAAGTTCTACAACTTTGAAATTCGACAGAGATTATGTAACGATGATTTATTTTATTTACTTTTCAATATTTTTGGCGGTTATCCATTCCTCAACTGCGGACAAAATGTTGACTAACCAAATATACACAAATACACTTGCGTTGTATTTTGATCAAAGTGTGTATGAACCTGAAAATAATTCTTCTGGTGCGATTTCATTACACTATAATATTTAGCTTACTACCCCGCTGCACCTACCACGTACAAACGTACGCAATTCTGTAATTCTTAGTTAACAACGTTCGGCCTGAGTTAATTATGTTCTCGGCATAAATCTTTCGTAATTGGCCTCTTGTTACACAACACTAAGAGCTCGGGACGTGTTGAAATTATATATGTGAGGCACACGGTGAAGTTTCATGATGGCTTCGTGTGCTAAAATTATTATTTATGTAATAAAAGCGAGCGTGATAATTGCAAGGCGCCGCGTTTGGTCGGGCCTCCTTTGTACCCTTTGTTTAAGTAGCACTATTCTACGCATTTCTAACTGATCATCATTGTACACTTAAGGCTATCATTTTGCTGTACGGTTCTATACAGCTTTATAATTGCAATAGGCTATATATATATATATATATATATATATATATATATATATAACACATAGCGATATGTGAAATAAGGTATAATAATGGTCGAGCAAGTAGATGAATTTATATATTTGGGATGTGTATTCAGCAGGGATATATGGTAAGGATATTGAACGACGAGTGAATGCAGGAAATAAAGTAAATGGGGCTCTATTGTGAAAAATCAGAATGTGTCAAAAAGGCACGTATGGCAATTCAAAATAATTAGTCCATACTTTAACGTATGGTAGTGGAAGTTGGGTGTGGCAGAAGAAGCAAGAGAGTAGAATAAATTCAGTAGAAATGCGGTCACTAAGGCATATGTTAGGGATGAATCTGAGTAACAGGGTGAGAAACTGTGTGATAAAAGAAGAGTGTAGATTGCAGGATGATGCGGTGACCAGGATTAAGAAAGAAATGCTTCGGTGGTTTTATCATGTAGAAAAAATGAATGGGGAAAGACTGACAAAGCAAATATATGTTGCAGAAGTGAATGGAGGAGTCAGAAAGGGACGTCCTAGGCGAAACTTGGTCGACCAAATTGGCGCTATAATAAAAATGGCCCAATTAAGAGTACCCTTAACCGACGACCATGTATGCGTAGGTATATGGATGCGGAAGAGGCTTGAGAGGTAATGTCAGGATCATGCTAAATGGAAGTCTGTAGTCTCTACCTACCCCTCTGGGTGACAGGCGTGAGTGTTTATGTTATGTTTTTACGTTTATTTTTTTATGCATATGGCTTACTAACAGTCAACTTACACAATTACAATCTTATATAACAGAAAATTTTCTTAAGCTAAGTGTAGTGACTACTTACTAGTAAACACAGCATGCATAATAACTTTAACTTAAGTAGGTTTTGACTTATAATTTAAGTTAATAATTTTAAAAGAACAGAACGTAATTCATCCGTATGGTAATAAAAAACACAAGCTGGTTGCACGATGGTAAGTACCAGTATATAACACGCAAAGTATTGAATTATACAATATATATATATATATATATATATATATATATATATATATATATATATATATATATATATATATATATTTCACTTATATTTTTAAAGTACATCTAATGGTTCATACATTTAAGTGAATACTCACATTGAATAAAACTACTTTTAAGAGATTTTATTGCGTTCATTTTAAGCTTTTTTATATTTCTGGTAATTCAAATTTTTGCTGGAAGCACTCAAAGATACAAGAAATAATAAAACACACTTTAAAATTGATCAATAATAATTAACGTAAGTCTTCAACAACTACTGTTGGTTGCAAGTAAGATTTTAAACCTCCTTTACATTGGATTTTAAATAGTATTGGTTTAAGAATTTTAGGGTTGACATCTCAAATTTATTTATTTTAGGGAGGCTCACAGACGAATATCTTCGTAAAATTTCAAAATGGTAATAAGAATTGCTAATTACAAGGCTCCACATATTACTTTGAACGGACATCATGCACATTTAATTACTCCTGGATTGCTTAAACTACTTACAAAATAATAACGAAAAACGCAAAAATAATAACAAAAAGCATAGTTTAATGTACCGTGAGACAAAAGAACTTGCAGTTTGAATAATGCGAATCGCCGCTGCGAGCGCAAAACTCTCTGTTCATCAGTTTTTTTTACAGATTATGAACTAATAGAAAATAGGTCAATATCTAATACAGATTAAAGCTTTTTATTATTATTTATTTAATTTCAAGTATCCAAGACTCATTTTCATTTACATTACTTTTTTTTTCAAATTATAATTATTAAAAAAGCTAAGCTATTTTAATAAGCTTTAATCTGTATTCGAATTGAAGATTATTTATTCAGAAAGAAAACATTTCTTCTATAATTTGTTTATGCATGAGGTATATATAGCAAGAAACACTATCTAAATCTCACTAAATCGGTCCGAATCATTACAAAAGTAAGAGCTCAGGACAATTAGATCGAAACGATGTAATTTGTGTAAATTACGTCTACTTGTGCACGTTGATCCGTGCCTTTAGTTATGAACTCATTAGCCGAAATGACATTGGAAGTAGTTGAACGCTTTTGATGGAACCCATGTTGTTCATCAGCCATATAAACAAGTGTAGCTTCGAGATGGGACGATAATTTTCGATATTCGACTTATCTCTCTTCGACTCTTAATATGGATATTCTGTGATTTTTGTCACAGTTCGTGAGATTTTTCCAAAGGTGTTTAGTGATTATAGAGCCCCCAAGTAATAACTCTGAAATACTTGTATAATTAATATATGAGTTCATGATATCTATTAGGGTGTCACACTTAACAATGACATACGTAGTTAGTAATTAAATTTATGGGAATTGGTGAATTATTTCTGAAATTAAAATATATTTTTGTAGAGGCGCGTTCCGAAAGGACACAACGCATCTGAATTTTGATTTTTAATCGCAATATGTGTAGACCAAAGCTTCCACATGTTTTTTTTCATCCACCTGTTTAAGTCTACTGCTGACGGGGACTTCACCCATTGTATGAAGAATTTGTCTTAATAGCCACGCTTGGCAAGCGGATTGACGACCGCAGTACCTGACATCTCACACGTTTAACGCTACTTTCCGGCTTCGGTCTCTCTCTCTCTCTCTCTCTCTCTATATATATATATATATATATATATATATATATATATATATATATATATATATATATATATGTATTACGCCAGGCGTAGACGAGATGGTTATACTGTCATCTAGTAAAACCCATAGATTTTTCTAGAGCGATGGATTTTCTTACATCGACTCCACACTGCATCCACATACCATTAAAAAAATTGACGTGAAAAGTACTGATTTAAACTTAAGTTTTCAATGACGTCTTTTCGTTTGTTATACATATTACAATTTCTTTTGAATAAATAACCCACATACTTTACGCGGAATGAAATATAATATTTCAAAATCATTAGTAATCTTATCTACAGAAACATAAATACAAAGTCATTGTTTATGGCAACCCTTTCGTCTGCCAATCAAACTTAAACATTCGTGACGCGGCGATTCAGTCACAAAAGACGAACTCGACACCCGTTCGCACCCGCTTCAAAACCGTTGGAATTGTAAAAGTGTAGTAAAATAAAATAGTAACACGAGATAATGTTAATGATTGTTCTCAAACGCAAGGCAATTTCGTAGATCGGAGGGCGTGTGGATTAGGGGTCTAATCGGACGACGGCGATGAAAATCTGCTGTATGAACACGTGGCAGAAGCGCGCTCGACACGTGGACTGCCCGCGGACGGCAAGAGGGACGTAGCAAACTACTCACTTAGTAACGTGTGTAACGTGGAGGCAACTAAAACCGATGGATTAAAGAAAAGGACATAAATAAGAATTAAATTGAAATCGACTTGATTATTTTGATTAATTAAGCTATGTTTACCTATAAGAAAAAATATCCGAACACTGTTACGTACAAAACAGCCACTATACTATATTGTATGCTTTTACTAGTACACAATGCATTTATTTAAATACTTCTTTTTTATTTATTTTTAATCATTTATGGTACATTTCTCTACAGTTACGAATGTATCTATTTGAAATTGCATTATATTAATTAATTAATTCTTTCCAATAGCAGAAAATCTATCAAAAGTCCCGAACACAAATTCTAGAACGTAGCTATAGAAAACAGCAAAAGTATAAGGCCAAGGCCCGACGTAGTATAAGTAACCTTCAAAACCTCTCTTACAAGTTGTAGCAGCAACTTAATTTACCAATGTGTACTCAGCAATGAATTTAGACTACTAAGCGATTCAAACCTGAATTTTAAGAATAAGTGTAAAAATTAAACGGCGGATATGCTTACGGTTGAACTGATGCTATATGCCAAACATATGCATCTAAATTTACAACTATTTAACCATTTTAAAGTAGAAGTATAGAAATATTCATGAGTACAAATAAATCAATGGACGATACTGATTACACCACTAGGGAGTTAATTAAAAGTGCCAATAGTTTTTGGTATAGCTACATGTTACTAACCTGTTTTGTAACTGAGTCAATGAGCCGAACGAAAATGTCTTGTTCTTGTCGTATACCTGAGAAAAGAATTATCATTGTGTTATTCGACTCATATTAAGTAACAATAATACACGTGTATTTATTACAATTATTTATAAAACAAGGGTGAAAACGAGCACACACCTTAGTGTAAGTGGATGCTGTGGCCAATAGACATCTACATTTAACCTCGATTAAGAATCAACAGGCAGATGCGTTGTCACCCCTGAGGACTAAGATGGAATGCCTCGATTCCAGTAAAATGGGTCTCCGATTCTCTATACTCACCATACGAAACACAGCAGCATTAAGCTGCTATTTTACGTTGGTATTCTGTGAGAGCGTGGTTCTTCCCCGGTCGAGCCAACCTATTCGTGCTACAACTATAATATAGCTGGCAGCGTGGCTCTATAACGTATAAATATTTCATTGATGACAATCATTGGTATCAATAGGAGGTAGAATTTCTTTTACGCCTGGGAAAGACAGCTTGTCTTTCTGAGTAGGTATATTAACCTCTTACCTAATCTTGGCGTCAAATAGCAGCGCTTGCGTTGTGTTACTGTTCTGATCCGAAGAGTATAGAGATTTGCTATTTGTCAGATTAGAACATAGCACATAGCTAACTATTTTACTTCTTCCTACTTTAATTCGTTTCTTGATTGCGGTAAAATTGTTTTCATGTTTTTGTTTTTCTATTTGGTATGTATTTAATGAGGAGGGCTTAGCAGCTGTAACACAGGTCTGTGACCTAGCACGGTTGCTAAAGATACCTTAATACAGTATGGTATTGAGTTAGAGATCCAGAATAATTACAAGCTCGGTCCGAAGGACCACGCTCTTACAGAATACCAGCATAAAATAAGATTTTTTTACCGATAGGGACCAAGGCGATGCTAATACAGACTCTATTGTTGCTGTAATTTTAGATTATGCAGATGTTTGCTATGCTGATGCCTCTCAAGAACTTCTAAACAAACCGGATCGACTTCTTAATAATTGTATACGTTTCATTTTCGGTTTACGTAAATACGATAACATCTCCTCTTATCGTTTTCAGCTTAAATGGATACCCCTTCGCTATCGCAGATATTTCAGAATACTGTGCACATTATTTTCAGTTTTACATGATCCGTTTTTCCCTGAATATCTGAAATGTATATTTCAGTATTAGGGTGATTCTCATAATCGTTGTCTCCGTTCTGCAAAAAAGTCGAATCTCCATGTCCCCCTATGTCACACTAGCTTCTTGTATAAATCTTTTACGTCTCATAAGATTGTGGTAAGATCGTGGAACGAGCTACCGAGCAGTGAACGTGCAGCCTCGAGCAAGGCATCGTTCAAACGCTTGCTTTGGAATCATTTTCTGGCGTTTCAGGTGTAGTTTGTCGATTAACATTTTTATGTCCTTAAATTGTTACTGTTCCCTTTTCCTGTTTTTGTTTCAAATATTTTATAGGTGTTTGAATCAGAAACAGCTAAATTTTATTACGTATGCACTATATATTTATATACCTTGTATGTATATCTATATATATATATATATATATATATATATATATATATATATATATATATATATATATATATATTTATTATATGTATTGTCACAATATCTTCTCTGCTTAACCTGGAAGTAGACTGGCAGAGAATGCCTTTGTTGCATTAAGTCCGCCTTTTTGTACTCGGTATGCAAATAAAGCATAAATAAATAAATAAAAAAGCAAATCAATATCGCTTTGTTTCGTATAGTTAGTGCACAGAACCGGAAACCTTTTTCATTGGAATTGAGATAATCCATCTTAGTCCTCAGGAGTAGCAACGCATCTGCAATTTGATTCTTAATAGAGGATAAATGTAGATTTCTACGGGACTTATTATCCATTTTTCATCAGGTGGAATATGTACTCGTTTGTCACCCTTATTATATGTAAAAAAAGTTCATTAGAGACTTTAGTTTTATAAAAAATATACAATTAATATTGATAATAATAATAATAATAATAATAACGTTTATTTCTCACCACAAAACAAAGTTACATTTAGAGTTATAAGTAGCCTATAAGTAGTACAAAACAACTTTGCCCGTGGATCGCTGGTGCCTATGGTGGGTAAGATACCCGTATTACAGGTCACCAGGTCCCCACCTCTGCAAGGAATGCTATTATATCTAAAACATTAACACATAAAGTTTAACTCTATTTCCTTATTTGTCATATCTAATTGAGATAATTGGTTATGGTAAGAAAACATTAGAAAAGTGTGTGTGTGTGTGTGTGTGTGTGTGTGTGTGTGTGTCTGTGTGTGTGTGTGTGTGTGTGGGAGAGTGTATGCGTGTGTGTATGTGTGTGTGTTAGTGGGAGTGTGTGTGTGTGCATGTATGTATGTAGGTGTGTGTGTATTTTACACGACAACCTCTAAAAGACTTTCTGTTTTTGCATAGGTTTGCTTAAGGAGCCACTGGAAAATAATATTTTTGCACTCATATTGATTTCGGGAAAAGAGGGATAAGGTTTTATGCAATTTATTATATAAATAGGGGCCAAGGAATATGAAGAATCTATGACTAAATGCAGTTTTAACTTGAGTAGACTTTGCAACTAGTTGGTTACGTCGTGTCCATTCAGGGATATATTTGGTTGAGGCATGTTGTTTGAGAACGGTGGTTAAAATGAATAATTGTCTAACTGTTAGTACTTGGCAATAGTCGTAAAGTTGGTCTGTAGGAAACATACGCGGTTTGAAACAACATACTTTTAAAACAGCTCTCTGTGCCCGTTCAAGTTGTATAAAATTACTTTTAGCCGCACCACCCCACGTGGATATGCAATAAGATAAAATAAATTGACACAATGCCATATAAACCATCTTCATGATTTCTGAATCTGCAGATTGACGTAATTGTTTAAAAATGTAAATAAGTTTACGGACTCTGTTTGACAGGTGTTCAATGTAAGCTTTAAATGTGAGGTTATTATCAATTATAATTCCGAGATATTTTATAGATGTCACTTTTTTATATAGTGTAGGTCGTTATTGTCTGTACTATTTCTTATATCAAGGGGAGGCTTAACAACGATTTGTAATGAGTTTGTTGTTGAATTTTTTGTGTTTCGAATAGAAAAGTCTATTAATTTTGTTTTATCTATGTTCAACGTAAGTAAATGCGCGTTTAACTATTTCTTTACAACGTCAAACCCTTTTTGAGCAAGGGAATAGGTATCAGTCCAAGTATTCGAATGAAACACAAGTGCTGTGTCATCTGCGTAGGAAAAGATCATCCCGTTTAAAAGATTGATGTTACACAAGTCATTTATATATACTAAAAACAAACTTGGGCCGAGAATACTTCCCTGCGGTACACCGTATGTAATTTGCAGGTCAGAACTACTATAAGGACCAATCCTAACACATTGAGTTCTATTACTTAAATAACTTTGGAATAAAGATAACTGAATTCCTCTTACTCCTAAAGATTGAAGTTTTGATATTAGGATCGGTATCGAAACAGTATCAAACGCCTTTGTAAGGTCAAGAAACAAGGCAATACATTTTTGACGTATGTCTAGATTCCTGACTACAAAATCAATAAGGCTGTGGACAGCATCAGATGTGCACAATTTTTTTCGAAAACCAAATTGATTTATAGAGAGCAGTTTATTAGTCTCTAAATAATTAACAAGCATTGTGTTAATTATTTTCTCGAGGATCTTCGACATCGTAGGCAAAACTGATATAGGTCTGTAGTTTTCGATACGATTTCGGTCGCCGGATTTAAAAATAGGGTGAACTATAGCCTTTTTAAACAAATCAGGGAAAATACCTGTCTGGAGACTCAAATTACAAATATATGTAAGAGGTGAAATAATAAAATTTTTGTGCTTCTTTAAGAATTCTGAAGTAATACCACCCCAACCAGCTGTTCGGTTGTTATCCAAAGACATAATCAAACGTTCGACTTCACTCTCGTCAGTTTCAAGCAAAACAAAGGATTTGGAATAAGTAACGGATGCCGGTAATATTGCCGAGCCTCTTTCTAATTTGTCTGCTAGTGATTTTCCTATATTTGAAAAATATGTGTTTATATGCTCAACAGATTTTTGAGTATTAATTTCGTTGATGTCTAGGAGATCAGACGCCGTTGATTGCTGTTTAGATAAATTTGTAACAGTTTGAATGACTTTCCACAGTTGTTTGGAGTTCTTGCCGGCTCTTTGAAATTCTAGCTTCTCATAATTACTTTTTGCATTTCGCAGGAGGTTGGTACGGAAGTTGCGATATCTTTTATAAGTAATTCTAAGAATCTGATTTGATGGGTCTTTTTTCGATTTTTTATATAATCTATCTCTGTTTCGCATGCATTTCAACAAAGCCAGAGTGATCCAAGGCTTAATAGGTCTACGTCTACAAGACAGAAATAAAGTTTTGGTATTGTTGGCTATAGCTGAAATAATAGGTTCGACCAAGAATTTAACAGCTAAGTTAGGGTCATTCGTTGTGTATACAGAGTTAAAGTTAATACAGCGTAATTCATGAATAAGCCTATCTTCATTTATTTTTTTTATAAATTTACGATTACATAATTTCATTTTAATTTTTGAGAGGGCAAACATAACGGCAAAGTGGTCTGTTACAGTAGTTTCCAGAACTAGAACCTTAGCGGAAAAAACAGTTTTTAAATTAATGTGATCAAGACTGGTAGAACCATGAGTTGGGAAGTTGTGACCAGGAAGAAGTCCGTGATGAACAAGTAGATCAAGATAATCTAAAGTATTTGTAGAATGAAACCCGTTAGCAATATCTATATTAATGTCTCCTACAAGAATAATGGTTCGGTATGATTTAAGATCCGTGAGGACAAGATCCAGAGACTGAAAGAATTTTGAAGGATCAACAAAAGCGTGTGGTCTATATATAGCAACAATAGCCACATCTACACCTATAGTAATCACCAGACAGTTAAATTCAATTGTTATAGGTTCTTTTACTTTGATATTAGCTAAACAAGACTTGATGTATACAATAACACCGTCATTTTTATTGTAGTGTTTTGATGTTTTATAATGATCATATCCATTGAGAATCGGAATTATAGGATTACAAGATAGCCAGCATTCAGAAAGAACGATAATGTTGCAGCAAGTATTAATTCTTTCTAATAACGTTAAAAGTCCTGAAAAATTAGCATTGATGCTACGAATATTTTGAGACAAAACAGTGAGACAGCTATGATAAGACGTAAGCAAATCAGCACATTTTTCGGGATTACATAATATTGCTTCATTAAAGGAAGTATTATCAAGATTATTTAATAGGTCATTTAATGCAGCGCCTTTTAGTTATGTTTTTAAATAGGTAGCATAAACAAGATTTTAACTTGTATTCGAAAATAAGAATAATTAAGCATATTAAATATATCCATGAATGTGTGCAAAGAGCAAATATTATGTAATTTGTGAGAGCGTTGATTTGGTTTGAGAGTTGAATGTGCATGTTTTTTTGTGTGAGGTTATAAAAATAGTCGAGCGTGTATATATTATTTGTTTGTAAATATTTTGTGGGTTGATGTGTTAGTAATTTATAAACTAGTAAATTATAAAAGTAAACAGTGGGTAGTTTAGAATACACACAGAATAATTTTGTAAACATAAAGCCAGAGACACACTTAGTTAGACATGCAAGCAATTTATAAGAAATCATAATTAAATAGGTTATGCATAGTATTATAAATGTACCTAGTCATATTATATTTTTTAAATTTGCAATATCATTTTCATTTTTTATTTCTATCCGAGTGCCACCTTCAGTTTTCCGCAAATAATTTCGGCCCTTATTAGTCCAGCAATAAAGATAAGTTCCAGCTGTGTTAATTCACCCCTGAACTACACTTTGTATCAACTATTTGAGAGCCACATTAATAGATATTCAGAAGATATATTTAATATATACATAATTATAATTATTAGGCCAATATTCGATATTTAATTTAGATTTTCGTGATGTTAATATTGGCCTACATTTCCGGAAAAACATTAACTGTGATTTTTCGCATGTTTAATGTGTTGTAATAGTTCCCATGTCTCCTGACACTGTGTTCTACTATTACAGCAGTGTAACATTGAGCACGTGTTTATTTCTTGTAATATTAGTGTTAAACGAGCTAATAATTCGTTTGCTGGTAAGCAGGCCACTGACACACACAACTTCAGACGAGTAAGGCTACTTAATGCTTAGGCTTCCTTTAGAGAATACGATGAAATGCCAATTCCAGCCGATTATTATTATTTCTCTTAACTTTTAAAACAAAGCACAGTAGTGGGTGTATATCGTGGATTAGCAGATAATAGAAACACTAGGAAGAAGTGTAACAGTGACAATATGTGTTTGCAACACTTTGACACTATATACGATGTCATCTTGATTGAAATCGGTCAAAACAAAACTCACATTTACTGAAATGACGGGTTTAACGTTTTTAACATCACTTGCTTACAATATGCAAAAGGCAATTATACACATTGGTCTCAATGAAGCTTATATATTATAATGCAAATACGCTTCGTCTGTTACTATTAAGCAGTAACGTTTACACATAGTAGCAATTAAGATCGTAGCACGCTGACTACAAGCGTAGCCCGACGTAGCTGTGTAGAAGCGGACTGCACAATTTGTTAACGCCCTGAAATTGCCTCCACACTCGCTCTCTCCTCTTTTTTGCCTTTTACGCGACAAGAATTAAAATAATAGACATGGTGCGGCTGGAAAATTAAAAACCGTCGCATTAACGAGCCTAATTTTGTACGTAATTGGATGAAACTGTCGCTTTCATGTACAGTGAATACGAACATTTTGGTTATTTGTCAGTCCACATATATATGCGTGAACTTTTAGGATTTCTTTGCAAAATTAAAAAAAAAGGTTTTTATGGCAATTAAAGGATTGATTATTTTGATAGCTAAATATTTATATCCAAAAGTATTCCACTTCTTTAGTAGAATAGATTATAATATGATAAATTTATGGAAATAAAATGTGGACACTCTTGATATATTTGTTTTTTTTTATAAACTTGTATACGCAATTTATTAAATAGTTAATATCTAAAAAGCCATTCCAATTGTTGTAAATTATCCATTGCTCCGGGCACAACGAGCAAGACAGCAAATTTTACAATGCCTCCATTGAATGTATTGTTTCCAATCTGCACTGAATACAAGATTTAACATTGTTATCCACAAGCACCTTATTTCAATAAATACAAGGCTCAAAATTGTAGTATAATTTGATCTGATAACCGATAGGTAAAAGACGATAGCCTTATTTTCAACCATAGCTTTATACAATAACTATGAATTTGCAAATACCGCAAGGTCAGAATTGTCCTGTGCTCCTGTATTTTGTGATAAATCACACGTTTTTATTACGAATATTATTACGTCCGATATGATATAATTAATTATATTATTTACTATAGCAAATTAGTAACTTGTCGACTAAATTTATTCGAGTGTGATTGCCAATATATCTTCTGTTTCAAATGATAACGATATTACTTATCTAATTATAGCAGTAGGTATCCTCCAGACCGAGTTTCGGTCATAGTGGCTAGTATCTATGAAGACTAGCCATGTGTGCAGGATAGGATAAATAAAAATAATTCTTGACATAAAAAGTCCATAACGGATTTACGGCAGAATACATAATCTTGTAAATTAAGTTCCTAACCATCATAATTTCATGATTATTGAGTGTTTTGTTCCTATCACTCCACTTGTTATATAAAAGTTATATAAAAAGGGTTATTTTAGTTTATTTATCAGTTTGGTTTTACCAACAAATAATCGAGAGTAACTGGTTCCAACCAATTACTAACCAATAGTGCAATTTTCGAACCTCCGTAGAAATACTATTAAAATTGTGATGTTAGTATCAGTTTGATCATTCTAATAAATTAATAATCTCGTATCAGAAGCTAGATTCAAGCAAGAAAGAAAAGAAGAAAAAAAAATAGTCTTAGTGTAAACTTTTGAACTGTCAAAGAACTATTATCGAATAAACGTATTAGTCAGTATAATATAAATATATCAGCACATATACGTACTTAGATCACCTTTTTAATTTTCTTCATCTGTATATTAAGATCGCAGTAAACATAATAAATTATTCCCTCGAATTTCTAAAGTTCGTTAATATCCTCTTTGGACTACGAGTAGTCTAACATTCTGTTTACCTAATGCTATAAGCGATGCATTGACAAGACAATAGAAGCAGCTCGGGATGACAATGCGGGCCCCGACTGAGGTAATATTTGTTTAACTCCAGAGCAGTGTATAGACCTACCTGTGCATCTTAAGTATTAACAAAGAGAGCTGAAGCTATATAACGTTGCCATAATATGATATGTAAGTATGTGTGCATGTGTTCATACGTATATAAGAAGTAAGTGTGATCCACGACCACACAGTTCACCTGACGGTAAATGGATGCTGTAACTCTCAACTGTACTCGTTCAAGTATTAAAATGTAAAAAAAGTATTAAATTAAAATACAGATGGGTTGTCACCTCTTAATACTAAGACCCGGTTTACGTTTTGAGAAGCGACAAGTACGAGTGGCAAGCGCAACTGACAAGTACGTGACTAAGTACTTGTCAGTTGCACTTCCCATCGCACTTGCCACTTATCAAAACGTAAACCGGACCTTAGACGGGATGCCTTGCTACTACTTAAAGAATCTCCGGTTCTCATAATTCAATATACGAAAGAGCAATATTATGTAGCTCTTTTACACTGATGTTTTGTGTTAACGTGGTCCTTAACTGACCTATTGTGCTACAGACATAATACATCGCGGAGAGGATTCCCAACGCATATAATGAATATAATAAATAATTAATTTGTATTAAATAACTACGTTAAAAACTTACCATTAGCGTATAGAAGTTGAAGTCTGTATTGAATTCCATTATTAGTTTTCTGTCCCTCAGCTTCCTAAAGAAAAGAATTGTGTGAAAATTTTATATAGAAAAAGTAATGTTTGTTTGTTCTTATTTTATGCGCTGTTATACCGTTCATCAGATTGCGGTAAAACTTTGTCAGCTTATTGCTGACACATCCAAGAAGATTATTGATATAGTACAATTAACTTATAGTGAGTGAGGTGCGTATCGTATCGACAAATGTATTTTAAAAGTTATGTGTCATCATAATCCTTTTCACTTTCCAAATATAAAATGATAATTTAGCGATTATTTCTTCTGCCTAGTTGGCTAGTTCTGGTAGTAACTAATAAAATACCATTAACTTGAAATCATTCCAAAATACATTAAACATCGGCTCAATAAATGTTACATCGTAAGTCTTAAAAAGGACTCAAAACAATTCTCTGTATTTACATTACACACAAGGTCTTAAAACGGTATTAAAAATGGAAAAGTAGTGACTAACCAACTACATACTACGTACGTACATTATATCATACTTCATAAAAAACGTAGATTATATCTATCTTATGTTTATTCGTGAGTCACGTTCCGTGAAAACGCGTTCACCGTGTTTACACACTGAATAATTAAGTATCTGCAAATAAATAACACCTGAAAACGCCTACTAACAAGTCGAAGCTTTCGTGACGTATGTTAACTCACATATTTACGGTAAGCGTTATGTCGTAACATTTCAAGTAAATTAAACTAGATCTAAAGGTTGATGGATTTTTGACATCACCTCATTTCGTGCCGTGGGTGTCGTAGGAGGCATCTATGCGAAAGGCCAGAAAGTCATCGTGACTGTCCCTTTTACGTCACCCACGGGACTATATGGGATAGTTGATATTCTTTATTACTGTCCCTTAAATAAATAAATAAATGCTACAAGTAAAATACCCGGCCGGTGATGGGAAGTGGTAACATAGGTGCGAGATATTTATCAATGTCATTTATTCATGCTGTGCTTTGTAAGCACAGGGTTATATTCCTTTAATTAGGATACATCCTAATTAAATAAATGTTAATTAATTAAATATATCACTTGTTAAATTTTATACTTAAAGTAGAATTTAATTTATCTTATCAACAATAACTAAAAATAATAAAAGACTAACTATAAAGGTAGCATTTTATATAACTATTAAGTATTAAATGCAAAACAAAGAATTAATAAAATATGTTTTAATATTGAATTATCGAATGCCACCAACACGGCGACGTTGAATTATGTAAGCCTTTATTGTACACAATAGACATCATGTCTAACCGATCCTGATTGATGCACGCTTGATTCACGATAACATCGATGCTTGAGGATTTACTGATAAGCGGATCCTAATTACGCTGTATAAAAAGAAACAATATCAGACATTCAATAGTTAATGAAGCAAATTTTATAGATTTATATAAAATTTGCTTCATTATATATGGCGTTCTTTGACTTATTTTGAAATCCAGACGTTTCAACGTCTGTGTACGAGTATACAGGATTATTTTGCAATAACCGGCCAAATTTGCAAAAAAGGTTCAGAATAAGAAATATAGTAAATTTTGAATAAAAATTAATTTAAAAAAATCTCAAATATTCTGTCCTTTTTCTCATTAAAATTCAAATTGCGTGATAATGAATTACACGCGCACACAGTCGTAAGGGTCGATCGGTAGGCAACAGCGTTGTTGCTTCTTAATCACATTCAATTTGGGATAATTTAAATAAAAGTACCTAAGAGCCTTATTTACTCGTATTTTCAAAAACTGCAATAACAGTATATGATTATTTATATATTACAACTTAAGTCTAAAATTTGGCTACTCTGAAAAAATAAACCAGTATTTGATCGCGGGATAATATTAAATTATTATTCAAAATCATATTTCATTATTTATAATTTCTATTTTAAAATTAGTTAAAACATGAACGTGTGGAAAATCGTAAAATTATCATAAACATAAATGTAATATACAGAAACTGCTAAAAAGTACTCAAATTCTAGTCTATTTCTAACTCAAAGCATGTTTAAAGCTTTAAAACCATTAAAATATACCCCAAACTCAAAAATTACATCATAAAGTTTAATAGTTGTAGATATGAACGCGATACATCTTGTATTGCGATCTTCGTACATCGAAAAACGTAACTATTAAGGAAAATCCTACCAGCAATGGAAGCAGTGGACTCTTTCAGACTGATAATAACGAAAAAAGAGCCGTGCTAGCTCAGACGCTAAGCGCTCGTGTAAATTTCACAGTACACGAGCAACCAGGGTTCGATTGCCACTGACACCAATGAAATTTTAATAGCAAATTTAAGTGCGGATTTACCACGTGCTCGGCGATGAAGGAAAACATCGTGAGGTAACCCGCACGTCCAAGAAATAAGAAAAAATATTTCGAAGACATATGATGTTTGTCAACACGCATTGGGGTAGCGCGGCGGACATTTCCTTGCCCTAAAACCCGTTCAGAAATGAGCGAATGACCAACAGTGGGATGTATTTAGGCTGTAAATTTAACGAAGAAGAAGACGATACTTACTTGATCTTTCTCTATGAAACCGATGAAGGCAGTGCGCTCGATCTCGACGGGTTGCCCGGCGCGGTCGTAGAGCGCTATAACGAAGTGGAAGAAATTGCTCTTGCGCAGGTTGCTGGGAGGCTGCTTCTCAAAATGTGCTCTTCCAACGCCCACGCTGCTGTATGGTTGAAATTACAAATGTATTATAATTTTACTCTTATTACAGCGTATATAAAAATGTTTTAATAAATCAACGTTAATACATTTATAAACTATTTGATAATGATTATTAAGACTATAAAAGTAGTAGGTATAAAAGTATAAACTGGTCGATATTTTATTATAATAGATAAGGATACCATAATAACCATAATAAAGAACCATATGGAGTATTCCTGATATGGATGAGTCGGATTGATATACATAAATAAGTCCGCCAGGCTTAAGTAAATTGTCGCCGTTTTGAAATAAAAGTTCGCAAGTATGTATGCGCAGGGACGTAATAAACAAATAAGAGGAGTTAATTCATAAAACAGGAACACATTTTATATGGTATAGTTGTAGCACGAATAGGTCGGCTCGACCGGGAATCAACCATGCTGTCAGAGAATACCAGCGTAAAAATAGCTTAAACGCTGTGTTTCGTATGGTGACCCTTTTTATTAGTAACGAGATATTCCATCTGAGTCATCACGGGTGACAACGCATCTGCTTTTTGATTCGAAATCGAGGATATATGTAGATGTCTATGGGCTACAGCATCTACTTACCATCAGGTGAACTGTATACTCGTTTGTTACACTTAACTTTAAAAAATGGTGGTGGTGTAAGAGAATCCTTTGACCCATTTCGCCTAGTGGGTATCGTAAATGGTGATTATAGTAAAACCCAAAAAGACTTTATCACGACTTACGATAGATGTCGATGTTACTGTTCCATTTGACGTAAAATACCCCTATTTAGTGTGAGAAACAATCGACGACGATGACATATCCTTCTTTATGTCCAGGGGTGGACTTACAAAGGCTGATTAAAAAGAACACAACGTATATGTAAAATTATTTATTTTAACACTTTGTTACCGTTACTATCATAACAATGTAAATATAGGTTAGTTAAATAAGTTTGTTATTATGACTGCTAATATAATAATAATGACCTCCAGACAGAATTTCGGTCTGAGCGGCCAGTGTCAACGGAGACTAGCCATCGGCGCAGGACAGGATTATAGTGCCCAAGTGTACACTCTATTCCCTCACTCTCATAGTCCGATGGAACGGTAAACCAACACGACTGGAGAGAGATCAGGCGCAGGACCAACTGCTTTACGTGCTTTCCGAAGCACGAGAGTGAGACACCGCTAGCTTCCTGACTTCGGGCACTACGCACTAAGAATTTCTTGACGAAACTCAATAACTGATTTTTTGGCTCGACCCGGGATTTGAACCCAGGACCTCGTGATCAATCGTATTTGTAATCACTAGACCAACGATACAGGTGCTAATATAATATTAATAATCAGCTACTTTAATATCAAATATTTAACTTAAAAAGTAGACCTTTCCGAAATTTAAAAAATATTTTTTAACGCCATCAAATACATTTACAAGCTGCAAACACACTCTAATGTTGACTAAAGATTCCAAAAAATATTAATACGAATAAATACATATTATTCGTATGAACCCCTGCAGCATGGCCATAAATTTAGAATTCCTTTCACGGCTCCTTTACATTTATTCCTCCATTTGTCAATAGAAATAGACATTCTGCCACCAGGAATATTATGTAGTCTCTTGTAAGCTGTCCACATTGAGCACGAAAACAATGGAATAGATTATGTTACTTTAAAACTGATTTACGATGGATGCCTTAACAGCCTTTATTTTTAAGCAACCCTTTATGTGATGCCTAAATTTTGTAAGAATTTATTCGGAACTAAGTTTTGCAAGTCATTTACGCAGGTAAAGATTTTTGAATACACAATATGAAATACTGTAATGTAATTAATCGAGTTTATATAATCATGTGATTCTGCACGGTTCAATACTTATCCCTGAACATTTTAATTTTTTTATTAAATACTGTATAAAAAGCGTTTTTGTAACATCGAGGCATGTAACGTGAACAACTTTAATTACATCCTTTGATTATATAACTAACGTAACCCCTGGAAATGAAGTGGTCGCTACCATGTTGGTTATATTATAATTGTTTTTTTTTTTATAGAATAAGAGTGACAAACGAGCACGCAGGCCTCTTTCTTTCTTTCAGAATGCCTCACATCCAGTAAAAAAGGGTCTTCGGATCTTTACACTCACCATACGAAACAAAGAAGTATTAGGCTGCTATTTTACGCTGGTATTCTGTGTGAGCGTGGTACTTCCCCGGTCAAGCCGATCCATTCGTGCTACAACCATATAGATGCAGCGTGGTTCTACCACGTACACAAAATTACTGTAAAATATATATTTAAAAAAATTCATTCGTCTGGGTTTCTTGCTCGTCCTTCTGTGGAAAATAAAAAACTGACTTCATCTAGATAAAACCTCTGTCTCTATACATAATGTATATTTTTATTTTATGATCTACATATAATAAAAATATACAATTCTATTCTAGTAGAATTATTGAATTAAATTAGATATTCCAACACCGTTTTAGAACGCTCTTAATCAATATTCATTTTAGTTGAAATAAAATACAATAAAAGGCATTTTTAATTTAATTGTAGTTAGTAATGCTCGAAATGATATTATAACAAAACTTTGTGTAGTAATGAATTTATTGAACTGAAGGCGTTTATTATTTCGTAAACCAATAAATCTTAATAGTCGAAATATCGATTATACAAAATAGAGTGATGACACCCAAATAGTGCCACCCGCTTCGATATCGACACATGGCCAAATGGATCTGAAACTCGTTCAAAAGAAACCGCTCTAATTCCTCAGCGATAGATGAGAATTTTGAACAACGTAAATAAAATGCATCTTTTGTTAAGCCATTAAATTTGTCACCGTTTTTCGGTTCACTCTAATAATTCTTAGTTTCTCACAAAAATTAGAAATAGTCATTAAAATTAAAAATAGAAAGTCAAAATTACATATGTTAAAAATTTTAACATACAGGAATGTTATTATATGGATTAATTATTTTAAAATCTGTTTTTATATAATAAAACTATTATATTTTTAAATTGTAACCATATCGATAGAGGTTTAAATAAGAAACGCCAGCAGAATACACAACATTACCCGCCAGGACCGTATTACGCTATGGTAGCCCATTCATCTCTCCCCGCTGCAGAATTTGCGTAAACAAATTGGTTTCGCGATTGCCATTTTATACTCTCGCGAGCGACGCTCCATTGTTTTATTTATCGCTTCCAGTTTTGGCAGCGCGCTCGCGATTAGGTCGTAGCGCTTTTTTCGCTTACAGATCACGTTAGATTTGTCAACTCTTATGTGATTTATTTTTTCTTTATACTGAAAAGACTTTGAATTTAGGTGTCGATACAATGTTTTCTAACATATTTGTTTTTAATCAACTACATTCCATTTTTTTTGCGCCCGAAGCAAATATGGGCAACCCTCCGGAAAGCGGGGGAGGGAGGCGGTGAATGCTCATAGCATACCACGCAGCCGGCTGCGTGGTTATGTGGAGACTTTTACCCACTAAACACCGCCTTTTAGGAATTGGCTTAACGATCTGACTAGAGATCTCTAAGCCGTATACGAACGCGACCCTCTTTGGCAGAAAGGAGGGCGCAGGACTATATTCCATTCACACCTAAAGCTATTTATTATCTTAAGTTTCATGGTTAATTACAGAAGTGATACGGCAGTAGCTAAGCGATTTCAGCCCGCTCATTTATAAGGTTACTTACGCTATTTTGGCTATTCATATTTTTATTCTGAATATAAAATATACTTAGTTAATAAGTTTTCTATTACTTTAAAAGTTTATAAATCTGCTGACGTATTGGAATTTTTGCTGACGTGTTGGAGATTTCTGTTATTATTAAATTGTTATTGTTAAAAGTTATTATTTTTTGTACATAAACATAATGAATAAGTGTCATTACCTATGTCGGGTGCACGTAATCCCACAAACATGGCACATCTAATAAGTCTAGGGGCGCGGTGCGATGGTGATTTAAAGCAGACTTTATAAATGCGCCCGTCAACGCCGAAGGACGGTCATTTGCGGGCATTTGTCATTTCATAACATTTGTACAATACTTTTTATAATTAAGAAAGTTACTTATATAATCATCTATTACGGTGACCATTAAAACAGCATTGGTATATAATATGCTACGTTTGCTAAGTTTTCAGTATGTAACATTACCCTATTTTTACATTTTCTTTCGCAAATATAGAGAATAATTTAAATACAAAAAAACACTTGTAAGCTTGTAACTAAATGTTTTCGTTTTGCTATCTACATTTGAAACGTGATGTTTTTATTTTTCTGAAACTATCGATATTTAACACGTTTTATTTGACATTCCTATTTTTTATTCATTTTTTATCGAAGAGATACATGTTTCCTGAGTTTTATAGACTTGTAAAATGTTAAAAGACGATAGCAGAAGGCCTGACAGATTGACTTTGGTCTCTTCGAAAAGAGGCAAAGCCCAAGTGTGGCACGCTACGTGACAAGACACTTTGGCACCTCGCTTAAAGCCATCACAGGTGGTTCAACTAAGTAAATGGCGCAAATATAAGTCTCCAAAAGATGACTATTTGTTTAACATTACAGCCTATCAAAAGTTTATAATAGTAAAGTTTATAATAGTAAAGTTTATATATAATATTATTTAAAGTTTGTGAGTCTCTTGCTGCAAGACCAAGACCAAGGCTTGGTTCGCAATACTAAAACTAAGACCAGATGCATTGGCGCAAGACCAAGACCAAGACTGGTTAAGTATCGTCTTGTTCTTGCATTTGGGCAACACTAGCTGGAATACTTAGATATTTGCCATCGTTTCTTGGTAACTACGATAATTAACGAGCTTATGGGCAACCTCAGTACATATACATGTATTTTTTGTTATTGTTATTAGGCGAAGCTACTGGCCTGCCCATTTCTTGGTTTGTTTCCCTCTGTCGATTTATATATTTAGGCATTTTAAGTAACCACAAAACTTATTTTACAAAACAAAATATTTTCAAATTATAGCTTTCATTATAGACTTACGTGTCAATATAATAAACATTTGACGAAGCAAACTGTGGTTAATAAAAACACAACAGATGTTAGGAGGGCTTACAACAAACAATACGCCTGCTCTCTAGCTATGAACAACTCAAAACTTTACTGCCTTCTGTTAAAACATATTTTCCTTTAATCTTGAATTATTTGATAGAGGTCTATTGCATAAACAAACACGATATATTTAGGTATAATAAATATGGGTAGATGACACAAGATGTTTAAATTAAATAAATATATAAGGTCAATTCAATATTTTGTGCGTGCATTTATAAAACCTTGTTTAATCCTAAAAACTAATTAAATGTAATATAAATCGACACGATATATGTCAGATCCGTTTAATGTTAATTCCTATAGCAATTTTTCTTCATAGATCCATTTTCTTCAATCTTCATTCTTTGTTTGACCAACGTAACTAACAAGAATTAATGTAACCCCTTACTAGTTGGAGTGAAGGCCTACTAAGACATGCAGGAAGTTATTGGACTCGTTAAGGGCTGTAATGACGATGATGATGATGAACTAGTGTATAGTAGGACTTAATGCTAAAGGATTTTTCTGCCAGTCGATCCGGATATTCTTTTACATTTAATCAATGTAAATAATAACAAAGGTTCATACAATGTTAATGATCTACGCATAATACACTTTTCAACTCTGTAATATAATTTACAACATTTTTTATTTCATTCGCCTAATGGTAAGTCAATCAGTGCACAATGTCGTCCGTGAACAGTTTAAACTCCAAGAGATTTGCTGATGTCAAGCGCGAAAATTCCAAACCGTAAATTTAGTGTGATGGAACTCTGACACATGCTATCAATTATTTTAAGTGAACTATGAATTAAAGTAAGAGTTCCACAGCTGGGCATATGTCTACTTTCATTGGTTGCTAATTATTAGCTTTGTAATATTTGGTTTACTTTCCATTTTATTATTTATTAATGTAAATAAACAATAAAATCGTACGACAATACATTTATTAAATTTTTATTAGCCTTTTTGACTATTAAAATTTTTAGTTTTAGATTTTCTATATTATAGTTTCTTCTTTTATATTGTCTATAATTAGTTTTAATTGTAAATATTACAATTTTAATTAATATTTAAGTTAAGTTCATTATTATAATTTTTGTAATATATTTTGAATTTCAACTTAGTTAATTAGAATATTGTAACCGATTTTAAGAATTACACAGGCGATACTTAATTTTTACAAAAGGCGCTAGAATCGAAGAAATCGAATTTCCAAGTTACACTTGTTCAATATACGAGTACAGTCAGAAGCGACGCAACCGGCCCCAACAGCGCTATGATTTATCACGCCCTTACCGCTTATGAATACACTTGTTACGGTTGGCTTCATTATCGCCTGCAAACTCGCCCCTGATTGGACACCATCCTATGCGGTGTAATGAACCTATTGTGCGGTATCGATAACTTGGCTTTACGGCGAAAGCTCCATTGCGAATGTGTTAAAAAGTTACGTTGGTTAAAATAGCCAGGAAAAAATACGCGTACATTTAATTTATTGATTTTTGTATCGAAAGCCTTAACCTTGTAGTGACGGAGTAAGAATATCTACTATAATTAATTAATATTAATTTGCTTTTAAATTCATTTAGGTAATAATAGACATAGGGACTGCAAAGACCTTCGCACTCGGCACCCTTATCTTTCACTCTGATGATGTATGGTAGTGATAAAAGGATAAAAAAATTAACCTAAACAAAAAAGCTTGCCTACCCCGATGATATCGTCAAAGGTCAATGTACTTTTTTTCCGCCTGCCCTAGAAACGTACCATACTTACTCATATCGTCCCGTGGGTTCCGCAAGAGGCGACAGAGGTAAACAAAGCAGAAGATGAGCAACTGTGCCTTCCTAACGACAAGTGGAAAATAAAAAACTGTAGTTGCTAATCCGCATGTCAGGTGACAACTATAGCGAACATCCTAAGGAAATATCCTAGGTATCCTAAGGAGGCAATCTACTCTTATTTACGTTATGTTTGTTTAGTAACAAAGTTCTTTTAGGTGTCTTTTGGAAGAATAAATATTCACCAAAGTAATCGAAAGTCATTGGAATTACCTTACAAGCAATGAAGCTGCGAAGACAGGCCTCGAGAAAGGTTAAAAACGTGAAAACGTCCCTATTCCACTTGTATCATGTTTACATTATTAATTTATAACTAATTATCCCCTCCTATATATAACACTCGACACAAGGGTTTCGTTATCCCACTTTTTTTTTAAATCTGGGGAGGCACACGGCTCCACATAAATGAATGTATAAATGGCCGGAAGCCAATAAAATTTGATTTTCTAACATTTCCTCTAAAGTCGACTCTTACAACATCCACGAAATATGTAAAAGATTACCTAACGCTGCCACATTTACTTTATTTTACTTTTATTCGATAATTATGAACAGTAATACATTAAACAATTATATAACGTTACCGTTACACCCTGTCAATCTTCACTGCCCAACCTAGGCCTCTGCCACAGATTGCCCCATATAGGTTATAGTTGGCACGCTTGACAAGTGTTATTAGTAAAACGCTGCCACACATCTTCTGTTTTTTTATAGGATAAGGTAACAAACGAGCACACAGTTCACCTGATGGTAAGTAGATGCTGTGGCCCATAGACATCTACATTTATCTTTGATTACGAATCAAAATGCAGATGCGTTGTCACCCGTGAGGACTAAGATGGAATGCCTCGTTTACAGTAAAAAGGGTGTCTGGTTCTCTACTCTCACCATAGGAAACACAGCAGCATTAAGCTACTATTTGACGCCGGTATTCTGTGAGACCGTGGTCCTTCCTCGGTCGAGCCGACCCATTCGTGCTGCAACTGTACTACTAATATAACTGCAGCATGGCTCTACCACGTGTAAAATCGTTAAATACATCGTACACGTATATATTTTCCCTCTTTCATTTCTTACGACACCCACGGAACGACAAGAGCTAGCTAGAGGATATTCTTACACCGCAAGCACACGATTAAATAATAGTATTTATTAAATATTTTTATTTAATTTCTGTGTAATAAATTCAAAAAAGCAACGGTAAATTCTTATAATTGTGTATATATTCCGCACAGAATTTCAAACAATTTCGGATGCTTGTTGACATCAAACGCGTCTCCCCTATTTAGCGAAACTTTAATCTCATAGACTTATTTGGTTTGGTTATTTACCATCGAGCACCCATTCGTTTCGGTTTCGGTTTTGTGGGACTTAATGCAATTTGCTCCCAGAAATCTGTTTAGTGCGTTGCTCTTTTCGACTGGTAATGGTTTTAACAGAGCTATGCAAACAAGATATTTTATTTGTAAACATTATTTTCATTATTAAATTTTGAGTGCGGTGTGTGCAGTATAAATTAAATACAAGTGAAACCGTGGATTTTGGTTCCTCGACGATTCAGTAACACAGTGACTAAGCGTTAAATGGCGGCGCTATGAATTCGATTCCCGGTCGGAACAAGTATTTTGCATGGGCTATAAATAATTACCCTGGGTTTAGGCTTTTGTTATTTTAGCAAAACTCTAAGTGTATCAAAACGGTTATAAGAAAAAAAAGAGAAAAATAAAGTCTTTAATTGGACAGATTATTGTCAATGATTAACTCAATAAATCATTATTTTCTATATTTTAAATAAACCGTTCAAATAGGCAGGCTCAATAACAAACCGTGTATTTTAATTTAAAAAAACCTATAAAAGAAAGCTATAATAGGAAATATCATTATGTTGGAAAAAAAAATCTTAGATATATTTTAATACCCTATTAACGAACCAGTATTTAACATAAGAATGACTTTCAATAAGCATAATTTATAATCTATATTGAATAAATAGTTTCCATTTATATTTCTTTTTACGTAGATAATTAATTA
Organism: Parnassius smintheus behrii; assembly: GCA_036936625.1. NCBI lineage: Eukaryota > Metazoa > Arthropoda > Insecta > Lepidoptera > Papilionidae > Parnassius > Parnassius smintheus. The sequence continues at coordinate 32,213,975 of JAUPFT010000015.1, read as the reverse complement.
CAGATTGATGTGTTTAACGTTTAATTCCAACAATAATAAATTTTTGAACGTCAAATGGTACAATACCACTGTTACCGAAACTACATTAAAATTCCATTTTCCTACTGAAACTCTACATTAAAATTCCATCTTTAGCTTCATCAAAACTTACTGTCGGTGGGAACTCAAAAACTTGCTTATAATACATAGTTAAAAAAGTCTAATCCAGTGCACTTACCATCCAAAATTTGGTAGGAAGTCGAAAGCCTTTACATACAGAGAGCGGTACTCAACACTTATTAAATATTAAGTACCGCTAGTGATGCTACGTAAGTAAAACCAATTCACCAGATCCATCAATTAACCAGATTGAATTAAATTGCTTTCATGATATGAAGGATGTAACTAAATTACGAAAATATTTTACCTTACGATTAACGTACGGTTAAAAAACATTAATTAAAATTTCTATGAGTAATAAATAATTCAATAACTGCTGTGCTCCCAATTCGTCTCGTATCGTAAGATGTGAATATGGGAGAAGACAATCAGAAAAACTTCAAAATTTCTTATAGTTGGCTGTTTAAGCAGCAGTAAAACCCAGAGACGATGAGGCGTCAAAATTGCGTAACGACTGGTACTACCATCACCTACTAAGTAATGTAACTATGGTAAATTCAGGAGATAAGAACGCTAGAGACTTATCCACAGCCTTTTACGGGTTGGTTAAGAATAATAATAATAAGATTTATAAATGAAAACATAGTCTCTGTGACCGTTAGCACTAGAAAGATGAAATTTGGTACCAACATGTGTATCAATCACGCCGACAGAGTGGTAAAATAAAAAGTGGAAAAAAAATGTTTTATTAGGGTAGCCCCCCTATACGTAAAGTGGGAAGTGATTTTTTTTTAATTAATAAAATAAAATAGTATCACACGTTAGGGTTGCCTAACGTGTGGTATATTGTTGGAAAGGTATTTAAAATGAATAGGGGTTTACTAAAATCATTTTTTGATAATGTCAATAATTTAGGAAATAATCGCTCCAAAAGTAAAAAACAATGTGTCCCCCCCCCCCTAACTTTTGAACCATAAGTTTAGAAAATATGAAAAAAATCTGAAAAGTAGAACTTTATAAGGACTTTCTAGGAAAATCATTTTGAACTTGGGTGGAAACAACAGTACCCACTACCGGGAGCGCGAACATAATGGATACCCACCTTTAAACTCAAAGTGGGAACACTTATTGTGACGGACGGGAAACTACGGAACCCTACACTGAGCGTGGCCCGACACGCTCTTGGCCGGTTTTTTACCAATAATATATATTTCATTAAAATTCAATTTAAATTCAACAACAAAAATTTGAGAAGTACCTAATGTTTCAACAGTCACTTAAAAATGCTCTAACTTAAGTATCAAAAATTAATTTATTTAATATTATAGAATGCAAAATGATATAGTTTAAACTCACTTGGTGTTGTCAACTAGGGAGCCGGGTGTCATCCAGGCACGCGTGAGGGGTTCTTCCTTCAGCGAGGTGACGGGGCCGCGGGGCTGCGCGTGCAGCCCGCCCGCTGCCTCCTGATGGTGCAGCCCGAACATCAGCCCACCTGACACAGATTTCATTAAGAACAGTCTAAAAAATTATATCATGTGCGCACGAGATTTGATCACCTAATTTTGTCTATTTAAGAAGACTATTTAAGAAGCCCAAAATATATCATCATCATCATCAATCTTGTATGTGGTAAATATTAATACCCAGACCGGCGACTGGAAACGCTGTTAAAGGCAAATCCTTCTTATAATGAAAGAGACTATATCCTGGAGTAGAATTTTAAAAATAGGAAGTAGTAGAATAATAGAATGTTTTTGCCTGCGAGTAATTTTTTATGATAATTAGAGGCTATCAACAATGATAACAAGAATTATAGTTTCACCAAGTGTACGTGCACTAATGCACTTACTCTTCTTAATCTACTATGACACAATCTATATAATATTTATATAATCTGAATAGTATACTATAATTTCTATAGTCTAAATGTGATAAAGTCAAGAGGTAGGTCAGGATTCAGTATCAAAGATACAATGTAAATGTCTTAAACCGTGAACCGTAAAGATACAATCAATAAGATAATATCAATCACCACATAACGAAACTTGAACTTATCAACAAGTTCCTTTTTTGTAAAAAAAAACGTTGGCTCTACCTGAAACTCCGTGGTTTGGAAGTCAGCGCAACTTTGATATACCTACTACCAAAAAAATCCAACTTTCTTGGTATGAAATATATTTAATTTTTATTTATTTATTGTTAGAAAAGATATGATGTTACTCTGATTTGAAAATAAGCTGTGAAAGAATCTCCATTGAGGGGTTTTCGATTTTTTTTTAAATCACATTATAATAATGTAGTGTATAAAAATAAAAAATAAAAGTCCCACCGGTAACCAAATCGGTAAAAAAATCGATAACCAAAAAACCAAAGCGTATTCTAAATAATCATATTAAGAAAAAATAAATATAAAATTTTGGAATTCATCAATACATAAAAAGAAACCTGATCAGACTAACAAACACAAGCAAGTAGTAGTACCGTATTATCATGGTGGTTTTTTTTATTTAACCTGAAACTATCATTACAGGATTAATTACCTAATGCTATAGTGTAGCTCTCTGATTTGTATTAATTATTTATTTTTTATAACAAATTACAAAAATGCTGTCTTTGTGAATTCACTCAGAGTAGTTTTAAATTTTTTTATTTATACTTTGTTACACAACAAGTATAAAGTCGGATTTAAATACTTCTACGTGTTCTCTACCAAACCAAATATAGGGAACGAAACTTATATATATTTTGAAAAGTACTTTACCATAGATACACAGAAAAAATTGCGTGTGTATCTTGCCGTTAAAGCAACTAAAGTAAGGTGAAAGTACACAAATATTTTTTTCATAAAAACCTCTTTAACCAATTAATTTTGAAACGACTTAGGGACTTTCAAGAAAAGAGCCTACTCTTTTTAAAAGGCTGGCTACGCATCTGCAATTCCCCTGGTATTGCAGTACTCATGGACGGCGGTAGTCACTTACCATTAGGTGAAACGCATGCTCTTTTGCCCCCCGCATATTAAAAATCGAATTTTGACCAGATGAGATACCAGTATTATACTACCTTATATAATACCTTAGGTAAAAATGGATCTACTGTGAGAAGTTAGGTATTGCTGCGGAAATAATACGTTCACAAGCATAAATGCAATCACAAAGGCACACAGTTTTGCTTACCTACAAATATTTACATCCGATGTTACATTTTTGAGTCAAAAATCTCCAGCTTTACTAGATTTTTTAGATGATAGATAGATCCGTTTATTAGTTATCAGCTTCGCTGGGTTAGCTACATTTTATTTAACCAGCGAGCCTTGCATCTAATATTGTTTTGTTTTAAGGATAAGGGAGCCAATACAATGATAGGCCCTGAGTCATTCTTCCTGAAGTCTTAGGAATGGTGACGAATTCGTGGCCTTGTTTGTCTGAAATTGGGAGCAGGTATTGATGGGCTACAGTAGTCACTAATATTATTTAAAAATTTGTGTTAAAATCAAAAATTAGCTTTTATCATTCCCAAACTTAAAAGCTGTCTTATTGAAAATGTTAGCTGCGACTGTCTGGAATTTGAACCTTGCTTGGAATTTGGACTTGTGTTTGTTGAAGTCATGTCTGGATAACTGGTTTTCCTACAAACGTTTAATATTGGCAGTTTCTTTGTTTTCGTTTGGTTTCAGTGTCTTTTCTTTAAAAAATATAGATGCAAACCATCTTTAGGTCAGTGCTGCATCATAACTTCCTAGCTTATAGCACGAAGATTATATTATATCAGGTAAATAAAGATAAATAAGTTCTGTTACGTAAATATGCGGCATTAAATTTATCCAGCACAGTCGATAGATTCCAGTAGAAGGTATTCGGAAGACAATTATGTGATTGGCGATCAGAATAACGTCATCACTTGTGACACTACTTATATATAGTCCTGAGGGGAAAATATTATTTAAAGTGGACTACTAATACCAAACTTAGAAATAAATTACAAACAATTTATTAAAGAATAGTTTATCATATTATACCAAAAAACAACAAGCAACGCATCGTTTGGTGTATTTTCAAAAGATTGTTAATATTGCCAGTCTAGTATTTGAAAATAGTGAATGAAGAAGGAAATATTAAAATTAAACCTAATTTTAAACTTCCAAGCAAATACTAGCGACAATAAAGCAATATTTTTTTATGTTTTACTTCTTAATAAAAGTTATCCTAATAAAACAATTAACACAATTTCAAAGAAAAGCTCATCAATGTTTATTTTTTATTGGAAATAATGTTTATTCTCATTTTAAATTTTCACTCTCACTCCCCAATTTTTGTTATGTTTTTCTTACTCCCAGGCATTACAGTTGATTTTATATGTTACATTAGCTACGTAATTTTGCAATAAAAACATTTAAATATCACTTTTAAGTTATTGTTTAAAGTTATAGTAAAAATAATATCATGTTTAAAGAAAAACCTGTAAAATCAATTGAACTTTTATTTTAGGTCCCTCTATATTTTTCAAATTCCATTTGTGATGAAATTTATTAACAGAAGATTGACAAAAAAATATTTATTTTTCTACTTTAAACAGTACTATATTTACTTTTAATTTATGTATGTTATATTACCTATCTATTATTTAATTATAATCTGACCCGTATCTCTTTAATGGCATTTTCAAAGGTGTAAAGCTATTGGCAGTATATTTTAATAAGTACTATCTATGTTTTTAAAAGTTTTGTTGTTTTCCTTTCAATCTATTCGTACGCACTTACTGCGAGTATTCGAGAAGAATATTTGTATGTTTTAATCACATTCATCGCAGCCATTTCTTTGGATAAACTGTATATGACTTACCTGAAGACCTTGGCGCTCCCGTAGGGTATAGTTTTCGTCCCCATCCCACGGGGTCGAGTTCCAGCGGCGGCCACGGCGAGCCCGTGTACCCGCCCGCCGCCGCGTTCAACTCGTCCGACCGAATCGCGAATCACGAACGGCACCCCGAATCAGGCGCCCGAGAGCGCACGAACACCCCCGGAGAATTACGAAGACCGAAAAAATTTGCGCGCTTTCTAATTTCTTTCAAATATTTTCGCAGAATTTATTGCAAAATTTAATTGTATGATATGAATTACTTCCGTAATATATGTTTTTTTAAATAAACAAACCGAACTATGATTAATTTTAAATAAATTATTCACAGAAAGAAATAAGACACTTAAAATATATTAAGTTAATGACTTAAGTTAGTGAAATCAGTTTAAGCTTATGAAATAATCGCTGGATTCTTTTGTAAATGTTGTAAAGAATATTGTATAACTATTCAAGAGACGGGTCTATCTTATCGTATGCGAACTGGGATAGCAGTCCCGGTTGTGCGGGCGATCCCGCTGTGGATTTGCGGCACACTAACAAGCGTCGCGGGAGCGCGCCGCCGAGTGCTGGAGCTTCGCGGCACCCCCGTCCGTCCCCGCGGACTGGGGGAGGCGCCCTGGGGACACGCCCTCGCCTCACGAGCGGGACAACGCGACTCACGCAGATGGCGCCACTTTTTCTCCATCTCTATAAGTTTTCCAAACATAAAAAGCTTATTTTATTGACTTATTTTTTTAATAAATAATCAGATATATTTTGTTTCTATTTTTAAAGCCACACGGTAACGTCTTTATACGATGTAGAGTTCGCGGTTTATGACGACGGAGGGTCGGTGCGAGGTTTCCCTCAGAGACCGCACGCCGATCGCGCGGGTAAGGGATGGGACGAGAAATGAGACAAAATACATCTCGCTGGACCAGCCAGCCTCTGCTCGGGGACGGCCCACAGCGCAAGAATTACTTATTAAACCGAGTTGGATTGACGATGATGAATTTCAGTGGGAATTGACTGTAACTACTAATAAATGAGGTTTTGGTAACTCGTAAATTATTAACGAGTAAGTTTTAGATATATATACGTTTATAAATTTAATTATTATCCATAAGCGAAAAGGATTAAAGGCCACGTTATTAGTTGTCAGGTTCGTTTACTACGTAGGGGTCATCTGGGTAGATTCACAACTCTCTTACCTATTTCTACCACCAATTAGCAGTACCTAAATGCTGTGTTTCGATGTGTAGGTTGTAGAGAGGAATTAATACAGTGATTCTACTGTGGAAAGTCAGAATGTGTCATAAAAATCACGTATGGCAATTCACAATGCTATGTTAGTCCCTAAATTAACGTATGATAGTGAAAGTTGGGTGCGGCAGAAGAAGTACGAGATTAGAATAAACGCAGTAGAAATACGGTCGTTAAATGATATGTTAGGACCGAATCTGAGTGACAGGGTGAGAAATTGTGTGATAAGAGAGGAGTGTGGTTTGCATGATGATGCTGTCACGAGGAGTAAGAAATTCTGCGGTGGTTTGGTCATGTAGAAAGAATGAATGAGGAAAGAGTGACAAAACAAATTTATGTTGCAAAAGTGATCGGAAGAGTCAGAATGGGACGTCCTAGGCTTGCTGAATAACACTTACAAAGCAAGAAGGTGAAATTGTAACTTAAATATGTATTTTGTTGGAGTACCTATAGGGTTCTGTGTTTTTTTTTTTGTAGGTTGGTGTTTAGATGGGCAGCTATTTTATAAGTAAAAATTAAGTACATACTGCATACAAAAATGCATCAAAAATTATAACCTTGGTCATTTTTAACACAACAGCATTTTTTTAACAAACATACTATATTAGGGCTAAATCAGAGTGACAGGGTGAGAAAGATAATGTTGTGACGAGGATTAAGAAAGGACTACCTTGGTGGTTTGGTCATGGAAAAAGAATGAGTGAGGAAAGAGTGACAAATGAAATTTATGTTGCAAAAGTGAACGGCGGAGTTGGTAAGGGACGCCCTAGGCGAAAGTTTGTCGACCAAATTGGCGATCCATTGAAAAGGGGCCAAATTAAGAGTACCCTTAACCGATGAGTATGTATGCGTATGTATTATATGGATGTGGAAGAGGCGAGAGAGGTGTGTCAGTATCGCGCCAAATGGAAGTCTATAGTCTCTGCCTACCCCTCTGAGTGACAGGCGTGAGTGCTTATGTATGTATGTATGTATACTTAAAATATGTACTAAGACACAGCCAGTAATAGAGTTTCACAACTTGCTGAATAATACTTACGAAGCAAAGAGGTGAAATTGTAACTTAATATAAATTTGATAATAGGTACTTTAAATTTTGTTGCAGTATAGGGTTCTGTATTTTGTTGTGTAGGTTGTTGTATAGATTGACACCTATTTTAGAAATTAAAATTAAGTGTACCTATACTGCATATAAATGTATCAAGGAATTATAACCTTGACCATTTTTATTTTATATTGAAGATTTAGCTAAAATATAATGGAATAAAATAATCTTAGGCATTTTATAGCGTTTAATTTAAATTTATTTTTAACGAAGAGAACTCGTTGTTTAATGTCTTGATTTCATACGATTAGTTAGTTGTAGAAATCTCGGAGATCAAAAATAAATTAAGCTTAGTTTTATTCAGCGTACTACTTAAATAAATATAAGAAATAATTATAATGTAAGCATCACAGCAATATCAAACGTTACATCAAAGTGGTCTTGATTGGGTTGAATTTGTGGTGCTCTGGAGGGACGATTTCGATTACCAATAGAGTTATACTGTGTACAACTGCAAATACTATGAATTTCAACTCTATACCTATTTAAAGTTAACTAATTTAAATTACAATGAGGACATATATGTTTTATCGATTGTTTAAAAAAACGGTATGAAAGAAAAAAAAAACACCAATACGTATTCTATATAATACAGAGGTGGATTCAGTCATATAATCACATGGGTATTATAGTTTCTCATTTGTTCAGCTTATTTCACTGAGCCACTTTATATTTGATCTTTAAGTCGATTAAAGGAAATGAAGGCTAACTATAGAGTTTTTAGAGAAGGTAGTAAGAAAAACTACACAAACTTTTTATACGTGGTAGATCCATGCTACAGTTATATTAGTAGTATAGTTGTAGCACGAATGGGTCGGCTCGACCGGGGAAGGACCACGCTCTCACAGAATACCAGCGTGAAATAGTAGCTTAATGCTGCTGTATTTCGTATGGTGAGTGTAGAGAACCGGAGACCCTTTTTACTGGAAACGAGGCATTCCATCTTAGTCCTCATGGGTGACAACGCATCTGCATTTTGATTCGTAATCGAGGATAGATGTAGATGTCTATGGGCCACAGTAACCACTTACCATCAGGTGGACTGTGTGCTCGTTTGTCACCCTATCCTATAAAAAAAAAATCTATCCTAAAATGCAGATACGCTTTTACCCTAGAGAACAAATATGAAATATAATAGTGTGATAATAAGTTGTTTTTCTACCAGTGAGAGCCGTGGTAGCTCAGATGGTTAGCGCTCGCTGTAAATATCACAGTACGCGAGCATACCGGGTTCGATCCCCGTCGGCACCAATGAAATTGTTAATTGCAATTTTAAGTGCTGATTTACCACGTGCTCGGCGGTGAAGGAAAACATCGTGAGGAAACCTGCATGTCTGAGGAATAAGAAAAAAAAATATTTCGAAGACATGTGAAGTTCGCCAACACGCATTGAGGCAGCGCGGCGGACACTTCCTTGCCCTAAAAAACCCTTTCATAAATGAGGGGAGGCCTGTGCCCAGCAGTGGGACGTATATAGGCTGTAACTTTACTATACTTTTAACTTTTTCTACCAGTAAAAGGATATCCAGTTCTCGTCATTTTCCATGTAAAATACATACATAATATAAATTATGTAGCTATTTTACACTGATATTCTAAGCGAGCCTGTTCTTTACCCTATCGATACGTTACGTCCGCAACAAAAATGTAAATGTAGCATGGTTCCACCACGTGAAAAAAAATTTAAACTTTAACGAGAAGTCTCAGTTTAAAGCGAATAAGCAAGAAACAGGCAAATAAAAAAGTAATTAAGCAATAAAAACAAATAATAAGACCAACAGCGTTGTACTTAGCCCTACCACGTGTTGGTATAAAAATAATTAATAATAAAGTACCTTACTGAACGGTTATTTTTAAGTTAGATCTAAAACGTATTAAGCATCTAAGTTCAGAATTAGGTACGTTGCAAAATGTCATTGCTCGCTTAAAATCCATGTTTAGCAACGAATTACTTAAAAATTAAAAATGATATCTATCGATCAGTATAGCTAATTTTTCAAAAAAAAAAAAAACAAATTTACAAAATTTGTATAAATGTATATAAAATATAATATAATAAATATATTATATATATACAACATGTAACATAATTAACGCACTTTGAGAAAGTAGTTTGTTCAGAATCGTTTACTGAATCGATTCCTATCATTTTTAATATAGGTAATTTTTATCCCAAAAATAATTAAAACTATGTAAATTACAGTCACACTAAATCTGTACAGTCAAAACAAACTGTACAGATTTAGTGTGATTGTAATTTACATAGTTTACAGGTTATAGAGTGCAGTTTTATTTGTATTATTATTAATTCTGTCATTCAATACAAATGAAGAAAAATGAACTTTATTTCAAGCACATTAAAGTCTTTGCGTTTGTTAATTTGTACTGTGATCACAACATTGTTCCGGAATTAATATAACTAATTTGATAAATAATCAGTGCATAAAAATGTTTAACTAAAAATTCGGTGTATGTGTTATGATTAAAACATAATATACTCAATGTGGTGTCTGAGGGTGTGCGTTAATTACGTTACTTATTGTATATATATATATATATATATATATATATATATATATATATATATATATATATATATATATATATATATATATATATATATATGTGTGTGTGTGTGTGTATATATAATATTATAATATAAAATAATAAAAAATTAAGGTTCAAGTGAATATCCTAATTAGTAAATAAGCAATTGTCAATTGGAAAAATGAGCACTGATAGTCATGAAAGAGTAAATTAATTTGTTTTAAGTTCGGTAACGATAAAATACCTATGAAGATATTATTCGTGGTGAAGCCATGCTGCAGTTATATTTCAGTAGTAGCAAGAATAGGCCGGCTTGACCGGTGAAGGAACACGCTTTCACGAAATACCAGCGTAAAATAGCAGCTTAATGCTCTTGAGTTTTGTATAGTTAATGTAGACAACCGTAAACAAAGCATTCTATCATAACCCTCAGGGGTGACAAGGCATCTGCATTTTGATTCATAAAAATAATACAATAATTGATTCGATTTAGCTTTGAATCCACATTTATAAGTATTAATCCAAAACCTACCAAAAAGGTAGAAGCACCAATCTGTCTGTTTATAAAACGGAATTTAAAAAAAAAACATCGCAATGGTTTCATTTTATGAGTAAAGATAAGAATGACAAACGAGCACAAAATGCAACTGATGATAAGTAGATGTTGTGGTCTACACCTTCCTCGAGATAAAAATATTCTTCTTTTTTACGCTGGTCAGTAGATAAACAAGAATAACCGACGAGTATTGATGTGTACAATGGATGTGAATAAAAGTGAGAGAGGTGTGTCATAATCGTGTCAAATAGGTGTCCTCTAAAGTTTAGTTGCCCTACCCTATCCTGTATCCTGTTAATCCAAACCATTGATGCTACAGCCTTTACAGCTGCAGTGTGGCATTGCTACTTATAAGATATTTTTTTAAATTACTCTTTGTTTCATTTGCATATACGTACTTAATTAACAATGTGCCTTAGAGTTGCATTGGCTGCGTTTGGCAGAAAAAAGCGCTTGTAAACAAAATGGCGATCGTAAGCGGTAAGCGCTGTCAAATCGTAAGTAGCTATTTTCCTCTAGGACACGATGTTAGTTTTAACCGGGGAACCCAACCAAATTTAAATATATGTTTGTGAAGTATTCATATTAAAAACTTACCAATCATGAATTTTCAATAAAATGTATATGTCTATTCATGTCATTATATTACTTAAAACTAATATTGCAAAAAAACAACTTGTAAACTCTACTTCAAAACAAACAAATTAAATTAGCAAAATGGCGGATTGTGTCAATGCTACTGAAGTAGCAATCGTGTCCTGGCCGAAAACTATTTTAGCGCTTGTAAGCGCTTGCTAGCACTTTTTTCTGCCGAACGCACCTATTATAAATCTGTTTATTAAATTATTATTAGCCCACTGTAAAAAGTAACAAGCTATTAACATTTTTCTATTTAGTATAGGAACCGTTTAATGTTTAAGAGTACGTACTGTAAAGTTTTACGTAAAAACATGACCGATGACAGGTAGCAGCTTCAAAGATGTGAAACGTCAAAGCCAGCACTGCGATCTGACGATCACATACTATGTGAAGAAAGATGTGTAGTTTTCGATATTCAGAAGTTTAGAAGTAAGAAGTAACGCAAATTCATTTGTTTAATATCGAATTTGCTAATGATCATCCGCTAGTAATTTATATTGTATTTATACATTTTCATTTAGTAGTTTATATTGTATATATACCGTGTAGTGGCGGTCCAAAAATATCAACTATCCCATATCATCCCGCGGGTGTCGTAAGAGGCGAAAGAGGGAACAATCAGGAGATGAGCAGCAGCGTCTTCTTAATATCGATTAAAATAAAAACTGCCATTGCCAACTCGAAAATATCCCCACCATGAGACAATCTATAAGGAAGACCTATGTTTTGCTGTGGATTTTAATAGGTTGCACCGGTTTAGCGATATTGTACATACCTACATGTATTATTGGTTCTGCGTCTGTTTGTGATCATGACTCTGACTTGAAAGATTGTGGTCATAACCGTAAAAATATATTTACTGTTTAAGTTTCATTAAGCTACTATTTCACGCTGGTATTCTGTGAGAGCGCGGTCCTTCCCCGGTCGAGCCGACTCATTCGTGCTACAACTATACTACTAATTTAACTGCAGCATTGCTCTACCACGACTTTTCATAGATATGTTGGATTTTTTGTACGTAAGATATTATTATTGTTTTTTTGTTAGCTTAAGATGCAATGCGTGATCCTATCTAAGTAGCGCCGCTTTTAAATCCCCGTATTACAGCCGCTTTATATCCCTATAGGTAGGTAATAATAAGCTTATATTTATTAGCGCTATGATAAATCTTGCATTTACGAGATGAATAGAAAATGATCGATAAATTCTCGTAAATCGCTAACAGATGATAATCTTCCTTATGACAAGTGCTCAGGGGTACACATATACATATACACATATACATTTTAATACTCTTAACCGCGGATAGATGTAGATATCTATTGGCCACACCATACATTTACCATCAGGAGGATTGTGTGTTCATTTGTCACACTTATTCTATAAAAAACTACTGAAAGATGTGCTTCCAATAAACGTCAATATAACAATCTCTTTGCACTAGACGCAAAATAACATGGCCGGCGACTGGGAGTAGTGTCAAAGGTGCGAGCCATCTAGTACTGTGGTTGCCAAGTGTCCAAGTGTGACTATAAAAGCATATCCTTATTACAAAGAGACCCAGAGATCCAATAGAGGATTTTTACGGGCTAATTAAAAAAGTAACCCTACACAATTAACAACTTTTGGTGGTAGCCGTACTTTAGACCCTAGCAGTTCGATGATTTTTGAAATTGAAATTATATTTCATTTCCCCGAACAAACAATAGGTTCACGTAGCAAAACAAAAATAGACGACAGCAAATAAAACATAATAAACCGTAATTTACTTTTCACTCCGACATGCACTAACATTCAGATGAGACTGTTTGCTTGTTTAATAAAAGTACAAGAACGGCAACATCGACATAGAAAATGACTAATATTAAAGTTATTTCAACAACAACAAACAAGTCGGCGAGGCCTCAGCGGACTTAGAGTGCTCTGGGAGGTCACAGAGGGACCGCCCTCCTCTCGCCACGCCCATACCGAGCCACGCCCAGCAACGGTGCCTAGAGACTTGATTCATGTGAAATATTGTTTTTTGTCTCGCCGCAAGATGTATGATCAATAGAATAAGATAAATAGAATATTATGTTTTTTTTAAAAAAAAAACAGGTGGCAAACGAGCATGCCCTCACCTGGTGCTAAGTGACTACCTACTGCCGCCCATGAACAATAGCAATACCAGGGAAATAGCAGATGCGTTGCCGGGCTTTTCAAAGCATATAGTGGTTAAAACCATATAAGCATACGCTTACTCGTTGTTCTAGTAGTTGTAGTAGTGCGACTGCTGATCATGAGGTCCTGGGTTCGAATCCCGGGTCGGGCCAAAAAAATCTCTCACGCTTCACCCTTCTCACCCTCGTGCCTCGGAAAGCCCGTAAAGCCGTTGGTACTGCGCCTGATCTCTCTGCGGTCGTGTCGGTTTACCGTCCAATCGAATTATGAGAGTGACGGCAAAGAGAATGCACCTGTGCTTGCGCATACACTTGGGCACTATAATCCTGTCCTGCGCCGATGGCTAGCCTCCGTTGAGGCAGGCCGCCGTGACCGAAATGCGGTCTGGAGGACATTATTATTATTATTATACTTACATAGAGGACATTATTATTATTATTATACTTACATAGAGGCTAACACACTCGTTGTACCTTACCAATGCCTAAAATATCTATATGGGAACAATGAATTTTTATTAAATTTGATTGAGGTGTGAAGCCAAAATCCAGAACAAAGATATGCAAGGAGAGATCCTAGTCCTACTGTAAGGACAAGATGGGTACCTAAATGCGAAGAAATTAATTTGTACTATGTTACTTTTCTTTTTTTCATCCGATTAATTCATGTACTAAGTCATAGTGTCTCAGGGATTTAGCACTCGCTGTAAATTTCATAGTATGCAAGCAACCCAGACTCAAACCCTTAATTGGGGTAGCGCAGTTACCGCAATTTGCCCTAGAACTCTCTCAAAAATCAGAGGAGACTTGTCAAGAAATGGAACGTATATAGGCTGTAACTTAATCTTAACTTTACATCATGATTACTATTGCGTCACGTGTTCTTCCAAAGAAAGGAAAAATTACAACATAAACATAAATACATTTTTACAGAGCAAGCAAAACAAAAAAAGTACTTTTTGCATAAAGAGCATTGATTATTGTGTTACAAAACGAATTACTTAATTTTTACATAAATTAAATCACTTGAGCAAAGTCCTGCGAATATAAGTACATATATCCCTATTTTTTACTGCTCAAAGAATATACTTACCTATATAACCGAGATTTTGTATGAAACTCAATTTCGTTTATACTGATCTCTCAAAAGTTTTGTGAGCTATTCGTATACTCTTTATTTTTGTAAAGTTACATAATATGAAAGTCTGATTAAATTCTATTATGTTGTGGTCGTTCGTTATTAGTCTCAAAACGGATACAGTGTTGGGCTCCAAAAGCAAGTGTCCAAAGTCATGAATGAATGAACTTCTCTTAGTTTGGCATGACTATCAGTTTGGACCATAATGTTCCCTATTATACGAAGTTCATGGATTACTTTAAGGCAACAAAATGGTAACACTGGATGAATATACCTCAATCGTTACCTCGAAGTTTAAGTCATGAAAGAATAATAATATAAAATTTAATTTTTTCACAAACCACATCCACAAAACTCTTGTCGTAACGAAACTAAGGCTATCTACTGACTTAATATGCTAGCACGTGAGGTAAGAAATATACCGACCTATCTAAATAGCTTACTTATCGATCGTAACTAAACTGCGCATCTCAACCAACAAGTCTTAAGTTTTGTTGTCCATACTCTAAACTACGTCGTTCGGTGCTTTTACATTTTTTACAACTTAAAAACTTCAGCACTCAAATTGAAAATAATATATTAAGCAATCAACTCGAGTAACTTTACCTAATGTTATACTAGCAATTTGATCTACGATATCATCTACTGATTACTGCTAGAAGGTAAAACGCCTTGTTAGTCCCGTGGTATTAAACGTGACTGATGATCGTGTGGTCCCGGATTCGAATCCCGCAACAGTTATTGAGATTGCCTGTCAAAAAATTCTCAGTTAGTTCGAAGCACAATATAATCTTTACTGCTAGAAGATGAACAATTACCTAAACAATCATATTTTCTTCTTCATTACGGCTCGGCCTGGACCTACTCCATATGAGATTGCTTGGCAAGCAATTGTATCACACAGTAATTACAGGCGCCTCGCACTTTTGGTGCTGCTCCTCATCTGGTATTTTACATCTGCACATACAAGTTAATACTGCCATGTAAAAGTCTGGAATATCCCAGACTTTTTATAGAAGCAGTGGTGACAAAATAGCACTCAGTCCATCTGAATGAAAGTGAGAACGGCAACAGTTCTCACTTTCAATCAGATGCACTGAGTGCATTTATCCAAGATTAAGAATTTTCCTCGGCAGACTCTGAAAATACTCACGTAACGAAGTGTCATGATGCCATAAATGTCATCGTCATCGCCCCAAATATATCATAATCTTTCTCCACCTGCCAAGTAAACTTTCAAATTCAAAAAATGGTTGCTTGAAGTCCAAACATCACGTTACTTACATACTGAGAATAAGGAGCTCTGCATGAAAGGAAGCACAGGAATGACTATAAAGTTAAAGCTAACACTAAAATTTGTTCAAAAAACAAATCTAATAATTCATGCAATAGAGTCATACAAAGGAAAAAATCAGCCAAGTGGTTAAAACTTAAGTTACGCGATGGCCACTTTATTCGAAAAAAAATAATATTCAATTCCGGATCCACATATGACATTTCACACTATCTATAATATATTATACGCATTATTATTTTAATATATGTTTTTGAGCGTACGTATTTTCTCATTTGCATGCAGTTTTTGTTTCCTTGCGGATAACCTTAAAGGGAACAATGGGATCTGGATCCAGGCATTACAATTAGGTTACTATTGTGCCGGACGCAGGTAGCCCACCTAGACCGAAATCCACATGGAAGTCATTTACATTTGAAAGTCACTCCATTTAAATTGAGTGATTGTGTATTGAAATTGAATTTCTTATTAATATTCTTAATACAGTAGGACCAAGGTTCTAGTAATTTGAACATCAAATTTATTCATCCCATAAACTATCAAATCAAATTCGTTGACCATTGCACATCGTAAATAAAAAAAGAAACGCTTAGTTATTAAATTACTATATTTACATCATAAATGGCGTTAAGGTTTTTGATTAAAGCAATTAATTCTGAAGTATTTAACGAACGTTCGGCTTTTTGTTATATATTTAACATTACAAGTGTGTCGATATTAAATACCCTGGTGCATACCAGCCACGATATTTTTTTACGTTTAAATTATAACTGAGCGTTCTTGTTCATATATTTATTACATAATAATATAATTTCTTTTATACAAATATTAAGCGAGTTAAAAGGTAGATCATGATAACATACCAAAAAAATCATTGTTCAACCGACTTCAATATAAATAAAATAAGAACATCATCAACGTATTCGAAGTCAATTATTTACGCATCATTAAGAATAACTCTAAAATTACTGGTCAGATCTTAATCAAATTTATATGGAACCACACGAGAAGCACCAGCTTTCAAATAAGAAAAGAATTAATATCGGTTTACCTAGACAAAAGTTCTAAAGTAACACACATAAAAACATACAGTCGAATTGAGTACCTCATCCTTTTAGAAGTCGATCACATTACATCACATTGCAACAACATCCTTTTAATTAATTCTACTGCTGAACATAGTTATTACATGTGGTGTAAACTAAAGGGTAACTTTCTTAAATTATTATAACGTACTCTGTAATTCTTTCATTGTTTGCATGTTTATTTCATGTTTTTTTTCGTTTTATAGTATGTGCAATACAACATAACGCTATATTATCTTATAAAATTATAAACTCTTGATAGCTTCAGTATAAACCTTAGTGGTTTTTTTAAATGCTATCACTACAAATATTTGTAATGCTTGTTCGTGTGATAAATAAATGAAAAAAAAAACATAGAAGATTTGCTCACACTCCGCACGCTTCAGCCAGACATCCATTTTCGTTCTTTATACAGGTTGTCCTCTCATGTCTGATTAATTGCCAGTGCAGAAAAAATAAAAAAATAAAAAATTTAAGAAAATACTCTCTGTCCTGCAAAAAATATGTAAAAGCACGTTTCATCTCACTGCATTATTTAGTGAACGAAATCCGATCGTCTCATACACCATTAAAGCGCCAATATACAGTAACTTATCCTATTCACGCAGTTAGACACGCACTCCTAGGTTTCCCTTCCTACTTCATTTTAATTCGAAACCTTAAGTCAGCTTTAAATTACACTTTTTGCTGCCCTTATAACACCCCCGACGACTGTCCCGGATTAAGGGCTACCAACGGGTACTTTTTCCGGCAGTGTCAAGAAACATCGTAGTACCTTTAGACGCCCCCCAGGGGGTACTTTCAGACCCTTAACGTTTACGACTACACGATTGCTTTTCTATGAAGGGACTAAGAAACGTTCGCGACAAAAACAGACATATGGGGCGACGGAAGTCGATAAGAAATTGATTAGGTTCTAGTGAGTGTGAATATCTATGTCCTGTGGCCCCTTAAGTGGTTAGCTGTTTTCAAGTGGGCATTAGTTTTGACACTCTTGTTTGTTGGTTCATTGGCTTCCGATTTTTTATAACAGCGGTCGTTTGTTACTTGATTAATAAGGTAAGGGTAAAGAAAATATGCAAATGGCTTAAATGTTATTTTAAATGTAAATAGGTAAAGAGATACATTTTTGTATTGTCTGTAATTTTTTTATAAACTGAAGTAACAAACAAACTAAAAGACTAACTGATGGTAAGTGTCTCTTGCAGGCCATGGACACCTGCAGTCATTTTAAATACGTGGTACAACCATGGCTCAACCGGGGAAGGACAACGCTCTCATAAAATACCAACGTGAAATAGCAGCTCAATGTGTACTGTGTGCAACTGTGTTTTTATGGTAATTGTAGAGAGTAATAGCATTTAGATTCTTAATCGAGGATAGACGTAGATGTTTATACGTGCAAATGTGAGAAATAGTAGCTAAATGCTGCTGTGTTTCGTATGGTGAGTGTAGAGAACCGGAGACCCTTTTTACTGGAAACGAGGCATTCCATCTTAGTCCTCACGGGTGATAACGCATCTGCATTTTAATTCGTAGATAATCGAGGATAGATGTAGATGTCTATGGGCCGCAGCATCCACTTACCCTCAGGTGGGCCGTGTGCCCGCTTGTCAACGTAATTCTATATAAAAATATATAAACACTCACGCCTGTCACCCAGAGGGGTAGGCAGAGACTACGGACTTACATTTGGCACGATCCTGACATACCTCTCTCTCCTCTTTTACATCCATACCTATATCTACGCATACACGCTCGTCGGTTAAGGGTAATTTGGCCCATTTTCAAAACATCGCCAATTTGGTCGATGAACCTTCTTCTAGGACGTCCCTATCCGACTCTGCCGTTCACATATGCAATATAAATTTGCTTTGTCACTCTTTCCTCGTTCATTCTTTCTACATGAACAAACCACTTAAGCATTCCTTTCTTAATCCTGGTCACAACATCATCTATCTATATAAAAAAATTAAAAATAAAGAAGACTGTAGATGTATTGTTCCCTATGAGAACTAAGATGGAATTATATCAGCGCTCTGTAGGTTATATTTAGACCACAACACAGAAGTGCACACCCAGATAAAAATAGGTATGAAGTACCTACGGACTACTAAGTAGAAAAGTTTTGTTAACACTTAGTACTACTGTTACTTATATTACAAATACTATGGCCGTTTAGAATTCGAAGTGAGGACGTCCACGGTAGAACCAGACTAACCGACATACCCCAACTGATCAGTAAACTGAAGTGGCAATGTGTTGGTCATATATCTCTAAGAACCAATAACCGATAGCGAAAAAAGGTATCAAGTGGCGGCTTCGTACCGGTAGTTGAAGTGTAGTGCAGCCCTCACTAGAAGGTGCAGGTTTATGGCATTCTTTGGAGTGAGTGAGTGAGAGTGGAGTACAGCAGTGGAGTTAGGAAGGGATGTAATGATGACGATGACGATGATGGTAGCTTTTAGTTATTACCATAAGCAAATAGTATTATATTTCATTACGAGTGCGGAAAGCCTGTCATTGCAAAGAGTGCCAACAAATGTCTACCCGAGCCGAGGCGCAGCCGAAGGTGAGGGTTGACAGTCAGAACAAGTTGCAATGACGGTCCCGCACGCGTACTCAACAACTATTTTTAATACAGTTGCGAAAAATGAACCAATTTAATAAAATAATAAAAACACAAACTCAACTTACTTGGGTATTCGTTTATATCCACGTTGTTCCTTATTTTCAGCATACTTTTATCATCGAAAACGTCGACCATAACGTAGAAGGTTTAAATTTTGCTGGGAGTTCTAAGAAGTATGCCAACATAACATTCTCTGAAAAACTATTTGCTTTTTTCTCTTCTCTCCGAGCAATAAATTCATCGTATGTAGATATGTAGTGACTTTTTGACTTTTCTGGTAAAATATTCTCCGAAGCATTTTGTGCAATTAAACTGGGTTCCGGTGGTGTTAATTCAAATAAAATATCGTCGAAATTACTCATTTTGTGCAACAAACAACTAAACTCACAAAGAACATTTTCGGAAAATGGCGCCAACCGTAAAAGAATATAATTTGAGCATAGATTTTTTTCTTGTTTTCTTCACCCATTTTGGGTAGGCAAAGGAAACTGTGCCCATACAACCAAGTCTTCAGAAGAATTTTTTTATTAATATGAAATGAAAATGAAATTTAATGAGATGAAATGAAATGAAACCTAACCTAACTCATTGAACCAAATCATTAAATCTGATATTGAAACAAAATAGTAGCTTCTTTTTAGAAATATTTGCATAAATTTTAAAAACTTCTATGACTTTTTTAGTAAAAACTTCGTGGTTGGTTTTTTCTTTTTAATAGACATTATTTCGACAGTTGGGAAAGATAACGCACGAGTTTGGAAAAGGTAAAGAGAAAGCTCGAGTACCTATGTAATAGCCCACATCCTGAACACTAGGTATACTTTTTGAGCAACTGTATTAAAAAGTTATTTTTGTATTTGTTAAAAAAATTATATTTATATTCATTATATTATATAATATATTTAAAAATTACAGTTACAGCCCATATACATCTCACTGCTGGACACAGGCCTACCCTCATTTCTGAGAGCGTTTTAGGGCAAGGTAACGTCCGCCGTGCTGCGCCAATGCGTGTTGGTGAACTTCACATGTCTTCGAAATTTTTTTTACTTATTTCTCAGACAATTTTCCTCACGATGTTTCTCTTCACCGCCGAGCACGTGGTAAATCAGCACTTCAAAATGCAATAAACAATTTCATTGGTGTCAGCGTTGAATGAGTCCGGGTTGCTCGCGTACCGTGAAATTTGCAGCGAGCGCTAACCATTTGAGCTAGGCTATAATATATTTGTTTAAATAAAATTCATTATTAAGGTTAACAACATTTTGAAACCAGATTAAATTAGTAACTGCAACCCTTGCATTCGCAACAACCAACCTCAAACAAATAAGGCTACGGATGAGTCACCGCCACTGAGGACCAACGTGATTATACCTCGAAATGTTTTATTATATTAACTCTCATAACATTCAATCCGGAAAACAGATGTCCGCGTGAACCTATCCCGACATAGTCCTAGCAGAAAAGTAAAACAAAACTTATACAAAAATCAGATTGTATAAGTAAATTTATTTATAAGAAATCTAAAAATATTTTATTGTAATAAATTCTTAAGTCACAGCCTTCTCGTATGGGCACATCTTTATTTTTATTTCCCTTTATTTCTAAACGGGTTATGGACCGATTAGTCCACCATGCTTCAGTATGTGATTGCAGACTTCACATTTTCTCAATATATTTTACTCCTCAGACATGTAAGTTTTTCTGGTGGCAGCGTAAAAGAATACTTTATAAAATCTCCACCTTTTAATCCCAGGGTTTGATAAGAGGCGACAGAGAGAAACTGAAACCGGAGATCGGCACCAGCATTTTACTGATAACGACTAAAAATAATATATATATATATATATATATATATATATATATATATATATATATATATATATATATATATATATATATATATATATATATATTATATAATATTTTAGTCGTTATCAGTAAAGTTGCTAACATAACTGCTATGTTTGGCAACGACAGATATCTCCCCTTTGAGACAATTTATGGAGGCCTACGTTCTATATATTGAATTTCGATAGTCTCCCTTCCTTCCTTCGTTAATGAAATACTTTAATTATTATCAATTATTTTTATTATTTAAAAAGAGAAATTATTTGTACATTGTGCACTATGTATGTTGTATTATTGTCTTTAATTCAGTTTGCGATCGTTCGTCCGTCGGTCCTCAAAACTTACCACATGCGGTGTCGACAAATCGACAAACATTTTGACTCTAAAGATTGAATGGTGATAATAAATATGTCTTTACGGATCTCTTTGAAGTAACAAATAACCGCAAACAGAAATCAAAACAATAAGGAATGCATTGTTAACAAAATGTCAGCTCATCACTACCGATCGTTTTAAGAAAGTGACGGTTGCAATCCTTTTATAAAAACATAGAACCCTTTTCCCTTACATAATCACGTCCGTTTACACTGCGGGATGGACTAAAATACAAAAATACGTTATTTCCTTTTACAAAATCGATATATAAGCTAGATATGCTACATACTATATAAATTGGCTTAATCTACTGAGCAATATCATCATTTACGCTATCCCGCGTGTGAAGCGTCAACTTTATCACCAAAGAACCTTTAAAGAACTTTACCGCAAAGAAAAAAAAGGGCCGGCAACGCACCCGCAATTCTCCTGGTGTTGCGGTTGATCATGGGCGGCGGTAGTCACTTAACATCAGGTGAGCCGCATGCTCGTTTGCCCCCTCTTCTATAAAAAAAAAAAAAAAAAAAAAACCGCAAAGAACACTAATACAAACAATGATATGTATATAATGTTTATAAGAAACTAACTATGTTTTAAAAGGTAGGACTTACTAAAACAATGCATAAAAAGGGTATCTACCCAGCATATTCTAAGTTGTCTTACCAACATCAAGACGTGATAATTAACTTTTGACAAAAAATGCTCACATCTAACAACCTATCCTGCCTGAATTATAATAATGCTGTAATTATTAACTTCGATTAATTTAATCAATACAGTGTTTATCGATATCTAATATAATAAAGGTTAGGTAGTAGTGTCGTCTATATATATATATATATATATATATATATATATATATATATATATATATATATATATATATATATATATATATATATATATATATATATATATATATATAGTATGTATGTATGTATGTTGTTACTGGCAATGGAATTTCCTTGTGTATAGCCGGGCAGTTTATATACATAAACTGTACAAGAACAATCAGGCTCGGCACAATTTGTAGATTGTATGGTTACACTTAGGTACACACTTGTTCCGTGCGGGATTAGAACCCGCGGTCCTCAGCACTGCTGTCAATTCATTATACATGTATGTTAAATCATTACATAAATTAAAAGGTTTTTAAAATGTTGATCATTACTTGATTTCACAAAGTAGCTTTACAGATTTTAGCATCAAATCTTTCATTTGGGATAAATCTATTGTATTTCGTAACCTTAAAAATATTTTATAAATCAATATTTTTAATGTAACGAATTAAAAAGAAATTAAAAATATATATCGAAGAAAGCACAGTTTATGAATTCCTAAAATTAAAGTAATTTCAAAGCAATGCTCTAATATTATCGCAGTCCAGGAAAAAGTAAAAATTTGAGTTAACAATTCTCATTAGTTTAACGTTGCGAGGTTGCGAGTGTTACGTTTTTCTGACGTTTTTCTCGCAAGCTCCAAGCAATGGTTTTTCGATGTGCGGCACTGTGTGTATAATAGAACACGAGATAACTCGTCATAATGCGTTTAGCAGCTACCCTTCTGCTTAATACCAAAGATTACAAGACTACAAAAAGTATAACAGAGAGGCTATTTTATGTCACTAAAAATATGTTTCAATAAAGTTTGGTAGTAGACTATTGTAAAAATCTCAATATTTTAAAAACTAAAGTAAAAAAAATTACATGCCACCTGAGGGTAAGAGGCCAAAGCCTTAGCTGTTAATACCCCATGGTCATTTGCACCTTCAAACAAAGAAGAAGGCTTGAGATGCGATGTCGTCTGAGGACTATGATAGAATATCTAACAACCGGATAGTATATATATATATATATATATATATATATATATATATATATATATATATATATATATATATATATATATATATATATATATATATATATCATCATTACAGCCCTTCACAAGTCCACTGCTGAACATAGGCCTCCCTCAAGTAATGCCACCAAGCACGGTCTTGAGCAATTTGCATCCATCGACTTCCTGCATATCTTACCAGGTCGTCACTCCATCTAGTGGATGGTCGCCCTACACTACGCCTACGGGTACGAGGCTGCCACTCGAGAACCTTTCTTCCCCATCGGTTATCGGTTCTTCGAGCTATATGGCCGGCCCATTGCCACTTCAGCTTACTAATCCGTTGGGCTATGTCGGTCACTCTGGTTTTACTGCGGATATCCTCATTTGCAATCGTCAACAGATTTGACAGCATACAAGCAACTGAACGGACAGATCTCCAAATGCATGCGGTGAGACTTACGCAACTTTAATACTGCTCGTATTAAAGAAGCGATCGAGCGGAACCAGGGCTCCAAAGTCTTTGCCAGAGATCTGTTTGCCAGAAAGAGCCAACTGTCAAAGCTTAAGACTGAGTGTGGCAGCATCGTTTCCGGGACACCTGAGATTTTAAGCGAGATTGAGAGGTTCTATGGGCAGCTGTACACATCATCGTAGGAGCCACACGCAAGTGTAACGATCCAAGAGCAAGTCTTATTCGACACTTCCGATGATATCCCGGACGTCAGTCTCAGCGAGATTAGAATGGCTCTCCAGCATCCTAAAAACGGCAGGGCCCCAGGTGAGGATGGACTTACAGCGGAGCTTCTGAAAGCGGGTGGAACACCGGTACTTGAAGTCCTTCAGAAGCTCTTCAATTCTGTCCTCCATGATGGCACTACTCCGGAGGCGTGGAGCAGAAGTACGGTGGTCTTGTTCTTTAAGAAAGGCGACAATGCTCTCTTGAAGAACTACAGACCGATTTCCCTTCTGAGCCGCGTCTACGTGCTGTTTTCGAGAGTCATTACGAATCGTCTCGCACGCAGACTCGACGAGCCAGCCTCCCGAACAAGCCGGTTACCGAAAAGGCTTCAGTACCATAGACCACATACATACCTTGCAGCAGATTGTACAGAAGACCGAAGAGTACAATCTGCCACTTTGCCTGGCGTATGTAGACTATGAGAAAGTCTTTGATTCCGTCGAAATT
Organism: Parnassius smintheus behrii; assembly: GCA_036936625.1. Taxonomy (NCBI): domain Eukaryota; kingdom Metazoa; phylum Arthropoda; class Insecta; order Lepidoptera; family Papilionidae; genus Parnassius; species Parnassius smintheus. Next base: position 32,189,363 of record JAUPFT010000015.1, on the reverse strand, counting down.
TGGGCGGTGCTACAGTCCCTTCAGCGGTGCCAAGTTGACTGTCGGTATATCGAAGTGCTGAAGTGTTTGTACAGTAGGGCTACGATGGCTATCCGAGTACAGAACCAGAGTTCGAAACCTATCCAACTGCAGAGAGGTGTAAGACAGGGTGACGTTATATCCCCGAAACTCTTCACCGCTGCGTTGGAAGACGTTTTCAAGCTACTGGACTGGAAAGGATACGGTATTAACATCAATGGCGAGTACATCACTCACCTTCGATTTGCCGACGATATAGTCCATATGGCAGAATCGCTGGAAGACCTTAGCACTATGCTCAATGACCTCAATGGTGTCTCCCAACGGATAGGTCTTAAGATGAACATGTACAAAACAAAGATCATGTTCAATGTCCATGTCACACCTATGCCGGTAGTTGTTGGGAGCACTATGCTCGAAGTTGTTGGCGAGTACGTTTACCTGGGACAAATAGTCCGACTAGGTAAGTCCAAGTTCGACCAGAGGTCAATCGACGGATTCAACTCGGCTGGGCAGCGTTCGGGAAATTACTACACATCTTCTCGTCAGGTACCTCAATCTCTGAAAACTAAAGTGTACCAACCAGTAACTAGAAACTAAAGTGTAACCAGTGCGTGTTGCCAGTGATGACTTACGGATCTGAGACGTGGTCCTTCACTGCTGGCCGTATGAGGACGCTCAAGGTCGCTCAGCGAGCTATGGAGAGGGCTATGCTCGGAGTTTCTCTGCGTGATAGACTCAGAAATGAGGATATACGTATATATATATATATATATATATATATATATATATATATATATATATATATATATATATATACATATATATATTAATTTGTCATTTGTATTTAAAACTTGGTATACCGTTGTCATATATGACTATTTACATTCTTTTTGAAGGAGGTAACTTTCTTATAATATATTTTATTTTACACTGCAGAAATATGAGTGATGAACTAATTTTAACTTTAATAAAATATTTTCGATAATGAAATGAAAGATTGATTTCTACTATATTATTAATAATCACATGTTACAGATTATTAATAAAAAAAATCTTAGAGTTCGTATATTAATAGTTATTCACCAAGCTTATCGATAATCATCATTCTCTAGCCCATTTCCCATTATCTGGGGTCGGCGCAGTAAATCTTCTTGTTCCATTCCTCTCTATCAGCCGTCATTTCCATACTTACTCCTTTCATTCTCATATCACTCTTCACACAATCGATCCATCTTTTATTCGGCTTTCCTCTGCCCGTGTGTCCCTCCACATTCATATTCAACACTCGTTTTGTGACATGACTTCCATCCCTCCGCATCACATGCCCAAACCATGTTAATCTGCTTCCTCTCACCTTTTCTACCACTGGCGCTACTTTCAGGCTTCCTCTTATATACTCATTCCTTATCTTATCCATCCTTGTCACACCACACATAGATCGTAACATTCTCATTTCATTCGCATGCAATCTATTTTCATCCTTCTTCTTGACGGCCCAGCATTCACTTCCATACATGACGACAGGTCGGATGATCGATTTGTAAATTTTCCCCTTCAGCCTTATTAGCATTTGAGGATCGCACGTTGTGGCTGTGACCTGTCGCCATTTCATCCACCCTGCGTTAATCCTATGCTGCACAGCTCTATCTATTTCGCCGTCGCCTTGAATGAGGGAACCGAGGTACTTGAAATCTGAGCAGGTAGGCAGTATAGCGCCATCCAACGACATGGGTACAGGACTGGAAAGACCGCCGAAATCACAGCACAGATATTCGGTTTTGGATCTGCTGATCTTCAAGCCAACACTTTCCAGCCTCTGTTTCCGCCACCCCGTCAGTCTGCTCTGTACCTCGATGCCCGACAAGCACGATGTCATCGGCAAAGAGCATGCACCAGGGTGCCTCATCCTGCAGGTCCGACGTCAAAGCGTCCATAATCAGTAGGAAGAGGTAAGGGCTCAATGCCGACCCTTGGTGCAGCCCTACAGCCACATCGATACTGCCCGTAGTTCCCGCGGCAGATCGTACACATGAACGGGGTGCTCTGTACATAGCACGGACTAACCTCACATACTTCCCAGGCATACCTTTCATCTTTAACGCCCACCACCAAACCTCACGGGGAACCCGATCGTACGCCTTTTCAAGGTCGACAAAAACCATGTGCAGATTTTTATGCACGCGCTTGTACTTTTCGCACAATTGGCGTAATGCGAAAATGGCATCTGTCGTACCTCGACCGGGCATGAATCCGAACTGGTTTTGTGTTATCTCACACTCTTCTCTCATTCTTCTCTCTATTATTCTTTCCCAGACTTTCATCGTATGTGACATGAGTTTTATTCCCCGGTAACTGCTGCAGTTTTGAACATCTCCTTTGTTTTTAAAAATGGGGACCAGTATACTACTGCACCATTCCTCAGGTATTTGTTCTTCCTGCAACAATTTACCGAAAAATAAACTCAACCACTTCCATCCATCCGCACTCAGCAACTTCCACACTTCTACTGGTATTCCATCTGGGCCGACCGCCTTCCCATTCTTCATATTCCTAACAGCCATTTTTACTTCTTCCACACTAATTTCTCTCACTAAGCCCATATTCACTGGTGGGTTTTCAAGCATACCATCCCATTCATTCTCCTCATTCATCAATTTCTCAAAATACTCCTTCCATCGCTTCTTTATACTTTCATCGTCAGTCAAAATCCTTCCAGAATCATCTTTTATACATTTTACATGTGAAACATCTCTTCCATTCCTTTCTCTCGCTCTTGCAATTTGAAAAAGTCGTTTTTGACCTTCGGGGCTTTCAAGGGACCGATATAATTTATCTTGCGCCTCTGCCTTACAAATAGCAACTTCCTTCTTCGCTCTCTTCTTACATTCTTTATGCGCCCCTCTCTTACTTTCATTTATTGATTCATTCTGGTCTTCTACGCTCTGCCATTCTTTAAAGGCATTTTTCTTTTCTCTCAAAACTTCTCTAATACTTTCACTCCACCACCACCCATCCTTATCTATCATACGCTTCCCTTTTGTTTCTCCTAACACCTTCCTTGCCACACTTCGGATACAATCAGCCATTTCCTTCCAGCACTCATTCACACTCATTCCTTCCATATCACCCATCTCTATCATCTTGTTTACAACTAGCTCTCTAAATTCACTTGCATACTCCTCCTTATGCAACAAATGCCACTTTATTTTGGGTGGGGGACGATTCTTATGTTTGTTGAGGCGAACAGTTAAGCAGATGTCAGCCAGCAAAATTCGGTGCTGGGATACTAAGTCTTCACCAGGAAGCACTTTGCAGTTTTTTGCACTCTTGATTTGGTACCAAGCTTATCAATAATAATGATTTTAATAAATTGATGTTTTATTTATATTGTCTATTACCTATTATTTTGCTCAAAATATCGAATCTGTAATCTTTTATCTATGCATTGATATTTTCGGAGCTTTTATATTATTCAATATTTCCAAATTGGCCTCTCACCGTTGTAATGGAGCTGAAAAAATGCGGAAACCCTAGCAAATGGATTTGAGGGTTTATTATTTATTTAAAGTCTCAAAACTCATCTTTAGAACGTTGCTCTTGGTTAGTACTTAGCAATTTATAAGACTAACGTGCTATGACAGGAAACATTTTTTATTTTTGTTTCAGATATTCTTTTGAAAATATTTTAATATTTATGATAAATTTGAGACTCAAGTATCATGTTAGGTATAAAAGAGAATGTTATTCAAACGTCTAATTTGTTTTTCGACGTATGTGTAAGTTGTTACGCTTATGTCACTGGGTTTCCCGCCGGATCTTCCCATCAGAACAGAAGTTTTTGAACCAGCGCTAAAATTTAAAAAATGACTTTCAATAAAGACTATTAGTAATCTATACTGATTATAGATTATTGCACACCTCGAACGCGAAGCGGAATCACTGTTTCACATTCACATTAGGTCGTTATTATTTTAGCTTAAAGTTTCATAGCACAAACATGTTATAAAAAGCACTTAATTAGAAAGATGAAACATCACAGAAATCTAAATAATAAAGCACTATTATTTACATTTCTATGGTAAACACTAATGAACAAGTCTGATATTTTTTCTTAATTTAATAACACGTATTATTAGTCTGTGATCCATAAATTATCTGTGTACAAGATATATCGATAATTATATACTTAACAAAACGACCTATTTTTTTTTCACTATCTTCATAATCATGTATAGCTGGTTCTTTTCGATAATAACTGTAACCCATTTAAAACATTAGCGTTTGGGTGTGCACTTTTGGATTTTCCAATTTTTTATTCTATTCTATTCTACACTGACTAGTTAATAAATCTGGCAAAATCTAATGCTCTTAACCACAATTTAATACAATAATATCGTTTAAGATATATATTTCAAAGAAAAAAGTGACTATACGTAGTGATAGTAGAATGATAGATATTATACTCGTGTTAATATTATGTTACAGTTTAAGGTAGATTACTCAAGGATAGCAAGTAATCTATGTCCATTGTTTTTCTGTACAGATGTAAATGGACTACAATAGTTATTTACCTTTCATTACACTGTTAGCTCATTTGTCGCTCTTACGTGATTAAAAACTCTATTTCAATATTAATTTTAAGTTAAATTCGGCCAGAGATATTTTTTGCAATATCACATTTTGTGGTATAAGTGAATATCTTTCTTCATCATCGTTATAGTTTTATATAAGTATATGGATGATCATGGTTCTCTCCGATAGTAAAGATACACACAACATTAAATTGTATTTTTCGTTTTATTTTAATTCACCCGCTCCTTCTTTTAACAATGAAATTGTAAAAAGTAGTTACAACTTGTTAACATCCCACTTATAGTCACAGGCCTCCTACCATTTTTCTTAAAGTTATTGGGCGGGGAAGAACCTGGCGCGTTACCGCAATGCATATACATACTGACTTCAGATCTCCTCGAAACATTAACAATTTCTGAGATATGCAGGTTTCCTCACAATGTTTTCCTTGCAAATTGCAATCTAATTGATATAAAAAACAAAAATTCCCAAGACATTTTAAGTCAGCCAACATGCAGTGGATTGAGAAAGATTGATAAGCTAAATTAACTTTATTTTATATTTATCCATTTTCTTACTCATAATATTTGTTTGTTGGTATGACACTCTTCACATAACAGATAACAATGGCAATAATTTCACGTCACAAAAACACCATTTCCATATTATATCACAACACGGCCCCTAAAAACGCAAAAATAACAAACCTTGGGCCGACAAGTGGCTCCAAATTCGCCATATGACCAACGTGTCAGAACGACCATTTATCATGAGAGATGTGACAACTGAATTTATTTTTATAAAAAACAAACAATAGTGCCGTTAGGGATGGGCTTGTGCCCCTGAATAACAGTTTGCTTGTCCCGTAGTCTTTTTGGTATAGACTAATAATATTCAGAGGTGGCAAACGAGCATACGGTTCACCTGATATTAAGCGACTACCGCAGCCCATGAAAAACCGCAACACCAGGGAAATTGCAGGTGCGTTGCCGACCCTATAGAAAGGAGTAAGCTCTTTTCTTGAAGGTCCCCTGGTCGTGTCCTCATTGGTCACTACGCATTTTGATACTTAATCGAGGATAAATATAGGTGCTTATATGCCAGGACATCAACCTACAGGTGGACAGTGTGCTCGTTTGACATTACTTCTATAAAAATATAAATAACACTTAACGGCTCTATGACTACAATACTCTTTAAAATTCGTTGAAAATCCGAGGGTTAGCCGGTGTATCTGTGCTCTTTAGGGTGCAATACAATGGAGAGATAGCAATTTGATATTCAGGCCACATTTTTAATAAGCGCCGTCGCCAGCGCCCGCTGCATGCCGTAATGGCTTGGATGGGCCCACACTTAAATAGCTTTTTGTTATGCCATTAACAAATCGCCCCTTGGATTGGTCAGTAAAGCTTGTTGCAGACCTGATGTAAACACTATTTAAATCTTTGATGTAAACAGTTATATAAATGTTCATTTAGGATTTATTTAAGTTCTTAAAATTTTGTCAAAGTACTTTTAATTTTATTATCAAAGTTCTTTTATTAATATTTAATTAAAAAATCTATTTTCAATATAAGTAGTTTATCTTTATTCTAAATTTTATTATAGTTTATCTTCATACAATACGACTATCATCTTCGGAGAAGGTATAGTGGTTCTCAATACACAACGTTTTCTCTCTCTTTCGCTTTACCTCTGTCCTTCGATCAACAATTTGTTAATCGAAGCCTCTGTCTCTTTATATAAAAATCAACTGATGTCCGTTAGTCACGCAAAAACTCGAATTGCTCGACAGATTTTGATGAAATTGTTTATGTGTGTTTGAGGGCTTAATTTTATAATATTTATAAGCCCTGAATGGCTTAGATTTATATTTGGATCCGGCAGGTGGCGCAGAAATCACCCGTGCGAAGTCGAGCCGAATGGCTAGTACCTAAGTGATAGTTTGTATATGTATGTAGATATTATGAAATATGTATATTTTATCATTTTATTCTTAAACTATATAATTTTTATTTATATTTTACGCAGAAACTGTATTGTTACTATTTCTGTGATATTTTATCTATATATTTAATTTTTATATTATGTTAAAATGTTGTATTGAAGTACCTGTTTATATATTTATACCTTATTATAAAGTTTAAGTATGCTGATTGACCAAAGTGTAGGTACTCTCTTTATAGCTCGATCTTCTCCCATCCATTCTCCGCTACCGAGCCACCGGAGGCGAAGGCTTAAAACTGTTAAAACTGAAAATTGTTTTTATTACAACCATAAAATGAGTAGTTATATCTCTTAAATATATTTCTTCATTTGTGTTACTAATTAATTAGTAACGATGAAATAAATCTAAAAAATAGGAGAAAATAATTTTTAGATTAAACCATAACCTAATCTTAAATTAAAGTTAAAGTTTTTTTATAGGAGAGGGGGCAAACGAGCATATGGCTCACCTGATGGTCAGTGATTACCGCCGCTCGTGAACAACTGGAACACCAAGGGTATTGCAGATTCGTTGCCGGCCTTTTAAAAAGAAGTAGGCTATTTTCTTGAAGGTCCCTAAGTCGTATCGGTCCGGAAAAATCTCTGGTGGTAGTCGATTCCACAAGGAAGTGGTGCGAGGAAGAAAACTTCTTTTAAATCGCACGGTGGTGGACCGCCAGTCATCCAGATGGTATAATATGGTATCGCGAGTTTTGTCGCGATGTGCTATGATGAGCTGGAATTAGTCCGAACAATTCCTCAGAGCACACCCCGTGGTACCTAGATGCGATAAAATACGCAGAGATGCAACATCTCTTCGCAGTGCCAGTGAGTCAAGCCAATCGGAAAGAGCTCGGTCGCCGACGATTTGAACATCTCTGCGCTGGATGCGATCGAATAGAAGGAACTGGTAATGGGGAGCCCCAGCGTGGAGATGGAAACAGTATTCCATGTGCGGCCAAACCTGCGCCTTGTAAGTTGTAGCCGGCATGAAATACTGTCCCGCTTTCCCTTGGCCTTCTCTTCCAAGTGACCATGAAACTGCACGTCACACGATATGTTGACGCCGAGGATTCCGATACTGGCTGAGGCAACAGGGGGAGTGCCTTGAAACTGAAGAGATACGATGAAGGGTTTCTTTTTAGCGGTAAATGCGCAAACTTGTGTCTTCTGCGTATTGAACTGGACTAGATTTAGTCGTCCCCAGTCCGATACTTTGTTCAACAAAGTCTCGACTTCAGACACAAGTTTGTCCCTGTACTCGGCGACGTATTCCCGAGAAATATTGGCACAGTCGATGTATAAAGCATCACCAGTGCTGTCGTCTCATTTTATTATATACTGTTTAATAGCGGTGCTAGAATATCAACTGCCCCATTTCACCCCGTGGGTGTCGTAAGAGGTGACAGGGAGAAACAAAGCAGCATATTCCTACTAATGACCAAAAATAAAAAACTACTCTTGCCAAACCGCTTTCCAAGCCGGACAACTATGGCAAATATCCCCCATATCCCCCTTGGGGTAATCTATGGGGGAAGCCTATGTTCAGTTGTGGACTTCAGTAGGCTGACGGTAGGTAATCATTATTTTAATTAGCAATCACCGGATGACAATTTTTTTTAAGAGCTTCGATGTTTTTGAGTACGCTCGATAAATTATTCTTATATTTTTTAATTAAATATATTTTAACATAAAAATTCTTAGGTTATTATTTTAACAATATATGCATACATTGAAATATGAAAGCAAGTGGTAATTAAGCATAAAGCGCGCACGGTAGTGAACCATCAATGTCAAAGAACACAAAAAACCACTCGAGAGCCAAACGAACAGATGGGTCACAATACTTCGTTAGGACGCAAGCACACGGGCACTCAATAAAACACAACTTTATTGCACATGTTAGACATCAACTATCATTACAATAAAAAAATATATTAACATGATTCAATGGTGAATAATCGATCTTTATAAAGTCTAGTTAAAACACGCAACTCTATTTTGTAACAATCACTTTTAATTTTATTTTTATTAAGTTTTACTTGCATACTGGATGTGTAAATTTTATACCTGTCTGAATGTATTTATAAAATGATACGATTTAATATTATCACATCTAAATCGGCGTGTTTATTCCGATTTAACAAGAAAATAGAGGCCTATCAGTAATGGACTTGGGGATGGGCTTAGTAAAATCATAAACTGTAATGTAAGGTGTTTCCTACTCGTAGTAATTTATGTGTACGTATGATACACTGAAAGTTTAGCGCAACTTAAACGAAACAATGTAGGTATATGTTAACTAAAATATTAATTGCTTTTCAAAATAGGTATTCTTCGTTACATTTTAAACACTTTTTCATTTGTAATGATTTCTTATAATTACGTAAAAACTACACATTAAATGAATCCAAATTTACAGATTTTATCGCGTTTAATTTTAACTTTTTATTCCCCGATGTTTTGGGTGCTTTGTAGCACCCATGATTACGGGTGCCCCCCACCCCCGCACCCGTGACCAGGTATAGTTGTACAGTGTAAAAGCCACGAAATAGTGACGATTATTAAGTAGTGATGGATATGGGATTTTAAAAAAAAAGTTAAAGTAACAAACGAGCACACAGTGTACCTAATAGTAAGTTGATTCTGTGACCCTATAGACACCTCTACCTACTTATGCTAGATTAACCGTTGCTATTCCTGAGGGCAAAGAATAGAATGCCTTGTTACCAGTAAAAAGGGTATCCGGTTCACGACGCTCACCATGCGAAATAAAGCGTTATGCCGGTTTTAAACGCAAGTATTCTGCAAGAACGTGGTCATTTCCCGGTCGGGAAACGCATTAATGCTACAGCCATAATACGTTGCAGTGAACCACGTAAAAATGAATGTAGTAATTATTATAATGTTATTTTTGTTTCACATCAACAATACACCCAATTTCACTACCGCCCGATATGCCTTTCGTAAAAAATCCCAGTTGGCATAAATTATTTTCAAGGTGTGCCCATCATTCTGAGCCATCATTATTAGCAGATCGGTTACACGTTAATACACGTAGTTTTGATTTCCTCTGTCGCTCTAGAGACATTGCCTCTCATCAGCAAGCAATGATATATATATAGTAATTTTAGATATATCTGTAGTATTTTTTCAGATGATATCTGTAGTATTTTTAGATGCATTTCGCAGCATCACACGGTGGCTGAAGCCTCAACCATCAATCAGCAAGGTTTGTTTTATTCGATTTTAAGTTTTGTTTGGAAATGGTCATATTTTGCCATTTTTTATTAAGTGTATTTTATAAACCGAGTTTTAAAAAAGAAAGAGGCTCAATATTCGACGCGTATATATATATATATATATATATATATATATATATATATATATATATATATATATGTGTGTGTGTGTGTATATGTATTAACCTAAAAATACATAATATTTACCGAATTTTTGGAATTACTAATCTGCTTTAAATTATTCTCTTTTTATTAAATGGGCTATCCATCAAGGGTGAAAAACAGGGGATGAAGTTTTTATTGTAAACAATTAAAATGACATTCTTGTTATTGTTTAGAGCTTGTGATATTGCTTTGTTAGTGATATTACACAATAGGGAAAAATTAAACTTTTTATTATAATTAAAAAAGAACCTATACCTACAACTAAAATCTATTACAATTATTGTCACATAATATAGCTTCCAAATTCGGGCCCTTAATTCTGCGATACAATAAATTTTAGCATCATCTTCAGAAGTTATTTGAAAATTATTTTCAGTTTTAGAAGTCACTTCTTACGTTATATTAAAAGTTATGATACAAACCGTGCTTTTAACACTTCTTATTATTTATAGAATAAGGGTGAAAACTGAGCACACAGTCCACCTGATGGTAAGTTGATGGGTGAGGATGCTGTAGCCCATAGACATCTACATCCATCCTCGATTAAGAATTATATTTATAACAATCCTGTTTTTTGTTGTTGACAAATGAGCAAACAATCCATCTAATAATAAGTGAACGATTTATTGACATCTACAACGTACCATACGTGTTGAGAAGCAAGGTGGAATCCCTCATTCCCAATAAAAAAGGGTATCCTGATTTCTACACTCAACATACGAAGACATGAGCATTAAGCTGCTATTTTGCTCTAATATTCTGTGAGAGCGTGGTCCTACCCTGGTCGATTCCACCCATACGTGCTACAACCATAATATGACTGTAGCATGGCTCTACCATATAAATTTAGTTAAACCATTCCAGCTAAGCTTAAAATGCTTGTGCAAGACGTGGTTCGTAACTGTAGCTGATTAGCGGATTAGATTTAGACAAAAACCAAAATTGTAGATACGATAAACAAAAATTTGTTTTTTTTTCAGGCTACAATTCACGTAACAATAGCTTAATACAACTATGCATCAAAGTTTAGCAACAAAGCTGAGACAATACAACTTGGAACTAACTTAACAAACTAACAGGAACAGACTTGTACCACTTAATTAGTACTTGGTTTGATGCACTACTAATTAGTTGAACTTAGTTAACCTCATTAGTAGCGCCTTGTAAAGGACTGTCTGGTTTAAACATAAATCAGTATAGGTCTAACGTGAATCTTATACGATATTTCTACATCACGTGGTTATTGATAGCCTTGGGATTCAATACGAATCTTTCTCCTTCTGCGTCTTCACGAAGTTTGACGTGGTAGAGTGATACTGTAGCTATATTATATTTGTAGCACGTCCTAGGTTCAACCGGGGAAAGGCCACGCTCTCACATAAAACCGGTGTAAAATAGCAGCTTAATGCTGCTGTTTCGTATGATGAGTGTAGAGCACGAAAGAACGTTATTAATGGAAACGAGACATTTCATCTTAGTTTTCAGGGGTGACAACGCCTCTAAGTTTTGAATCTTAATTCTGGATAGATGTAGATTGTTTCATAGGATAAAGGTAACAAACGAGCACACAGTCCGCCTGATGGTAAGTGGATGCTGTGGCCCATAGACATCTACATTTAACCTCGCTTAAGAATCAAAATGCAGATGCGTTGTCACCCTTGAGGACTAAATAGAAATGCTTCGATTCCAGTAAAACGGATCTCCCGTTCTCTAAACTAACCATACGAAACACAGCAGCATTAAGTGGTACTTCCCCGTTCGAGTCGACCCATTCATGCTACAACCATAATAGCATAGCTCTACCACGTCGAAAATTTTTATGACATTAGAACGATATAAATACTAAAAGATGACCTTGGTACTGCAGCGTACGTACATACTGCAATCATGCATACCCTTCAGACCAGGAAAATGTCAGACCCTAAGGACTAACTTACTGAGCCTAATAAGTCTATAATTAGAGTAATTATTCCTTATCGTAACATAAAAAAGGTTCACAATAGCACATGCCTCAAAATATTATTTTAAATTGAAAATCTACACATCCAAAATTACTCTAATGTGGTCACAGTTAAATAATGTTTTGATATAAGTATCTTAACAGACTCTATTTTCCATTCATTTTCTTATTACATCAAAATTATACAATAGAAATATTACGTAAATTAATAAAAGCGTGTTTAACGTAATGTTTGCGAAATGTGAACAGTCACATAAGTAATATTAGAATAGGTACCTAGGTACGTAATGCTAAATATTATTTATTCTGTGACCTAGCCAGGTGCCTACTTAGAAGGTGAAAATGTTAATATCCGGGCAGCGGCATCTATGTAGCTGAGGTCGCGATAATTAAATAGGGATCTCAAGACAATACGCAGGAGCTAAAACTTTTAGAAGTGTTTATTCACACAAGGTGAAATTTTAATTGCCAACTTAATAATTTATAAATTAAGAAAATAAAATATTACTTTGAAATTAAATATCTTTATTTGTGGCATAAGAATTTAAAATTTCGTCCTAAAAGCTTTTTTTCCATTTGCTTATGTTTCAAAATGAGGTTCTATTGATCGGATAAAAGCAGCTAAAGAGACTACAATTAGTCTATGTCAATTTAATATATGTAAGTAGAGTGAACGAATTATATAATAGGTATTACAAATAGTGAGTGAATGGACAAGCGTACAGTTGTAGCTTTCTATGTATCTCCAGCACTGTAGCCTTCGGATATGTATTTGTAAATTGCCTGTTGTCTTAAATTGGCTAGGAGGACATCATACAATCTCGCTGGTGATATGGAACTATACCTAGATATTGTAGTGAAATGTATATACCTTCATAATTCTTTGTATTTATATAAAAGTTACTTACAATTGTGCGTGTACGCTTGTACAAAGTAGGTAATTGCGGAATGATTAATGTAAAACATCCAAAGGTATTTCTTAAATTTGGGAAAATCATACACTACATACCTACAAATGCACTAAGTGAACAACTGAATTACAAAATAATGGACCAAAGTATTAAGTGAATGTCATTATTCATGATGCTGAGTATTACTCAGTACTTTTTATAGTTGTTTACAAATCTGTAAAATTAATTGTATCACAGATAAATACCCTAGGTAACTAATAAGTATAAGATACGTTACACTGCTTAGTTTTACATAGGTACTAACGGGTCAAAATGTATGTCATTAATATGTAGTCTTTACGTTACATTTGTCTTCTACACCATCAATACAGCGTGCACATTTACTGAGTGTATACAAATATCGCATTGTGTGGAATGCACGATCCACGGCAGACATCCATCTCTAAACTAGCGGAAGTTATAATTTATGAACGAAGTTCCGGACCAAGCCTTCACGTACACGCCGTCGGGAGTCGGGACGTATAGTGAGGCGCTATGGGGAGGCGGTAACAGTAATGAAACTCTTGATATATAATGCACGCAGCCGTCTGAGATCAACTTATAACTAATTCCAAGATTACTTAAGCTCGGAAATTAGTACCCCGCACTAACATCACGAACTAAATATTATAATGTGATAAGGAAATAGTAATTGAAAATGGATATGGATATTTTAAGTCACTAATAAACAAAGCTAATGATTTTATATGCCAAATAACTTTTTATAAGAGTGAATTTCGTCTAAATTTTAAATTTAAAGTAACATGTAAAAATATACATATTTTATACAAATATTTTTGCAATACTTGATATTTTATTTAGCGCCATCTGTACGTTGCACTTAACAATTACCTTTACTTACATGCAATATGAAATGGCAGAAAAATTACCATTTATAGTTTTTCGTTAAGAGTACAGTAGATGGCGTGATTTTACAAATGGTTGTTCTCTCACTTAAAACTGGTTAAGAAGTCATTAGTAAAAAATATTAACTTACACAGTTGGCAACATAGACGATTACATACATAGATGACAGCAAAATAAATATACAAAATACATAAATAATATTATATATCGTAATATCTAATACCATAAGTATAGATATTAAATTAGCTATCCTGGCAGACCTTGCTCTGTGTCTCCGGTAGGTGGCGGGATGAATTTCATTCTGCACTTTCTTGCTTTCGAAACAGAGGTCTTGTGATCTTACTGCTACCCTGATGTTAACCAATCAGTTTTAGTCAGTAAGATTTCTGGCATAAGCAATCCGTTGCATCCGCTTTATGACTGACCAATCCGTTGAATTACCATGCCTTGTTGATCCTAGTGATCACAAATGTAGCTGCCGAGCATGAGCGAAGGTCGAATCCCGTGGCGGGACAAAGATCAGAATTGAGTTTTTATATCAAAAAAGTAGCAGCCCGGAATTAGAAAGTTGATAGTCTTTCATCCCAGTATCACGTAAAACCGGTGGTTCTAAGTCGGTTCTTTCTCAATTCGTGTCGGATTGCCGTTCCATCGGACTGTGAGAGTGAGTGAATAGACAGTAGTGTACTTATGCTCCGACACCATAATCCATTCCTGTGCAGATGGCTACTATCTATCTATTTCCGTCAAAACTCGCCGGCGTAACCGAAATTCGTTCCGGAGAACATTACAAGTATCAAAATAGTGGCTGCCAACGGGTCCAGCAATTCATTCATTAATTGTGAAGAATGAATGAATTCATTATTCATTAATTTTTTGCTTCAAGTAATTTAAAATAAAACTATAACAAGTAAACGCTATTGAAAAAAAAGCTAGAAATAAATTGGTATTTTTATGAAAATATCAGCAACAAACAACAAATGAAAATAACAAAGTAATTTGGCTGCACACTGAACGCTCTTCTTACGAAAGGTACGTAGTCACCATCAGTGTATGGTAAAATCCGCGTATACGCACCGGGATACTCCCCGCACACGTTGCCCCAACTTACAATGCCGACTTGAACGCCGAAACACACGAGGGGTCCTCCAGAATCGCCCTAGGGAGAATCATTACATGATACACGAGAAAAACGAAGAAAGTATTAGACATTTCAATTACAGTTATATAATATACCGGTACCATGTAGTGGCGATGGTTTTTTTTTAATTCTAAGCCGGCGCTTAACTACAATCCCACCTGCACTGACTTAACATAAGCCTATTCACTCTTTCCTTGAAGACTCCTTTGCTGTCCGCATGAGGAACGATGTAGCAAACCGTTTGGTTCAAATGCGTGGCAAATCAACACCGAAAGGGTGAAGACTGGTCGAACGTCTGGTTGTCCGATGGTGGAAGAAAGAGGGAGGAATTAAATTATGCTATTTCTGCGAATACTGTCCGAAATGCATCCTGTAGAAAACCGAAAGGCTAGCTACTTTACACCTCGGTTCAAGGCTGGTAAGATTGGTTTTAACCAAACTCGCGTCACCAATAAGCCTCTTAGCCTTTCCATTGAGTCCAAAGCTGCTAGGTGGCTTTTTACAGGACCAGCCCACATACGGCAGCAATAATCCATGCACGACCGAACTTGCGCTTTATATAAAGTAAGCAGCTGTCCCGGCGTTAAGTAATGCCGCACCTTAGCAAGGACTCCTAGCGTTCTTGCAGCCATTGGACTCATTGAAACGCCTGAAGTTCATATTTGTGGAAATCTCAACTCTCAACAACTGAAGGCAGTTGGTGTATTCCAGATAGATTTCGGAAGGAAGGAACCAAGTTGAGTTGGCTCCTTTTTGCAGTGAAGAGACACGGTTGTATTTTGGAGGCATTGAATTTCACAAGATTTGCATCGCCTCATTCGGAGACAGCCTGTAGTTTGAGATTCCCACGCTCTACCGTAGCTTCTCTTTCGGACTAGATTTGATCCCGACTGGCCCGAGGACTTGGTTGGTATCACTCCACAACTGTGCTACCGTCTGCTTACCCATAGATACCGGGCATAAGCAGGTTTTTCTTTTATAGAATAGGGATGACAAACGGGCACACAGTCCACCTGATAGTAAGTGGATGTTGCGGCCCATAGACATCCACATTTATCCTCGATTAAGAATCAAAACGCAGATACGTTGTCATCCCAGAGGACTAAGATGGAATGCCTCGTTTCCAGTAAAAAACGGTCTCCGGATTACGACACTCACAATACGAAACACAGCAGCATTAAGCTTCTATTTTACGCTGTTATTCTGTGAGGCCGTGGTCCTTCCCCGGTCGAGCCGACCCAATCGCGCTACAAACGTAATAAAGCTGTAGCGTAGCTCTACCGCGTGTAAAAGGTACCAGGTATATCCACTATCACATATCGTCCTGTGTGTTTCGTAAGAGGTGACAGAGGGAATAAAAATCAGGTGATGGGCACCTTACCATCTAAACCATTCAAACACAATAAATTCCATCGAAATCCGTCCATCAGTTTAATAGGAGTTCAGTGACAAACACACGTACAGAATAATTATATGTAATATAAAGGTTAAATAAAATTCATTAACTTTCCTTACATTACAACTGTCTTTTCCTTTAGCGCCAGCACACCAATATAAGGACCTTTCGAATGACATACCATAAGTATATTCACATTCAAAACTCGATAAAATTGGAAGGCACACCATTCTCAGTTCTGCAGAGGGCTTATCCTGAAATTTAAGAAGTTTTACTTGCTTACTTATTACACTTAAAAAATGGTACTAAATATAGCTATATATAATATCATTGCACTTGCCTTAGTTACATTACTCTTGGTCTAGTAATCTAGATCCAGGAAATTCAACGTACAAATAGAAAGTATACACTAACGCCTGACAATATCACGCAAAAATTAGGCAATAGAAAACTAAAAAGAATTTTTTAGTTTTCCATTGCCTAATTTTAGCTTCATT
This sequence comes from Parnassius smintheus behrii, assembly GCA_036936625.1. Classification (NCBI taxonomy): domain Eukaryota; kingdom Metazoa; phylum Arthropoda; class Insecta; order Lepidoptera; family Papilionidae; genus Parnassius; species Parnassius smintheus. The sequence goes on along the minus strand of JAUPFT010000015.1, from coordinate 32,172,566 downwards.
GGCATTATCCCGATGCATTGGCGAACCTCACATGTCTTTGAAATATTTTTTTTCTTATTTCTCAAACATGCCGGTTTCCTCACGATGCTTACCTTCACCGCTGAGCACGTGGTAAATCAACGCTTAAAATTTTAATTAACAATGTTATTTGTGTGAAATTATCTGTAATAATAACTGTGAGCTATCACGGGTCCTCAGAATAATAATATAATAATTTAATATAAATATATATTTGCTATAGTTGCCACTTTAGTAGGTTGTTGTTTTTATTGTTTAGCAACTTAAGTTTTTTAATTATTTTAACTTGTTATTTAAAGTAGACGTATGCTGCGGTCCATAATGCTTCAGTTCTCTTAGTCGCCTCTTACGACACCCACGGCAAGAAATGGGGAAGTTGACTGTATTACGCGCATTATTAAAAAAACTGAAACATTATTGAATATAAAAAAAATTAAAATACTTCGCAATACGCTTACTGTGTTCAAAGTACAGTAAATTATGCAATACATTTAATATATACATAGAAATTTTGACAATTTGAAAACACGTTCAACTCGGACTAGGACTCCAGTAACAGGACTCGGATAAAGAGGACCGCACTCTAATCAGTCCCCAGGTTCATTCTGATAAAATTGATAATATAACAGGTGATGAGCAATTGGAGGCGAATAACTTGAGATGATCTTAAATACCGCCTGAAGACATCCAGGATCTTACTCCACTGCATTGATCCAACGACTCACGACCACCGTCCCTCACGTTATCGTAATCACACTATTTAAGCCTAGGTCTATTCAGCCAGGACTATTAGTACTCGCTCCTAAAATGGATGTATATATGGTAGGTAGGCACGTATTCGGGTGGTTTACTAAAAGCGAGACATTGCGGCCGTGAAAGGAAAAGAGGAGATCTCACACCGGGCAAGGTGTTCTGCCCGGGAAGCAGCCAACGCTCCAACAGATATATGTATACTGTTTTTACTTCGGAACTTTAATAGCGCAATTAAGGCTCCGATGTGTTTGCTTGTGGCGCGACGGCAGCGCTGCCACATCATTCCCCTGATCAGACCCGAGGTCGGTTATGGAATCCGATTACCTGTACGTCCTTAATGCCATTTTAGACCACAGGAGTGACAAAATCATCTGCATCAATCATAAATCCACATGCGATCAGTTGGCAGGCATGCTCGTTCGTTACCTTTATTCTATACAAGAAATGCCTCGTTTTCAGTGAAGGGTCCCCGGTTCGGTGCCCGCATCATACAAAACGCAGCAGCATTAAGCTGCTATTTTACGCTGGATATACTGTAGGAGCGTGGTCTTCCCTGGTTGAGGCAACCCATTCACGCTGTAACCATAATATAGCTGCAGCATGACTGTACCACATAACAATAAAATTATAACAATAAATATATCAGTTAAGGTTATTTACATTTTCTTTGAGTCCATATCCTGACACAAGACATTTCGAGGTTTTAGCGATATCCAACTTTAAGTCTGCAGTATGCAAGCGAATGGGTCTTACTGAAATTGATGGAACAAAGTCGTTCTCTACCTGTAACATGAAAACGCTGAATAAGCTCAGAGATATTTAAATATTTTTATTCGTTAGGTCGACAATAGAATTAAGGTTGAGGATACGAACCGCGACTCATTTTCTCTTATTAGAAACTTTCCCGGGCGTTCGCACAACCCACCAACGTTTTATCGTAATCGGATAAATGGTGTCATTTTTATTAATGAGATAATTCTAATATAATATAACATATATACCAAACTAAAAATAAAATATATTTATCATTGTCTGTCGTGTCTATTTCAATAAAATAGTTTATTGGTGTTGACAAAATAATACTATGTTCGTACAGCAGGTGGCGTCGTGCAGATTTCTTACTCGATATATTGCAGCGATAGAGCGCGGACATAGTAAAACCAGAATAGTAGGCTATCTTCTAAGAAATGTACTGAACGCCGTTAATATGTGTGCGTGCCTGGAACGGACTCGTACGCACGAGCCACAACACGCACACAACAACACTTACTAAGTCGGGAAGAACGGGCCGAGTCGGGGACGCCCACCGCAGCGCTCCTCAGTTACCTTTGTTTGAGTCTCATGATATTACGCGTGCCACACCTATTTAAACAGTGCTTATAGTTTACAAATATACTGCGTCCTCCTTTCTGCCAAGGAGGGTCGCGTTCGTATACGGCTTGGAGATCTCTAGTCAGATCGTTAAGCCAGTTCCTAAAAGGTTGGGTTTAGTGGGGAAAAGTCACCACATAACCACGCAGCTGGCTGCGTGGTATGCTATGAGCATTCCCAACCTCCCTCCCCCGCTTTACGGAAGGTTGCCCATATTTGCTTCGGGCGCAAAAAAAAAATTTACAAATATGTCGAAAGCACACATTGTTACAGTCTATGCTTTTAATAAAATTTTGCTATGCACTGCTCTTACATCTAACATACTTTGTTTTAGTTTGTATCAAAATAGTAGCCCAAAAATGTAAAATTATATGCATATTTACCGCGTAGAAGCGGTGTAAGAATACCACCCCATATCGTCCCGTTGTTATCGTAAGAAGCGACAAAGGGAAACTGACCAGGAGATGGTTAGCAGCAATGATGTATAAACTTATAGATACGTTGTCCGCACTCTAAAATGGCAACATGAAATGAAGCCAATTGGCCACATCGCGCTTAGTCACGCACCAACCTGTCGCGCGACGCTACGTTTGTTTTTAATATATTATATCGTGATTCGTGTGTGTAAACCTGTGAACATAAAGAAAACATGCCGTCGTGTGTTTTCAGACGATGTACAAATTATACCCCAAAAGTTAGACAAAAATGTGTCATTTCATGCGGAAGTTCACAAAACTACCTATTTTCATTTCATTTTATTCGACGACGCCGTCTAATGGCGGCCGGCGCATGCAGCTAGTAGGTAGTCAAGCAACAGGCATCCCGCGGTACGGTGTCATATTTTCTTTCTCTTTCTTCACGCGTATAAGTAGTTCTAGTATTTTCGCCGTTTTTAAGCGCCGCGATGTTCGTTCATGACGTGTCTATATATAATACGTCATTGGTTAGCAGCGTCTTCTTGATAACAACTCAAAATGATAAAAAAATGCGGTTGCCAACCCGCCTGCCAAGCGTGGCAACTATGGCAAAATCCTCCCCATGAGGCAATCTATGGAGGAGGTCTATGTTCAGCAGTGGACTTTTATAGGCAGTAATGTTAATGGTAACATACATATTTTAAAATGACTTTTTAGAAGATTTTGTAAAAAGTCATTTTAAAATATGTGTATTCATAATACACAGTATGTCAAAATACGAGGGCGGCACTGAAAATTTTGGGAATCAAGGAAGTGAGACAACATTACTATTTGAAAATATATTTATTGCTTTTCGAAGTATTCTCCGCGAAATTTGACACATTTTTCCATACGATGGAACCAATCATTGAAGCAACCATTCCATTCGGAGGTTGGAGTCTCCAAAATGGTCGTTTTGTAGGCGTCCACAGCTTCTTCAGGTGATGAAAATCTCTGTCCACGCAATTTATTCTTTATTTTAAGGAAAGTATAGAAATCATTAGGGCTTAGGTCGGGGCTGCACGGCGGATGGTCTAATAATTCTATGTTTTCTTGCTCTAAAAACTCTTTTGTTCTGTGTGCGGTGTGAGAACTCGCATTGTCGTGATGGAGGATGATGCGGCGGTTGCAGTTCTCTTTACGGAGTTCAGAAATGACCAAACAAGCAAACAAATGCTAGCATACCATTCTGCATTAACCGAGCTTTGTCCCTCAAGAGGAATAGTCGTAACATGGCCGGTTTTGGAGACAAACGTGGCCACCATTTTTTTGCAACACTTCGTGAACGAACAATTTTTGTTGGCTTTAACTCATTTTCGAACACCCAAACTCATGACTGGTTTTTTGTTTCGGGTTCGTACGCGTATATCCAGGATTCGTCACTTGATACGATGTTGTATATAGCATTTGAGGATCCTGCGTGGAATCTTTCGAGAGTTCTGACGCACCAAGTAACGCGAGCCGCTTTTTGCTCTCCACAGAGCGAATGCAGTATCCATCGGGAAAACAACTTTTTACACCTAATTGTGCATGCAAGATTATTTGTATTTGACTCATGCCAATGTCTAAAGTTGTCTGAATTTCGCGGTATATCACATGTCGGTCTTCCTCAATCAGGTTACGCATAGCATCAACGTTTTCTTGGGTGACTGCAGTTTTTGGACGACCTTGACGGGGATCATCACTGAGCTTGACACGTCCACGTTGAAATTCAGCAAACCAGCGATAAATTGTGGTTTTGGATGGGGCTTCATCACCAAATGCAGAAATCATCCGGTCAATACACTGTTTTTGTGTTAAACCACATCGAAAGTCATAATAAATAATCGCTCTTGAATTTTCTCGAGTCAATTCCATTTTCTCAACGACTAAACAAGTTTGACAAAACCTTGTGACAAGACCAAGAATCTTTTTTTATATAAATAAATGGTATTCGATTTTTAAAACTAAGGAGATTTCAGTTAAAAAGATTTTAATGTGACAGGAACAGTGGAAATATGCCATTCCCGATACTTTTAGTGCAACCTAGTACATTTTTACTCCCCTCCCACTTTTGATTTGCAGGCGCCATATTCAAGTTTTGTACGCTTTGTCACTGTTACTGCTAAGACGAACCGGCAATGTGAAAATCCATGAAGCCCTTTATGCTACAGAGTAGATTACGTACCCTTTTTCTGAAACAGCCGTGTAAAATCTAATAAATAAATCTAGGGCCAAATAAACTTATTAGATAAGTAAAGTCAATCACCTCAAGCAAGCCTATGTCATGTGCTATGAAATTTGTATCGTAGCCTTTGTATACATAAAAACGCTTAACTCGGCGCCAATGCTCGAAAAGCATCTGCAGAAATGTTGCTTTTGATTCCGTTGTGCCAGCGACGACTCTCATTTCGAACGTGGGTACATTTGTTCTGAGAACACGATAAGTTAAATCTATGTTAACAATTAAGTAAGAATTTGTTTCGTTACTTCTAGAGTTTACAGTAGGAGGGATCCATGTCAAAATGTAAGACAAGCTACTGAATTATAAATACTAGTGAATTCTAGTATTTAGTATAAAAAATTTCATTGGAACTCGGGTTTTTTGATTAGATTGGGTTGCTCGCATACTGTGAATACACGCTTTTCCCTGAGCTAATGCGGTTGAGTTACCACCTTTTCGCTTATAAAGAAAAATATCACGAGGAAACCCGATTGTCTGACGAGTAATATATTTGACGAAATGTGAAGAACTGCTCCACAGCCCTATCGGAAATTAGAAGAGGCCTTATGGCTCACTTTATTTTATTCTTCTATCGTGTACTTTTTCTATCGTCCCATGCGCTTGTAACTTGATCAATATATTCTATGAATGTACTAAACAGTTCCCTTAGCTTTTCTAAAATAAACTTTTTAATTATTATTATTTTTACTTTATACATGCATTGAGTTATTTAAATTTATAAGTAGTTAGATACTATGATCTTTTTCAAAAGTTTCTATATTCTTAATTTTTATAAAAGAAATCGATTAAAAATTACGCAGGGTATATAATGTAAAGTATAAACATACATTTTACACATATTTTATCGCAATATTTATTTATTTTATTTATTTATTAGGAAGCCAACATGATATTGTACAATGAAAAAATGTTTACAAATTTTATAGATTAATCTGAAGTTTAGTACATATAATACTTATAGGCTAACTTAACATGTTAAAGTAAAGTAATAAGTAACGCACATTATTAATGAAAAAAGAAGAAAGGATAACAAAATAACCTATTGTAATGCATCAAACAAAAAACTACAACAACTCATGAGGTTATCTGAATTTTGTTATAAAAATGGTTTTTAATTTTATTTTTAAAAGTGGTATAAGAGTCGTTGAATATGTCAAGATCGACTAATTTAGAAATTACATTATAAGTTTTTAAGGTTCCATTAATTGGAGCTGATAGTCCAACATTTGTTCTACAATACCTAGTTTTGAATAAACTATAATTTCTTATTCTAGAATTAGGTCTAGGAATAACATATGATATTTTACCAAAAAGATTATTCGAGCTAATTTTATTGTTAACGATTTTTTGTAACAAGCACAAGTCCATAAGGGCTCTTCGATCATTTAATGATTACGATATGAATATTACAATTATCCAGTCTTTCAATGTAAGTTAATTGCCCGTGTATTTTGTTATTATTGAAATAAAGGTACTTAATGAATTTCTTTTGCACTCGTTCTAACCTATTTATATGTGTTTGATAATGTGGATTCCAGACAGAAGAACAATATTCAAGATTACTAAGAATAAATGAGTTAAAAAGAATTACTTTGGATTTTTTATTTTTAAAAGTTTTAGTTACCCATTTAATTTATCTTAAAAATTTCAACGATTTTTTTATAACTTGATCCATATATCGTGTACTATTTTGCAATATAGTGCAGCGGAAGTTTCTTTTCTTGCTGATTTCTGTATTTTATACTAATTAAACCTAGTTTAAAAACTAAATAGGTACTTACTCGGTGTCGAAAATACAATGTGCAGCCGTAAGGACGATCTTAAGTGTAACTAGTGAACCACCACAAAATGAAGACCAATACACGCCACCATAATGTTTTTTCCTCAAGACGACCTGTAAGTTTAGGATTTCCGAAAAAATCTTATATGGCGTTATAAACTTTTTATTACTCAAACTACTATTAAAATAACCGCAGCGTCAAATGTGGAAGACGTCTGTTGCTACAATCGTCGATCTGCTCACCAAACATGACGTTCAGCCAAATCCTCCTTACAAATGGAGAGGTCCAGGTCCAACATTTGATTACGAACTGATAAAGAAGAGGATGAAGAATGCAACTGTCCAACCATTGCCAAGGTGAACTCCACAAAATATCTGGGAGTAATGATTGATGACAGACTCTCATGGCACGCCCACACTGACCTTATTACAAGTCGCATCAGAAAATTAATCTGGATTTTTAAAATTTTACGACATTCTGCGAAAGAAGACCTATTAAAACGCATATATGTTTCTTTGGCGCAGTCTATCATGACTTATTGCATTCCTGTATGGGGTGGTGCATCAAAAATAAAATTTTTAGTAGCTGAACGTGCGCAGCGCGCACTTCTGAAGGTCATGTTCTTTAAAAAACGTAGGTTCCACACCCAAGCACTCTATGCCGTAGCAGATTTGTTATCATTACGTAAATTATATATCCTGCATACTGTTGTTAAAAAACACAAATCTCTCCCACTTGACACTTCAATATTCACAAGACGAAGGATTGACTCAGTAGCTAAAATGCAAACATGTAAAACATTTTTTGCTAGACAACAACACGCAAACCTGTCATGTCAACTATATAATAAGGCCAACAAAGCACTTAACATCTATACCAAAACAACTTTTGAATGCAAGGATCTAGTCCTAAATTGGCTTAAGCCACTAACTTATGAGGAAGTAGAGAGCATGATTAGGTTTTAAACATAGAATTACATCCGCACATAGTATAGAAACATACACACACACACACACACACACACACTCACACACACACACACACACACACACACACGCACACACACACACACACACACACGCACTCACACACATTTTCACACACACACACACACACACACACACACACACACACACACACACACACACACACACACACACACACACACACACACACACACATCCTATTCAATCACACAAGAGAAAAATTGTATGCATGCCTTATTTAAATAATTAGTATGTAGTCTCTCATTTCATTAAAAATAGTAGTCTAAATATATGTTGTAAAAGTGTTTTTGGAAGAGCGGAGTTTCCTAGAACAAGCAATTTATTTAGCTTAAAAGGAATCTCCAAACATAGAAAACTTGTATATTTAGACTTAAGTTAATGAAATAAACATTTTTGATTTTTTGATTTTTTGTGTTTTGAAGAATAGCAATCCTCAATGCAAGAGTTATTATTTAGTCGTGATCCAGTTAAGTTAAACATATAATAATAATGTCCTCCAGACCGAATTTCGGCCACGGCGGCCTGCCTTAACAGAGGCTATCCATCGGCGCAGGACGGGATTATAGTGCTCAAGTGTATGCGCAAGCACAGGCACACTCTCTATTCCTTCACTCTCATAATCCAATGGGACGGTAAACCGACACGACCGGAGAGAGATCAGGCGCAGGACCAACGCCTTTACGTGCTTTCCGAAACACGGGGGTAAGACACTGCCGACTTCCTGACTCCGGGCAACTACTGAGAATTTCTTGACGGAAAAATTCAATAATTAATTTTTGGCACGACCCGGGATTCGAACCCAGGACCTCATGATCAGCAGTCGCACTACTACAACCACTAGACCAACGAGGCAGTCAGTTAATCATATACACAATAAATAATATGTAACGATGAAATGTGTAACGCCGTGAGTGATGGTGTTAGAGGATTCACTACACCATATCCTACAGGACACTCAAATAGGAGTTGTAAGAGGCTTTAGCGGGAAGTGAAACAGAAGATAGGCAACACCATCTTCCGAAGAACAGTAAAACGATGCCTCCCTAGCGTGGCGAAATTGGCTAATATTCCTATATGAAGCAATCTATATGGAGGCCTGTAATAATGATATAATTAAAGATAAACTTAATAAATGGTTAAAAACTAAATCACGCAGTATACGAACAATCTTTTTATTAGGTTTGTTAATTATAGCATTCCAAAGCGCAATACTTGGCAGCGTACTGTAAAATTAGGTTAATTAATCAATTCAATTGATATATGTTCACCTAGTCCAAAAAAATAACGTGTAGTGGCGGTGTAAGAATATCCACCATAGAATACTATAATACACTATAGAATGGCTGTCAACCTTATTTTGTACGAGATTCGGCGCCGCCGGGAGCACACATACAAGCAATTACGTCGTATTAACAGTTAATCACTACTACAAACCCGATTCGCTGTGCTGATAGACGGATTTTAATACATATTTATTTGTAAATAGCGTGCAATTTGGCATTTTCTAAATAATTTGCGTGCAAAATTTGGAAACGATTGTAACGTTAAAACACATCTCGTGTTGACATTTATACGCGTGATTGAGTTAATTAAATTATGAAGTGGAAGAGGGGTATAAACTGCAACCAAGTTTATCAAGAGGCCGTGTTGGATCGTGATTCAAGGGATCCAAGTGTCACGAGTCACAAGAGTCACTACTACGCGTAGTTAAGCCTCTTAGTAATACAATTTTCAAAAAAAATGCCTTGAACTTTAGAGTAAGATACAGAGTGTTGCTCTTGGCCTCAAGGTACGAACTACTCAAACCTGCATCGAGAACAATATTCTAGTCTTCATAAGAGCCCAAGACCGGGCCACCTCAAATCCATATCCAAACCGTTACCACCATACAAGGATACTTGTTGTGCGTGCTTCATACCCGCAGCCCCCAGCGCCGGGGCTCAGTGCTGAGTCACTGCGCCAAGAAGCCGCCAGATTATGGCCAATACTAGACTTGGCCTGAATAGTTAGTCCTATATTTCCTCCGCTCAAGAAACCTTTAGGGCTAGCAGAGGCTAAATCCAAATATAGAAACAGTGTGTTTATCCATGGCCAGGGAGCTCAAAGCCCTGTATCAAAGCAAAAGGCGGCCCCTTTGAATTAAATCGTTTTTATTAATCACTTATACTTCGATATATTACCAAGGATGATTTGCGAGGCTATTAAAATTAAAAATCATCCTAACTTCAATAGAGAAGATCCCACAATTAATAAAATTAAATCCAAACCCCAAGCAAACTACTGCAAGACTGCAAATACTGCAAGCTCGTTCTGCGTAGATCGGACCAAAAATTAATAATTAAAAGTGAACGTAGCCTTAATTAACTATGACATCGGGAGGTCAAAAATCTCAGTCCCCCTCCCACCCCCCTTGACCACGTGGGCGCTGGAAAGTGCCGTCGTGAAACAAAAAAGTTAAAATTAAACGCGATAAAAATTAAAATCCGTAAAATGAGTTTCATTGCATGTGTACCTAGTATTCGTGTAAATATAAGAAACATTATGTATTCTGATTATTAGTTTTTACGCAAAAATTATACGCGATCACGTGATACGCCGTTGTGATACCGTATTGATACGTCTTGTTCCGCACAAAACCTGGAATCTGATACACACTGTATTGAGTATCACGATGTGTCCCATCTGTTATCCTTCTTTAGTTGTTTTTTCTCCAATCATCAAAGGAGAAAATAGACGCCATCACACGATCTGAAGAGTTTGGACGTAGTTTAGTAGTAGTTTGATAGTTATGACCGGAAGAAATTTGAAGCGTCCAAATGTAAAGAACGATATGTTGACATGATATTATGAAGGGTAGACGCCAGATACAGCAAGTGATACGTAAGGTCGAAATGGGTGCTTATAATTTCCGCCAGGCCGAATTTGTAACACAGCGGCCTGTCTCCACGGAGACTAGCCATCTGCCCAAGACTAATTATAATGAACAAGTTTGATGCAAACACAAGTCTCATTTCGATTCCTTTACTCTCATATTTCGACGACAACCTGACACAACGATTAAACGGCTTTACTCGATTTCTGAGGCCCTGAGGATAAAACTTCGCCAACTTCCTGAATTCGAGCTACTACTCAGAATGTTTTGACAGAATACTCCAATACTAAGGACATTACATATTTCCCGTAATACAGCTTTATTTATTACAATCTTTCAAAATTACCACCACAGTTTATACAATTCATTCGTATAAATCAATCATTAAAATTTTGCTTCCACTTTCTTCTGGAAAATCGGAGGAAGCTTGTTCCCAAGCAGCTAACTAGGGTGCGCGCAAGATAACTCTGCGCCCGGCCAAAATAGGAACTAATCTTATTGTTTATGGCGAGTGTCAATAGGTGCCATGTTTTTATTCGTTTTTGTAGTAAAAAACCGTCATCATTGTGCCGAAAGTGATTAAAAGTGCTGGCAGGAACATTATATTGAAGGTCCAACGTGATTATGAAGAAGATGCGATCGTACAGTACCATTTTCTAAAGTTATAGTCCGCGTTGCATATTTGACAGGTAATTTTTAGGTCTGTCATAACAATTAAACTTCCCAATTTTTTCGGTTCGCTATAATGTATATAAAGTATTGTTTTCATTTTGTTTTAGGTGTTTCTGAACACACGGTCACCCAAATAGCTCAAGAGGGTAACGTAGCAGCAGCTTTGTCTTCTAAAATTGTGACGTAAGGAAAAACTAGGAACAGATGGAAAAAAATGATGATTATGACGATTTTGATATGGGCGCTACGTATGTTTTACGTCGTGAAGAAAGAGGTTACTACCATAAATAAACTTTGGTTGGATATGAAAGCTGATATTGATTTTAAATATGGCTACAATTACAAAAAGCGGCATTTTAAATAAAAAGTGAAAGTGTTGATAGAACGCAGTGATATATATTCTGAGACTGAGCTAGGCTAATAAAAGACTTAAAAAGTTTGCATGGACTTTTAATTTCGTTCTTTATAGTAAATTTTTTACCCTTTTAAAAATTAATTATGGACACAATATCAATGTGCTGATAAAAATTTGTAATTACGAGTATGAAAAAAATAAAAAAATATTTGGATGCTAAATTTGACCAAATTCTCGATTTTCGATTGAGCTGAAATTTTGCACACACGTTTATTTTGGCTGATTGATCCAATATGATGAACTCCCAAAGATGGAGGACTAGTTATTTTTTATGCATTCTTATGATAAGGGTATCAAATGAAAGGCTTTGCTAAGAAAAATACAGAAAATAAAAGTAAAGCTTGTAGTTTAGTTTTTTTACTAATATTCTCATAATAGTCTCAAACTCACTGCCATAAATTAAAAATTTTCAAATGGTTATTAACTAATAATTTATATTAATGTACCATAGAATAATATAAATATATGAAACTTACGAAAGTTACATTCAAGAAATATATTTATTACGCGGATTGAAGCAATAAATATAGGGTTTAAAAAATTAGGTCTTTGTAAGTTTAAGCTACTTTAACATTACAGTTTGTTAACTGAAATTTGGTAATCAATTCAGTCATGTATTTATAATTTGATATAATTATAGAATTCTAGTAATAATATTAAATGTCGGGAACAATATTAGTTAAGATGGCATCAGATCAGTCACGCGCAGAGTTATCTTGCGCGCACTATACACCGTGTCGCTGACAAACCTCCATCTCTTGAGTTAGTCCGTAATGATTAGAAATGGACCGAAATCACAGAGCGCAAGATCAGGAATGTACAGAGGATTTTCAAGCAGTTTTACTCCAACATCTTGAAAAAACTCACAGTTTCACGCGACATATGTGCGGATTCCAGATGTGGAGGATCATGCACCTTCCCTGTTGGACCTTCTGCTGACCTCTCACCCGGACGGATATCAGATTTCTGTCGACGCCCCTTTAGGCTCCTCGGACCATTGTCTGGTCCGGAGTGTGGTGCCACTCACGCTGAAATCGCGGTTGCATTCTGCAGGCTGCCGCCGTGTTTGTCACTATAGGTCAGTCGATTGGGATGGGATGCGGTCTTTCTTTGCATCCTACCCTTGGGGGCGGGTTTGCTTCTCGCCGGACGATCCCAACGTTGTTGCGGATTCTGTCGCTGATGTGGTACTTCAGGGTATGGAACTTTTTATTCCTTCCTCTATGGTGCCCATTGGAGGCAAATCTCAGCCATGGTTCGGTCGCTCCTGTAAAATAGCATCATGCTATAAGCAGGAGTGCTACCAAGCCTGGGCTGATGCATCAGCGTCCCAGGATGTAAACACCAGCGCTCTAAAAAAGAAGTATAATTCCGCCTCTAGGTCCTTCAAAAGAGTCATTGCCAAGGCAAAGTCAGAGCACATAGGCAGAATTGGCGAGAAACTAGTTCGCCTTCCTTCTGGAACCCGTGCATTCTGGTCTCTCGCCAAGGCTGTCCAGGGGAATTTCTGTCAGCCATCTCTTCCATCTCTGCACAGGGAGGACGACTCACTGGCCCATACCGCAAAGGAGAAAGCCGATCTTCTAGGCTCTTTCTTTGCGTCTAACTCGACTCTCGATGACGGGGGGAGTACGCCGCCGACCATCCCACGGTGTGAGTGCTCCATGCCGGAAGTGCGCTCGGTTCGCAAAGCACTCCTCTCCCTGGACATCCACAAGTCGAGTGGGCCTGACGGAATCCCCCCAATTGTGCTGAGGACGTGTGCTCCAGAGTTGGCACCGGTTTTAACGCGTCTTTTCCGGTACTTCTACTCCCTAGGCGTAGTCCCAAAATCATGGAAGACGGCTTACGTCCACCCGATCCCTAAAGAAGGTGACCGCTCTGACCCGTCCAACTACCGGCCAATCGCCATCACATCTTTGTTCTCCAAAACAATGGAGTCCATTGTAAACTGCCAGCTCATGAGGTACCTTGAAGATCACCAGCTGATTAGTGACTGCCAATACGGTTTTCGCCGTGGTCGATCAGCTGGTGATGGGCGGAGGCAGTAGAGTTCAAGGGGGAGGCATTGCCCGTTAGTTTGGACATTGCGAAGGCCTTCGATCGGGTTTGGCACAAAGCGCTTCTTTCGAAGCTCCCTTCCTATGGGCTTCCCGAGAAATTGTGCGATTGGATCACCAGCTTTCTTGCAGATCGGAGCATCAAGGTCGTTGTAGATGGTGCAAGCTCCGATTGCAAGCCTATTAATGCTGGTGTTCCACAGGGCTGCGTGCTATCGCCAACGCTGTTTCTTCTGCATATCAATGATATGTTCCAAACCCGTAACATTCATTGCTATACAGATGACAGCACTGGTGATGCTCTTTACACCGGCCGAGCTAATATTTCTCGGGAAAACGTCTCCGAGTGCCGGGACAAACTTGTGTCTGAAGTCGAGTCTTTGCTGAACAGAGTCTCGGATTGGGGACGACTAAATCTAGTCCTGTTTAACCCCCAGAAGACACAAGTTTGCGCGTTAACCGCTAGAAAGAACCCCTTTGTCTTATCCCCTCAGTTTCAAGGCACTCACCTTGTTGCCTCAGCCAGTATCGGAATCCTCGGCGTCGACATATCGAGTGACGTGCAGTTTCGTGGTCACTTGGAAGGGAAGGCCAAATTGGCCTCTAAAAAGCTTGGCGTGCTCAGCAGAGCGGGACAGTATTTCATGCCGGCACAACGCCTGCAACTTTACAAGGCGCAGGTTCGGCCGCACATGGAATACTGTTCCCATCTCTGGGCTGGGGCTCCCCAGTACCAGCTTCTTCCACTTGACCGCATCCAGCACAGAGCGGCTCGAATCGTCGACGACCGAGTGCTTTCCGATCGGCTCGATTCACTGGCGTTGCGAAGAGATGTTGCATCTCTTTGCGTATTTTATCGCATCTATCACGGGGAGTGCTCTGAGGAATTGTTCGGATTAATCCCAGCCACCAAATTTCGTGAACGCACTACACGGCAAACGTCCCGATACCATCCACACCATCTGGATGCTTGGCGGTCCACCACTGTACGTTTCACAAGGAGTTTTCTTCCACGTACAACCTCTCTGGGGAATAGTTTACCACCGGCGATTTTTCCGGACCGATACGACCTTCCAAAAAAGAAAAGAGCTTACTCCTTTCTAAAGGGCCGGCAACGCACCCGCAATTCTCCTGGTGTTGCGGTTGATCATGGGCGGCGGTAGTCACTTAACATCAGGTGAGCCGCGTGCTCGTTTGCCCCTTATTCTATAAAAAAAAGGAATATTATCGTGATAAAAATGCCAATTATCGAGTCTTGACGTTGAACGGAGCTCCTTGAGTTTTTGGATCACTCTAGGCAACTCTTTTCAGTCAACGTACAATTACGGCCTCTTGGTACAACCAAGAGGCCGTAATTGTACGTTGACTTTCCAAAACTACTTAGTCTAAAATTCCTCGTCTTGTGAAAGATACAGCAATCACCTTCTTTTTAACTAACTGTATTATTTCCAAACAAACAAAATTTGGTTCTCATTTTTGGAGGCCACATTAAAATAAAGTAGCCGGGTTTCATCACCCGTATAATATTATTTACATAATTTTTTTGCGCTCTGAAGCAAAATGGGCTACCCTCCGGAAAGCGGGGGAGGGAGGTGGTGAATGCTCATCGCATACCACGCAGCCGGCTGCGTGGTTACGTGGAGACTTTTACCCACTAAACACCACCTGCGGGACTGGCTTTGACCTGGCGAAAGATCTTATTTAGCCGTATCAGAAGCGACCCCCTTGGCTTGAAAAGGGGGCGCATACTTACGTAATTAGAAGTTCCATTTTTATAGTCTTTTAACATTTTTTTACAGTACTTCACTCTGCGTATCATTTGTTCTTCTTTTAAGTTATGAGACACTCAAACCCAAACCGTACAATTTTTTTTCACTACAATTATATCGTGCATAATTTTATAAATACTTGGTGCACTAATCTGCAGGATTTCTTCTATCAGCCTATAAGTTATTCGACGGTCTTCTCTTATTAATTTTTCTACTTTTTTCAAATTCTCATTTTGCTTTAGTGCAAACGTCTGTGGGACGTTCTGACTTTGGTGCGTCTTCTGCACCAAAAATACCACAGCTGAATTCCCGATACCACCGAAGAAAATGTTGTACGATGATGTCGGTTCTCTTTAAGTACAGAACTAATTTCTTCCAAAACGCTCATCAATTTAGGGACTGCGGGCGAAGTCGTACTGCATAATAACCCGTAGTTCGTCTTTCGACCACTCAGTACTGAGTGTCTATTGAAACGTTATGTACCTATACACCGTCGTATTATAAGCAGCCAAGAGCAGATTTTTCACGCTATAAATAGACTGTTCGTTTGGCCCGCGCGCTATTTAATCGCACAATATTTATTTAATATTTCTTTTTAAAATGATATATACTTTTTTATTGAAAAATAAATATTTCGCTCACGTATTTACTGGTGAACACATATCCTGAATTTAATTGAAATTGATTTCATTACATTCGAATGAAACTGCTTTTTCACTTAGTGGACGTACCTAAAATCGTAGATTTTGAGGAAACTTTGCGATCTTTATGTATCGAGCAAAAATGTGTCAATCGCATTTTGGCCACCATAAATCACTAAGAAAAATCTTTAAATTTCACAATTTTAAAAAATTTATTCGTAGTTTTTAATGACAAAAAATTGCATTTTTAAAGCGTGAAAAATCTGCTTTTGGCACCCACATCACTTTAAGACTTATACTTTATATGTTACCTGGTAAGGAACCATTGAATTTACAGTCTTTTTGCCCCCTACAATTTTAAGGGCACAATAATCATCGAAGGGCTCGTATTTTTGATTTTCTTTTATTACATCCTGAAGATAAAAGATTTTTGATTATAATTAACATTCAAGTAATAACACGTGAATATGAAATAAATTAAATAATAGACAACAATTTAATAATCGTAACCTCTATCTATTACATTCTAATACTACTAAACTCCGTTACATTCGATTAGGGTAAACAGGAAGACTAATATCTTTTTAAGAGATCTAGATTTAAAACATATCTCAAATATTTTTATTGTACTAGAACTCTAAAGAAAACTCTCTGCAGAAAACTAGCACCATGTTTCGTAGATTACGTACGAGCCTGCCTTCATTAGCATTGTTCAGGATCCTTTTTTTAATAAATTACGGCGGATGTGTTCTCTTATACTATTCATTTTGACACTTATGTCATTATTAAGTATTTGTCCTACGTTCAAGGTAGCTTTTATTAAAGGAAAAATGTTACATTTTTACAATACAGCCTAGCCGGAGGCAAGACAATAGCATCACCATTCATCATTCTCTAAACCATTTCCCATTATCTGGGGTCGGCGCAGTAAACCTTCTTGTTCCATTCCTCTCTATCAGCCGTCATTTCCATACTTACTCCTTTCATTCTCATATCACTCTTCACACAATCGATCCATCTTTTATTCGGCCTTCCTCTGCCCGTGTGTCCCTCCACATTCATATTCAACACTCGTTTTGTGACATGACTTTCATTCCTCCGCATCCCATGCCCAAACCATGCCAATCTGCTTCCTCTCACCTTTTCTACCACTGGCGCTACTTTCAGGCTTCCTCTTATATACTCATTCCTTATCTTATCCATCCTTGTCACACCACACATCCATCGTAACATTCTCATTTCATTCGCATGCAGTCTATTTTCATCCTTCTTCTTGACGGCCCAGCATTCACTTCCATACATGACGACAGGTCGGATGATCGATTTGTAAATTTTCCCCTTCAGCCTTATTGGCATTCGGGGATCGCACGTTGTGGCTGTGACCTGTCGCCATTTCATCCACCCTGCGTTAATCCTATGCTGCACAGCTCTATCTATTCCGCCGTCGCCTTGAATGAGGGAACCGAGGTACTTGAAATCTGAGCAGGTAGGCAGTATAGCGCCATCCAACGACATGGGTACAGGACTGGAAAGACCGCCGAAATCACAGCACAGATATTCGGTTTTGGATCTGCTGATCATCAAGCCAACACTTTCCAGCCTCTGTTGCCACTCCGTCAGTCTGCTCTGTACCTCGATGCCTTCTTCCCCGACAAGCACGATGTCATCGGCAAAGAGCATGCACCAGGGTGCCTCATCCTGCAGGTCCGACGTCAAAGCGTCCATAATCAGTAGGAAGAGGTAAGGGCTCAATGCCGACCCTTGGTGCAGCCCTACCGCCACATCGATACTGCCCGTAGTTCCCGCGGCAGATCGTACACATGTACGGGATGCTCTGTACATAGCACGGACTAACCTCACATACTTCCCAGGCATACCTTTCATCTTTAACGCCCACCACAAAACCTCACGGGGAACCCGATCGTACGCCTTTTCAAGGTCGACAAAAACCATGTGCAGATTTTTATGCACGCGCTTGTACTTTTCGCACAATTGGCGTAATGCGAAAATGGCATCTGTCGTACCTCGACCGGGCATGAATCCGAACTGGTTTTGTGTTATCTCACACTCTTCTCTCATTCTTCTCTCTATTATTCTTTCCCATACTTTCATCGTATGTGACATAAGTTTTATTCCCCGGTAACTGTTGCAGTTTTGAACGTCTCCTTTGTTTTTAAAAATGGGGACCAGTATACTACTGCACCATTCCTCAGGTATTTGTTCTTCCTGCAACAATTTACCGAAAAATAAACTCAACCACTTCCATCCATCCGCACTCAGCAACTTCCACACTTCTACTGGTATTCCATCTGGGCCGACTGCCTTCCCATTCTTCATATTCCTAACAGCCATTTTTACTTCTTCCACACTAATTTCTCTCACTAAGCCCATATTCACTGGTGGGTTTACAAGCATACCATTCCATTCATTCTCCTCATTCATCAATTTCTCAAAATACTCCTTCCATCGCTTCTTTATACTTTCATCGTCAGTCAAAATCCTTCCAGAATCATCTTTTATACATTTTACATGTGAAACATCTCTTCCATTCCTTTCTCTCGCTCTTGCAATTTGAAAAAGTCGTTTTTGACCTTCGGGGCTTTCAAGGGACCGATATAATTTATCTTGCGCCTCTGCCCTACAAATAGCAACTTCCTTCTTCGCTCTCTTCTTACATTCTTTATACGCCCCTCTCTTACTTTCTTTTATGGATTCATTCTGGTCTTCTACGCTCTGCCGTTCTTTAAAGGCATTTTTCTTTTCTCTCAAAACTTCTCTAATACTTTCACTCCACCACCACCCATCCTTATCTATCATACGCTTCCCTTTTGTTTCTCCTAACACCTTCCTTGCCACACTTCGGATACAATCAGCCATTTCCTTCCAGCACTCATTCACACTCATTCCTTCCATATCACCCATCACCATTATAGCCTATAAATCCACCCTTGAACGTAGGCCTCCCCGTATATTGCCACATAAGGGGGATATTTTTAATAGTTGTAACGCTTTTCAGGCGGGTAGTCGACCGCATTTTTTTCTACTTGTTAATAAATTCTATTTTGTTTCGCTCCCTAGCCTCTTACAACACACATAGGACAATATTACGAGGTTGTGGGTAATCTTAGCCGCCTCTTCACGGTCGGCATTATAAACATTTTATTATACTGTATATACCAATCACAAATCTAGCATTCTATATTAAAAATAATTTTTCAAATGCTTAAATATGGGTTTTGCATTGACAAAAGATTTTTAACTATTTATAAAAAAAACCTATCAATGTTGATAACCATTATATTATCATAAAATAATAAAGATCTCAAAGTTATAGCTACCAACAAGTGGTTTAACTATCTAGCGTTATTTATAGATATAAATTGGACCATATGTACCGTAAATGGTGCTAGTGTACTGTAACTGCTATAATCGCCAATCGGCTTAGCAAGCGTATCAGAATAGCAATCCGTTCTACTACAGGAGTGGCCCAAGCCCAGCTGTGGGCTGTTAAGAAGAAAAGAAGTATAACTTATGAATTATTCAGATATCAGCAGTTAAGTTGCCTGTATACATCCCACAGCTGGGCAAAAGCCTCCCCTCTTTTCTTAGATTAGAGTTCACATATTTTCAAAATTTACAGGGTTACTTTTCAAAAAGTATCCATTTAACTTTAAATATGTAAAATAATGATATGCCATTATTGCAGTTTTTGAAAATACTAGTAATTGAGGCTTCTACTTTTAATTAAAATTATTCAGAATTGAATGTGATTTATGGGCAACAACTACGCTTATGCACGCCCTTCTATGTGCGATTCAATTCGCAACGTTTTTGCCCACCGAACGACCCTTACGTATGTGTGAATGCACAATTAAATAGTAGGCGTTAGATATTTATGAATGACAATCAGTTACATTAATGTATTACCACGCTTTCTGAATTCAAAAGATAAAAAAGACGGAATGTTTAAGACTATTTTATTATATATGCTATACGTGGTAGAGCCATGCTGCAGCTATATTATGATTGCAGCACGAATGGATCGGATCGACCGGGTTAGAACTACGCTGGGTTCTTTCACGCGGCTTTTTATAGATCTTTTTGTTTGTTCTATGTAAAAGAGATCACATTTTGAACATCAAAGAGAACATATCGCTGACGTGAAGTACCGACGCTTCGAGAAGTCTGCCGTCTGTGAACATGTTCAAGACCATCCCCACCATTACATCAGACTTGATAAAACATAAATCCTAGCATACTACGCTCATCAATATAGAAGATGGCTGCTGTCATCTGCTTGAAATCCTATAATTAACAAAATTCAATCCAAACCCAAGCGTACCACCGCAAGACTTCGAGATACTACTATAAGTTCGTTCTGCGTCGATCCGACCAAAAATTAATCTTCGGGACGTCAAATATCTCAGTTCCACCGTGACCACGGGTGCTGTAAGGCACCCGAAACATCGGGAATAAAAAAGATTAAATCCGTATAAATAGTTTTATCCAATTTGTAGTGTTCGCGTAAGTTTAAGATATCATTACCCGTTTCTATTAAAAAAAATGTTAATTTTTCTTCACCATTAGCCTATATTACTTATTTAGAATCTTCTCCGCAAATTTGCGCATGTATTGCAAAATAACCTTGTATTTATTACTCAAATATGTAGGTTTCCAGATGATTAACTTTGTTGTGGTAAATCAGCACTAAAAATTTCTATTAACAATTTTAATTGGTGAAGACGGAGATCGAGGCCAGGTTTCTGATGTACAGTATAATTTGCAGCAAGCACTCAGTCCACGTGGTAGAAGAAAGGTACCAGTATTCGTGGTAGAGCCATGCTGCAGTTATATTACACGTATAGTTGAAGCACGAATGGGTCGGCTCGACCGGGGAAGGACCACGCTCTCACAGAATACCAGCGTGAAATGGTAGCTTAATGCTGCTGTATTTCATATGGTGAGTGTAGACCCGGAGATCCGGAGACCCGGAACCGGAGACCCTTTTTACTGGAAATGCGGCATTCCTTCTTAGTCCTCACGGGTGACAACGCATCTGCATTTTGATTCGTAATCGAGGATAGATGTAGATGTCTATGGGCCACAGCAACCACTTATCATCAGGTGGACGGTGTGCTCGTTTGTCTCACTATACTATAAAAAAAGTCCCTGAGTTAACACGTCCCATAAATATCAGCAGTGTTCATGATATTGGTAGTTTTAATTTAAATATATTTTTCACATACCTACATTTCATATAAAATAGTTCATATAAAATATTTTAAAAATGCATTGACATATTGGCATTTTCAGTGAGTAGAATAAACTATTTGTTGTTGAGATTTGTATAAGTCCATGGCCTAGACTAGCATGACGAGATGCCGACATATTTGCCGATGTTATTTTCCTGCCAGTCTTCGTGACCTTAAAGCAACTGCAGCACCTCATCATTATTATGATTTTGCCCGAGGGTGGAGAGCAGATGGCGCATATCTGCTAATGATATGAAGCTATTTAATACCATTTGAGTCAAACTGGCGTCGACCTTCTATGAAGTCATTAGCTGTATCATCACCACGATCAACTTCATAGACGACATCAGCATAATTATAACCTAACGTTTTTTTAAGGGGTAAGAGATTACTTACAATAAAATTAAGTGTATCATTAGTAGAAGAGATTTCCACAAAGGGCACAATATGAGTCACATTGCTCTTATAAAATAGGCACAAAATAATAAGCAGTGCAGTGAATTTACAATTAATATTGTTCATTAAAACATTTCATTTGTCAGAAAAAATATGATCCGTAATGTTATCAATACATATAATAAGCTTGTAGAAAAGTCTTTAATAATAGTTTTATTATTATTTTTAATAAAACATTTAGTTTTTATCACGGACGTTTTAAATATATATTAATTTCTTCAATGACATAAGTACCCAAAGAGCATAGATTACTGACTAAGACAAAGAGTATATGAGTCAGGTATACAAAAAGTACTCTGTAGTATGAGTCACAGAACACAATTATTCTACACCGGGAGATACAGAGTAATTACTAGTATAGAGAGAGTCCTAAAATAAGAAAAAAATCTTATAGCTGAACTATTTATACATAATATAACGTTTAACATGGTAAATAATAAGATAGAGTTATACCTTCTTTCTTTTACAAGGTTGTTGCCGTTTTGCCATTCCATGAAACCTACGCCAGTATATTTTTAGTCCATGATAGCACCTGTATTGATTGGCCATTATCGAAACAAAAAACGTTGTTCATAAATTCATTTAGTCTTTGACTTAGCAAATTTAAGGATTTTTAATAATACGGCTCATAACAACTATTTATATCAATGAAAGTTTATGGCAGCTTCATCTGATATCTTACAACTAAAACGAAGTCGAATAATGCGGAATTTCATACTATGGTTGTATAATTTAAAGTATGTCGTGAAAAGCCGGAATATATCGTGAAAAATTCATGTGGTATATTTCCGCCAAATTATCCTTAGACTTATGATGGTTTTGCGGGGTATAATAACTGCGTTTGTTTCATCAACACTGAGTTTGCTTCTCAGAGCGTACACAGAGGTACTACTACTACTATAGTACAACAGCAGCGGCACGACATTATCAAGGTCCTACCTTAGCTTCATGATTTCGAAATAATTTCATCCAAGCAAATAAAGCTTAATTGAATATAGACGGTGGTTTTATTATCAGCTAAGAAAGTGGTAAATCTATATAAATAAAAATCCATTGCCGCACGTATGAAAGATAATCACTTAAGAATGGTTGAACACTCACACTTACTGTTGAACCCGGTAAGTGTCACTGTTGTCGAAATTTAGAAAACAGTCGTGCAAAGCCGGGGTAGATCGTTGGTCAACGTATAGTATTGGAATTACTGATGGAATCCAATTCTCTTATGTACCGTGTGTTGTATAGTTATACATACATCCCTAACTATTCGTTTTTAAAGTTTGTGGAAGGAATATTTTGGTTATAATATATTCATCATCACTTTATTTAGAAAACAATTTATTTGATCATTTGTATAATAATAAGTCTAGTCATATTTTCTTATATTTTTAGACATATGGTAAAGTATTAAAAATAAATAACTAAGCAAAAACGAGTATATGGATGTCTATTGTTGCTAACATTGCGAACGAAATCCATGAAATCACTATAGATTAAAGAGTAATGTCTTGTAAAGTAACGTCACATATAATACTACTACAACAGGAATGTCCATTTTCTAGTAAGTCAGAACATACGAGTGTACTTACTCTCATATTTGGTGTAGTATAAAGAAACCAAACGCATGAATTACACAGTGTGCTGTCAGTAATTATAATATAACGTAGACAGAGAAACCTATAGACAAATTGACGCCTTCTTTCGCATTCGCACACGAAAAAGATAGATTTATGCATACGTCTTGCATAGAAATGAGATAGAGCGGTGTGATTGTTTGTCCCTTTCACCGTGCCGGTTTTTTTACTGTAGAGTTTGCTAAACAACTTTGAAAGCGTAGCGATTTAAGGAGTTTACAAGTTGGTTTAAGTGAGAAAAAAGTGTTTTGTGAGCTTAAGATTGGTGAATGGTTCAGTTCAGTTCTTAGAACAATTAAAATTTTTATCTAAATGTGTTTAAAAGTCATAAAGATTATTGTATAACCTAAAAATTCGTTATCGTCCTTTCTCACTCGAGGCCACGCCAATCATCAGTCTATAGGTTTCTCTGTCTACGTAATATAAGCTCTCAGTAATTATTTTAATATAATCTCATATTATCTATGCTAGTGTGTACAATAAGTAGTACACTGTACAATGATCATAATACAGAACACTATTACAATATACCACAAAGCTCCATCACCTCTCTACTGAGAGATTGAGTAAACATAAATGTGTTGACTGGTGACTTCCACTATACTTACTCTACTCTTCGGTAATGGTTTTTATTTTCTTTGATAACTTTTCTAATGATTTATCATATCCATAAACCAACACGGGCCGTCGTTGAACCGGAGGTAAGTGGAAATACGCAGGTGTGCCCCTCTGTCAATGTATAAGTTCACGTTAGCGTAAGCGTAATCCTAGGTCTATGGTTCACGTGGTGTACTGTAGGTCTATGGACCACGTACAATAAAACTAGTTGCAGCTGAATTGCTCACTAGACTAAATCTAGTTGTGCAACTGAATTGACGTCCTGCAAAAATGCCGAATTGTTTAGTGTTTTATGGAAAAAAGAGATTTGTCACATTTCCATTTATTGTATCACAAAACTATATAACACACTACTAATAACACAAAATAACTGTATTTCACAAAAAGTACTTATTAATTTCACAAGTACGCATGTGATCCTGTTCTACCATTCTAAGGGATAATTTAAAATAGATGTCACCTGTCGTAGCAGCATGAGAGGTGCCACCACCCCATCATTTTCCATAAACATCGTTGCGAGGCAACGTTTGGAAATGCTTAAAAGTCCTTGTGATCTCCAATTGATCGCACAGACAATATTTTTTCCTATATTTACGCGAATACTTTTTAATTTTACGGATTTTAATGCGTTTCATTTTAACTTTTTTATTCCCTACGTTACGCAACTTACAGTATCTTGAAGTGTCGCAATGGGGCTTGGGATTTTATTTAATTTTATAAATTATAGGATCCCAAGCAGATGTTGGCACTCATATATCTTCTCTATTGAAATTAGGATGTTTTCTTAATTTCACTAGCCTCCCGATTCATCCTTGGTAGCAATCAGTGTTCTTTTGCGAGGATTTGTGGTCTATCAAATCTGATGTAATGGCGGAGACGATCTTGAACTAGCACACAGGCTGCAAACTTCCCGGAGCGTCGGTGCTTCATGTCTGCTATATGTTCTTTTACGTGGGCTTTTACAGATACCTTTGATTGCAGGTGTACGCTTGATTTTTCAAACGATTTGTTACTACCATCGCAAATCTCTACGTCATTAGTGGCGATTGCAGCAAAAATATAGAGAGGCGAACAAATGAGCATCATGGGCTATTGATGATTGATTGCGGACGAGAGTGTAAAAAGGTAATGTGCATATTATGTCTTAACCTCGCCTGCGCTCTTTTAAGTAGAAGAATATCACACGACCAACTAATGGATAAAAATCTACCCGAAAACCCTAGACCTAAGTTTATTTTACGGTCTGGTGACGGGGAGCAGTTAAACTGGTGCGTAGTATCGTGCGTAGATTATTCACGGTATCAGCAAATGTAAGCCAGGAAAGCTATAATTAATGGTCAGCTGACACATTAATTTTTTTAATAAACTTTACGACCGCACTGGGATTTTCTCCTGTATTTTAAGCGTTTTACACACGTAAATTGGACAAGGTGGACGAAGACCTAGATCCGGAACAATTATTTGTGTTCGAAAAACATGTTGCACATAAGGTTTCATGCTCATTATGAATTAACAATAATTCGCTTACTGAAAAACTAAATTTTACAAAACACTTCTATTGAGCGTACAGTTGAATATTATAAATAAAAGATGATAATAATCTCTGGGAATAAGATGATTGCTACCATGCTATTTGTAATTTGTTTTGTATTGTTAATTATTGAGTAACTTTAACCTGTATATTTGTATATTTAACTTTAATGATTGTAAACTGTATGTGGTTCTTCATAGGGCAGAGATATTTTCCGATTCAGTGGTAAAAAAGAGAATGACTTTCAATTAGTAATATTTATAATGTATATTGAATTTAAATAATTTATTTTTCGCATGTTCCATGCGGGATTCAAATACACAGCCCACAGGACCTCAACTAATCTCTTAACCACTTTCCCAGCGAGCCGTCCAAAGATGATTGTCCAGCTGTGGGCAATAAAAGGTTATTAAAGAGTGATGCGATGTGAGAAGGAAACGAACATCAAGTCTTAACGCAAACTTTTCTTACTAATAACTTAGCTGAATAAGTGCTACTATATTAATATTTTCTTCTAGGGCTTAAACCACATAAATAAAGAAACCAATAGAAACTTATGAAATAGAGTTACATTATATTAATTAAAACTAACTTTTCATACATCGAAATTTGTAAATTTTCAAAGAATTAAGAGATTTCAATTGCCCTTTCCTTTCAATAGTTTAAGTGAAGTACTTTAAAATGTAAATGAAAGATAATTATCTCTATACAAACAAAAACACTGCTCATAATATGATAAGTAAATAAGTTGATAATTCTGTTGCACTCTAATCCTTTGAGTAAATCCACTGAAAGGGGTATTTCCTATCATTACGTTATAG
This sequence comes from Parnassius smintheus behrii, assembly GCA_036936625.1. NCBI lineage: Eukaryota > Metazoa > Arthropoda > Insecta > Lepidoptera > Papilionidae > Parnassius > Parnassius smintheus. Next base: position 32,146,219 of record JAUPFT010000015.1, on the reverse strand, counting down.
TAATCCATTGATCGATTTGTGTCTACTGTTAGTATATATATTGAGAGTGGATTATGGTGGATAAAATCCAAACGCAATATATAGGGCTTCTTGACTGAGACTATTCAACCTCACACAAAACGGATAGAGCTGAGCCTAAGCAACCTCGTTACTGCTTTCATCTATTAAACTTACTATGTAAAGCCTAAATAAAACTTGAATCTATAGCAGCAGTATAGACTAAAGACGTAACATTTCAGCTTAAAAATAACTGTATATATAGCTATCTAGATGAGAAAATGCTATTTTAATTTCGAATCACATTTATTAAGCAACGACCTTTGCTTAAATATAACTTGTCGTCTATAATACTGTTGTGTACCATGGATAAATCGTGACTATGATACTATATCAAAATTGTGGCTTAGCTGGACCCTCCGTTATGCCGAAAATATGGCAGCATTAATTTTGAAACAAATATATCAAAAGTTATATATTAAAGTTGAGGATTAATGTTAAGTAGGTACTATGTTAGACGAAAACACGATTCCGTAAAATCTTGATAGAAAAAAAATCCAAAGTTACCTCCAAACCAAACAATAAACCGCTGGTATTCACAATTTTTTTTTTTATGTAACTTTAAATTAGATCATGGAACTGCATACTAATTGAACTAACTATAAAGCAGGGCTTATGTTTTTTTTATAATCGCAATTATTTTCACCAGAAAAAGAAATTACCCATACAACTATCATCGTCCTGAAGCAATCTCGTTTCGGCTTTCTAACGGAAAAGCTGCATCGCTTACGATCAGTACACATTACGCAACAGGACGACGTAAAATTAAAATGGGAAATAACCGTAATAAAAATAAAAAGCGACTGGGTTGGCCAAAAGAAACAAGCATAAATGTGATAAACCTAATGAAATAAGTATCTACTGACCTATCTACTTACAGTGTAAGTGATTATAAACATGTGGGTAGATAGCATACGACGCGCGGGATAGTGGGAGCGAAATTAGAATTGAAGCTGAGGTAGTACGGTAAAAACGAAACATTCAGAAAAAGGCTACGAATAACCGCATGACCGAGACAGATGATAGGAAACATTATATACTGTATTCTATCTCTTTCTCTCACAGACTAAATGTCACTTTTTTGTGTCGCTTTTTCTTTATATATTGAGTTTCAAATCACGATTCTAAAGAATTTTTCAATTCAAAAGCGAATATATAAAAATAAAATATAAGTGTCTGTCTGTAATATTGAAGTAACTGGCTTTTATTAAGCAATAAGTTATTTGCTATTTAAAAAAAACTTGTTTGCCCGTCTGTCTGTCTGGCTGAACCCATTGAGATGAAACTTTACGACCAGAGTGCGTGCAATGCCGGGAGAGCTAGATCTCTCCCGGCATTGCACGCACTCTGGTGGCTATATTATATCCGTAAATTTAGTTTTTTTTATAAAAAAAGAACGAAAAGCTTATAAAATGTATAGTTTTTTACTACCCTAAATCGAAGACGCAACGGGTTGTCATGCACATAAATAGAATTAAGGTATCTGTTTATAATATCGGAACTGTCTTTAATTGAGCTAAGGGAATTGAATAAACATTTTAATGATTTTTGTCAATTATCAGTCTATCCGGCTAACCATCGGAATGGTGAACCGATTGGGATGGAACTTAGATGATCAAATAGAAACCAGTGTCAGGATGATTGATTTTTATAGGATAGGGTGACAAACTAGCACACAATCCATCTGATGGTAAGTGGTTGCTGCGGCCCATAGACATCTACATCTATCCTCTTTTACAAATCAAAATGCAGATGCGTTGTCACCCGTGAGGACTGAAATGGAATGCCTCATTTTCACTAAAAAGGATCTCCGGTTCTCTACACTCACCATACGAAACACAGCAGTATTAAGCTACTATTTTACGCTGGTATTCTGTGAGAGCGTGGTCCTTCCCCGGTCGAGCCGACCCATTCGTGCTACAACTGTACTATTTATATAACTGCAGCATGGCTCTATAAAATGATGATCTAAACTATATTTTATCTAAAATTAATTGGGAGATTTTATGTGAAATCGATAAAACTATAAAATAAGTGCTCTTTCATGATCATCTTGAACCTAAATGACGCCACGTTAATGGATCCAAGCAAGGCGAAGCTGGGCGGATTGATAGTTTCATAATATAATATAATCAAGTATTAATCAGAACTTAAAAAAACCGGGAAGCATTTAACGTGTTTTGCCAATGACGACATTATAATATGGATTTATGGCGTAGTCCTACACTGCTAGCCGTATGTGAGCTATATAAAAGGCTACGCTCGGAGTTTCTCTGCTGATAGAATTCGTACACGACATAAACCAACGGATCAATGAACTGAACTCGCAATTGGTCGGCCATATCGTTTGAAAGGCAGTGAGACAGAGTGGCAGCTTCATATCGGTAGTCAAAGTATGGGGCGGCCCCTCATTTTAAAAAAAGCAAAAAAAAAAAAAAAAAAAATATGTTCGATGCTATATTTTGTAGTATCACTTGGGGGGAAGTCCATGTACAGCAGTAGATTTGTGAAGGACTGTATTGTCGATGATGGTGTGAATCAAAGAGAATATAAATCACTGTTTTGTTCCTAGTTTGGCAACAACCATTTTAATGAAGCACTAATAAATAATAAAAAATGACAATGGCAAAATGATTTATTATTGTCATTGTTTAACGTCATTCAAGCGTCAGCACTGTCTGTCAGTTAATCTTCTCTAGTTTATATGCAGTAATCTTCTAATGATCTAAAAATCTTCTAATCTTCTTCTGTTTCTTTATTATTACTATCTATAATTTTATATTCTTCTTCTTTACTTTTCAGTTTTCATGTTTACAAATATTTTAAGATATATTATTATACTTATTATTTTCGGTAAATGTTTATCCAAAACTAATAAATCGTCCAAAATTGAGATAGAAATCGTGCCTCGTGTTGTAAACGGCCGGCCAGCAAAGCTTGGAGATGTTCCATACCAGGTACAAGCGATCTTGCGCAATAGATGCAAATAGTAAAGAAAAAATAAGAAATTACTTATAATCTTCTTATTATGGGGTTGGATGCAGACCTCCTTACATTTCTGAAAAGTTGGTTGGCAAACTTCATATCACCACCAATATATTTCGATATAAAAGATTCAAGGGTGCTTTACTCTTGAAAAGCCTATATAAATTTATGCACTAACATTAAATCGTATCCAACATTCATATACTAAGTAATATTCTATTCGTACAAGTAATTTTTACAATCAAGCGAGGTCTACGAGAATATACAATATACATCCTCCATTAAAGTATCAAACACTTACCGTATGAAACATTACATTATGCTAATATAGCCTTCTTTTCTATTTCTGCTGCCAAATAGCAGTGCGTTTACTCCTATGTTCCGGTTTAAAAAAAGAGCCAGTATGAGAGGGCTCAATCATAGTTATAAGATGTGACAGAGCATCTCTAGCCTACTATGTTTGAAGTTAGTTCAGGTTTCTATAGACTGAAGTAGCCACTTAGCACAGGGTGGTTTGTCAGTTCGTTTGTCACATTGGTTTAATAAATAAAAATGCATACACACATTTGTGGAACTCGTTAAATATAAAAAATTATCATAATTTAATCGGATCTTTTAGGTGGCATTTAAAAGACCGCGTGCAAATCTTAAATTTTACACTTTCTGTGGTGGTACAATCGTTGGACCCACTAAAATTATATCGGCCGCCCATTGTTTCGTGGCACACAAAAGTGCATGCGTAAGAATGTTCATGAAAGTTGGGTACGTATTGTTTTTCCAAATATGATTTTATTGTTATTATAATTTACATTTACATTTATCCAAAAAAAAACCCACTCGATATAATTAATTTCTACTTTATATGTAAAAAATCTAAATAAATCAGCACATATGAGTTTAAAAGTACTACCTATACGGTAAAATCAAATTGAATATTAATACAGACAAGCTATGTGCTATTGTCTATGGTATTTACTAAGCTTACACTACTAAACATAAAAATATATAATTAAATGGAATAAATCCATAATCTCTTCTATGCGTGAATATTAATATATATATATATATATATATATATATATATATATATATATATATATATATATATATATATATATATATATATATATATATATATATATATATATATATATATATATATATATATATATATATATATATATATATATATAGTTTATATTTTTTGATACTATTACAAACTCGTATACTATGAATTAGTATCATAAGAGGCCACAATAAGAAGTTTTAAGTAAGATCTAATCTCTGATAGATAGACAAGGGCTTTGCCGTGCAGATTGTTACCAAAACAAGCCGACGACCGGGAGCAGCATCACAGATGCGAGACGTCTCGTATTGTGCTCGCCAATTCGTCTACCAAACGTAGCGACGATGGCACATCCATTCTACAATGGTCCCTGTCCATAGTTCGGTGTCCTTTTATGAATACTGATGAAGCTTATCATATCTTGTCAAACTTCGCTAATAGCATTTGGATTTTAATCTAATATATAAATTTTTTTACTTTACATTTACATTATTTATTAGCCTTTTACGACAACTGAATTTTTACTTCGTAAAAACATGTAACCGGCGTAGTCAGTTCGTAGATTGTTGTGGTAGTAGTAACACGAATGAATCGGCTTGATCGAGGAAGAACAACGCTCTCACAAACCAAGGTAAAATATCAGCTTTATTCCGCTGTTTCCTGTGATGAGTGTAGAGAAGAGGAGACCCCCTTGTATCGGAAACGAAGCATTCCATCTAATTCATCGGGGAGACAACACATCCGAACTTTGATTCTTATTTGAAGGATGTAAATGTCACAGCATCCACTTACCATCCGGTGAACTGCGTGCTCGCTGGGGATTCTTAGTCCATAAAAAATAAGCTAATTTATTAATATCACACGAAGTAAGTTACGAGCATTCGCTAATACGCGAACAAGGTTTCAAGTTATAAATAAGAAGGTTATTGTATGCTAAATAAAAGATAACCGGTTAAACATTACCAAATAATCGTTTCTATTTCACAAAAACAACTATTACTGAAGTGTTTCACGAAACGTGTAGGGGCGGTGTAAGCATCTTCAATACCCGTTTTTTATCCTTTCTATAACATATGATTAAAAATAACAGCGGTTTCCAACCCGCTTGACAAGCGTGGCAGCTGTGGCAAATATCTCTCCCATACCCAGGGATACAGCAGTAGACTTTTGAAAGACTATGAAGGAAGGAAGTGTTTCACAAATGAAACTGGAAATAAATGGTGAAATTAAATTACTAACTGGGTACGTATTTTAATTTCAATAGTTTTTTCATTGATTAATTTATTTAGTTCAAAATTTTGTTGTTATTTTTAGTACCGAAATTTTATTTTAAATCAGTAGTAGTATTTTTGATAGATCAATTACATAATATGCAACCGTAAAATAAATAAAATTGTAAAAGATCAGTACCATCTGTTCACCTGTTACACCCTACTTTTTCCAGACGGTAAAAAAATCCCCTAGTATATTCATATTATATCATTACTATTCTATATTTCTTAATAGCCAGAGCCTCGTTCTTTATTTAGCATAGTGTACCATGAGCCATGAGCACTTTCAAAAAGCAAATTTATTACCTGTGACTAAGATTTACATGTGTTTTTCCTACAGGCGCATTCGAGAAAAAGATTTGCGAAACAAGTACGCAGTGGCTGGTACACTGAACAACAAAGGCTATAAGCCAATGAGTGACGATACTCCTGAAGGACAGTGGAGAAAGCTGAAGGAAGTATTATACCCGGCCAAGTACAAGTTTCCTAAGAAGGATATTTGTATTGTGGTATGATATTTTCTTACAATACTATTAGAGTAGAAATGTGCATAGCCCACCATGGATGTCGTAATTAGCGACATAGGTTAACGAACCAGGAAATGGACAGCAACGTCTTATTAATAATAATAACAAAAAAACTGCGTTTGCAACCCCTCTGGCAAGTCACTCCTATGTAGTAATCTATTTGGGGAGGCCAATATTCAGCACTGGACTTTTGATAGGATGTAATGGTAAACGTGGTAACAGTGCACCTGATGAAAGGAAATGAAATGAAATTTTTATTTTTTCGAGGAAAGAAAGAAAGAATAAAATTTTGTTAAATTCTTTAGTAGATTTTTTTGAATTAAACGTTTTGAAATGAGGTTCATGTCACCGTAGAAGAAACGGCGTAAGAAACTTTTTTTTTGAACTTAATATTACAGCATAATAAACACAGAATGTAAAACGATGTAAATGAAGCTACTTAAAATAACATTGTTTAAAAAAACGTAAACAACATGGTAATCAATGTACCAAGATGAGCTATGATAATTATCCTGATCAGGATACTAGGATAACTTAATTAATTATTATATTGTCATCGGTTCTTAATACGCGTGCGAATTTTCAAGTAAATTGCCCGTATACAATTTGGTGAAGATTATATTAGATTCTGTTACATCGATACACGCGAAACTAATAAAAGCGTGTTTAAAAAGACAATTAAAACTTTGGAACTTATCAAAACGAAACCAAGCAGACTGTTCACGAGTATGACGCATGTGGTGACAATAAGTAGCTATTGTACTCCATAGACACCTGCAACCAACTTTAAACAAAGAAGGAAACGAAGAGAAGGAGGTATAAGGTATATTACTACACGTCACACCCTGGAATTCTACTAGTTCTCTAATTCTTTAAGCTGGATTACAACTGAAAGTTTAATGCTGCAAAGTGGCACAAATGGATATCAAACAGCTCTTCGAAATAACCAAGATCATTTGAACTCTCAACGTTCAGAATGTGCCGTGTAGGGATTGTATCTGTAGTATAAACCGTAAATAAAATTAAACTTTTCTAGGGTAGATATGTGCTTCTTCTGATTTTTGTAAACAAACTTTTGGTAAAAAGGGCCTGAAGTATTAATTTAATAATAAAAAAGCATATTTTCGGCTAGATTTTTTTGGAAATATAATAGTTTTTATATATGACCATATAGTGGTGATGTAAGAATATCCGCAACCCCACATCGTCACGTAGATGTGGCAAGAGGCGACACAGAAGGAAGCAAATCAGGAAACGAGCAGCTACGTCTTCCTAATAACAAATCATCATCATCATTACCAAGCAATGTCACAAAGCACGGTCCTGAGCCACCTGCATCCATCGCCTTTCTACACTCATCTAGTTGGCGACGCCCTACACTTCGCTAACAACTAAAAAACTAAAACTTCGGCTGCCAACCCGCCTGCCAAGAGAGGCAATTATGCCAAATATACCTATGAGGCAATCTTTATCTATATGGGAGGCCTATGTCCAGCTGTGGACTTCAAAGGCTGCAACGGTTATACAGATATCAAAAGAAGACATTTTTATATGTATTCCGGGTATCTGAAAGTAAAAAAATTCTAATTATCAACCTTTAAAATGTTTCAAACTTTGAAATGCGTGAGCTAATCCGTGTATTCTCTTATAGAAAAGTTTGATTAACATTCGCTAGGCAATCTCATTAATACTGATTCATTCTTCATGCGATTAACTTTTCATACGAATCATACCGATTGATTAGATTAGTTGGCAACTAAATATTTAATGCAAATATAAAACCTTTTCAACGAATTTCTCCGAAGGGAATCAACATAAGAAATTTTTTTTTTCTAATTATTATTTTCATGTCATGCAGAAAGTGAATGGATGCAGGTGGATCAGCACAATGTTTTGTGGTATTCGTTGTGGCTGTACAGATAATGATTATTATCATTCTTTCAATTTTGATTTTTCTTCATTTGAAACTTGTTAATGATTGAAGTTAATAATCAAAGTCATCACATGGAATTTCCTCATCACCGGTCTGGATATTATACGTCTAGCATATACGAGATGGTATACTGCCATCATTTGGAGGTCTGTCTTTCTGGCCTTGCTAGAGGCCAGAAAGATAAATGACTAAATATTAAAAATTTAACTATCATTTACCTCATGGTAAATGACTTATACTGTAACGCCGATATCACCTGCATCCATCAGTAATAGAAAATATTCGCTGCATTTGTTACATGTCGGGAAATCGTACATTATATTTTTGTTACTAGTTTACCACAGATCCGTTCAGTTACAACGAATACGTGAACGCCATACCGTACGCAAGCCGCTATGCTGATTACCAAGGAAAATGTCTGGTCTCTGGATATGGCCAAATAAATAACGTCGGAAAGGTACATCATTATTTATTTATTATTAATGAAAAGTGACAAATGAGCTTGTAGTTCACCTGACAGGAAGAGAGACGATCAGTCCTCAGATCTTAGATAGCGTGCCTTATATTTTGTGACTAGAATATCATTACATCACTACATGTTATCAGATAAAAATCTAGGACGTGCAATAATTTTGTACTGAAAATTTCTTTAGGGATTTTTGGATAGACGAAATCTTATGAGTTCGCGTCACCGACATGCTGATGTTAACAGTATATTATCTGTAGTTATAATTACGACGTGTTGCTTATATAATATGCTCGTTGAACGCTTTTTATATGGGTAAAATCTATGAGTTCATGTCACCAACATCCTGTATGTAATAATATAACTATTTTGTCAACTTTTATTTTGATCATATTTAAGTTTGATTGATAAATATTGAAATACCATTTAAAAATTTATATAATTGTTACTCGGAGTTATATAATGATAAGGAAAAAAATATAAATTTAGATTTTTGATACTGCGGTTAAAATGAAAACCATAAATCTACTGGTTTTCCATAGATTTCAGTTTACCTTTATGTCGACAGTCCCCAATGACTGTAATTTTTATTTATATGAAATTGAAGTGACAAACGAACTAACAGTACCACCAAATTGTAAGACTACTGGTTACTACAGCCCATGGAGACATCTATTATTGGTTAAGAATGAAAATTCAGTAATGTTGCTTCTAGAGGTGTAAAAGAAACGAATAAACGCGTACCAGTATGTATTCGTTACTATAATAATTAGTAAGTAGTAGTAAAGTACCTTTTTAATTTCGCGTCTCAGAACTCTCCCTTTCACGTTTATTTTTATTAACCTTTTCTGTTGTTCTAAATGTTACCTTCGCACTAAGACTTTTCTACTGTATCGTTGGGGCAGTTTACATACATAAATTTCACAAAGACGAACAGCCAGACTCGGAATAATTATTCATAAGCCATACAAATACTTGTTCCGTGCGGGATAAGAACCCGCGGCCCCTTAGCGCTGCAAATCATTGCTAAGCCTTTGCACCACAGAGCCTTCAACAACGTGAATAATAAAAATGATAGCAGTAGGTGGATACTCACTAGGTTTACCATGTAGTTTTTTCATCTCTTCCCTCATTGCATAACTTAATTTAGCATCGCGATATTCTACACGTTTGTATTAATATTACAAATACTTCGTATCGCCTTATTAAATCGATGAGCTCTTCATTTTTCAATTTGACAACAAATATTTTTACGTGGTAGAACCACGCTGCAGTTATATCATAGTTGTAGCGGGAATGAGTCGGCTCGACCGAGGTACGACCACGTTCTCACAGAATACCAGCGTGAAAGAGCAGATTAATGATGCTGTTTTTCATTTAGTGAGTACAGAGAACCGGAAACCCTTTTTACTGAAAACGAAGCATTGTTCATACTGTATCTCGACAGCTGTTTACAGAAGCTGAAAAATAGTTGTTTGGGTGTGAAATTGGGTGACATTAAAGTTAATTGTCTGCTGTATGCTGCTGATGCAGTGATTATTGCACCATCAGAAGCAGAACTGCAGGCATTAGTCACGTGTATGAGAGAGGAATGTGAAATTAAAGGTCTCCGTTTGAATGCTAATAAAACTAAGGTTCTGGTATTTGAAAAGGACGAAGAGAGAACGAAATGTGAAATATGGGTAAATCAGGAATGTCTAGAACAGGTAAATGAAATTGTACACTTGGGGAGTGCTTTCAGCCGAGATGGAAGATGTGATTTAGATGTGGACAGACATGTCGCTGCCGGGAATAAAGTCAATGGTGCCCTGAATGAGTTAGTCAAAAGGCAAGGCGTAGTGAAGAGTGCACGCCTTGTAATACATAACGCAGTATTGGTGCCGATTTTGTTATATGGCGGCGAAACCTGGGTATGCCAGAAGAAGCAAAAAAGCAAGTTGAATGCAGTGGAGATGCGATAAAATGTGCGGCGTTACCATAGCCGACCGAAAGCGAAACGAAGAGATTCGCAATATGGCAGGATTGAAAAATGACCTTATCACAAAAATTGATAGGGGCGTACTCCGATGGTTTGGACACGTTGAGCGAATGAGTGAAGACCGAATGGTAAAGAAAATATATAGCGCGAAAGTAAATATTAAAAGGTGGCGTGGTAGACCGAGACTAACTTTCGAAGACCATGTGAGCAAATTACTCGAAGAGGGGAAGGTCAAGAGTACTCGGATACCTAGACGTGCATGTATGAAGAAGTTAATGAACCTGAAAGAAGCGAAAGAGGTATGTAAGGATCGTGACACTTGGCGATCTGTTCTCCCTGGCTACCCCGTTAGGGATTGTGCGTGAAGATAAGTAAGAAGCATTCCATCTTAGTTGTCAGGGGTGACTCAACGCATCTGTGTCTATGGACCACAGCATCCACTTTGCATCAGGTGTGCTGTGTGCTCATTGTTCATCATTATTCTATATAAAAAACACTTGCACGGTGCAAGAGTATTTTTCTTAATGGCGTACTACGAGTAAGTTCTAGAAACACCGGTCGCACGCGTGGGATTGGAGACTGCATACGAACACCCTCTGTACCTTCCCACGCCGATGGACGTTGCGTCGAATTTGATGTGTTACTAATGTACAGTTTTTCACATAAAATTAAGCTTTCAAATGTCATAATGCATTGCAGACGTTGCGTAAGTGTTACTAGTCTGTCTGCCTTCAAATTCACTAATTAAACAAAAAAAATTACCAATATATTTAAATTCTATTGTTTATTTAAGATACAGGCAATTAATGAAAAATGCATGCATGCTTGAAATGGATTTTCTTCCTTACACAATACTATTTTAAATCAAAATAGCATAAAATATTTAATTTATTTTTCAGCAAAACTCGGACAAGCTACTTTTAGCGCATTTAGAAATTGTTCCTTATCGTTATTGCACTAAGCATTACAAAACAAATATGCGTCATTTTGTTTGTACATCCAGCCTGTTAACAGACATCGGGAAGGTAAGTTATGTTATCGGTTAATTGGCATGATTCTTTTATAAAACTGAAGTGCCTTACTAACTACAGTTCACACTATAGTCCACCTGATGGTGACTTCTGCAGCCCGTGAACACCTGCGTCATCTTAACCAAAGAAGGCTACACATGTATTTTCACCAGTGACAGAACGAAAAAGCAGTGAACACACGATCCACCTAATGGTAAGTGGATACTGTGGCTCATAGACACCTACATCTATCCTTGGTTAAGAATCAAAATGCAGATATGTTGTCGAGCCGACCTTCATGCTACAACTACTCCTATTTCGGTTTCCATTTGTCTCTTCTTACAACAACCACGGGATGTCCTGTGGAAGCGAATTGCAATTTTTAAAACAATATTACAAACATTGGTTGGTTTCAATTATTATCTTTCTCAATAGTTCTCGCCATTAATGAGACAACGATGATTTCTAAGCTATTAGTTTACCATACTATAATAAGACTTAATATAATTATAATAATAATGGTCTCCAGACCGAATATCGGCCACGGCGGCCTGCCGCAACGGAGACTAGCCATCGGCGCAGGACAGGATTATAGTGCCCAAGTTTATGCGCAAGCACAGGTCCACTCTCTATTCCCTCACTCTCATAATCCGATGGGACAGTAAACCGACACGACCGGAGAGAGATCAGGCGCAGGACCAACGGCTTTACGTGCTTTCCGAGGCACGGGGGTGAGACACCACCAACTTCCTGACTCCGGGCAACTACTGAGAATTTCTTGACGGAAAAACTCAATAATTAATTTTTTGACCCGACCCGGGATTCGATCCCAGGACCTCATGATCAAAAGTCGCACTACTACACCCACTAGACCAACGAGGCAGTCAAGACTTTACATATTCGTGTATTAAAACTTTTTTTAAGTTACTGTTCTAGCAAAATTTACTTCATGGAAGGGAATTGTGTTATTCGTGCCATTATTTTTAAGCATAGTGTTTGTTTATATTTTATACACTCGAAAGTAACGCTTTAGGTAAATTTAATCTTTACTTTGATAATCTTTACTATTTTAGGGTGACTCCGGAGGTCCGCTAGTATGCATGAAAACAGGTGATCCTAACGAAGGGAGCAAGGGTATTTTAGTTGGCGTCGTAAGCGGCCATCGCTTATACGTCGGATCATTCTTCACAAGAGTGTCATCGTATTACAATTATATAGAAAGAAACAAATCATGTACCAACGAAATCAGCTACTTCATCCATCTTTACCTTGCAATTATAATACAATACCGATTTTTATTATTTTCATTTAGTTTTATTATCTACAGCTAGCTTTTGCGGTTCGTTGAATTGAAAAAAAAAACAAAGCGTAAAACAGCACTTTATTGGAAACCAATATTAAAGCGAAACACAAATCAAACATGAATTTCTCTAAGCCTAAGCCAGAACCCCTATCAGTGCTCCACTTGTGAAATAATCCAACTCGGTTACGCTGACTAGGCAGACCAACATTGATGAGCGATGTTACACCAACAACGATGTCTTCTCGTTTTTCTTGGGGATCCCCGGTGCTGTGGAAAATCAGGTCACCTCCCTCTATTTCCTAACAAATTAAATTTTTATTACATCGTGACCGCAACTTTTACCTATATTATTTTTTATACTAATACGAGCACCAATATAATTTATTGACTTCACGGTTACAATTTCTGATCAGTACAAAAAAATTGAAAGCTTGTCTATCATTTTATCCTTATTATTACTACTACAAATGAAAATAGCGAATTAAATAATGTCGCCTCCAAACAACCCGCTACTGGATATAGAAAATCATAAAAAATGCACTTAATCTTTTTCATAATATTATCTGGTGCCAGTGATGATCAATGAATAATCGATACATGATCTAATATGATCTAATATGAAGTTCAAAGCTTATCAACAATAATACGCACAGAAATTCTCTGTCTGATAAAATCCATTACGAGAATGTCGGCAGCGTAATAAAAGTTATTGATATAACCCCAGGAAATCCCCCTTAGGATAGTTTTAAGTGGTAATGGCGCGGCTGATGGGGAAGAAATGTTCTCAATCTGCAGCTTAGTACCGACGTGATGTAAATGTTGGGAGTCGAGAGATACAGTATTGGGGAGCCTTATGTTTATCAGTGCACTTATAATGGTTTGCAATAATAATAATGATGGTGATAAAAAGTATACGCTACATTGTTCTAGATTGACAAGCCTATTTTTCTTACTATATTTACTGAATAGCGAAAAATGTACATTTACCACACAAATGTAAATTTTTCGGCTTGGACCATATTGTGTACAGTAACATAGTTCACAACTTTGTTGCATTCGCAAGTCCGCCGTTTTATCAAACGTATTTTTTGAGTAAATATGTTCTTACTATAACTATGACCAATCCTGTAACCGGTTATTTATTTTATTATTTAGGATTCATTAGTCATTTCTGAACTTCCCGCTATGAAAATCAATCATTTTCAAAAATCGGGATGTGTGCGAGCGTGCATTCGTGCGTGCGTGCGTTGGTACGTGCGTGCGTGCAAGATTTGTCTTCAGAAGTCGTCAGCGACCGAGCTCTTTCCGATAGGCTTAACTCACTGGCACTGCAAAGAGATGTTTCATCTCTTTGCGTATATTATCGTATTTACTATTTAGTTATTTAGAGTGTTAAAAATTCATCGCACATCGCGACAAGACTCGCGATACCATCCATACCATCTAGATGATTGGCGGTTCACCACTGCACTTTGAAGTTTTCTTCCTCGCACAACTTCCTTGTGGAATCGACTACCACCGGAGATTTTTCCAGACCAATACGACTTAGGGGTCTTCAAGAAAAGTGCCTACTCCTTTTTAAAAGTATAATCGTTTAAAAAAATGAACTCGGTAAATATAAAATTTTATTTTATTCCGGTGGTTCTGAACAGAATACTAGGATAAAATTAATACATTTTCATCAGTTCGTCATAAATAGATCGTGAAGCTAATTAAAGCGTGTTAAAGAAGTCCTGTGGTAAATATGCGAACTAAAATGTGAAGTTTGAAATTTGACAGTAAATGTCAAATCAAATATTTTTATTCAAACAAACTTTAGTGTAAGCCGATAGTGATCGAATTGATAACGTCCTTTTTTAAGTCGGTTAAAATACCTGTAAAGATTTTAATGCTGTAATAGTGCAAGATCCATTTAATTCCTGGTTCACAGACGCATAGGGTATCTTGTTTACAAATTTATTAAAATTCCACGATTGATTGACCTCCTGTAAAGAGACACGACGAATTTCACATTAGTTAGAAATAGAAGTTATATATATATATATATATATATATATATATATATATATATATATATATATATATATATATATATAAATATGTTCCGTTTGCGCGCCGCCCCCGCGCGGTCGTGCACACAGTTCTTTCGCGCCTCCGACCTTTCGGTAGCGCAACCGCTTGCCCGCGCGCCCCGCTCTCCCCGGCTAACACCGGCCGAGCAGACGCCGTTGGTGAGTCACTTTGTTTTCGCATCGTTCCTGCCCCCTTGCTCCGGCGGGGAGGCTTGAACGCGCTTTGCTTGTTTTGTTTTATTTGTTAATTTTTCTGTTATTGTTATTATTTTTGTTATACTGTTATTTGTTGTGTATACTATCCTTAGAAGATCGTCTCTTGCTCTTCTCAGAGCAAGCCCTTGTTCTTTTCAAAACATAGGGACCCCAGCTTCTGGGATAGAACGTCAGTCCTCCCCATCTGCCCCTAAGGCCCTGTTCTTCTCAGAACAGGGACCTCCAGTGTTCTTAGAATAAAAACGTCATCCCCCCTGTCCAGATCAACATGTCGTCCATGGATGCTAGCCAAATTTTGGCTCTTTTCCATCAGTTTTTAAAAACCCAAGGCGTAGCCCTTGATAGCTTCAAGATCGATCTCTCCCCCTGTGCCTCTAAGGCATGTGTACCCCCGCCCGCCGTCGCTGCTTTCCTCGCGACCCAAGCGGCTGCCCCGCAGTCCGACTCACCCGCGTCCCCTGACTCCGATATGGAGCACTCGGACGCCACGTCCGTTACCTCATCCTCCCGGAAGAGGACCGCCCTCAGCTCCACCGGCTCCTCGGATTCTTCCGACTCCGAAGGAACCATAACCGACTCCCAAGCCGAATTCACGCTAGTGAAATCCAAGCGCGGCCCGAAACGCGCTGCCACTTCTCGCACTCCCCCCGCCTCAGCGGCCGCCGCCGCCCGCACTCCCTCCGCCGCTGCCTCTACCTCCGCAGCTCCCATCGTTGCCCCTACTTCCGCAACCCCAAACGCTGCCGCCTCACAGTCGAAAGACAATATCGCCAAGCCAGCAACCCGCTGCGCTCCCGAACTGGCCAAAAAACAAGTCCCGCCCCCTGTCTTTCTCAGAGACAAGGCGAAATTTACTCAGCTGTCCAAAACCCTCTACGTTAAGGGTATCAAATACGACCAAGCCACTAATGTCGGCGAGGCCATCAAAATTATACCGGCGTCTATAGAAGACTTCCGAAACATAACCCGCCTATTCACGGCCGAGCGTGTGTCCTACCACACATACGCCCTTGCCGAAGAAAGGAAAGTCAAGGCAGTCCTCCGCGGAGTTCCCTATGAACTCGCAAACGAAGACATTCTGGAAGACCTCAAATCCCAAGGCTTCCCCACTGAAGGTGTGCATAAAATGCACAGCAGCAGGGGCGAAAGGTTTAACCTCGCCCTCCTCGTTCTCACCAATGTGCCGGAGGCGAAGGCCATTTTCCGCGAGGTACGCACTGTGTGCGGCCTGTCGCGTGTTAAGGTCGAAGCCCCTCACCGGCGCGGTTACCCAGCGCAGTGCCACCGCTGCCAACTTTATGGACACGCGGCAGCCAACTGCTCAGCTCCACCCAGGTGCATTAAGTGCCTAGAACCCCATCACTCGAAAGAGTGCCCACGGCCCAAAAACGCCGAATCCCCACCCTCATGTGTCCTCTGCGGACAAACAGGCCATCCGGCCAATTTTAGAGGTTGCCCTCGCACCCCTCGCCCACCTCCGAGCCGCAAAGCTCCACCACAGGTCAATGACCGAACCTTCCCGGCTCTTGTAAGCCGCAAGCCCAGCCAGGGCCAGCCCCTACCTCAGCCCCCTCAGGGCTCATCTCAGCCCACACAGGGCATCTATCGGGCCCCACAGGGCCCCTATCGGCCACCTCAGGGCCCTCCTCGGCCCCTTATGAGCCTCCCGCTCTCTCAGCCAGCGCCGCTCCCAATAAACCCCTGGTTCCAAAAGGAATCAAATATCCCGCGGCCCTCCGCCGACCCCAAAAAACAGACAGACTCTGTTGTAGAGTCCCTAAACCTAGTGTATAACACACTCAATAGAATCAATTTGGACGAAATCCTCATCCTTGCGGATAAACTGAGCACAGCTCAGTCCCCTCAGGCCCGCCTCCTTGCTCTTACCGAGCACATCAACCTTCTAAGGTCCTTGTAATTTAACTATGCCGGAGCCCTCTGCTCCCGCAATATCTCACGGTCGTATCAAACCAAAGGGTTTATCGCTTGTTTCAATCAATATCCGCGGTCTGCGAAATAACCTCCCAGAGCTTAGGCTTTTTCTACGAGATCGCGAAGCCGATCTCTTACTCCTACAGGAGACCCATCTCAGCCCCAAGGTCTCTAAAGGCCTTACTATTAAAAATTATTCACTCATACGTAACGATAGACCCGACCGCAAAGGCGGCGGTACTGCCATCTATCACAAAAAGTCCCTTCATTGCTCCCACATATCTACTCCGTCGCTTACCAGTATGGAAGCCACTATCACTAGACTAGCCATGACTGGACACCAGTCAATCGTTATAGCCTCCTGCTATATCCCTAGCGGAACCCTCCCCGTCAAGAGCGACTTCGAAGCCATCCTTGCATTAGGCGACTCAGTCATTATGTTTGGAGACTTTAACTCCAAGCATACTGAATGGGCCTGCCGCACTACTACCAGTAGTGGCAGGGTGCTGCTCAATATCACTCAGTCTCTCGACCTGACTGTCTATAGCCCCCTCACTGCCACACACTATCCCGACATTGTTACCTACGCTCCTGACGTGCTAGATTTTGCTCTAGTTAAAGGAGTTTCCCTTAACCTTAGAGCAATCGAGCCTCTCGACGATCTAGGATCCGACCACCGTCCTGTATCCCTCCTTCTTGGCCATCAGCCATCTCCAACTCCCACTTCCAAAACCTACACCAACTGGAAGGGCTTCAAAAAGTCTCTAGCCTCGGCCATAGACTCTCCGGACCCTCCCATAACCCTTTCCTCTGACGCCCTCGACAGTGCGGGGAAAATAGACACAGCGGTCGAAAATCTCACCTCACTTATAACATCCTCTCTTAAAGAGAATGAAAAAGTTGTCCCGGTTGCTAAAACTAGTCTTCCCCTAGATATTAGCAACCTGTTAAAAGCCAAAAAAGCTGCCCTCCGTAGAGCTGCACGCTATCCCACTCCCGAATATAGACTCGCGGCCCACCGCCTTCAACGCAAACTGCGTTACCGCCTCCAAGACTACAGAGACCACGAAAAGGGCAATCTCATGGAGAAAATCTCTCCCTCTCACACAGCGTACTACCAGATGGCGAGAGCCCTCCGGATAGACGCTATAACCCATACTCCCCCTCTGTCTCGTCCCGACGGCTCCATTGCCTTCGAAGACGAAGAAAAGGCTGAGTGCTTCGCGGACAGCGTTGCCGCTCAATGCTCTCCTAGCTCACAACCCACTGACCCCTTACACATTCAACAAGTGGAGGACGAGGTCCGACGCAGGAACTCGCCCCCTACCGCCTCTGACCCTATCACTGTGTCCAAAGATGAGATTTCATCTACCATCAAAGGACTTAAGCCCAAAAAAGCACCGGGTGCGGATGGTATCTCCAACCAAGCCCTCAAACACTTCCCGGAGCAGGTAATCGCCTTACTGGCCATTATCTTTAACGCCTGCTTCGAATTCAGTTATTTTCCCACCTCTTGGAAAGAGGCAACTGTCATTGGCATTCCCAAGCCAGGCAAACCTCTCCACCTCCCCTCCAATCACCGTCCCATCAGCCTCCTCAAGGCCATGGGCAAACTTTTCGAACGAGTCATTCTCGTGCGCTTGAGGCGCCATTTGTTTCCCACAGACGGCGACCCTCTTGTCATCCCACAACAATTCGGGTTTCGAGCCAAACACTCGTGCCCCCAACAAGTTCACCGCATAGTGGAATACATCCTCAGCGGTTTTTACCCTCGCCGTCAAAAAACCATCGCGGTCTTCTTTGACATTGCCAAGGCATTCGACAGAGTCTGGCACGAGGGCCTTATCTACAAACTGTACGACTTAGGCCTCCCAGATCGTCTCGTTCGCCTTGTAGCCTCCTATCTGAAGGATCGTACCTTTCGTTTTAGACACGAAGGCACGCTATCCTCTACCCGTCAAATAAAAGCCGGTGTCCCTCAAGGCTCTGTGCTTGCTCCCCTCCTATACATACTATTCACCAACGACATCCCTATCCCGTCGAATGGTGTCAAACTAGCCCTCTTTGCAGATGACACAGCCCTTTACTCCAAAGGCAACTCATTACCACAGATTCGGAACAAGATCCAAAAGTCAGTAAGCGACCTAAGAGCTTGGTTCCAAAAATGGCGTATCGACGTAAACCCGGAGAAAAGCTCCGCCGTTTGCTTCGAATATAAACGACGTCGTCTCACCACCACTCCGCCAATCAGGATGTTAGGAACCCCTGTCCCATGGCAAACTAAAGCCAAATACCTAGGCGTCACCCTTGATGCAAGGCTCACTTTCGAGCCCCATATCAAGAAGGTTACTCGCACCGCACGTTTTTACATGGGTAGGCTCAACAGCATGTTGGGCAGACACAGTAAAACGTCCCTCCGCAACAAGCGAACCCTATATAAGGTCTGCATACGACCTGTCATGACCTACGCGGCCCCCATTTTTGCACATGCTAAACCCAAAGCTATCAATGAACTTCAAATAGTTCAAAACCTATTCTGTCGTAGGGCCACTAACTCGCCCTATTATGTCCGTAATGCCGACCTACATCGAGACTTAGAGCTCCCAACAATCCAACAGTTCCTCAAATCACTCTCTGAGAGATTTTTCAAAGCCTCAGAATCCCACCCTAATCATCTTATTCGTGAGACAGCTGCCTACGCAGCCCCTATCCACACTCGCTATAGTGTGCGCAGACCGAGAAACTCTCTCTCGGACCCCCCCAACAAGCTTTCGGCTGACCTGAACTGCCTCCTGGTGGCTCGGGCCGAGCCTACATAACACATCCATTAATCTGCCTTAGTTAGGCACTCTTCTAAGCGGCTTTTCACCGCTTGCGCCCTCCTTTCTGCCAAGGAGGGTCGCGTTCGTATACGGCTTAGAGATCTCTAGTCAGATCGTTAAGCCAATTCCCAAAAGGTTGAGTTTAGTGGGTAGAAGTCCCACATAACCACGCAGCCGGCTGCGTGGTATGCTATGAGCATTCTCAACCTCCCTCCCCCGCTTTCCGGAGGGTTGCCCATATTTGCTTCGGGCGCAAAAAATATATATATATATATATATATATATATATATATATATACATATATATATATATAAGTAAAGTAAAGTTACAGCCTATATACGTCCCACTGCTGGGCTCAGGGCTCCCCTCATTTCTGAGAGGGTTTAGGGCAAGGAAGTGTCCGCCGCGCTGCCCAAATGCGTGTTGACGAACTTTACATGTCTTCGATGTTTTTTTTTCTTATTCCTCAGACATGCAGGTTTCCTCACGATGTTTTTCCTTCACCGCCGAGCACGTGGTAAATCAACACTTAAAAACTGTTATATTTACAGCGAGCGTTAACCACTGAGCTACCACGGCTATATATATGTTTATATATACATATTTTATATATATAAATATGTATATATATATATATATAAATATATTTTATATATATAAATATGTATATATATAAATATATTTTATATATATAAATATGTATATATATATATATATGTATATATAAACATATATATAGCCGTGGTAGCTCAGTGGTTAACGCTCGCTGTAAATATAACAGTTTTTAAGTGTTGATTTACCACGTGCTCGGCGGTGAAGGAAAAACATCGTGAGGAAACCTGCATGTCTGAGGAATAAGAAAAAAAAACATCGAAGACATGTAAAGTTCGTCAACACGCATTTGGGCAGCGCGGCGGACACTTCGCGCGGATATATATATATATATATATATATAGCTCATTGAAATCGCTTTCATATACATATATTTAATAAGACCAGTGTTTTAGAATTTTATTGAAGAAATGAGTTCTATTATTTAAATTAATATTTTTTTATTTCTTTCATCTTTCGATTAAAAAAAACTTACACGTTTTTTCAGTAACTATTTCACGTAGATAATTGTAATTTGACAAAATCACAATTTCATTTTAGGATAAAAATTCACTAACATATCATAAAATTGTTCTTCAAAACACTGTTAAGAAAAAAAGTCTTGCACACTTTAAAATTGTTGTAAAATAAAACAATATCATTACGATTGTTAAATTTTATTAGCGCAAGTAATGAAATAATTGTTAATTACAATAAGATTAGCCGTAAAATGGCGACGTAACATAATGCACTAACCTATATCATCCCGTGGGTGCCGTAAGAAACAAAAAGAGAAATAAAAACAGAAGACGAGCTTCGTGGCAACAACTCAAAATGATAGAAACTGCGATGGCCGACACGCCTGTCAAGCGTGGCAACTATGGCAGGTGGCCTGTTTTAGGCAATCCATCAGGAAGCCTATGTTAGCAGTAGACTTTTGTTGGTCCGAAAGTAGCGTGCTCTGATTATTTTCGTACGCTTAAAAAACTATTCTGTGTTAATGTAAAACGACAAAAATAGACATTTTTGCTTTTAATAATTTGACACCAATTATAGAAATAAAAATAACGGTATCTTTATTTAATGATTGCTTAAATTTACCTAAACACAACACGAATAAAACAATTTAATACGGATTTTATCGCGTTTAATTAACTTATTTTTAATTCCCGACGTTTCGGGTGCTTGACAGCACCCATGGTCACGGGGGCGACTGAGATGTTTGACGGCCCAATGTCATAGCCCGGCTACCTTCAGTTTATGAATATTAATTTTTTCCGATCCACGCAGAACGAGCTTATAGTATCTCGAATTCTTGCAGTGGTATGCTTGGGTTTGGATTTAATTTTGTTAATTATAGGATCCCATGCAGATGGCAGCACCCATCCATCTTTTCTATCATCCTTAGTAAGAATCGGTGCTCTTTTGCGAGGTTTTGTAGTTCATTAAATCTGATGTAATGGTGGGAACGATATTGAACATGTTCACAGACTGCAGACTTCCCGGAGCATCGGTGTGTCGGTATTTTTATTGTGCTATTTCCGATTGGTACTGCGGGTTCTGTTGATCTTACTTCATTCTACCATCAAGGAGCAGTGTACTCACTATTATATTTCGGTTTAAGGAATAAAAGTGTCAGTATGATTACATACTGTCAGGCTTTTCACATTAGTTCGTCTGTGTAGCCTTCTGTTTCGTTGAAAGAATTTTTAGAGCTAAGTCTCGTCCATTATAGAGGATTTCTTTTAACTGCTTCCCGTTGCTGGTCTAACTATTTTACCTGGCGTAATTGCGAATCGCAGCTAGCATCTTACTTTTGTGTCTTCTTAGGAACACAATGGGCTGCTAGATTATCTTGCTTTGCAACTGTACTATAAATAATATTAATTTTGCTAATAATATTTTATACTTTGCCACCACCACTGCTGGCCGTATGAGGACGCTTAAGGTCGCTCAGCGAGCTATGGAGAGGGCTATGCTCGGAGTTTCTCTGCGTGATAGACTCAGAAATGAGGATATCCGCAGTAAAACCAGAGTGACCGACATAGCCCAACGGATTAGTAAGCTGAAGTGGCAATGGGCCGGCCATATAGCTCGAAGAACCGATAACCGATGGGGAAGAAAGGTTCTCGAGTGGCAGCCTCGTACCGGTAGGCGTAGTGTAGGGCGACCCCCCACTAGATGGAGTGACGACCTGGTAAGACATGCAGGAAGTCGATGGATGCAGGTGGCTCAGGACCGTGCTTTG
The DNA here is from genome assembly GCA_036936625.1 of Parnassius smintheus behrii. Lineage (NCBI taxonomy): Eukaryota > Metazoa > Arthropoda > Insecta > Lepidoptera > Papilionidae > Parnassius > Parnassius smintheus. The sequence continues at coordinate 32,123,741 of JAUPFT010000015.1, read as the reverse complement.
TGGCATTACTTGGGGGAGGCCTATGTTCAGCAGTGGACTTGTGAAAGGCTGTAATGATGAATGATGATGATGATGACTTTGCCACCACTGCAAGATTATAAGCTGGAAAATGAAAGTACATCTGCGTATAATGTGTTTTATTGTTCGCTATTGTTGTATTTCATCTGTAATTAGTTGTTGGACATGTGTAGTTAAGATTCCAGCTATGATTCTCACATCCTCTAAATTTCGCCTATATCTGCAAAAAAACGCATTTTTAGAAAGTACTAAGAGGAATTCATCAATAAATTCTGTTATTCACCCTTCAATCACCATAAAAATTCCATGCAGTCATGCATTTGTCCGGAAAATCCCGAGCGGTCGCATGCGACCACACCCACTTTACTTTAAAACATTAAAACTTATATTTAGAGACTACTTTTCTATGAAGAAGTTTGGCATTATAAAATCTATACAAAATTTTCCATCCTGTGGTCTAAACAAAAGTCAGGTTTTACTTCATTACAAAAAGAATTTAATGTATTTTGATAACAATATAAATTTATACGTAGTAGAGCCATGTTGCAGTTATATTAGTAGTATAGTTGTAGCACGAATGGGTCGGCTCGACCGGGGATGGACCACGCTCTCACAGAATACCAGCGTGAAATAGTAGCTTAATGCTGCTGTATTTCGTATGGTGAGTGTAGAGAACCGGAGACCCTGTTACTGGAAACGAGGCATTCCATCTTAGTCCTCACGGGTGACAACGCATCTGCATTTTGATTCGTAATCGAGGATAGATGTAGATGTCTATGGGCCACAGAAACCACTTACCATCAAGTGGACTGTGTGCTCGTTTTTCACCCTATCCTATAAAAAAAAAAAAAACAAAAAAAAAATACTAAGAGGATGTCGGCAGCGTGAAATCACAATTATTTCTATATATTACTCGAAATTATTTACGTAAAAAGATAAGTTATATTCACAGAAAAACTTTCATTACACTTTTATAATAAAACACTATACTAAAACACTAGAAAAATTCAAAAATCAACACAATAACATTCACACGAAAATGGCGTACGAAATGAACGTAGATTATAAATAAATACCCATAGACTAAGTAACTTTTAATTCCACTAGTATTGATTCTATAATGCCAAATTTCTTCAAAGAAAGTAGTCTATAAACATAAGTATTCGGGTTATAGTGCTGTGGGTGGGTGCGGTCACATTTAACCTTTTGAATTTTGACGGAATATCGAAGCGGTCAAATTCGGATGCTTGCCGTTTGAGAGGTTAATTTCTGCTAAAGCGTCTCTTACTAGCACTACTATATAAAATTAAATTATAATAGACTCAAACAGACACACTAAAACCGCACCGCAAACAGACTAAAACTGCATGGTACTCCACCTTCGCCGCCGGGCTACGAGAACGCTTCCGCAACTATCCGCTGCCCCATCAGCGTCGGTCACCCTCCCCTTTCTCCTTCTCAGATAAGATGCACCATAACACATGGCCCGCCTTCCTCCGTGGCCTCCAACTCCAATTGCGCTACAGCCCCCCTTACGGACTATTATTGAAAACCATATTTATTTCACTTATAATATTATTTACAATGGTGTTTATTCTTAAAAATATATTTATACATATAGGCTTCCACCAGCACCAATACAAACCGTTTTACGGTTTAATGGTGGTGTACTGTAACTACTCTTATAATCTGTTTTATGTTTTCTCATATTAACGAAAAATCTAATTCAAAGGAAATGTGTACGATTTTATGTGATATTATAGATTAAGTTATGAAAGTATATTAGTGTCAACTAGAGATGAAACGAGTAGCTGTTTGTCCGGATACCGGATACCGGATGGCCAGTCTTATCACCGGATATTTTGCCGAACACTGCCGTTCGGTGCATCGCAAGAAGCAAAAAGTAAAGTCGGTGCAAACTGTTCGCATTCGCGACCCTTGTATTTGGTGGACAGGGTAACAATACCTACACAATACCCAAATTTATCAGTTTGCCAATGTCTATCTTTCAGCACCCCGCAGCAGTGTGTACAGCGAAAGACTTTTTTCTGAAGCTGGCCTTGTTTATGGAGACAGGCGAAACCGCTTGTTAGCTTTTAATGCAGAGAAATTAGTATTTATTCATCATAATTTGCCTTTAGCTACATAGTACTATTATTTATTCTGTGCCTTAGCGCAGTACGAGTACTAATTTTATAAGTTTTAAAATGAAAATTTTGTTATTACTGATTATATTTGTTAAGTGACATAAATGAAGCTACTTAACTAAATTTGATACTTTGTGTTTTTTTAAATCCTGTATCCGACCGGATAGCTGTTTGTCATCCGGTATCCGCCCGGATAGTAATTTTAGGCCAGATAGGTCGAATACCGGATAGTAACCGGATATCCGTTTCATCTCTAGTGTTAACTATGCTAAAAACCTGCGTCCATGCCCGCAGCACAGGCAACTTAAGTGACGCTAAAGCTCTAAAGATGAAAAGCGAATGTAACATTAAACTCGTCCTACAACATTATATAACAACTATTGGCAAGATAGATTAAAAAAAATTAATACGCTCTGAAAGTACGTATTCATTTTTTGCGCGTGTTCGTTTTCTTTGTTCGCCAAAAACACGTGGCAAGTCAGCATTACATAAAATAAACATTTTCAGTTTTATCTGCTCAGAGAACGAATGGCTGCGATACTTTACTTTAGCTTGAGTTGTTATCCATTCATCTGTTAGATTTGCCTTTGTCGCCTCTTACGACACCAACAAAATTATAGTGGGGGGTTGATTCTCATATCGGAGTTTCGCACGTCCTTGTTAGTTAAGAATCAGATTTAATATTTTCAGCTGTCTTAAACTAAAATATTTAACAGCTTTGTTATAGACATGATATGTCGGATATCATCATCATCATCATTCCAAGCCCTTCACAAGTCCACCGCTAAACATAGGACTCCCCCAAGTAATGCCACAAAGCACGGTCCTGAGCCACCTGCATCCATCGACTTCCTGCATATCTTACCAGGTCGTCACTCAATCTAGTGGGGGGTCGCCCTACACTACGCCTACCGGTACGAGGCTGCCACTCGAGAACCTTTCTTCCCCATCGGTTATCGGTTCTTCGAGCTATATGGCCGGCCCATTGCCACTTCAGCTTACTAATCCGTTGGGCTATGTCGGTCACTATCACGCAGGGAAACTCCGAGCATAGCCCTCTCCATAGCTCGCTGAGCGACCTTGAGTGTCCTCATACGGCCAGCAGTGAAGGACCACGTCTCAGATCCGTAAGTCATCACTGACAACACGCGCTGGTTGTACAATCTAGTTTTTAGAGATTGAGGTACACCTAACGAGAAGATATGTTGGATATAGATACGGATATTTATTATTTTAATTTTGTTGCACACAAATGAACAAAGGCGGACTTAACGCCTTAGGGCATTCTCTACCAGTCAACATAAAAGCAGACAGCATAACACTAGTTTGGAGATACAATACGATTTGAGAAATAAAAAATTAAGGGCTAACAAAATAACTATATGAAAATCAAAAATGAATATATATTACTTAATTTTATATTCATAAACACATACACACATGTACATATATACGTGGGATAGGAAATATGTTAAAATTTTGTCTAAGATAAGGTTCCAGATACTAATAAATTTCTCGTTAAGCCGATTGTTTCGACTCTGGTTTATGACAAAATTATTTAAATGTATTTTATGTTTGGATGTGGATTTTAACTACATTTTATTTTAAATACTTGTTTTTGAAATTGTATACGAAACTATCCGGTGTATTTGCCTTCGATTTGACTCTGGTTTATGACAAAATTATTTAAATGTATTTTATGTTTGGATGTGGATTTTAACTACATTTTATTTTAAATACTTGTTTTTGAAATTGTATACGAAACTATCCGGTGTATTTGCCTTCGATTTGACTTTAATGATTTTTTATATCGAATATCTTCTATCTAGTCTGATTATTAACATTCAACGGTTGAATTGTAATGAAATAAAACATGTTTTTAAAATATGTTCAATATATATCTATACAATATGTAACATAATTAACGCACATCCTGGAAGTAGTTTGTTCAGAATCGTTTACTGAATCAATTCCTATCATTTTTAATATAGGTAATTTTTATCCCAAAAATAATTAAAACTACGTAAATTACAGTCACACTAAATCTGTACAGTCAAAACAAACTGAAATGGACCGTAACTTAAGGCAATAAGACTTTTAAGAATGCAGTTTTATTTGTATTATTACTAATTCTGTCATTCAATAAAACTAAAGAAAAATGAACTTTATTTCAAGCACGTTAAAGTCTTTGCGTTCGTGGATTTGTATTGTGACCACACCATTCTTCCGGAATTTAACTAATTTGATAAATAATCAGTGCATAAAAATGTTTAACTAAAAATTCAGTGTATGTATTATGATTATAACATAATATACTAATTGGGGTGTCTGAGGGTGTGCGTTAATTACGTTACATATTATATATATATATATATATATATATATATATATATATATATATATATATATATATATATATATATATATATATATATTATGAACAAAATGAGGCGATGGATTCACTTAAGCCACTACTAGCGACCCAGCCTGGCTGAAATTTTGTTTGGCAGTGATATAGGTACTAAATAATTAATAGAAGAGATGTGGTGGCAAGCTTTCTACATATTTGAATTACTAATTGAACCATTAATGATCGGATTTTGTTATTTTTAAAACGCTCAAATCTTCCTAAAAGGACGCAGATCATTGCAGTGAAATCTGCATGCATTACCGGGATCATGCAAAAGGTCAGACGCTTGTCAAGGATTTTCTTTCATACTGTGTATAGTAACACATGTACAGACAGATAGTCTTTTTGATAGTTATGAAGATTAAAGTGTCTACAAATTTTGGAGTATCAGTCGGGTTAAGATAACTATCTAAATACGTAACTCATATATATTATTAACTACAAAAAATAAAAATATCCAGATCAGTGTACAAACAGCACAAAAACGTGTGTGGCCTATACATCGGTCTGGATATTACGCTTAATCTTTCCAACTTAGAAGAAGTTGATATAAGCAATATAAATAAGCAAATATTAATAATTAAAACTTACGTGATGTTTTAAATCACCGAGTCTCATTTCTTTTCCACGTTCATTTACATTTCTGGAAATATGCTAAAGAAATATTCTTTATTAATACCTCAAAAATTTTGTAGAAACATTTATATTTTTTATTATGTTAATATTTTTTCCTTTCGTACATTATATTCATATCTTTACAACAACACAACAAGGTATAAGGTTTAAGAGAAAATAATATACTATCATTTACTTAAAGCAAATCCCACCTGTGCACCGTGTTCTTAGCCAGTTAACAAACAACTGAATCTAAATCATCAGACCGATGATGAGTAGAAGCATAACCAATGCTAGGATGCACTGATCAAACTAATACTGATGACATTACGGTAAAACTATGCCAAGTTATTTCTTGCACTTGAGTGAAGGTGTTAGGCATAGTACAATTAACTTACACTAGGTGGCACGCGTATCGTATTGATAATTCATTTGAAAGTGATAGATAATTCAATTTTAATGATTGTATTATCATTCCTAATTAAACATGATATAACTCTTCCAAATTTAAAACGATATTTCCACTATTAACTCTTCTGCGGTGGCAATGCGCTTGGTACCAGCTAGTAAAATAACAAGATGTCATTGAAAATTTCATCATTTCATTAGTTTTTTTAGGCGTGTTTCTTTTCAATGCCAAACAATAAGTAAATCAGCACTTTGAATTGCTATTTACAATTTCAGTGGTACTGGCGGGAATCTAAGTTTGCACACTTACTTCATGTTAGATCATACATACGAGTAGTTAGATGTTGAGTTATTAGATCAAACACAAAGGCATTTTTCACTATATCAATTTATGCGATGTTATGAATGACGGATTAACAATCCGATTCTTATGCATGTGTATCTAACATATAACTATCATACTCATGAAAAATGTAAAATGTAAATTTTCTTAATTTAACATTAACCTTTGCTTAATGGATTTTTGCATTACTGAAATACGAACAGAATACTTTTAATAAGAAGGCTATGATATTAATATCGCAGTTTATTGCAAATATCGAACTTTTTTTCATTTAGAGAGTACAGAGAATGTGCCTTTCGTGTTTCTTTATTATTTTCTAATTGGACTTTCACCCGATACTATCAATCCGAATTAAATTTGATTATCTAAATTTACTATACGTATATAGACATCATTTTCGAAGGATCTTATCAAAACAGTGCAGTCTTAAACTCTCCTTACTCATTTATTTACTTCTTAGACTCTTTTAAATACTTGATATTAACATATACATAAAAGTATTAAATTGCCTCCTATACCTAGAGCACGGTGTAATTGCAACATAAACCAACTCCCAAAACAAAAAGTAACGAAATGCAAATTAAAAAAAAATGGAAATTGACACTTTTCATTCCCCTTTTCACTCTGAAAGGGACATTGCAGACACAAGCATCAGGCAACAGGTATTACACTGGGAACACATAAAAATTACATAATATTCTGTCAGTATTTTATAATTATTTGAAAGAATATTCTCAGCAAATGGTGCTTTATGTCAACTTCAGTTTGACAAGGTTTGTATCAATGCGTGATACTTTTTAGATAGACTTATATGAGGTTTATATAAGTCTGTGCAAAAAGTAATCTTTTATCGGACTATAAATTATACTTTTTTTTTCTAGGATGTCCATAAAATCAAATAGTTTGGAAAATCCAAAAGTGCACGTCTCATGAGCGTTTCATTTAATTCTGTTTAATTGCTTTAAACATTTACGTGGTTTAAATTTAGCGCTCTATTATTTTAACACTACCTGTGTTACCTACGGGGAAAACAATTTATAATGTTTACCAATATAAATCGATAACACAAAGTATAAAATCGATATAGGCATTTTGGTACATTTGTGCTTTATCTTTCAAAGGCTACAAAAATACGAAAGCACCTTTAAATTTTTAATAGCAATAAAATTTATAAAAGTTGAAAATCATTTTATTAACAAACTACGCGTACTGGACTATTGCTATGTCTTTAATGGGAGAGATGGCTGACAGAAGTTCCCTTGGACACCCTTGGCGAGAGACTAGAATGCACGGAACCTAAAAAAAAGGCGAACTAGTTTCTTCCAATTCTGCCTATGTGCTTCGACTTTGCTTTGGTAATTGCTATTTTGAAAGACCTGCAGGTGGAATTATATTTCTTTTTAAGGGCGCTGGTGCTTGCATCCCGAGACATTGATGCATCACCCCAGGCCCGGTAGCACTACTGCTTGTGGCTTGATGCAATTTTACAGGAATGGCCAAACCATGGCATAATTCCGCCTCCGATAGGCATCACAGATGATGGAATAAAACGAAAATTGCAGATGGACCACCGTCAAAATACAAAACAAAACGTTTTTGGTCATACTATTGAACTATTCTGTGCGGAATTCACTCTAAGCCCTAAGCTCAAAATTGTTCACTGATATGAGTATATGCATACCACGATTCTGAGCCACCTGCATCCATCTACTTCCTGCATGTTTCACCAGGTCGTCACTACATCTAATGCTTTGTGGCATTCCTTCGAGGACGCCTATGTTCAGCTGTGGCCTTGTGTAGGGTTATAATGATTACGATGATGATTATGATGATGATATGGATAGGGCTACACTGGAGCTTTCTCTGAGTAATAAAAGTCGTGACCAGGATATCTACAACAGAACAAAAGTAACGAAAGAGTTAAGCACGACACACACGGTGAGTTAAACTGGTGAGTTGAACAGACGAACATCCAAAAACTGACCGTGAGTGTAAAATCTTATGTTGAAAATTTTAACTGACGGCAAATCCAAGATGTTTCCGGGCGCGATTTCCGGCGGCGATTTTTCGAGCTTAACTATAATTTTTATGGGCTAATGAAAAGAATGTTAATGCTAGACATACACGGTCGGTTTTTGGATGTACGTCAATTCAATTAATCAGTTTAAATTACCGTGTGTGTCGTATTTTATATATACAATATTATAAAATAATATATCAATCGATATATTATTTTCTATTTAAATATTGCTTGTAGTAGCATTTTACGTGGTAGCTATATTATGGTTGTTATAAGAATGAGTCGGCTCAACCAGGGAAGGACCATGCTCTCACAGAATACCAGCGTAAAATAGCAGCTTAATGTTGCTGTGTTTCATATAGTGAGTACAGTGAAGAGAGACAGAAGAAACCCTTCGTACTGCAAATGGGATCATACGAAAAGTTGCTTGTTTGTCACCCTATTCTATAAAAATTTATTCTTCTTCCCAGTGGCATTCAATCTACCACGCTGTTCTAGAAAAATAAATATTAAAGGACTTCTAAATGTCGTATAGGTTTTCTTACGATTTTTTACAACAAAGATAGACAAATATTTAATTAACAATTAAAATTATTCAAACATCTACATACTACTATACTACAGAGCCGTGGTAGCACAGTGGTTAACGCTCGCTGTAAATATTATAGAACGCGAGTAACCCGGGTTCGATCCCCGCCGGCACCAATGAAATTGTTAATTGCAATTTTAAGTGCTGATTTACCACGTGCTCGGCGGTGAAGGAAAACATCGTGAGGAAACCTGCATGTCTAAGGAATATGAAAAAAAAAATATTTCGAAGACATGTGAAGTTCGTCAACACGCATTTGGGCAGTGCGGCGGACACTTCCTTGCCCTAAACCCTCTCAGAAATGAGGGGAGGCCTGAGCCCAGTAGTGGGACGTATATAGGCTGTAACTTTACTTTACTTTACTTAAACATCTACATACAACTTTCAGAGGTTTGCTTTGAACTCGGATTATTCGCGTACTGTGAGAATTTTAGGCAAACGTGGCTCCCTGATCTGCTAAGTGAAATCAACTACAATTCTTATTGGAACAATACCTACATATATATTTCTTTTTTCTGTCATGCAGTTAGACAGGAGATAATAAAAGCAATAATTATAAAGTATATTGTGTAGTATTTTGTACTAACTATTAGTATTTTGTACTAATATTGTTAGAAATTAAAATTTAAGCTACAAGAAAAAGCTTTAATTCCATTTCTGATGTTAGAAACTATTTTTAATATTATTTCAAATAGTAGAATATTACTCGGTAATAAACTTTCTTTACTATTTGAAATTATTTTGGTGGTTAATTGTTAAAAATAATAAATGTGTGCGAGCGGAAGTTTAACTTGCTCTCTTGTTTACGCAATTACATGATAACACCAAAGTATGCAAGTCAACAGCATCACCACCCATCTCAATGTAACACAGGGCAGCTCTCTCAGCTCTCAGCAATACGATCTTCCTTATCTACAGTAGTAGAATACCTCTACGGGCGTAGTAACGACAGTGCAAGTAGTTACCGACCGTAGATAATACCTATGTATAAGAGATTACCGACTGATCCCTCTTAGTCGCCTGCGCTATACTTTATTCTGCTTACAACGGGTGTAAGATTACAGCTCTACCCTCACTTCTTAATTTTTTTATAGAATAAGGGTGACAAACGAGCACACAGTCCACCTGATGGTAAGTGGATGCTGTATCCCATACACATCCACATTTATCCTCGATTAAGAATCAAAACGCAGGTGCGTTATCACCCCTGAGGACTGAGACGGAATGCCTCGTAACCAGTAAAAAAGGGTCTCCGGATCTCTACACTCACCATACGAAACACAGCAGCATTAAGGTGCTATTTTACGCTGGTATTCTGTGAGAGCGTGGTCCTTCCCCGATCGAGCCGACCCATTCGTGATACAACTATAATAGATATAGCTGTAGCGTGGCTCTACCACGTATAAACTATATTTCTTTTATTAATACATAAATATTTCTTATATTGTTCTACATTCGCTGCTAACAATATATTTTATAATATTCTTAATTTTAGATAGGACTAGCGGCCTGCGCCGACTTTTCATGGGTCTTTCGTCTATTAATGTGTCGTTATTTAAGGTCATTATTATCACAAATTTAAATGTCAATTATTTTATAAACTTTTTGTGTATATGATAAAATTGGTTATTCCCGTCTTAATGAGATGTAAATAATCCCCTCAGCTCAAGATTATGTACATATAATAATACAGTTATTTTGACAAACACTTCAATTTTATCTATATTAATTTAAATAGAATAAAAACTACAGTTTAATAACATCGTTTTACATAGTACGTGTTTTTGCATGCATTACAGTTATAATATATTATTGCTTACATAATAGTGCTTTATAAGCATTTAGCGTACACCTTATTTGACGCATATTCTTCAGTTTTTCGTTTTCTTACTCAGCGATATTTAGACCTAAGATTGACTTAGTCATTTTGCTTCCTCCTTCTGTTTTACTTGAAAAATGTTGTGATTTACAATACGTATCGCAAGCGTCTTTTTTGGATTCCGTTCCCGAAAGGTAACTAACGGAACCCTATTACTAAGTCTCGTTGTCCTTCCGTCCGTCCGTCCTTCAATCTGTCTGTCAGCAGAATGCATGTCGTGATTCCAAAATAGGTGGACAGTTAATATCTTTACATAGGATGTTATTAAAAATTAATGATTGGTAAGTTTTTAATATGAATACTTTACAAACATATATTTAAATTAGGTTAGGTTCCCCGGTTAAAACTAACTTCGTGTCCTAGAGGAAAATAGCTACTTACGATTTGACAGCGCTTACCGCTTACGATCGCCATTTTGCTTACAAGCGCTTGCTAGCGCTTTTTCTGCCAAACGCACCCATAATGTGTCGTATAACAACAAATAATAAAAATAAAATAAATTAAAATTTAATGGAACCACTACTGGAAAAGTTTTTTTGGCGTTTTTTTTTTGCTCGACCTTAATGATGGCATCAAGTAGACGCTTGAAATGCTCACAGAGTTTGTATTGCTATATTCGCTTAAAATTATAATAAAATAAAATTATATTTAAAAATTAAAGGAGCTCCCCACTAAATTAGAAAACTTTATAAATATTTACGTTTTATACCTATATAACGTAATATATATTAACTTTAAAAATATTTACGTATTACGCAGCGCCTCACTTGTTTCTTTTAAAAGTTTTTTTTCAATAGTATTTAAAAAGTACCTACACGGTAATAAATATTGTACGATGGTACGGAACCCTGCATGCGCGAGTCCGACTCGCACCTTTCCGGTTTTTTCTCTGTAAGTGAAAAACGCACACAGATTACAGATTGTATATAATGACAATTAGATAAATTTAATTCGCTTTCAAGAATCTCTCATTCTCTTATGGAAATACACTATCAGACCACATCGTCTTACTAACTGACAAAGTTAAGTTTTACCCAATAAAGGACTTGACATGTCCTCAAAATATTTTCAATTTCTGATCATGCAGGTCTCCCCACAATGTTTTGCTTTACCGGAAACATGTGAGACGATACGATCTGTTAATTTAGAACAATATATGTCAAAAAATTGTAATAAATATTTATTTTAGTAGTTACATACACATAAATAAAATTAAACTGTAAAATAGAATGCGTCGTCGTACATAAAATAAAATAAAAGTGTAATATAAAATAAAGTGGTCGACTTGACCGGGGAAGGAACACGCTCTCACAGAATACCAAAAAATAGTAGGTTAATGCTGCTGTGTTTCGTATAGTGAGTGTAGAGAACAGGAGACCCTTTTTACTGGAAATGGGGCATTCCATCTTAGTCCTCACGGGAGACAACGCATCTGCATTTTGATTCGTAACCGAGTATAGATGTAGATGTCTATGGACCACAGCAACCACTTACTATTAGGTGGATTAAAAAAAATCTCAGGGATTTAGTTGGACGCCATTGCAAATGGATAACCATTTTTTAAATGTTTGTATGTCTGTCCGGGATAACCTTCAGAGTGGCTTCACCGATTGTGATGAAACTTTACAAGCTGATAGAGTTCAACACCAGGAGTGATCTAAAATAAATTTGTATTCGAAAAACTTGTAGGCATGGACCTAGAGAAAAAGTCAAATCAAATCAAATAATTTATTCAGTATCAGAGTTTTTACATAGCAGTGTTGTGAATGAGGACTTCTTTTAAGTAAATAAATACTTGTGTTAGAAATCCCCCCTCTCCGTAACATTGATTAACGAATACTAATGTGATACCTACTTACTTCAATACTTAATTTAAAAACATATTTTTAATTTAGATTTTTAAAGTTTTCTTATATTTACGCGAACACTACACATTGAAATAATACTCGTTTTTACGGAATTTATCGCGTATATTTAACTTTTTAATACCCGACGTTTCGAGAGCTTTACAGCACCCATGGTCACGGGAAGGACTGAGATGTTTAACGTCCAGATGTCATAGTTAACCGCGGTTACCATAGATTAAAATTTAACTTTTGTTCCGATCTACACAGTATGAACTTATGGTATCATGAAGCCTTGCAGTTGTATGCTTGGGTTGGGATTTAATTTTATTTATTATAGGATCCCAAGCAGATGGTAGCACCCAGCCATCTTCTCTATTGAAATTAGGGTGTTTTTTTGATTTCAATAGCCTCGCGAATCATCCTTGGAAGGAATCGGTGTTCTTTAGCGAGGATTTGTGGTCTATCAAATCTGATGTAGTGACGGGGGCGATCCTGTACATGTTCACAGACTGCAGACTTCCCGGAGCGTCGATTCTTCACATCAGCTATATGTTCTTTGACGCGGGTTTTAATTGATCTTTTAGTTTGTCCTATGTAGGAGAGACCACATTCACAATCAAGCTTGTACACTCCTGCATCTTGCAGAGGGACGTTACACTTGACTGATGGTAAAAACTGACCAATCTTCTTCGGCGGCTTGAAGTATGTTTTGATGGAAGCGCGCTTCAAGATGTAGCCAATCTTGTCAGTGACTCCTCTAACATATGGCAGTACAGCAGGTACACGCTCGACTGTGGCCGGCTTCACTCGTTCTCTGTGACGTAGGCGCGGGACCCGAAGCTTGTTGTCATGCAAAACTTGCTTGACGTGTTGGAGCTCGGCAGCCAGGTGTTTACTGTCACAGATCCCTCGTGTTCTCTTTTTAAAGTTACTCTATAACACAGATTAAGAGTAAATAAAAATAAAAATATAACTTTTCTCAACAAATTTTACATGGTACACAAGGATTTACAATATTTAAAAATATTTGTGTGTGTGTGCGCGCGCGGCGTGTGTGTATGTGTGCGTGCTTGTGTGTGTGAGTTTGAGCTTTATGGGTTATTAATACCATTTCATTTAAATAAAAAGTTCATCTAGAGAAAAAGGTGAACAGAGTCTCGCTAAGAAGCAACTGACGCAACGCAACGGCGGCCGCGTAACTATGTGTGAGTAACTAACTACGCGAGCATCCCTCCTTCTTGGCCATCAGCCATCTCCAACTCCCACTTCCAAAACCTACACCAACTGGAAGGGCTTCCAGAAGTCTCTAGCCTCGGCTATAGACTCTCCGGACCCTCCCATAACCCTTTCTTCCGAACTCCTCGACAGAACGGGGAAAATAGACACCGCGGTCGAAAATCTCACCTCACTTATAACATCCTCTCTTAAGGAGAATGAAAAGGTTGTCCCGGTTGCTAAAACTAGTCTTCCCCTAGATATTAGCAACCTGCTAAAAGCCAAAAAAGCTGCCCTCCGTATAGCTGCGCGCTATCCCACTCCCGAATATAGACTCGCGGCCCACCGCCTTCAACGCAAACTCCGTTACCGCCTCCAAGATTACAGAGACCTCGAAAGGGGCAATCTCATGGAGAAAATCTCTCCCTCCCACACAGCGTACTACCAGATGGCGAGAGCCCTCCGGATAGACGCTATAACGCATACTCCCTCTCTGTCTCGTCCCGACGGCTCTATTGCCTTCGAGGACGAATAAAAGGTTGAGTGCTTCGCCGACAGCGTCGCTGCTCAATGCTCTCCCAGCTCACAACCCACTGACCTCATACACATCCAACAAGTGGAGGACGAGGTCCGTCGCCGGAACTCGCCCCCTACCGCCTCTGACCCTATCACTGTGACCAAAGATGAGATTTCATCTACCATCAAAGGACTTAAGCCGAAAAATGCACCGGGTGCGGATGGCATCTCCAACCAAGCCCTCAAATACTTTCCGGAGCAGGTGATCGCCTTATTGGCCATAATCTTCAACGCCTGCTTCGAATTCAGCTATTTTCCCACCTCTTGGAAAGAGGCAACTGTCATTGGTATTCCCAAGCCAGGCAAACCTCACCACCTCCCCTCCAATCACAGTCCCATCAGCCTACTCAAGGCCATGGGCAAACTTTTCGAACGAGTCATTCTCGTGCGCATGAGGCGCCATTTGTTTCCCACAGACGGCGACCCTCTTGTCATCCCACAACAATTCGGGTTTCGAGCCAAACACTCGTGCCCCCAGTAAGTTCACCGTATAGTGGAATATATCCTCAGCGGTTTTTATTCTCGTCGTCAAAAAACCATCGCGGTCTTCTTCGACATTGCCAAGGCATTCGACAGAGTCTGGCACGAGGGCCTTTTCTACAAATTGTACGACTTAGGCCTCCCAGACCGTCTCGTTCGCCTTGTAGCCTCCTATCTGAAGGATCGTACCTTTCGCTTTAGACACGAAGGCACGCTATCCTCTACTCGTCAAATCAAAGCCGGTGTCCCTTAAGGCTCTGTGCTTGCCCCCCTCCTATATATACTATTCACCAACGACATCCCTATCCCGTCGAATGGTGTTAAACTAGCCCTCTTCGCAGATGACACGGCCCTTTACTCTAAAAGCAACTCACTGCCACAGATTCGGAACAAGATCCAAAAGTCAGTAAGCGACTTAGGAGCTTGGTTCCAAAAATGGCGTATCGACGTAAACCCGGAGAAGAGCTCCGCCGTTTGCTTCGAATATAAACGACGCCGTCACACCACCACTCCGCCAATCAGGATGTTAGAAACCCCTGTTCCATGGCAAACTACAGCCAAATATTTAGGCGTCACCCTTGATGCAAGGCTCACTTTCGAACCCCATATCAAGATGGTTACTCGCACCGCACGATTTTACATGGTTAGGCTCAACTGCATGTTGGGCAGACACAGTAAAATGTCTTTCCGCAACAAGCGAACTCTATATAAGGTCTGCATACGACCTGTCATGACCTACGCGGCCCCCATTTTCGCAAATGCTAAACCCAAAGCTATAAATGAACTTCAAATAGTTCAAAAACTATTCTGTCGTAGGGCCATTAACTCGCCCTATTATGTCCGTAATGCCGACCTACGCCGAGACTTATAGCTCCCAACAATCCAGCAGTTCCTAAAATCACTCTCTGAGAGATTTTTCAAGGCCTCAGAGTCCCACCCAAATCATCTCATTCGTGAGACAGCTGCCTATGCAGCCCCTATCCACACTCGCTATAGTGTGCGCAGACCGAGAAACTCTCTCTCGGACCCCCCCAACAAGCTTTCGGCTGACCTGAACTGCCTCCTGGCGGCTCAGGCCGAGCTTACATAACACATCCCTTAATCTGCCTTAGTTAAGCACTCGTCTAAGCGGCTTTTCGCCGCTTGCGCCCTCTTTTCTGCCAAGGAGGGTCGCGTTCGTATACGGCTTAGAGATCTCTAGTTAGACCGTTAAGCCAGTCCCTAAAAGGTGGGGTTTAGTGGGTAAAAGTCTCCACATAACCACGCAGCCGGCTGCGTGGTATGCTATGAGCATTCCCAACTCCCTCCCCCGTTTTCTGGAGGGTTGCCCATATTTGCTTCGGGCGCAAAAAAAAACTATGCGAGCGCGGATTGGAGCGTATGTCGGGCGGTAGACTTACTATGGTATGCATGTGTGCGTGCCGGCTTGTTTGTATTAGCAGAACTGACTTACTATGGGTGCGTCAGTAATTGTTTTAAGAGACGGCGTCCGCCATTTTTTCTAGGTTTATGCTTGTAGGTAGATTTTTTTGTGAACGGGAGAAATTTATAACATAAAATGGTTATTATGCCTCGTTGGTCTAGTGGTTGTAGTAGTGCGATTGCTGATCATGAGGTCCTGGGTTCGAATCCCGCGTCGGGCCAAAAAATCAATTATTGAGTTTTTCTGTCAAGAAATTCTCAGTAGCTGCCCGGAGTCAGGTAGTTGGCGGTGTCTCACCCCCGTGCCTCGAAAAGCACGTAAAGCCGTTTGTCCTGCGCCTGATCTCTCTCCGGTCGTGTCGGTTTACCGTCCCATCGGATTATGAGAGTGAGGGAATAGAGTGCACCTGTGCTTGCGCATACACTTGGGCACTATAATCCTGTCCTGCGCCGATGGCTAGCCTCCGTCGAGGCAGGCCGCCGTGGCCACAATTCGGTCTGGAGGACATTATTATTATAAAATTGTTATTAAACACATGAATAGACCCACGAAGCCGCGGCGGGGCACTAGTATTACAATAGACCGCTGGATCATTCTTGTTATTATAATCATAGTTAATATTACTTATTATAACATGTACCTTTTCAATGTTTAATTTCATTTCCCTTATGCAATTTCACATGTTACTATTACCATTGTCCTTTTATCGCCTATTTTAAATTAATGATTGTCTTTTTCTAATTTATATAACAGACATGCAAGTGAGTCATAGCTTTACTTCAATTGATCTTCATCATCTTCTTGCTCAGCTTTTAGAAGTCCTCTACAGGTTATGGGCGTTGTTATTTATACATGGTAGAGCCGTAGTTTTATAGAGCTACGCTGCAGGTGTATTGTGTTTGTAGGATGAATGGGTCGGCTCGGCCGTGGAAGGACAACGCTCTCATAGAATACCAGTGTAAAAAAGCAAATTAATGATGTTTGCTTTGTATGGTAAGTGTAGAGAACTGAATATCCATTTTACTGTATACGAGGCATTCTATTTTAGTCCTGATGGGTGATAACTGATAACGCATCTGCATTTTAGTTGTAAATGTCTATGGGCCACAGAATCCACCAACCATCAGGTAGACTGTGTGCCCGGTTGTAACCCTTATTCTATAATAAAAATTACGTCTTCGTATCTTACGAGTAGCGATGTCTTGTACCTTAGACGCTTCTGCTCGTTGTCATTTATAACTGGCCGTATACACGGAGAGCCAAAAGATTTTACTGGAATTTTCCTTAGTCTCCTCTTATGACACGACGGAACGAAAAATGAGATGGCGGAGTTTCTTCCGTTCCGCCGTTACCACAGAGCTAATCATCACTATACTAAAATCGGCATTAATTATTGTGACGTTAATATGTTATATAGCTGTACTATAATTAAAAATTGTAATAGATCTTCTTGTAAATATTTGGATAGAGTAATTATAACTTACGTCGACATCAGAAGCGGCAGAACTGAATTAATGGTGCAAATATAAGTCCCTGATAGATACTTATATCTGATACATAGTGGTCCCATTTGCCGTAGGGACTATCGGTCAGTGGAGTCCACGTACGGTGAAGTTCCTAAAAGAACTGTACTCAGTACAGCATTCTTGGAACTATGCTGCGGGGAGTAGAACTATATAATAATTTAAATTTTATGTTTTAGTATTTTATTTTTTACAAATAAATAAAAATCTGCATAATTATAAAACGCAATTGCCCAATCGCCTATAACGTAAGATATAAAAGCTCTAAATTTCGGCTTGCAGTTTTCGGCGGAAACATTTGAAATTGCTCTCAACCTCTTAAACGGAATCACTGAGAAATAGGTGGGATTTCTAATTATATCAAACAATTTAAAAGTTAGGATGATGTTGCAAGTACTTTGTTGTTAAGCAATTTCACAAGAAAAAATAACAAACGCACGCACAGTTATTCTGATGGTGAGAAGAAATTTAGAACCCATTAAACCCTAAACCTATCTTCTTTTCATAAGAATAAAATACAGCCTACGCAATAATTGGTAACGTATGGAGATAAAACGCCTCTCTTACTATAACTATGAGTTAAGTAGATACCAATAAAATTTATTTATTATTACATTCTAATGTTCCGTGATTAAGGTGAATGTAATGGAAGCTAAGCAAAACGTCTTGTGGCGTCCAAAAGGTAGCGCATACAAACAAAATTGAAGTCGCCATACTGTCTTACGCTAAATATAAAAAACATTAAGTTGTAAAAGTGACAGTGAAGCACACGATCTAGATGACGATAAGAGGAGGCTGTGAGCCCTAGATACTCACATCTTTTATTGATTAAGAATCAAAATGTAAACGTGATGTCATCCCGGAGTACACATCACACACCTGCAATGTGATGCTCAATCAGTGTTAAAGGTAAGAGTGTTGATGAGCCATAATATCCACTTACTGTCAGGTGTAATGTGTACTTCTTTTATAGTTCAATATGACATGACAACTCCGTGGCGCAGTGGCTTAGTAATGGGTTACAGCTCTAAGGGCCGCGGGTTCGAACCCCGCACGTAACAGATATTTGTATGGCCTACAAGTAATTGTTCAGGGACTGGATGTTTGTCCTTGTGAAATTTATGTTTGTAAATTGCCCCCATGATATAAGAGAAAATCCTAGTGTGGAGGTAAGGTTTTTTTATTTAAAATATCAATAACAAAGAAATGTACAATACCTGGTGGCCAAGAAAAAAAGACTAGGTCCAGTCACCCTCGGAAATCCATCCTCCATTTACGCTGATAGTCTGTGAGAGTTGCACCGTGACTCTATCCTGATATATTCGATGCGTTGTATTGCATTTTGATTTGATTTTTCTACTGAAACTTTCGATTCTAGCGGGTTGTGCTAATTTGACTTACAAAACCTCCGACATGAAGTCATATGAATAACTGTGTTGATAAACATATAGGCAATATAATTCACCTAGGTACGAGGAAGTTACTTAGTACCAATAATTTATTTCGTTACTTAATTGTAAGTCCTAATTAACGTGATTGTTTGTGTCTTTACCCAGACGCCTTCGGTGCACGCACGCATTCAAGCTGCCCCACCCAAGCTCGGGGTAACCATTTCTTTTGAAGGAACACGGACTTCATTGCATTAAGGATATAATAATATTTGGAGCAAAGCATTTCTAAGATTTTTTACTACAAATATTTTTTTATAAAAGAATACTTGTATCGCTGGCAACATTACTCATACTCTCGGTAACCACTCTAAGTAAGCTTAAAATGCAAGAACTGTTCTCCACAGCAATCGAATGGCAGATTCGAGCCCATGACTCCGAGCTTGCAGTCCCACCCCACCATTAGCGTACTGTTGCTTAAATTATATCAAGATTAAATAACCATTAGAAAGTATGAAATACAAGGTGGTACTAAATTTTTATAACGATCATTGTGTTGCAAGGTTCAGCGACTCTCAGGCAATGGAGCTCTCCTAAGTACGTAGAGTTTGTCGTGATCACCAATTATGGTAAATGAAGCGCTTGCAATACGAGACAATTCGCTCCTATTACATCCCCATTTCCAGCTATTAAACGTATTGCAATCCAACGCATCTGTAAGCATTTCGGTTGTTAAAACTACATGGCCGGTCCATTGTCACGTCAAGTAGCGTTTGGCCAAGTCGGTTGTGCATTGTTACGGACTTTATCACGTTGAGTAACTCCAAACACAAGGTCGTTGTAGACGGTGCAAGCTCCGATTGCAAGCCTATTAATGCTGGTGTTCCACAGGGCTGCGTGCTATCGCCAACGCTGTTTCTTCTGCATATCAATGATATGTTGCATACCCGTAACATTCATTGCTATGCAGATGACAGCACTGGTGATGCTCTTTACACCGGCCGAGCCAATATTTCTCGGGAAAACGTCTCCGAGTGCCGGGAAAAACTTGTGTCTGAAGTCGAGTCTTTGCTGAACAGAGTCTCGGATTGGGGACGACTAAATCTAGTCCTGTTTAACCCCCAGAAGACACAAGTTTGCGCGTTAACCGCTAAAAAGAACCCCTTTGTCGTATCCCCTCAGTTTCAAGGCACTCCCCTTGTTGCCTCAGCCAGTATCGGAATCCTCGGCGTCGACATATCGAGTGACGTGCAGTTTCGTGGTCACTTGGAGGGGAAGGCCAAATTGGCCTCTAAAAAGCTTGGCGTGCTCAGCAGAGCGGGACAGTATTTCATGCCGGCACACCGCCTGCAACTTTACAAGGCGCAGGTTCGGCCGCACATGGAATACTGTTCCCATCTCTGGGCTGGGGCTCCCAAGTACCAGCTCCTTCCACTTGACCGCATCCAGCGCAGAGCGGCTCGAATCGTCGACGACCGAGTGCTTTCCGATCGGCTCGATTCACTGGCGCTGCGAAGAGATGTTGCATCTCTTTGCGTATTTTATCGCATATGTCACGGGGAGTGCTCTGAGGAATTGTTCGGATTAATCCCAGCCGCCAAATTTCGTGAACGCACTACACGGCAAACGTCCCGATACCTACCACACCATCTGGATGCTTGGCGGTCCACCACTGTACGTTTCACAAGGAGTTTTCTTCCACGTACAACCTCTCTGTGGAATAGTTTACCACCGGCGATTTTTCCGGACCGATACGACCTGGGGACCTTCAAGAAAAGAGCTTACTCCTTTCTAAAGGGCCGGCAACGCACCCGCAATTCCCCTGGTGTTGCGGTTGATCATGGGCGGCGGTAGTCACTTAACATCAGGTGAGCCGCAAGCTCGTTTGCCCCTTCTCCTATAAAAAAAAAAAAAAAAAAAAAAAAAACACATCCGTCGTCATAGCTCTCTTTAACTCGACTACCAGCTCTACCATTTTTTCTTATACATTGGTATAAATTTAAATTATAAAAGCCACATATTTGTAATGCAAATATATTTATTACCCAGTTTTGTGTGATTTTTTTTACTTTTGCTATCCTTATATAGTAAAAAGTACAAACCATTAACCATTGACAAGTGTACACATATCTATATACGAGCATATACTAAATCAATGAGTTGTTTATCTTTCATTTTGACAACAAAATTTTTACATTGTAGAGCCATGCTGCAGCTTTATTTGTATGATTGCAGCACGAATGAGTCGGCTCAACCGAGGAAGGACTATGTATGCCCTCAGAAAATACCAGCGTAAAATAGCAGTTGAGTGAAGTTGCATTTCGTTTGGTGAGTGTAGGGACCCGAAGACCTTTTTGTTGGAAACGAGGCATTCCATCTTAGTTCTCAGGGGTGGCTTGCTGTATGTTGATTCTTAATCGAGGATAAATGTAGATGTTTATGGGCCACAGCATCCACTTAACATTAGGTGGAATATGTGCTCGTTATTAAAAAAACAACAAAATACTTGTAACATCGTCCTGATCCTATATATTCTATTAAAGAATCGCCCCTATGAGGCAAGCTATGGGCCCTGTGTTGAGCAGTGGGCTTTAATAGACTTTAACGGTTACGGTAAGTAGGTATACACGCACACACAAGGGCACTCGCTCGTTCTAACTTACCCGTGTCCGACGTAATGCATACATAACTGATAAGAAAGGCTAAATGCATAAATCAGAGACTCGAAGATAATAATAATAATTCGATCAAACCCCGAGGATTGTCAACTTGTGTTCTTTCACAAATCCTAAGAAGCACTTTGTAGTATACTGTGTAATACGAAAGAAGTGAATACATAATAACATACTAAAATATAGAAGAGGAATGCACGCGCGATTAACAGTCCATTGAAAACCAAAACAAGTCTGGTTACGATAAATACGTTAGAAACGGGACTGTCCGGTCAGATGTCGCACACCTGGCGATCCTCAGTCCCCGGCACATTACAACTCGCGTACGGACAGTGGACGGTGGACGCATAACGTCCGCAGCCAGCCAGAATGCAGTACGTTTTCACGCTCGTCGTTTTAACTTGTAAGTACATACTTTAATACATTGTTTAGTTACAAGTTACAACGTAAACATTAACCGGTGCGTTTAGATGCGCTAGTGAGGTGTGAATGTGATGCGTCCTATATATTTCGTAAACGTATTGTAGAGTGTTCTTTGCATTACAATGCTGGCGAAAGTTTGTTAAAGAACTTAAAATATTTAACATAGATAATAATATCACCTAATGTTTTAGTATATTACACAAATATTTTTTTGGTATAAACATTAGATGAATTTGAAAAATTTAATTTTATCAATATTATTTTATACAAAAAATGTAGTCTTTTTACAAAAGTTGTTCATTTATAAATTGTTTTGTCACCGTAGTAAGAAGATCTTATTGTGACTTTACTCTTTTTTTCCTGTCCACTACAAATTTATACTTTTTTGGACAAGGAAAAAGCATTTTCTACTCATAGAGTGTTGACAATTTATGAAACAAACATTTTTTTTTCACTAATTTTATAACTTTAACACAACATACCTCAGTCGATACATTATTAACATACTGAAGAGCACGTTTTTTTAAGTATACTCACAGACAAGCTTTGATGTTCTGTACTATGAAAACCAATTAAAGTTAGATTTTTATTTATTTGTATAAAACTAAGTTTACGTGCTTAATTTATCGAAATTTGAACGATATTTTACTAATTTATAAATAAGCAAGTGCAAAATAATAAAAATGTATATGTAAGTATTACATACGTATTCAAGAGCAATTGCGTAATAAAGTTAATAAAGCAATAACCACCTGTGCAACTGAGCACACTAATGTTTTATGAAGTTTCAGTACCATCAATTATGAATAATGTTGTAGCACATAGCCTGTTGAATGGAAATGTGTAACGTACACCTTTCATTTTAAAATATTATTTCAAATTAATAAGTACTAAAATACAACCGCAAAATAGACAAGCCTCTTCTAAATTTATTTAGAAACAAAACTAATAATATGATGACATCAAATTTCAATTAACTTTGGTTTATACCTTAAAAATTTGTCTTCATTTTTCTAATGTAAAATCCAACCATCAAATAAGTAATAAGTTAAAATATAGATTGTAAGTATTACAAAATACAATCAATTTTATATTCATTCAGTCCGTAAAAATAAATATAGAATAAAAAAGCCTCCAAGGTTTTACTAAAATTCTATTGTTTACTTTGAATGATACATTCACTTGTAAATAAAATATATTATTCTCATAAAGAAAAAGAAATAAACATCTTTATGATAATAAATCGATTACTATAAAAAATCTAAGTAAGGCTATCAAGGTTGTCAAAGGAAACTTCTGTCAGCCATCTCTCCCATCTCTGCACAGGGAGGACGACTCACTGGCCCTTGCCTTAAAAGGCAAAGCCGATCTGCTGGGTTCTGTTATTGCGTCCAACTCGACTCTTGATGACGGAGGGAACACACTGCCTACCATCCCGCGGTGTGAGTGCTTCATACAGGATGTGCTGTTTACTCAACGCTTGGTGCGCAGAGCACTCCTCTCCCTGGACGTCAACAAGTCGAGTGGACCTGATGGCGCCCCTCCTATTGTGCTGAAGACATGTGCTCCTGAGTTGGCACCGGTTTTAACGCGTTTTTTGCGGTACTCCTACTCCCTAGGCGTAGTCCCGAAATAATGAATCATGGAAGGCAGCTTTCGTGCACCCGATCCCTAACAAAGGTAACCGCTCTTATCCGTCCAACTATAGGCCTATCGCCATCACCTCCTTATTCTCGAAAATAATGGAGTCCATTATTAACAGCCAGTTCATGCGGTATCTCTATGATCACAAACTGATTTTAGTGACCGCCAGTAGAGTTGCTGTCGGAGTCGCTCGGCTGTTGATCTTGTGGGTTACCTAACACATAAATGTGCGGAGGTAGTAGAGTTCAAGGGGGAGGTATTGGCCGTTAATTTGGACATAGCGAAGGACTTCGATCGGGTATGATACAAAAGTGTTTCTTACGAAGCTTCCTTTCTAAAGGCTTCCCGAGAAATTGTACAATTAGATCACCAGTTTTCTTGCAGATCGGAGCATCAAGGTCATAGTAGACGATGCATGCTCCGATTACAAGCCCATTACTGCTGTTGTTCCACAAGGCTGCGTGCTATCACCAACGCTGTTTCTTCTACATATCAATGATATGTTCCAAACCGGTAACATTCATTGCTATGCGTACGACAGCACTGGTGATGCTTTATACACCGGCCGTGCCAATATTTCTCGAGAAAACGTCGCCGATTACCGAGATAACCTTGTTTCCGAAGTCGAGACTTTGTTGACCAAAGTATTGGACTAGAGGCGACTAAATCTAGTCCAGTTCAATCCCCAGAAGACACAAGTTTATGCGTTTACCGCTAAAAAGAACTCCTTCGTAGTATCTCCTCAGTTTCAAGGCACTCCGTTTGTTGCCTCAGCCGGTACCGTAATCCTCGGCGACGACATATCGAGTGACGTGTAGTTTCGTGGTCACTTGGAAGAAAAGGCCAAATTGGCCTCTAAAAAGATTGGCGTGCTCAACAGAGCTGGACAGTATTTCATGCCGACACACCGCCTGCTACTTTACAGGACGCAGGTTCGGCCGCATATAGAATACTGGTCCTATCTCTGGGCCGGGGCTCCCCAGTGCCAGTTACTTCCATTTGAACGCATCCAGCGCAGAGCGTTTCGAATCGTCCGCGACCTTTCACGATCTTTTCGATCAGCTTGACTCACTGGCACTGCGAAAATATGTAACATCTCTTTGCGTATTTTATCGCATTTACCACGGGGAGTGCTTTGAGGAATTGATTAATTCCAGCCACACAATTTCATCATCACATCATCATCATCATCATTACAGCCCTTCACAAGTCCACTGCTGAACATAGGCTTCCCCGAAGACAAAGCACGATCCTGAGCCACCTGCATCCACCGACTTCTTGCATGTCTTATCAGGTCGTCACTCTATCTATTGGGGGGTCGCCCTACACCTCGCCTACCGATACGAGGCTGCCACTCGAGAACCTTTTTTCCCCAACCACCATTACATATCGTGACAAAACTCGTGATACCATCCATACCATCTGAATGACTGGCGGTCCACCACTGTGCGATTTAAAAGAAAGTTTCTTCCTCGCACAACTTCCTTGTGGAATCTACTACCACCAGAGATTTTTTCGGTATCGATACTACTTAGGGACCTTCAAGAAAAAAGCCTACTCTTTTTTAAAAGGCCGGCAACGAATCTGCAATTCCCCTAGTGTTGCAGTTGTTCATGAACGGCGGTAATCACTTACCATCTGATGAGATGTATGCTCGTTTGCCCCCTCTCCTATAAAAGAAAAGAAAAAAATCTCGTTTTTGAATGCCATCAGTCCTTAAAGGACTTCTCATTTCGAAACCTGACTTGACTATTCAAACTTTAAAACTATTCACTTAAAAGAAAAGAGCGATTTTCGATTCTTTCTTTTATACAGGATAGGGTGACAAACGAGCACACAGTCCAACTGATCGTAAGTGTTTGCTGTGGCCCATAGACATCTACATGTATCCTCGATTACGAATAAAAATGCATCTCACCCCTGTGGACTAAGATAGTACGCCTCTTTTCCAGTAAAAAGGGTTTCCGGTTCTCTACACTCACGATTAAACTCGATTAAATTAAACATTTTAACGTGTATTTTTATTACTTTTCTTTGTTAACAAGGATGTTAAAAAAATTACACAATAATAAAAAAATAAAAATAAAACACAATAATAATAAAAATACAAAATATCAACATGATAAAAATAATAGTAACAACAACAATTAATCGAAGTCAGATCGATATGCCTAATATTTTCTTTACATGGTTATTGTTGTTTTAACTTCCGTTAATAATTTCACCATTTCGTTTCTACGGCTTTTCTTTAGTGATTTTGTACTGATTCTGCTTTTAAATTGACCGGCAAAGGCACCGAGACGACTGACCTGATGCTATTTTGGTTTGGAATAAGTTACACGCATTTTGATTCCATATTAACATCTTGGACCAATGATTTAATCGTAATACACTTATAGTAATTCGCATAGGTGTGCGAGTTTACAAATATAATTATATCTTTAAGTAATTATAGTGCAAAATCGCGTGTTACAGCATAGGTAATACATAACCTCACTTTTACTTATACAGCCAACTCTCGTTAATTGACAACTTCGAAACTGGAGGGACTCTTAAAAGATTACATAAATTAATAATTATCAAGTGTTTGAAATATCAAATAGTTCTAAACTTTTGAGAGAAAATAAATAAAGCTTCGAATTATTAAGTGGTGATCAATTGTTATTTATGTATTAACTGCTATTCTTTAACAGTAATAAAAGATTAGGGGTACATTCGTGTGCATATTCATAATGTGAATTAGTTAATCTTTAGAAAGAACTCTGTTATACTGGTTTGCTTCGAAGCACATTGCTGCTGCTCAGACTGCTCAATAACTTCTTTTAAGAGAAAAAGTGCCTTGAATAAAACTATAAGAAAATATATAAAAAAACTGGAGGTAGCCGGGCTATCTATGACATTAGGACGTCAAACATGTCAGTCCCCCCTGTGACCATAGGTGCTGTAAAATACCCGAAACGGCGGGATTTAAAAATAAGTAAAAACAAGTAAATTAAACGCGATAGAATTCGTATATATAGTTTTATTTAATGTGTAGTGTTCGCGTAAATTTAAGAAGTCATTAAAAAATTGTCTGTAATGCTTTTTCATCACTATTTGACAGTATCGTTTTGTAGACAGAAGCTTTGTAAGGTATCGAATGAGGCTCTTGCTTCCTTAACTTCTTTCTATAAAAAAAAAAACTGTCACCACCGCCAAAGGTTCTGATGTATCGTCCTCATATTCATCGTTGCTTTTTTCATTTGTATCTGTCGCAGACGAAATTTCGCCATCAGTTAGTGAACCTGAGACAGCAACATCTTCATCCACTTGAACAAAGTCAGAAAAACTCACACCGCTGATGTCAACTAATTTCTTGAATCAGTTGAGAATCGTTAGGGGTGCTACAGCTCTCCATGCCTTGTCAATCAGTAAAATATCTGTCAGAACCGTAATATTCGCAGTTGGTTAAAACAAGCTTAACAATTTCTTTGCGATAGAACATCTTCTCTCTGCAACTTTGAATTGTCGAGTGTTTGACGTTGATGAGTTCGAAATAACGCGTCGTTTTGTTACGTATTGGCAATAATTTTTTGCGTTCGAATTACCAAGTGCATAATGTATTGATTTAGTTTGAAATATAAAGAGATTAGGGCACTCGTGAAAACTTTGAATTACAGAGAGGTTGTAATTATCGCCGGTTTGAATTGACGATAAATTAATAAATCCGGCCAGATTTTCGGCTAAAACTTTTTTTATATTTTTTTTATATATGTATAAGCTTTCGAAATGTTCTACTTTCATTTTGTTTAACACCTGGGCACAAGAATTTATGAACACGTCTCCTTCTCTTTTGCAGCGGAAGTTTGATAAATCACTGAGGTTTTTTTTTAGACTGTGACAGTAACAGGCCGGAGTTTGCAATATGGTCACAATATGATCATAATATCAGTGACAAGATGGTGGGTACAGTCTAAGTAATCGTAGCTAAATTGAATACTGCATGACACTATCACTCTCAATTGAACCCTAAAAGTATTCGATCATACTCCTATTCACACAGCTACTAAACCGGAAATGCGAGAAATTAGGTAAAACAAAAGAAAAAAATACTTTCCGTATAAATTTAAATCGATCTGTTTCTACTGTTAGACAGAGACACAGGATGTATTTTTAACAAATCCTTAGAGTAGAAACTAGACACCAGCGTGCAGCGGGGCGCGGAGTTCGGTGCAAAGACAGTCTCACGTTTTGTGCTGCAGTGGCTGAGTGTAGAGCGTTCGGCGGGGCGTGTGGCGTAGCGGTCCTTTGGACATACCTTTTGAACGGTCGAAACTGAAAATGTGCACAAACAGACAGAGTGCACGCTGAAAGCCGCGCCTTGACTAACATGTTTCAAATCATAACAATAAAAAAATCTTTTGAACAACTAACATGGATTCAAAAGATTTTAATATTGAACGAATTCAAAGAGCTATCGTTTGCTTTATTGTATATTCATAGCAGATTTATAAATTTCTAGCGATCCGCCACGGCTTCGCACGGGTGATCTCTGGATCGCGACAACTTGCCGGGTTCAAATGTGAAACCATCTAGTGACCGATTTAAACACACACTTCGATCTATAATAGAACACACACGAAAAATTTCATCAAATTCGGTCGAGTCGTTTTTGAGTTTTAGCTAACTTTTTAACTAACGGATAGCAATTGATTTTTTTATAAACTGGGTGATTTTTTTACCGTCTGGAAAAATATTACGCGCAATAGGTGAACGGAAAAGAAGCCTATGTACTTAGTACTATATAGATCAATTTCATAATATGTTAATGTAAAATAAAATATTAGTGGCATAGGCTTCTATTCCGTTCACCTGGTTCACCATATTTTTCCAGACGAAAAAAAAACATCCAGTATTTTTTAAATAATATTAACAATGCTATAGACATTACTAATATTCCCCTTAAACACTCGTGGTAAGCTTAAATTGCTTGTGTTACGAGTGGGTCACGCCAGTAGTCGAATGGCGGATTCGAACCCACGACCTTTTTGAGTTCGCGGTCCGCGCCCTGACATTCGGCTACTGTCGGAACTGTATAGAAGACGACACCCTATTTTTTCCAGATGATAAAAAAATCATCCAGTTTAGAAGAAAATGTTCCTAGATTCCTAGCTTTCATTAGTAAGATGTTTAATTTATCAAAGTCTCTCAACAAATGCATTTTGAATTATTTTTCGTTTAGAATTTTACAGAAGATTACACAATATTTATAATAATATTTTTTCATATTTAGAATAAGGGTGAAAACCGAGCATCTAGTCCACCTAATAATACACTTAGACTCATAGGTAGCTCTTGTTCGTGGTAGAGACATGCTGCAGTTATATTAGTAGTATTTATAACTATACTACTAATATAACTGCAGCATGTCTCTACCACGAACAAGGGCTATCTATGAGCCTAAGTGTATTTATCATTAGGTTACGAATGGGTCGGCTCAACCGGGGAAGGACCACGCTCTCACAGAATACCAGCGTCAAATAGTAGCTTAATGCTGCTGTGTTTCGTATGGTGAGTGTAAGGAACCGGAGACCCTTTTTACTGGAAACGAGGCATTCCATCTTAGTCCTCACGGGTGACAATGCATCTGTATTTTGATTCGTAATCGAGGATAGATGTAGATATCTATGGACCACAGCAACCACTTACCATTAGGTGGACTGTGTGCTCGATTGTCACCCTATCCTATAAAAAAGACATCAAGATCCAACCACGATAAATAATCAAAATCCAGATGCCTTGTCACTCCTGAGGACTAAGATAAAATGCCTCTTTTCCTTTAAAAAGGTTTTCCGGTTCTTACCATAATTCGGTATTCTTACCAACATCCGGTAATCACCATAAGAAACACAGCAGCATTAAGCTGCTATTTTAGGCTGGTATTCTGTTAGGGCGTAGTGCTTCCGCGGTCGAGACTTTTTTTAAAAAAATGTTATCATGTAAGATTTTATAAGGAATATTAGACTGCGCGCCAATTTTTTTATTATAAAGCGGTTACTACCGGACTGTCCCGTAAAGTCTGTACAGTTGGTCACCTAGCTAATTATTCCTGTTTAATGTTTTAGATATTATACTACAATAATTGTATAACTTATTAAGAATAGGAAAGTAGAGTAGTTATTAGCATCTATGCATTATAAAGTACACTATAAGCACACTTCATAAAAGGCATTGTTGATTCCCCGTTGTCCATTGTTAAAAAAAGATAATAGTCTTCCTCATTATGTAAAAGTTTTCCACCATTCACAGTTCACACCTACAGTCTTTTATATTATAAACTATAGGTTAATATCAATTTTTATGATTAGCTGTTATTAACAACCTGGTGGAGTGTTTTTATACGTAGTAGAGCCACGGTGCAGCTATATTATGACTGTAGCACGAATGGGTCGGCTCGACCGGGGATGGACCACACTCTCAAAATACCAGCATAAAATAGCAGCTTAATACTGCTGTGTTACGTATGGTGAGTGTAAAGATCCGGAGATCCTTTTTACTGGAAACGAGGCATTCCATCTTAGTCCTCCGAAGGACTTATTAAGAAGAGTAACGTAGAGTATGATGCGTTGTCAACCCTGGATGACAACGCATCTGCGTTTTGATTCTCAATCAATGATAGATGTAGTTGTCTATGGGCCACAGCAACCACTTACCATACTGTAGGCTCGTTTGTCACCCTTATTCTAGAAAGATAGCCGTAAAAATCCCATAAGACACGATTACTTTATCTTCTAACCTGTGATCTGTGTTCCAAATCTGTGAAACTTAGCTATGAAACTACTTATCAATACTTAATAAGTACCTGGATCATGTAAAATATATTATCTTTGGATGTACATGGATCTACCATGTAAAATATATTATCTTTCACGTGATGTGTTCCCTACCATCAACCCCACTTACATTGTAAGATTAAAAGAAGTAATTCATCGCGGTAATTATTACGCTGTCTTTTAATCAAATAATTTTGACTCATTCTGCTCCTACTTCGTAACTTATATATCCTTTAAATCTTCCCCGGCTTTCTAAATCTCGACAACAGCGCCACCTATCAAGTACTGTTGTAAATATAAACTATCTCGGGACCCAATAAATCGCACACAAAAAATTTTATCAAATTCGTTCGACCCCTTTTCGAGTTTTAGCGAGACATACCGACAGCAATTGATTTTTATATACAGGGTTATTCTGCAATAGCCGGTTAAATATGTAGAGGAGGTACAGAATGAGTAGTATGGGCAAATGGTAAAGAAAAATTAATTGAAAAAGAATCTCAAACACCTTCTTATCTTTTAAATACAAAAAGTAAAACGTAGTAATGCATTTTTACTGCGTATTTACACATTCGTAAGGGTTGATCGGGAGGCAAAAACGTTGTTGCCGAAAAATTAGAAGATTAGGTATTTACTCTTATTCTCAAAAATTTTAATTATTTATATATTTGAAATTTAAAATTTGGCTCCTCTCTGAAAAATAACCTTGTATAGATATAAACGACTTACGACAGCACAAGCTTTAGGTACACAGTATTTGGGTAAGGCCGTTGATTTTACCACTTTTTGAAGAAAAAATATTTTCTAAAAAAAATACTGCGAGTTAAATTCGTCCAGACCCCCAAATTTAACGATAAAGATAATGTCCTTTTGGCACTTACACTATAAAACTCATATTTTTTATAATAAACATTTAATTAATTTGTGACCATCGAAAATGTCTCAATGTTAAGCTATACATCGTGCTTTGCGTGTCTTTAAAAACGCATTTTTTATAGATTGTTGTTCCATATTTTCGCTTCTATGTTACTATTTTGTATGTTACCAAAATTTTACCATAAAAAGCATAGCAGCACAGTTTGGTAGTGTTTTGTAATTGCATAGGCAACACCAAGTATTCAGACATCACAATAAAAAAATAAAAGAAGCCATCTTCTCCATCTTCATCTTCATCATCTTCTCGTCTCTGGAGTCTGCCAACTCGTCAGTGAATTTTAATTGTGAATTTTGACAATTTTAAAGGTAAATATCAGTTTTTATTGTTCACATCTTATGTAGTATTACGCACGAATAACTAATACATGGCATGGTATTGTATATATGTTTAAAATTCACGCGCTTTTACGTTACTTCTATGTAACTTTGATGTTAGTGGTAACGTTGATAGTATGTTTCGTAACGTTTTACTGTTGTAAAGGTGTGTGCATATTGTAACATTAAATATACTTTTTCGTTGGCATTGTGACTTTATAAAAATATCAACCTTTTTCTAAAAGTTTTGATCGTGTAGAGTAACGAAAAACCCGCTTAGTTGATATGCACAGGTTTACTTCTATGTTACCGTAATATAAAAATGATACTGTATGTTACTAAATGGCAAAATCTACGGCCTTACCCCTTCATATTAGTTTAGACTTTTTAGTGTCCCGACACACTATTATGTACTAAATTGCATATGAAAACACGAGGCCCATGGCCCATTTTTACTCTATCAAAAACTTTTTAAACCAATTTATTATTACTAATTAAATTTAAACAAATAATTTACGTGTATTTTTATAATTCTCTTTTAGCTTCCTTTTTTTATACCCTACTCGACAATATTGCTTATTTTTTTTTTATTAACGTGTTGCTATTTCGCGACCAAAAATCCACTAATCCAAAATCCACTAGACCAAAAACCATACAAGATACGCGCGAAAAACATAACCCTTCCTTGGCAGTCGGGTAAAAAGTACTATAAAGATATTGGAAGTATTCAAATATGTAAGCGGAATGCTTATGTTTTTTTTTTATATTCTATCTTTCGTTATATGATTCTATCGTTTCGTGGAAGCGATTTACATATCATATCTATCGCATAAGAAGACACGTTCAGGTCCGGAACATTCTTTGTAGACAATACAAACTTTTGCTCCGTGCGGAGTTCGAACCCAGCGTGGCGAGTTGCGACCAATGCTTAGCCATTGCATTATGGAGCCATACCTAAATATTAAAATGCACTTTTTCACTCCGATCGATAATTAGATAACCAACTACTATATCCTCTTAACCAGCCCGTAAAACTCTAGCCCTGGACATGGGCATCTCCTATTGAAGGAAGGTCTTGGAATGGTCTAATGGGACCAAAAGATAATTTTGAAGTCTTTTAGGAGCCTGGTCATGTCCAATGTATCACTTGGTTTCGGTTATCCATTGTCTGCATTTTTTATTTCAAAAAAAGTATTTCGAGGCTATTTATTATCTGTAATAATCTTAGTCCTCACGGGTGACAACGCATCTGCATTTTGATTTGTAACCGAGGATAAAAGCGATTAAGACTAAGCGATTTTATTGCAATCCGTCTAAACATAGGTACATAAGTACGTATCACTATAACAAAACTTGTTAGTCGCTATAAATTTCGTTGATCGACAAACAAGGTATGGACATGATTGTCCTACGCAAATATGACGTAGTTAGGAACGGAATGTGCCGTTTAAAGCCAAGCCAAATGGTAGGTACGTCGCAACAGATTTATTACATAATAAAAATCAGAAATATTGAATACCTAGGCAACGACTCCATAATTCTCGTAAGATAGGTAATTAATGTAACTAGTAATATTTGACAGTACGGGAATTCGATACCCACCGGCACTTATGAAATTGTTAAATGCTGTTTTCGCGATTATCTTATTCTGTATTCGGCGGGAAAGTTGCTGTGAAGAAATCCAGATAAGTATTCGAAAAATAAAACGTAACGAGGATATATAAAGTTTGCTAAGATATACTTGAACAGTGCGGCAGATTGGCTGCTCCAAGTAGGCTCTCAGATGGCAGAAAGGCCAGTACCCAGTATATAAGAATACTTTTCTATTTTACCATGTTTGACCTATTTTAATTGTATGTGTTTGGGAAAATACCACATTTTTTTCCAAGTGCCGATTAAACGAGGTTTTGACAACCAAAATATTTTAATAAATACATTCGAAAATGCCGAACCCATAATTTAAAACTAACCAAGTTTTGAGATCACCAAGTTACCAATTTTTCTTCGCCTAAATCTTTTTTCTGGGAGATGCCGATATCAAGCAGTTGATATAGTCTGATGATCTCAAAAGTTCAGCATTGGGCACAATTCCATTATCAAAGAAAAAACAAAATGTTTTATATTTATGCGTGCGTACATCTAGCTGTGTTAAACGGATCTACTTATAGATTTTTAAATAGAATAGGTACCAATGATCGCATCGTTAGTTTTCCCACAGCAGAGTAATACAATGCATATCAATGCCCCTTTTATTTTTGTTGAACGTTTGATCAATGAAACGAAAATATTTTATTCCTGTCACCGACCGAGGGACTTGACCTTACTAGGGAGACCGATCGCAAAAAGTAGACCTTGAAAACAGGTTTCTTTTCCGCCGCGAGATGTGACGAAGCTGGCTGCAATAAGAACAAATCATATTAACACAAGCTTAATATGTAGCGACTTATAACGTAAACGTACTAAGATCAGATTTAATACATTTATAGGGCGTAAATCGCTACAATAACACTGTTAGGACATCAGTAGAACTTGATGATAGGATCATGTTTAAATATCCATAACGTAACAGCGTAGATTTACCAAATTTTGTTTTGTTATTGAAGTTGTTGTATTAAAAAAATTATGTGAGTGTGCAGTGCAGTCAGTGACCCCAACTGACTGTGTTAGCTCAAGTTCGATTTTGTTATTTTTTTTCCTTTCCTTTTTTCACGTATTTTCGTTAGAGTGCAGTTTCTTCTCTGCCAGTATTTTTTACAGCATAGTTAAAAAAATAAATGCGCAGTCGTAAGTCGTCAGCGCCAACGAAAGAAGGTACAGTAACAGCTTCCATAGCTTCCGTTGCTAGGGACAGGCATACTCTTCAAATTTTTGGTTGGATAAAATAAGCTAGAGAAAGGCTTCAGTGATGAGTAAATTTCCAGTAAAAGTGACACGGCGTCACTTTTACTCGAAAGAGATACCTATCTATATAAAGGATAGAAAAAACAAACTGGACATGGAAGGAAGTACATTAAATATTAAGGACATCAAATTTCACTCAAAGGTAACAACATTTCTTTGTTTTTGAAAATAAAAATAAAAACATATTCAATTTATTTTTAAAAAGCTTATACTTGAGCTGGGAATCGAACCAACTAAGCATGCAAAAAAAAAATAGACCGTCACTGTTTTATTGAACCAGTCGATAGGATTCTCTATGATGAATTATAAAAGACCATAAAATCAAACAATTCGTACACTCCACTTGAACTAACATCCTGACGTAGACTGTTTTTTATAAAAGTCAAATGACCCTTTATCATTTCCATAAAACTCCATAATAAGAATACCTAAATTTGCTTAATTTTTTTTATTAGATTAACTATGAAATTGCGATTCTGCAGTACTCATAGATAATACCTATATACTACCTATATACCAGAGAGCGGTACTGGCCATTTCAAATCAAAATAATTATTTTTTGGGTAAGAATGCTAAATTCAAATTAATTTTCCTTTAAAAACATGGAATTCTTTTTTCAGAATTTTTCATTCTTTTATTGATTGGTGTTTTGTTTTCATGGCTTAAATTTTTTTCATGATCATGTATACGTTAAAAATTCGAGTGATTATAGAATATCCGTGGACAACGCGGCACACGCGTTTACGGAGCATTCGCTACTACAAACGAACACACCACCTGTTATTGGTTTGCCCGCTTCAGTTCTGGATATTTCGACCTGATAAATGAACCCCGTGGTCGTCCAAAACTTTGATCGACTATGACGGATTAACGGCGTTTGTAGAAGCTGATGATACTCAGTCTACGGCTGAATTAGCATCAGCTTTCAACTGAGCTTGACAAATGAGTGCCCCACGAAATCAATGTTCGCCAACACGAAGTACGCGTTGCTACGTGCCTTGGGAATGTGCCAAAGGAAGGAATTTTGAACTGCATTACTACCTGCAAAGAAAAATAGATTCTGAATAACATTCGAAAGCACTCAGCAAGTTGTTCGGATGCTGGTTCAGCACCTAAACAACACTCTAAACAAAAACTTACCCGTAGAAAAGTGATGGTCATTATTTGGTGGTCTAGCGTATGACAGGATGAACGTTACTGCAGATGTGTACTGTGAAGGACTAAGCACAATGATGGAGAAGCTCGCAAGTCTTCAACCAGCTTTAGTCAATCGCTCGTCTCCGCTGTTCCAGTACGAAAACGCGTGACCTCATACTGCACAACAGACGGTCACCAAGTTACAAGAGCTGGGGTTTAAAGCTCTCCGTCATCCGCCGTACTCAACAAACCGTGTGCCTATAGAATTCAACTTTTTCCAGAATTTGCATAATTTTTTGGCGGGACAAAAGTTCAGTACTCGAGAGGCAGTACAAAATACCTTTCAAAAACTTGTTACCTCTCGTCCTGTTTTCTTCAAGAAGGACATCAATAAACTGCCACTGTGTCGGTAAAGATGCATCGATTGCACGAGTGATTACTTTGATTAATAGAAATAAAAAATGTATAAAAAAATACGTTAACTTATTTCATAAAAAATTACAATGTCATAGGTAAAGACCTATTTTTTTGGGATATATTTTTCATTAGAAATTAATTTTATCAACGTATTAACATAGTAATGATCATCATTTATTTTTTAGACGAGCCAAGTTTAAAAATAGAACATTTTAATGAGTGAGATTGTAATTTTGAAATCCGAATGAACGTATTGGTAACCTGTTGTTATTTTTCTAAGTTTTCTGCTTTGCATTAACTCTACACTGGTATGAAGATACGTATCCGAACGGACATCTGTTATTACTTATTACGAAAGGTAAAAATTTTGAAGATATCGGATGTTTCAAGAAACTCTCACAGCAACAAAATCTGCATATGTGACAAACTTTAAGTGTTATCCAATAGCTTCCAATAGATAAGCTGATCTGAAGTGTGCTAAAAAAGTACAAATACAAATTAATGTTATCGCAATGGGCGGTTGGAAACCACATGCTGGAGACCGTGAGAGAAGATTAAAATTCTATAAGAATAATCAAACAGAAAAGTCCGCTATTCAAATTTCTTAGACTAAATTGTGTGGTCTGACTCTGTTTGTCTCAATAACAATTTCAACACCTGGATAGGCAGAAACGAAACAATGAAATGTCCAGCAAGATCCATACAGAGAAAATAACAAAAGGTCCATGAACTTTTAAATAAAGCCTTGGTTAGGATGTTATTTCAAGTCGACTTGTAAGAATTAGATTTCACGGTATTCCTTAATTGTAAGATACAATCTTTATTCGAAAGATATTTATTATTCTTATCTTAGACCACATCGATTGGTTTAATAAAATAGTGATTTTCTATTCACTTTTATTTTTATATAATAATAATTACCGGCTCGTGTAAGTTTTAAAAACTTACTTACTTACTTACTTATCTTCACGCACAATCCCTAACGGGGTAGCCAGAGAGAACAGATCGCCAAGTGTCACGATCCTTACATACCTCTTTCGCTTCTTTCAGGTTCATTAACTTCTTCATACATGCACGTCTAGGTATCCGAGTACTCTTGACCCTCCCCTCTTCGAGCAATTTGTTCACATGGTCTTCGAAAGTTAGTCTCGGTCTACCTCGACACCTTTTAATATTAACTTTCGCTCTATATATTTTCTTCACCATTCGGTCTTCACTCATTCGTTCAACGTGCCCAAACCATTGGAGTACGCCCCTATCAATTTTTGTGATAAGGTCATCTTTCAATCCTGCCATATTGCGAATCTCTTCGTTTCGCTTTCGGTCGACTATGGTAACGCCACACATTTTACGAAGAGATCGCATCTCCACTGCATTCAACTTGCTTTTATGCTTCTTCTGGCATACCCAGGTTTCGCTGCCATATAACAAAGTCGGTACCAACACTGCGTTATGTATTGCAAGGTGTGCACGCTTCACCACGCATTGCCTTTTTAATAATGCATTCAGGGCACCATTGACTTTGTTTCCGGCAGCGACACGCCTATCCACATCCAAATCACATCTTCCATCCCGGCTGAAAGCACTCCCCAAGTACACAATTTCATTTACCTGTTCTAGACATTCCTGATTTACCCATATTTCACATTTCGTTCTCTCTTCGTCCTTTTCAAATACCAGAACCTTAGTTTTATTAGCATTCAAACGGAGACCTTTAATTTCACATTCCTCTTTCATACACGTGACTAATGCCTGCAGTTCTGCTTCTGATGGTGCAATAAGCACTGCATCATCAGCATACAGCAGACAATTAACTTTTATGTCACCCAATTTCACACCCAAACAGCTATCTTTCAGCTTCTGTAAACAGCTGTCGAGATACAGTATGAACAGCCAGGAAGACATGACACAACCCTGTTTTACGGCCGCTTGGACGCTAAACATGGGTGACAGGTCATGCCCTACCCGCACAGCACACAGGCTTTACAGTCATAGTAAAGTGACTGCACAGCCCTTAACAATCGACCATCCACACCATATCCCGGCAACAGTTCCCACATTTTCTTCCTTATAACCTTATCAAATGCTTTCTCCAGATCCACAAAAGCACAGAAAATCCTCTGGTTAACACTCAGAAGCTTCTCCGTGATCATGCGGAGAGAAAACATTTGATCCGTGCATCCTCTTCCAGGTCTAAATCCGCATTGTGCCTCCCATAAGAATCTTTACGATTTCTCTTGCATCCTACGTGTCAAAACCTTCGAGTAAACTTTACTTGCTAAACTGGTCAAGCTGATCGCCCGGTAGCACCCGCAGTAAAAATGTGAACCTTTACCTTTATATAAAGGCACAATGACTGCGGATCGCCAATCATCCGGGACATCTCCCGGCCGCCAGCACAGATTGCACAGCAGATGAAAGCTGTCCCAGACGCGAGGCCCACCGTACTTGACCATTTCAGCAGTAACTCTGTCTAGTCCCGCAGACTTACCACATTTCAAACTTCGAATCGCACGTTCAATCTCTTTCATGCTGATGACCTCAATGTCATCGAGGTCCGTGTCTGGCGTGCCAGTCACGGCGTCACCCCCGGATCCTTCACTAAGATCATGACACGCATACATTTCTCTATAAAATTCACTCCATCGCTGCATGACGTCCGATTTTTCTGAGAGGACGTCATTGGTTCTCGAAAGCACTTTGTTCATTCTTAAGGCTGTCGCACCACTCCGTGACCTTCCAACCTCTTTCCAGAAGAGTTTGGAGTTTTCCTTAAAGTTGCGCGACAACCTCTCGTCCGCTTCTATTCTACACCTTTCATGTACTTCCTCAATCAATGTTTTCGCATGAACTTTCTGCAGCTTATATCTTTCTTTCATCTTCTCTCTCATATGCTCATCGTTACTAGAGGCTAAGTAGTCTAACCATGCTTTTTTTCTTCTTTTTTACAGCTTCTCTCACTTCATCATTCCACCATGCATCTCTTCTTTTACTACTACCTCTTTTTGTCGTTCTAAAGTTTTAAAAAAATATTTCAATATGGTTAATCTTATTTTGAAAAAAAAAAACAAAGGAATGTTACTTTTGAGGGAAATTTAATTATCTTCAATATTAAATGCACTACCTCCATGTCCCGTTAGTTTTTCCCATCCTGTATATTTTTAATTTTCTTAAACTATTCATTCCTTCACCGCCAAGCACATGGTAGATCGGCACTAAAATTCAATAACAATATATTTATGCCTGCCATGATCGAATTCTATTTACTGTATATTTTAAGTCGAGCTATTATCCTTTGAGTAAAAAAACGTATAGTTAGTTACAGTTACCGGTTCAGCCTATCAGAAATCTATTTCTGAACAAAGACCTCACCATATATTGCTATTGGCATATTTGCCATAGTTGCCACTATTAGCAATCGGGTTGGCAACCGCAGTTTTTTATTATTTAGTCTTTATTAGGAAGGTGCTACTGCTCATATTCTGGTTTGTTTCTCTATGCCGTCTCTTATAACAGCCACGGGACGATGCAAGAAAGTGGATATCCTTACACCGCGACTACACGGTCAATTAATAATTTCAATTTAGAGAGAAAGTGCTACAATGTGGTTCTTATAAAATAATAATTTTGTTGCAGTGTTACAACTATGTCGAGCAGAAATTCCAAAGGTATTACCAGAATGGTACGCGGCAAATCTTATAAACGATGCAGGATACCATCCAAAACTACTTACTGAGTTATTAACAATGCATGCAACGTCGAAAAATCCCATCATTGTAACGTCGTCATCTACTCCTGAGATAGGCGAAGTGCTTATAAGTTCACCAACCAGCACTGCTCGGTCAACTGAATTGGAGTCATCCCTATCTACCAAAGATACTACACAGCGAGTTTCACCATTACGGGAAAGTTCTTCAACATCACCTCCAACGGTTAGAGAACAAAGGCAGATAATATATCAGCTGTCAGAACAACCAATACAGTTCTTATCACCCCTACCATCTCTTCCGATCCCAACGTCAGAAAAACAAGCTAACCCGCAAACGACTGGACAACCTAAATACTTCCTCATATATCAACAAGCGCCGGTGTCAATACAACAGTACTCTCAATCTGATTCGCCATCACTACCAAATCCCCAACCAACAACCCAAATAACGAGACAGTTAACGGCACAAGAAACAACTCCAAAAGCAGCGCAACCAACTAATGAATTCAGACAAGAAGAAACGCCATCGACAAGAATTTCAACTACACAAACAATAATTTTGCCATCATCTGCCTTTACAGACGTGTCGGGAAATGCAAGACGAGGGCCATTTATAAGTTCTACTACACCACATGTACCATTGGTTGGGACATGGCAGGACTCAAGTACTTCCCCTGGGCCGACATATTCCAGTCCTGCAATCATTTCGACTACTCCCTCTTACTACCCTCGTACTAGTAGTACTTTGGCGCCATTTGCCAACATAACTTTCACCGAGAGAAATCCTAGGCCAAATATAACTACAGTTCCACGACCAGAACAGGGTGAGAATAAAAATTCAGCTCTTACGATACGCGTTAAAGCGCCGAGAGGTTCAATCACAAATATAACAATTAATCCCACAACCACAACAAGGAAACCTTCAACACGTCGATCGCAGCGCAGGAAAGGAAATAACTATAATAACTGCGTAGATTCTTGCAGAGGAAAGAAAGAACCGATTTGTGCTGCTCCTTTGGCGGTCATTCCGATAGACCCAAACAGTTTGAAAGGTTTCCCTTCGATTTGCCATTTGGCTTGTCATAACTCGTTTAGGAAAAATCGTAAGTACATCGTGCTTCTAGCCTAATATTTTCCAACTTAGAAATCACTCACTATTATATAACAAAAAGCAGATATGCAATTATGTCACAGAATTCCAGCTTGAAATAGCAGCTTAATGCTGCTGTGTTTCGCATGGTGAGTGTAGAGAACCGGAGACCCTTTTTACTGGAAACGAGGCATTCCATCTTAGCCCTCACGGGTGACAACGCATCTGCATTTTGATTTGTAATTGAAGATAGATGTAGATGTCTATGGACCACAGCGACCACCTACCATCAGGTGGTCAGAGTGCTCGTTTGTCAC
Organism: Parnassius smintheus behrii; assembly: GCA_036936625.1. Lineage (NCBI taxonomy): Eukaryota > Metazoa > Arthropoda > Insecta > Lepidoptera > Papilionidae > Parnassius > Parnassius smintheus. Next base: position 32,082,487 of record JAUPFT010000015.1, on the reverse strand, counting down.
CTTATCCTATAAAAAAATATAAATACAAGTCGTTAAACATACTTAAAGGTTTTAGAGGCCTATAGGCGACAGATCTCCAGGCTTATTTGTGAGTACAAAGATAGATTATGTGACCATTATCAATTTACTCATCAAGTGAACTGTGAGGTCCTTTGAAAATTTTATAAAAGATGTAACTAGGTTCAAAAATGGTTCAGTAGATAAGAAATATTATATGAAATATTTTAAAAAATAAAAATATTTTTTTAATATATAGTTACTTCTTAACTTGTGTTGCTTTTGTTAAAAAGATTTTATAGCATTACGCTTAATTTGATTTCAGAGCCGTTTGAAAAGATCATGGATGGACGTTGCAGTAAACTGCGCACGCGCATCCGAACACTCGACAAGAACAAGTTGAACAGGGAAGAAATGAATAAGGCACAATACACGATACTAAATGACAGTCCAGAAACTGTGGTTCAAGTTATACAAAATGAAGGAAGTGGTTGATGTTGAAAATAGCTAGTTTCAATAAAGCTGTCAACAGATTTGTTAATTGTAAGATAAGAACACATAAGTTGATAGGGTTTCTACTTACAAATAATATAGGAAGAAATATTCCGCATTACCTTCAGTTTTCTTGCTTAGTAGTTTAATATTAAAAAATCAGTAAAAAATCTGTTACATTACATGTAACAGTTTTTTTTTTCATAACGTAAAGGTAAATATGTTATTTCACTAGTGTAATGGCGATAAATAACAACCTGTATGTTACATCAAATACGTACCTATTATGAAATCGGTTAAAAAAGTGTACTCATGTAATCGATTCATGAGCGAACATTGTGCTAATTTAACCCGTCATAAAAGAAACAAGGCCTTCATATGGTCGTTATAAAAATGTTATTTAAGAATAATTGGGCTGTATTTTTTATTTGTATACAAATAAAAAAATACAGCCCAATTATTCTTAAATAACAAAAGAGAATTTCTGATCATGCTCTCGTCTTTTATATTTGAAGATCGATGTCAGAAAGCCTACTTGATTTTCTCTTTTTCTGTCTAACTGATATGGTGGAAACTACTTCCTTTTTATATAAGTAACGATAGAATACAAGGTGGCGTTGAAGTCTTAAAATATGGCTAGATATGTTTTTAAAATGATAACGTTCTTAATATGAAGGCCTTGATTCTTTTATGACGTGTTAATTAGCACAATATTCGTTCATGAATCGATTACATGAGTACCCTTTTTTATAACGTTTTTATAACGGACGCAAAAATTCAGACTAATAACAATATTATAATATCGAGAAAGTCAAAAACTACATTGCGTATTACCTACCAGATAAATACCAGTAGACATAACTGTAAAATGTTATACTTATGTAAGGAACTCAATTATTAGGTAATAAACAAATAAGTGTTTTATTATTCTATCTTGTGTTGCGTAATTCTATCATACATAAAATACTAAGTCTGCAGTAAGTTTTACCTACGACAAAAATTAAAGTCTCACAATAATATGACAAAACTTGTAAGTAATAATTTACTTATAATAATATATTTGGCGGAAACATAACACAACAAAACAGTAATACAACAAAAATAATTTAATAGTAACAACATTTCAATAAAATAACTAAAATTGTACAGTTAAGTTGCGGTTCAATTAGTAATCACGCCGTTGTAGCTTGAACATCTAGGACACAGACTGAACTAGTAGATTCTACATTTAGATACGTACTGCTTATTATTTTACGTTACTGGGTTTGGGCGTGTAAAATCGCGTACGTGATATTCGGGTATGCAACCAGAATAATATGCGTATTTGTATAATATTGTACAAAAAGGATTTTTCCCTTAAAAAACTAACTTTCTAAAAACGGAAATGCATTTGCATATAGAGTAAGGATTTAAGTACATCACTTTTTGTGTATCCTGTAAAGTAGGTCCTTTCCATGATTGCGTTTGCTGGATGCCGAACAGTTTACTGTATCTTGATTCGTGAGTTAGAATGAATATATTATATAGGTATTGTTTTCTTTAAAAAAACCTATTGATGTTAATTACACATACTGCTACAAAACCCACCCACCAATATAGTTTATACTCGTATGACCAAGTTGCCTATTAGAAACTACTTTTATAATATTTATATAACTTTAGTTTTGCTAACTATACCTAGTGTCTGTAGTATTTCGATAATGTTAAGGAAATTTCTATTGTAAAAATATCCATACGCAAAAGTAAATCAAATGTTAACAGCCATTTGAAGTCCACGGCTGGACGTAGAGCTCCTTTCCAAGTATGCGCCACTTCGGTAGCACACACGGCGGCCGGGATTGTGAACTTATAGTTGATACCCTCATACTATATAGAGAAGAGTGTGGTTTGCAAAATGATGTTGTGACCAGGATTAAGAAAGAAATGCTTCGGTGGTTTGGTCATGTGGAAAGAATGAATGAGGAAAAAGTGACAAAGCAAATTTTGTTGCAGAAGCGAACGGCAGAGTCGGAAAGGGACGTCCGTAGGCGAAAGTTTATCGACCAAATTGGCGATATACTGAAAATGGGCTAAATTAGGAGTACCCTTAACCGACGAACATGTATGCATAGGTATATGGATGTGGATGGGGCGAGAGAGGTGTGTCAGGATCGTGTCAAATGGCAGTCTGTAGTCTCCGCCTACCCCTATAGGTGACAGGCGTGAGTGTTAATGTATGTGTATTTGCCCTCATATTAGTTCTGGTTATGCTGCTCCTCATTAGAAAGTCTTTGTTCAGCACCTCTCTGCGTGCAAATGAGGAAGGTCAGTTCAATAAAATATTGATATTCCACTTTCACCTTAAATATCCAAAAACCGAACAATTTATTGTTTTATTTCAAAAAAATCCATCGTAAATGTATTGCAATAAAACAATATTTGTAGTGCAATAAATGTAACCGATCCGTCCATGGTTTTATATAAGATTTCATTAAGTTAAACGTAAGTAACTTAAGTACTTATATTTTTTTAATATGAAATTTATATATAATTTTACAATTAAATTATTAGTCAATGTAGATTTTACAGGTCTACATATTCAAATAAAGGTTTAAAAATTAATGATTTTTATTTCAATTTTATTTCATGCATTGTTTGAAATTTAATTTAATTTTAAACCGTAGGTACCAAAAATTATAGTAAGTTTATTGGTATTCCAGGCAGTTTATGAATGTTTTAATTATATTTTTTTCCTAAACTTGACCCCTCTATGTTACATACTTCTCATTTATCGTGGGGGTATTTTAATTATTATAATATGTAATTAACATGTGGACGATCACTCAAATCTGTAAGTAACCAAATACATGTTCCGTGCGAAAGTCGAACCTTTTCGAAGTGAAGTGCTCGAGTGCTTTAATACTAAATTTCTGGGAAATGAAGCTGTCATTGTTTTCCTTTTTATAGAATAAGGGTGACAAACGAGCACACAGTCCACCTGATGGTAAGTGGATGCTGTGGCCCATACACATCTACACTTATCCTTGATTATGATTCAAAATGCACATGCGTTGTCACACATGAAGACTAAGATGGAATGCCTCGCCTCTACACTCACGATACGAAACACAGCAGCATCAACCTGCTATTTAACGCTGATTTTCTGTGAGAGCGTCGTCCTACTACTATAATATAACTGCAGTGTGTCTCTACCACGTGACACATGAGAAATAAACGAATATAAATAAGCGTCATCACAGGAGCAGAAGAGCATCAGTCCATTTTCAATAGGGTACATTTACAAGCTGATTAATAAGTGTGAGTGTGTAACAGCTTACTATGAAGGTACGTAACAATTATAACTTTTAAAATATTTACGAGATAGTTAAGAGAGGGAGAGATAGGGAGGATAGAGTACACACACTACCCAGGCAATTAGTTTAGCTACATGCATAATTTCAAAAATCTGGCGAAACCGTTAAAGACAGAAATACAGATGTAAATAAAGTACAATACATTATGTAGATATATTATAAGAAGAGTAAAAGCATATAGCAATACTTCATCACAATTCCACCAATTTTCAAATTTTACAAAATCTTCCCTAATTTGCAATCATAGGTCTTATAAATCAAGGAAGGGTAATTTTATACTACATGGGACACTCAATAAGTTTTGAGATATACAAAAGGTATTCTAAATGCTATTAATATTTATTTCACATCTTTTCAAAATATTCTCCATCATGCTCTATATAAAAGTTCCACTGGCCTAAGCCAACTCTGAAAACACTTTTGCCGGGCTTGATCTGACAGGTCGGAAGTCGCTTCTTCGTAGGCAGCCATGGCTTCTTCGCCGCTTGAAAAAACTTGCCTTTTATTTTTTCTTTGACTCTTGGGAACAAAAAGAAATCACAAGGAGCTAAGTCAGGGCTGTGGGTGTCTCAACACCAGATTCCTCAATAAATGCTTTTGTTCTAAGGGACGTGAAGAGGCGTTATCGTGATGCAGCATGATTCCCCAAAGCCCGATCTTTGGTCTTCTCTCCCACACAGCTTGAAAAGCTTTTGTCGGTAACTGTCCTTCGGAGTAGACCCATACCGACGATTGCCTTTTATTAAAAATTAAAAAACAAATTTTTCCGGATCATATTAATAAATCCATGTTTTGTCACCAGTAACGATTTCTGAAACACGCCTAGATGCCCCGTTTTTAAACGTAGTTTTTTAAACGTAGACGCATTTCATGCCACCAATCCACACGAGTCTGTTCTTCGCTTTCAGAGAGCAAACGAGTGATCCATCGACAACAGAGCTTCCTCACTCCAAGATGTTGACGTAGGATGGTATGAATGCTCCCCGAACTAATGCCTACAATCTTTTCGATGTCCGTATATGTAATTCGTGGGTCTTCTCGCACCAAGATTTCAGTAGTCCACACATTTTCGGCCGTTACTGCTGTTTGCGGGCCCCGGTTCTTTGATCATCTTTAAAGTTATTTTATCCCTTTTGAATTCAGTAAACCACCCAAAAATTGTTGCGCTTTATGGAGCTGAGTCTCCTAATGCTGATTGTAACCGTCGTAAACTTGTTCGGTTAAACCAAATTTACAATCATAATAGATCATAGCGCGCAAATGTTCACGGTAAAGCTCCATCATTTTAAATGATGAAAAGCGCGGGAAGCGTTGAAGGAAAATTAATAGAACTTCGTTTTTGTAAAACTGAGCAATTGGCTTATGGAGTCCTATTTTTAAATAAATTTTCTCTTTAGAAACATATAACACGGGTGCGTTCCATTTTTAAATTTCGAGCATCTCAAAACTTATTGAGTGACCTACGTATCGCGGTCACCTCGTTTTTTGGCTCAAGAAAATCGAAAAATCATCCGACTTCTTCCTCTTTTCTTGGAAGAGATTATCCTATCTTCCTCTTTATGGCGGATGTATGGAAGAAATTACAAGAATTTAAAAAAATGAAAACTTATATTGGTTTCAAGGCTTTAAATGTTCGTGAAAATGCATTAATGCACTCATTCACGTATAATAATTGTTAATAACATTTTTTTAAATAATCAAATGAAGTTGATTATTTTAAAAAAAAGTTAATATTTTTTTCATAATTTAAACGAAAAACAATCATTTAAAATTAATTTAGGAATACGAATCAAAATGCAGATGCGTTGTCACCCGTGAGGACTAAGATGTAATGCCTCGTTTCCAGTAAAAAGGGTCTCCGGTTCTCTACACTCACCATACAACACAGCAGCACTAAGCTACCATTTTACGTATATACCGTAATATATACCGTACCACGTATATACCTACCGTATACGTGGTGTAAGAATATCCGCTATTCCATATAATCCCATGGGCGGGGCCTCATTTACCCACAGGATAAATAGGCTGGAGCCTAAGGCACAAGTTTCGAGGGGGCGCTGAGCTTGCCTCAGCACCACTTATGTATAGAATAAAATTTGGTATAATATTCTATATAAATAAAACAGTAAGTGCCGCAAGTATTTTACTTGTTGCTCTTTCTTTATTTTTGGTACAAAACACATAAAAAGATTTTAAAAATAAAAGAGTAAGTGCCGCAAGTATTTTACTTGTTGCTTTTTCTTTATTTTTGGTACAAAACACATAAAAAGATTTTAAAAATAAAACAGTAAGTGCCGCAAGTATTTTACTTGTTGTTATTTCTTTATTTTTGGTACAAAATACATAAAAAGATTTTAAAAATAAAAGAGTAAGTGCCGCAAGTATTTTACTTGTTGCTCTTTCTTTATTTTTGGTACAAAACACATAAAAAGATTTTAAAAATAAAAGAGTAAGTGCCGCAAGTATTTTACTTGTTGCTCTTTCTTTATTTTTGGTACAAAACACATAAAAAGATTTTAAAAATAAAACAGTAAGTGCCGCAAGTATTTTACTTGTTGTTATTTCTTTATTTTTGGTACAAAATACATAAAAAGATTTTAAAAATAAAAGAGTAAGTGCCGCAAGTATTTTACTTGTTGCTCTTTCTTTATTTTTTGGTACAAAACACATAAAAAGATTTTAAAAATAAAAGAGTAAGTGCCGCAAGTATTTTACTTGTTGCTCTTTCTTTATTTTTGGTACAAAACACATAAAAAGATTTTAAAAATAAAAGAGTAAGTGCCGCAAGTATTTTACTTGTTGCTCTTTATTTTTGGTAGAAAATACATAAAAAGATTTTAAAATTAAAAGAGTAAGTGCCCCAAGTATTTTACTTGTTGCTCTTTCTTTATTTTTGGTACAAAACACATAAAAAGACTTTAAAAATAAAACAGTAAGTGCCGCAAGTATTTTACTTGTTGCTCTTTCTTTATGTTTGGTACAAAACACATAAAAAGATTTTAAAAATAAAAGAGTAAGTGCCGCAAGTATTTTACTTGTTGCTCTTTCTTTATTTTTGGTACAAAACACATAAAAAGATTTTAAAAATAAAACAGTAAGTGCCGCAAGTATTTTACTTGTTGCTCTTTCTTTATTTTTGGTACAAAACACATAAAAAGATTTTAAAAATAAAAGAGTAAGTGCCGCAAGTATTTTACTTGTTGCTCTTTCTTTATTTTTGGTACAAAACACATAAAAAGATTTTAAAAATAAAACAGTAAGTGCCGCAAGTATTTTACTTGTTGCTCTTTCTTTATTTTTGGTACAAAACACATAAAAAGATTTTAAAAATAAAAGAGTAAGTGCCGCAAGTATTTTACTTGTTGCTCTTTCTTTATTTTTGGTACAAAACACATAAAAAGATTTTAAAAATAAAAGAGTAAGTGCCGCAAGTATTTTACTTGTTGCTCTTTCTTTATTTTTGGTACAAAACACATAAAAAGATTTTAAAAATAAAAGAGTAAGTGCCGCAAGTATTTTACTTGTTGCTCTTTCTTTATTTTTGGTACAAAACACATAAAAATTTTTAAAAATAAAACAGTAAGTGCCGCAAGTATTTTACTTGTTGCTCTTTCTTTATTTTTGGTACAAAACACATAAAAAGATTTTAAAAATAAGATTTTGAAATGCTCAAGCTCTCTTCTCTACCTCTAATTTTTTTAAGATGTTTTGCGGGACACGGAGGATGACTCACTAGCCATTGTCGCAAAGGATAAATTCTATCTTTTAGGTTCTCCTTTTGCGTCCAACTCGACTCTTAATGAAGGGTGCAATCACCGTCGACCATCCCGCGATGTTATTGCTTCATGCTGGATGTGCGGTTTACACAGAGTCAGTGGGCAAAGCACTCCTCTCCCCGGACGTCAACAAGTCGAGTGGGCCTCATGAAGTCCCTCCTATCGTGCTCAAGACGGATGTACCGGAGTTAGCACCTATTATAACGCGTCTTTTCCGATACTTATACTTCCTAGGCTTAATCCTGAACTCATAGAAAACAATTTTAGTGCACCCGATCTCTGAAAAGTCGGCTGCTCAGACCCAACTACAGGCCTATCTTCATCACCTCATTGTTCTCCATAATATTGGAATCCATTATTAACTGCTCGTAAGGTACTCTGTACGGTACGGTACGGTGTATGGAACGGTGAGCCGTGGTAGCTCAGATGGTTAACGCTCGCTGTAAATACAATAGAACGCGAGTAACCCGGGTTCGATCCCCGCCGGCACCAATGAAATTGTTAATTGCAAAAGTAAAACATCGTGAGGAAACCTGCATGTCTGAGGAATAAGAAAAAAAATATTTCGAAGACATTTTTTCATTCATTTCAATTTCGCCAACACGCATTGGGGCAGTGCGGCGGACAATTCCTTGCCCTAAAACCCTCTCAGAAATGAGGGGAGGCCTGTGCCCAGCAGTGGGACGTATATAGGCTGTAACTTTACTTTAACTAAGGTAAACTCGTTATTGAGGTTGTTCGCAATGTAAAGGTATATTTTATATTGAATCTTATGGACAAATCAAGATCACGAAAAATGTGTTAAATCGAGGAAGTCGTTATATTGAGGTACGTTATATTAAGGTTGCACTGTAATAAAATAGGTAGTTTTTACTTTCTACTAGCATTTTATTTCGATGAATAAATCAGTGTATTTGGCTATTTTTTCATTGTAGGTATTAGTAGTAATAACATATTACTATTATATATAAATTATATGATTTTAAGTATGTGGTGTATTAATAATTAAAGTGAATGAGTATATTTGTTGAACTGTACTTGGGGTAAAAATCGAAAAATAAAACAATCAAGTGAATTCGGATCCATGCCCCACGACTCCAGACGGGGTGTATAGATAAACACGCTTGTCCGGGTATCCTAAGGTGGGAGTTTTAGCCGCTAGAAGTCCAGCATAACCTTTCTGCAACCTTTGCCTTTATCGCTGATCTATCTATATTGTTATTATTGATGTTATATTATGTATAATAAAACAAAATTCATTTGTCAGAAATTATAGTTTCTTAATATTTTCCTTATTTCACTACAAAATAAAAATTTTGTGCAGAAGAGTTTATACATATTTATCGATACCAGGGAGAATACAAAAAATAATAGTAGTAGGTATTTCGAAAAATCAGTCTATTTAATACAATGAAATTCATAAATCTTGAAAATTAAACATTAATTTAATGAAACCAATACAATATAGAGTTAATTTAGTTGCGGAATTCAAATATCACTATATTATGTAAATATTCCTGTTCTGTAAATTCATTCATTCATTGATTCATTCTTTATTTAATCATTGCAGCCTATCAAAAATCCACTGCTGAACATAGGCGTTCCCCATAGATTGCCTTATTGTGGGAATATTTCTCATAGTTTCCACTGCACTGGCGGGTTGGCTACGGCAGAATTTTATTGTTTCGAGCTCTTACTGTACGTACAAATAAACTTACTGTACATATAAAGAATTACACATACTACAAAAGCTCTGTCTTATTTATATGTTCAATTTTATCTCGACTAGAGAAATTGTGATCTACACCGTCTTTACTAAACGTAAACTTAATTTTCATAACCAATCAATGTGGGATGCAAAAGTTTACCACTAGGAACAATCCAAAGCCAGTCTTTTCGCTTAGATGCAGTAGCCGTTGTCACGCCATCTTGTCACGTGAATTTTGTCAAAGGCGCCGCCGCGACGTCAAATGTCGCCGTTTACGGCGTACATCCGCAGGAAAATTGGGATTTTAACTTGTGTATTTTATTTATATTCGTCTTTTATTACTAAAACCATAAGGATACAATCGTAATCTATTTTATTCTTAGCATTTATTTAACAAACACAATAAAAATAATAAAATAAAAGCAATATAATAAGTGTCTCTCCGGGTGTACCGACACTATCTTAGTAAACAGACTATACACCTCGACGGTTTCAATCCAATATTAATTTTCGTTGATTATGAATAAAGTATGTTCCATTCCATTAAGCATCAAGCTAAAAATATTACGTTTATGAAAAAAGACAAATGTACATATTGTTTGGGACACTGAATCTTTTTGTACAATTTCGATTCCATAAATTTTTTATTGTTCTCGAATTTCATGCCTTAATATAATAAATATATAAAATGTCTAAGCGCGTTTTCTAAAATTAAACTATCTTCAACAAAAGTACTTGCACGAAAAAACTGATTAATAATAATCCACTTGTACCATATTCTCTAAGCATTAAAATATTTGAATAAAACTAAATTTACGGATTTTATCGTGTTTATTTAACAACTTTACCCGCCCCCCCCCCCCCCACACACACACACCCATACAAGGGACCATGGGTGCTGTAAAGCGCCCGAAGCGTCGGGAATTAAAATAAGTAAAAGTAGTTAAGGCGGTACCCTGACCAAAACCTGGCAAAAGTGCGTTTTTCAGAGACTATTATCTCATTAGTTATGAGAAATAAGCTACATCTAAAAGCACATTATTAATGTTCGATATCCTATCATCACATTCCACGTTCTAATTTATTTTTATGTGTTATGAATACATTTAAAATCTACTTTTAAAAAATGACTAAAATTATTGATTACATGCATCTGTTGCTAAAGGAAATGCTCTAATCATTTGAGAATTACACTAATGGATAGATAATTTAAAAATCTATATTCTACACGTTTTATTTAATTTCTTAAGTTCGCTTATCTCTTTTAATTGAAATAATTCCAAATATTCGGGCGTATTTTTCCGTGATATATTGTAGCGAGAGCGCGTGGATTGTATGGGACCGAACGCTCAAGGTCTCTCGCTAGGGGAACCGTCTTAAATAAACGCGATAAAATCCGTAAATTTAGTTTTATTCAATGTGTAGTGTTCGCGTTAATTTAAGAAATCATTAAGTATATTAAAATATTTAATAAGTATTCATGTAATAAGCAATAAGTCAGAGTATCAAACATTCCTTATAATATATATTTTAAAAACTTTTCGTTTATAATAATATTCAATTGATATTTACTATTTTTTCAACAGAGATTAGTTTTAGCACTTTATGAAATTAGTACATGTGGCATAAAATGTTTATTCTATGATTGCAAGGCAAAAAGTTTTAAGCTTACAGAAGTCTCTTCTGTACAATTTAAATTAAATTATACAGTTTCTGAATTTACACATTCCCAAACTAATATGGCATAACAGCCTCCCTTTGCCTTCAATCATAACAATAATTATTTCAGTCTTAATTAATCAATAATTTCATCTAAAATCTCTGTTGAAAGTTGCCCTGCTGTTGTGAGTTGCCTCCTTGTTGCTGCCCACCGAACATCATCTGTTGCTGTTGATGGAACTCTTGTTGTCCACCACCTGAAGTGTTGTTACCTTGGTTTGGTCCTGAAAGTTTATTAGAACGGTTTTACTAATAATATTTTAAAGTTTTAGACCAATAAAGAAAATATCATATTTCAATTAATAGAATTAAATCTCAGTTATATTCTAATATTATTTTGATACAGTTCAAACGTATTCAACAGAAATTTATGAAGTCTTAGTCTTTTACTGGGTTATGAAGAATTAAATGAGGGAGTTCCTTTTCTAAAAATAACTTAATTATATATATATATATATATATATATATATATATATATATATATATATATATATATATATATATATATATATATATAACTTGTGAATTTTCATCTGACTTCTAAAAAGGAGGAGGTACTCAATGCGACTGTATTTTTTTTCTGTGTTATTATTTCTGTGTTACTTATAGTATATATGTATTATGTGTGTTCCCTCAGAATTTTTTTGTAATTGAACCCATTTTGATGGTTCTTTTGATTGTGCTTCTCATGTGGTCCCATATAAATTTGGTCAAGATCTGATCAGTACTTTATGAGTTATCCGTAATAATGCGTATTTAATTGACTTCGACTACATCGATGATTTTCTCATTTTATTTATATTGAAGTTGGTTGTACAAAACTTTTAATTTTATCACTTATTACAGAAATCACTTGCCACATCGCAACGTACATCGATGTTAGTCCGCCGATATTTAATTAACCACTTTCTTTGAACAGTTTAATTACTTACTTTGAATTTGCGATATCCTGGATTTTTTACAAGAGATGTTTATGACTTAATTAGTAAATAATACCTGGCATTCGCATTCTCTTTGCATTGTTGGCACCATGATCGTGACTATTGGCTTGCACTTGATTTTGTTGAGTCTGGAATAAAATAAGTTTGTATTATATTCATGCCATGCCACAGTTAGCAGTGGCAGACGTGATAACTGCATCATATCATGTTTTTAGTAGCAATTTGGTACAAAGAGAATGCAAATAGGATTTTCCCGTGAAAAGAGAAAATACAACTGGGAAAAGTCCTCCCTCTGTGCGGTTTGGCCAGGTTTACTTGTCCATTTTTTTATTTATTGGCACACCAACAATATCATGTGAAACATTATATTAAAAATTATATGCGCATAGCTAGACATTTACCAATTTCGCCAGCGAATATAAAATGTATAGAAATAAAAAACAGTAGTTGTGTTATGTTTTTAGAAGACCCCAGGGTTTCTTTCCGGTTCTTCTCTGAGGTCTTGTTTTTGTGAACAAGAATGAGTTTTGACTTCGACTTTAACTTAGATATAAATGCACATTATTTTGAACTCAGATTATACCACAGTCGTTTCCCTTTTAGTTAGTATAATGCTAACTTGCTAGAAGATTCAACACGGTCGATGGTTATTACGGCACCTTTGAGATTTAGATTACAGCCATAGTAAAAACAGAATAGCAGGCTTTCTTCTAAGAAATGTACAGAACGCCGTAATTTGTGTGCGTGCCTGGCACGTGACAGTACGGACTCGTACGCACGAGCCACAGCACGCACACGACAGTTGCTAAGTCGGGAAGATCGGGCCTATTCAGGCCTATTTTACTCGTATTTTAATTATTTGGCATTTGTTGAAATGTAAAGTGAATTTTTTTTGACAAACGTTCTTTGAGGAAATTAAAAAAATTATTAACAAATAAGATGGATAGGTACGTATCCGTAAGTATTGTTTTTAAATAAAATAACTACTTATAAAACTAAATGAGCCTTAGCTGTTAAACAAAAAGACAGTAACAACCCTGCGACAGTAGGCATGTAAGTCACGCGCGGCACGGGAGTTATCCTACTATTATGTTTTTACCATGTTACGTCTAAAGTAACTCACATTAGGCTGCTGTTGTTGTTGATTTTGTCGCGCTTTTGAATCACTCTTATCTTCCTGATCATCGTCCGTTAAGAACTCTCTTTTTGGATATGGTATGGGGCAGCCGGCGAACACATCCTATAAATAAAAAACATGGTATTTTTATGTTAATTATTAAAAAAAACACAAGATACTCAAGATTGTCATTAAAACGCATGGGCATATAGGACGGGCTTCCAGGGTGGGACCCAAATCCATAAGAGCCATCAGGTGATCGCTACCAAGCTATTTCTAATTTGTCTTGTGTTGTTAATTGTAAACATCTAGATTTGCACATGATAAAAAAAGCGAAGAAAGCAGTTCGTCTTTGGGTTTTATCTATCAATATGAAATACAAAACTGTTTCTACTGTTAGGTTTTCCCTTAGTTAATTTAATAAGAATAAAGTTCATTTAAAATAGTTTATTTAAGCATTTGACTTTTTATTGGTAAATTCATTTTATTAGAATGGCAACACTTTAGTTAGGGAGGGGATGTGGTCAGTTGCACGAAGCAAAGACGGCATTACGGCATTAAGTAAGGAGGAGTGAGGAAGACGCTTGTGTCGATTACTAAGCATAGAATAAGACCAAATAAGTGTAAATTATAGTTTAAACCCAAGCCTCAGGGCACAATAAAAGTGTGAGCAGTAATCGGAGAGTGTTTTATTATATTTCAGAAGTGGTAAGTACCCGTTTCTTTTGTTATACCTTCCTTTGTTATTTATAAACTGTTTCTAAAGGGTAAAAAGAATTAAAAAGCGGCCAAGAGCGTGTCGGGCCACGCTCAGTGTAGGCTTCCGTAGTTTCCCGTCCGTCACAATAAGTGTTCCCACTTATGAGTTTAAAGGTGGGTATCCATTATGTTCGCGCTCCAGCAGCGATCCGCGCTCCTGCAACTACTCCCGGTAGTGGGTACTGTTGTTTCCATCCAAGTTCAAAATGATTTTCTTAGAAAGTCCTTATAAAGTTCTACTTTTCAGATTTTTTTCATATTTTCTAAAATTATGGTTCAAAAGTAAGAGGGGGGGGACACATTGTTTTTTACTTTTGGAGCGATTATTTCTGAAATTATTGACATCAAAAAATGATTTTAGTAAACCCCTATTCATTTTTAGGGTTCCGTAGTCAACTAGGAACCCTTATAGTTTCGCCATGTCTGTCTGTCCGTCTGTCCGTCCTCGCTTAATCTCTGTGACCGTTAGCACTAGAAAGCTGAAATTTGGTACCAATATGTGTATCAATCACGCCGACAAAGTGGTAAAATAAAAATTGGAAAAAATGTTTTATTAGGGTACCCCCCCTATATGTAAAGTGGGAAGTTATTTTTTTAATTTCAACCCTAACGTGTGATATATTGTTGGAAAGGTATTTAAAAATGAATAGGGGTTTACTAAAATCATTTTTTGATAATGTCAATAATTTCGGAAATAATCGCTCCAAAAGTAAAAAACAATGTGTCCCCCCCCCCTCTAACTTTTGAACCATAAGTTTAGAAAATATGAAAAAAATCTGAAAAGTAGAACTTTATAAGGACTTTCTAGGAAAATAATTTTGAACTTGGATGGAAACAACAGTACCCACTACCGGGAGCAGTTGCAGGAGCGCGGGGCCACCTTTAAACTCATAAGTGGGAACACTTATTGTGGCGGACGGGAAACTACGGAACCCTACACTGAGCGTGGCCCAACACGCTCTTGGCCGGTTTTATTTTTAAATACTCCAACAATATATCACACGTTAGGGTTAAAATTAAAAAAAAACCCACATCCTACTTTACATATAGGGGGGCTACCCTAATAAAACATTTTTTTTCGAAGTTTTATTTTACCACTTTGTCGGCGTGATTGATACACATATTGGTACCAAATTTCAGCTTTCTAGTGCTAACGGTCACAGAGATTAAGCGAGGACGGACAGACAGACATGGCGAAACTATAAGGGTTCCTAGTTGACTACGGAACCCTAAAAAAAAGTCCTTAGGCTTTAAAATGGCTAAAATCTCTTAATAAATTAAATAAGAGTATAAGGAAAAGGGAAGTATGGAAAATTATAAGTTTTAATTTAGGTAAAGCCTGGTTAAGGGCCCCTTTTCCCAAATTTATGTTTCTAAATCGTGTTGTTTTCAAAGAAATCATCATATTTAAAATCCTAAAAAAATATATAGTACAGATAAACGTTTGATCTAGTGACTTTTTTCGATAAAAATACAATATTAAACATTTAACTTGATAAAAAAAAAATCAGAAGTAACATCGATTTTGAAAGCATTTTTAGTTTTATGAGAATTAGGGGAACGCTATATTTATGAAAATTTTACATTTCATTTACTAATCAGGTTTGACATGTATATTATTGGATAGATTTATAATTTGGCACTTATTTTTTTCTATATAAAATAAAATACGTAAAAAGCGACTCGCGCGCACCATGCCAGTGCCGCCAGTGTCCAGCCGGACGTCATCGAGGGACTTGTGCTATTTTTGCTCGCGACTACGTTGTCGTCGCCGCTCGCGTAGTAGTACCTACCTACTAGCATAAAAACTTGTTGTATTATATGTAATATCATAGAAATTAGTTTTTTGACATGAGTTACGCACACAAGTGTACGCACGGTTGGCTGCGGGAATCGTAGTCAAATAAAATTATTTTAATAATTTGAAAGATCGAATTTGTTTTTGATTTCTTACACCACAAAAATATACTTAGATACATAGAGTAATAAGACTTAGTTACGAGGTACGAATACCTACTCTAGAGACTGCTTTGCCCTGAGAGCCCTCTGCTGGCACTGAGAAGTTAGCTGTGGACTTTGGGCTGATTTTGTCAGTTATGATAAGACCTTACCTCCGTACTTGATGGAGTGACCTGAAAGTGAACTTCAGTAACTAATACTGGAACACCTGGACTAGTAGAACTAGGTGTGCCTACTTTGGGCTCGTTTTATTAGGTATGACGAGCCCTTACCTCCGGACTTGACGGAGTGACCTGAAGGTGTACTTTGGTAATCGGTATTGGAACAGGCCGCCGAGTACTACTAGGTGTGCCGACTTTGGGCTCGTTTTATTAGGTATGACGAGCCCTTACCTCCGGACTTGACGGAGTGACCTGAAGGTGTACTTTAGTAATCGGTATTGGAGCAGGTCGCCGAGTAGGTATTACTAGGTGTGCCGAGTTTGGGCTCGTTTTGTTAGGTATGACAAGCACTTACCTCCGGACTTGATGGAGTGACCTGAAGGTGTACTTTGGTAATCGGTATTGGAACAGGTCGCCGAGTACTACTAGGTGGGCCGAGTTTGGGCTCGTTTTGTTAAGTATGACGAGCCCTTACCTCCGGACTTGACGGAGTGACCTGAAGGTGTACTTTGGTAATCGGTATTGGAACAGGTCGCCGAGTACTACTAGGTGGGCCGAGTTTGGGCTCGTTTTGTTAAGTATGACGAGCTCTTACCTCCGGACTTGACGGAGTGACCTGAAGGTGTACTTTGGTAATCGGCATTGGAACAGGTCGCCGAGTACTACTAGGTGTGCCGACTTTGGGCTCGTTTTATTAGGTATGACGAGCCCTTACCTCCGGACTTGACGGAGTGACCTGAAGGTGTACTTTGGTAATCGGTATTGGAACAGGTCGCCGAGTACTACTAGGTGTGCCGAGTTTGGGGTCGTTTTGTTAGGTATGACGAGCCCTTACCTCCGGACTTGATGGAGTGACCTGAAGGTGTACTTTGGTAATCGGTATTGGAACAGGTCGCCGAGTACTACTAGGTGGGCCGAGTTTGGGCTCGTTTTGTTAAGTATGACGAGCTCTTACCTCCGGACTTGACGGAGTGACCTGAAGGTGTACTTTGGTAATCGGTATTGGAACAGGTCGCCGAGTACTACTAGGTGTGCCGAGTTTTGGGTCGTTTTGTTAGGTATGACGAGCCCTTACCTCCGGACTTGATGGAGTGACCTGAAGGCGTACTTTGGTAATCGGCATTGGAACAGGTCGCCGAGTACTACTAGGTGTGCCGACTTTGGGCTCGTTTTATTAGGTATGACGAGCCCTTACCTCCGGACTTGACGGAGTGACCTGAAAGTGTACTTTTGTAATCGGTATTGGAACAGGTCGCCGAGTACTACTAGGTGTGCCGAGTTTGGGCTCGTTTTATTAGGTATGACGAGCCCTTACCTCCGGACTTGACGGAGTGACCTGAAGGTGTACTTTGGTAATCGGTATTGGAACAGGTCGCCGAGTACTACTAGGTGGGCCGAGTTTGGGCTCGTTTTGTTAAGTATGACGAGCTCTTACCTCCGGACTTGACGGAGTGACCTGAAGGTGTACTTTGGTAATCGGCATTGGAACAGGTCGCCGAGTACTACTAGGTGTGCCGACTTTGGGCTCGTTTTATTAGGTATGACGAGCCCTTACCTCCGGACTTGACGGAGTGACCTGAAGGTGTACTTTGGTAATCGGTATTGGAACAGGTCGCCGAGTACTACTAGGTGTGCCGAGTTTGGGGTCGTTTTGTTAGGTATGACGAGCCCTTACCTCCGGACTTGATGGAGTGACCTGAAGGTGTACTTTGGTAATCGGCATTGGAACAGGTCGCCGAGTACTACTAGGTGTGCCGACTTTGGGCTCGTTTTGTTAGGTATGACGAGCCCTTACCTCCGGACTTGACGGAGTGACCTGAAGGTGTACTTTGGTAATTGGTATTGGAACAGGTCGCCGAGTACTACTAGGTGTGCCGTGTTTGGGGTCGTTTTATTAGGTATGACGAGCCCTTACCTCCGGACTTGATGGAGTGACCTGAAGGTGTACTTTGGTAATCGGCATTGGAACAGGTCGCCGAGTACTACTAGGTGGGCCGAGTTTGGGCTCGTTTTGTTAGGTATGACGAGCCCTTACCTCCGGACTTGACGGAGTGACCTGAAGGTGTACTTTGGTAATCGCTATTGGAACTGGTCGCCGAGTACTACTAGGTGGGCCGAGTTTGGGCTCGTTTTATTAGGTATGACGAGCCTTTACCTCCGGACTTGACGGAGTGAACTGAAGGTGTACTTTGGTAATCGGCATTGGAACAGGTCGCCGAGTACTGCTAGGTGTGCCTAACATACCCATACACCTTCAGGTCACTCCGTCAAGTCTGGAGGTAAGGGCTCGTCATACCTAACAAAACGAGCCCAAACTCGGCCCACCTAGTAGTACTCGGCGACCTGTTCCAATGCCGATTACCAAAGTACACCTTCAGGTCACTCCGTCAAGTACGGAGGTATGGGCTCGTCATACCTAACAAAACGAGCCCAAACTTGGCACACCTAGTAGTACTCGGCGACCTGTTCCAATGCCGATTAATAGAGTACACCTTCAGGTCACTCCATCAAGTCCGGAGGTAAGGGCTCGTCATACCTAACAAAACGAGATCAAACTCGACACAAGTAGTAGTACTTAGCGAGCAGTTCCAATACCGATTACCAAAGTACACCTTCAGGTCACTCCATCAAGTCCCGAGGTAAGGACTCATCATACCTAACAAAACGAGCCCAACCTCGGCATACCTAGTAGTACTTAGCGACCTGTTCCAATGCCGATTGCCAAAGTACACCTTCAGGTCACTCCATCAAGTCCGGAGGTAAGGGCTCGTCATACCTAACAAAACGAGACCAAACTCGGCACACCTAGTAGTACTTAGCAACCTGTTCCAATGCCGATTGCCAAAGTACACCTTCAGGTCACTCCATCAATCCGGAGGTAAGGGCTCGTCATACCTAACAAAACGAAACCAAACTCGGCACACCTAGTAGTACTCGGCGACCTGTTCCAATACCGATTACCAAAGTACACCTTCAGGTCACTCCATCAAGTCCGGAGGTAAGGTAATTGAAAACAGTAAAATAAATTTGAATTTTCTAATGGTTTTATTTGAAACTATTCTTTTTCTCTTATTTTAGCTATTTTGCAAACGAAACTTGGTTTTTTTAGAATTTGTGAGGTGGCGTTTTAAATGTTTATGTATGTAAATAGTTGACTAAGTACCTGCTCATATCATAACACTGACTTTAAAAAAATATTGATAATTAAAATGTAGTATGATGTCCAGACTACCGATATTGTAAACAGTTTTGATATTAGTGAGTAGGTTCTCAAAATATGATTACTATAATACCTAGTAGTGTTGAGAACAGTAAACCTCACGGAAAAGTTTTTGTTTGGAGGTAAATTGTCTGCTTGCTTTGCGCATACTGTGTTCACGCGGCGCTCTCCGACAGCCGGTTGCGCTCCGCCCACTGCGGGACGCGCGGGTGAAAAACGAATTTGAAATCGTGCTAAGAGCTCGTCTTAATAGTATAGGATAAGTAGTTAATTTATTTATCAACAACATTCCTAGGATAGCTAACAAAATCGAACTACTGATTTATTTATACTGTGGCGTGCTCGCCCGCCTCCATAGGTCACCGAAGTTCATGTCGCGCCGGCTCCTGTGCAACGCGGGCGCGAGCCGTCTCAGTGCGTAAAATGCCTAAACTTTCGGGAAAAGGGGCCCTTAAGAAAAAGCAATAAACAATGGTCTAAAGGGAACTTTTGTCGTTCGCATATTCATTTAAAATGACTTATGGATGGATGATTGAAGTTGCAAACGTCGTCTTCGTTACAACTTTGAGTTACTGAGGTGCGATGCCCAAATTATTCATTTAAGTTAAAGAGGGTTTGTATTTTAAGAAAAAGAGGTTTTGGACTCCAAGTGGACAGAAAATTTTATGAATTTATAGTGGTTATTAAGTTATCAAGGTTCTACTGTACATAGTTATTTGCTCTTTTGTTTTAATAATTACTTACTTACTATAGGCTGATTGAGTACTTCTTATACTTATTTTCATGTTCTAGTTTTTACTCAGATATGCCAAGGTATATATATTGCACGTAAATAAAACAAAGAGGACATGTTCGTACTCTTTCTTATCGTAACTTAATAAAATGGTAATCATAGGTTAAATGTGAGTAAGGCGCCACCTAATATGGTATCTCAAGCATCAAGTAAGATTACCCATTACTAGATATCACTGTAGTGCTGGGGTACAAGGGGATGCAAAAATTTCGTTATTTTTGAGATAGTATAAGCCGTTTTCGAGATACCTACTTAACAAATGTCACAAGTCATTGAATTTATTCATTGTTGATTTTGTTTCCAAGTTACAGAAAAAATGCAGAGGGAAGACAAATCTCAACATTTAATGAATGGGCGACAGTAGGAGTCCATAAGAGTAGACAAAGGTTATATGAACTTTACAATGAAAGGTCATATAATCCTAGCGTCGAATTTAGGGAATATGTAAAAAAATATTCCAAAATATTTAAGATTGTGCTCCTTAGCCAAGTCATTGTATTTAAGCAACAAAATAAAGACTGATTCTAATAAAATTAAAATGACATGGAGTATAATTAATAGTGAAACTGGTAAGGTCAACTCTCACAATTCAAACTACCAGTTAAGTTTTAACAATAAATTAACTAAATCAGATCAGGACGTTGCAATGGTTTTTGAGAAATATTTTACTGATATTCCGATCTTAACCACTAAGTCACTGAATTCTTCTCCTACCGTCGCCGAATCATTACTTAAACAAAATCTAAATGTGTGTACAAAGAATTTTACATTTCATAAAGTTTCATCAAAAGATATTGTAAAATATTTTAAGACTATTGATATTAAGAGAACCGCCGATCTGTGGGGGATTTCTGTTAAAGTTATTGCGTCTATAATAGATACAATCGCACCTCAACTATCTATTATTTTTAATAGTAGTATCAAATCTGGTGTGTTTCCTGATTTAATGAAGCATAGTAAAGTAATACCTTTATTTAAATCTGGTAGTACATCGGACCCCGCTAATTTTAGACCTATTTCTGTACTGCCAACACTTAGTAAAATTTTTGAAAAAATTATTCTTGATCAATTGTTAATTTTTTTAATGTAAATAAATTACTTCATAAAAATCAATTTGGTTTCACAAGGGGTCGCTCGACAACTGATGCTGGTGTTGAGCTGATTAAATATATATTAAATGCATGGGAGAATTCACAGGATGCTTTGGGTGTGTTCTGCGACCTATCCGAAGCCTGCGATTGTGTTCACCATGAAACATTAATCAGGAAACTTCAACACTACGGTGTAAGAAATGATGCTCTTAAATTAATTATTTCATATTTAAGTGACAGAACACAAAAAGTTGTTATTAATAGTATGAGTTCTTCCGGGTCGATTGTACAAATGGACGTGCCTCAGGGCTCAATTCTCGGCCCATTTCTGTTTCTTGTATATATTAATGACTTATCTTACATAGTAGGGGATAACCATGATATAGTATTATTTGCTGATGACACTTCATTAATTTTCAAATTAAAACGACAGTTATTAAATTACGACGAAGTAAATAATGCTATAGCTAAATTAGTCAATTGGTTTAATGTTAATAATTTGCATTTGAATGGAACTAAAACTAAATGTATAAAATTCGTAACTCCTAATGCTAAACATGTCAATACTAATGTAATTTTAAATGGGGAGGAACTGAGTCTTGTTGATACCACCATTTTTCTTGGAATCACACTGGACGCAAAGCTTCAATGGCTCCCCCATATATCAAAACTAGCTAGCAGACTTAGTTCTGCAGCATATGCTGTAAAAAAGATTAGAACTCTTACCAGTGTTGAAACAGCTAGAATAGTTTACTTTAGTTATTTCTATATCATTATGTCGTATGGTATTTTGCTATGGGGACACACGACTGACACTGAAATTATATTCATTTTACAGAAGAGGGCCATTAGAGCAATATATAATTTAAAACCAAAAGAGTCACTGAGACAAAAATTTAAGGAAATTAATATATTAACTCTGGCCTCTCAATACATTTATGAAAATGTAATGTGCGTACACAAAAATAAAAGTAGTTTTGCGAAAATAAGTGATATTCATTCTGTAAATACTAGGAGCAGACACAAGCTGGTAGTACCAGTTACTCGACTCCACCGAGTCAGTAATTCATTCTTGGGGCGATGTATACGCTTTTACAACAAAATCCCAAAAAATGTACAAAATTTGTCATGCACAAAGTTCAAAAATGTTATTAAACTAAGTTTGTATAAAAAGGGTTATTATAATATTAAGGAATTTATAGATGATAATAACCCCTGGGAAGGGTGATCGCTACCAAGCTATTTCTAATTTGTCTTGTGTTGTTGATTGTAAACATGATTGTAAGCTATTAATAAAAAAAATAGTCCCGCTGGGTTTCTTGCTGGTTCTTCCCAGGACAGAGGTTTTTATTTGCGAACCAGTGGTAAATTAAAAAAGTGACTTTCAATAAGTATTTTTATAATCTACATTGAATAAAAAAGTTTCTATTTCTATCTCATACTCGATGCCTGTAGACTCCAGATCGTGGGGAGTCTAGATGACTAAGGGCTGATGACAGAACCCGAAGCAGTCGTAGCCACACCCGATGCGACAGCATTAGGAGTTTTCACGAACGGGAGCGACTCCAAGCAGTAGAACGAAAGCTAGCTCGCGAACGGAAGCGGCTACAAAATCTCCAGAACGACCTGATTGTAGAGCGCAGTAGAAGGCTACGCAGCGTAAGTAAACATCATGATTTCGCACGTCATGATTCCTATATTTCTGGGCGTGACTCAACCACCAGACGTCGTCGACTTCTAGAAGTAGGACACTCTACCGAGGAGTGGATGACCGCCCCAAGAGAAGGAGAATTCTAGAAAATGACCAACGACCTTCCAGTCCTTCGTTCTCGACTAAAGATGTAGCTAATATTATTAAATCACTTAAAGACTTACAGTCACAGCCGTCGACGTCAGCCACGGTTGCACCTATTCATTCTAGTAGCTATAAAAATATTTTACCTGATTTTGATCCATCGTCGAAAAATCAACGAATAGATATTTGGTTAAATAAAGTATACGAGTGCGCGACGGTCTACGGCTGGGATGACAAAACAACAATCCCTTACGCCATGCAAAAGCTCCAGGGTTTGGCATAGACCTGGTACGAGAGTTTACCTTCAATTATTTTTAATTGGAATGAGTGGCAAGAGAGGTTAATTTATTACTACAGTAAACCCTCGTTAATGCGAACACGGTTAACACGAATTTTGGTTTAAGGCTAACAAAAATTTGCTCTAGTCAATAGTTCCATAAGCTTCAATGTAATTATGTTCGGTTAAGACGAACCCTCGTTAATCCGAACTTCGAACAACTTTTTCGTCCTTTCATGGTTAATTATCGGATAATACGAACTATAAAAATTCCCAAATAATGTATTTTGTATATTTTTTGTCCTTTTTCGGTCAATACAAATACCGGTAAACAATGGCTGAAGAGGTTAGAAAAGTCATTAACTCGAGTTTCTAAAAATAGACAAAGGATTAGGATAACAAATATTCACTCGAGTACCTAAAAATAGAAACAATACCTCAAATTTTCTTTCCGTCTTACAAAAGCTATTGAATAGGTTGTGAACTTTTGAAAACTAATTAACAAAAGCAAAGGCTTTTGTTAATTAGTTTTCATGTTTTTTTTTGCAGTTTATATGTACACTTCTTAACAATTTGGCTTTGTTAAGAAGTGTACATATAAACTGATGTCTGATGAACATAATAATAATGTTAAGTTATAAATGATATGTAATAATAATGTTAAGTTAAAAAATTTATAATAAAAATTATTGTAAATATAAAATAATAATATCAAAGTTATTAATAAAAATGTTTGTATGATGAATACATAAAATTGAGTTTAGAAACACGAATTCATTTTTTGCATTGTTCGGATTACACGAACTCCCCTGTAACACGAACTATTTGTCTGATTTTTTTGTGTTGGTGTCAACGAGGGTTTACTGTACTACTATTACTACATGAATATAACTTGGCCAAGCTCTGGAAGATATTGTGACGGCCCAATATTATTATTAATAATTAAATTCAATGCAAAGGGGCATCAAAAGTAGTCTTAAAATATATATATTAAGCAATAAAATTACAATAGTAAACATTAAGTTAACATAAATACATATCAGACATTAGATCAATAACATAGTAAATTAAAGGCAAAATATTTCATAATAAATAAATTTATTTAAAAACTTGAAATATATTTAAAATAAGATAATTAATAGAAATGCAAGTCGAAAATATTATAAAAATAAAGATAAATAACAATTATAGAATAATTAGAAAATTTGTCAAAATCGTCTAAGTCTTTGAAGGAGTTCATGTATAAAGAAAATTTTCCTAAGTTGTGGAAAGAGTTCACGTATAAAAGAAATTTCCTAAGTTGTGGTAGGAGTTCACGTATAAAAGAAAATTTTCCTAAGTTATTGAAGGTGTTCATGTATAGATGTCTTGTATGGAGGAGCTGCCGGAGATACATTCCTGCAGTTGTACATATATATGGGGTGGTCGGGAGCCCGACTGCCTGAAGTACTGTAGCACAATGACTAGTCCTATATTAGGGACTTATGATATTAAATTCAATGATACAAAAGCAATACTATAGAAAGTCTCCACGATGAATTTGCATTACAATAGCAGGGTCGTGGGTTCGCACCCTATATCTTAATGACTTATGAAAGTAAGGTCTATGATACAAAAGCAATACTATAGAAGGTCTCTATGATTAATATGCATTACAATAGTAAGGTCGTGGGTTCGAACCCTATATATTAATGACTTATGAAAGTAAGGTCTATGATACTGTTACGAGCTTGAGGTTCGTAACAATAAAAATTGCCGATAAAATTACCTAAATTAACACTTTAATTTACTTTACACAAATTAAAACTAAAAACACTAATAATTAAACACACTAATTCACTTAATTCCGCTCCGAAGCTTCGCTCGTATCGCCAATTCAATACTACCTCGATCGCATCTTGCAGCGCCTATTTATATAAATTAGCAAAATATCCAGAATGTTCAAGTAAACACGCGCAAGGTACCGAGAGTTCGAGTTTTAAACTTCAAGAAGTTTAGTTCTTCGGTTCGAGACTAGATGGCGCTAGTGCGCCGATTTGAGCGCGTAACAATACAAAAGCAATACTATAGAAGGTCTCTATGATTAATATGCATTACAATAGTAGGGTCGTGGGTTCGAACCCTATATATTAATGACTTATGAAAGTAAGGGCTATGATACAAAAGCAATACTATAGAAGGTCTCTATGATTAATATGCATTACAATAGTAGGGTCGTGGGTTCGAATCCTATATATGAATGACTTATGAAAGTAAGGTCTATGATACAAAAGCAATACTATAGATGGTCTCCATGATGAATTTGCATTACAATAGTAGGATCGTGGGTTCGAATCCTATATATGCATGACTTATGAAAGTAAGGTCTATGATACAAAAGCAATATTATAGGAGGTCTCCTTGATGCATAAGCATTGTATGGAGCGATAGGGTGACCGATTGCTCCTAGTACTGTAGCAAAATGACTGGTCCTTATTAGGGACTTGAAAAGGAATATTATGGTGGCGTGTATGCTGCTTCACGAGCAATTAGTCCGAGGTAAACTTGAACTCGCTAACCGATGTGTCCTAGACATATCATCTTAGTGCTGGTGGTAAGCGGGTTTGTTGTAGCAATACGGCTTTCCCGTGGACATCGCACACCCATACCGGTTGTGGGCGGCGTCGTAGCGCATAGCGATGCGTCGTCTATCTTTCGGATGGGGATGATGAGTGTGTTTGGTAGCACTTTCAAGTGTAACAGGCATACTCAGCTTCATGTCTTAGTGCAATAGCGCTATGATACGTGGAGTTTTGTTCATTGGCGTCTTAGTAGCGTGCTACTATGATACGTTGGTGATATTTTTTATATAACAACAATACCAACTTTGTTGCCAAAGTCGATAGGAGTCATGTGGGTGTGTTGTGAGAGGGCGACACCCTTATGATAGTTGCATTATGCTTACTGCTACTTGTGGTATTGCGTCTTGTGATGGATCCGCGGGTGTGCTGCGCCTGATTCGACGCATTCTTGTGGTTCTGGTCGATGGAGGTATACAATTAACATCTTAGTGCCGGTGGTAAGCGGGTTTGTTGTAGCAATACGGCTTTCCCGTGGACATCGCACACCCATACCGGTTGTGGGCGGCGTCGTAGCGCATAGCGATGCGTCGTCTATCTTTCGGATGGGGATGATGAGTGTGTTTGGTAGCACTTTCAAGTGTAACAGGCATACTCAGCTTCATGTCTTAGTGCAATAGCGCTATGATACGTGGAGTTTTGTTCATTGGCGTCTTAGTAGCGTGCTACTATGATACGTTGGTGATATTTTTTATATAACAACAATACCAACTTTGTTGCCAAAGTCGATAGGAGTCATGTGGGTGTGTTGTGAGAGGGCGACACCCTTATGATAGTTGCATTGATGCTTACTGCTACTTGTGGTATTGCGTCTTGTGATGGATCTGCGGGTGTTCTGCGCCTGATTCGACGCATTCTTGTGGTTCTGGTCGATGGAGGTATACAATTAACATCTTAGTGCCGGTGGTAAGCGGGTTTGTTGTAGCAATACGGCTTTCCCGTGGACATCGCACACCCATACCGGTTGTGGGCGGCGTCGTAGCGCATAGCGAGGCGTCGTCTATCTTTTGGATGGGGATGATGAGTGTGTTTGGTAGCACTTTCAAGTGTAACAGGCATACTCAGCTTCATGTCTTAGTGCATTAGCGCTATGATACCTGGAGTTTTGTTCATTGGCGTCTTAGTAGCGTGCTACTATGATACGTTGGTGATATTTTTTTCATATAACAACAATACCAACTTTGTTACCAAAGTCGATAGGGATCATGTGGGTGTGTTGTGAGGGGGCGCCATCCGTATGATAGTTGCATTGATGCTTACTGCTACTTGCGGTATTGCGTCTTGTTGATTGATTGATGATGACTTGATTCGACGCTCTCTTGTGGTTCTGGTCGATGGAGGTATGCGGGTGGTGATGTCTGCTGGTATGTATGGGGGACCTTGGGATGGTGTAAGCCCGACGATAGTCGTATTGATGCTTGTTGCGTTCTGCAGCATTGCGTCTCTGCGATGGTTGTTTGGTGGGACGCCATTCTCAATGGCGCTCTCTGCGTCTTGGTTTGACTCACACCTAAGTAGCTTTGCCCAAATCGGGTCCCTTCATTGCGGGGCTGCAGACTGTCTGCCCTCCACGATGTTTTATATAACAACATAATATTATATCCCTGTAACTTTCCCACCTTTGAATGATTGAAGGCAACTTGTTGGTGGGTGAGACACACATGATCGAAAATGCATTTACTCAACGTCAGTGACACAAACCCTTTCTGATGGCGAATTATTACTCTTATCTTATAACTGCCTTTTGGCTATATCTGCCGTTGTATTGGTTGGTGGAGCATATGTGTCGACCTCATGCGGGTGGTAGCTGGCGGGAGGATCTGAGGAGACTCTCAAGGCTGCGGCCGAAAGCCGCACAACGTGGGACCCCATTCCATTGAGGTGAGCGGTAGACTCATGACACGCTCTGCGGCTAGTAGCCGTGCTGATCATGCAATTGGTGGTGATGCCATACACTTACATCACGTCTGCAGGAGCGGCGGTCTGGCAGGTGGTGGCGCTCACGGAGGGTTTACGGCCAGAGTGCCAATTTGCCTAAACCGTGTGACGTACATTCACTGTGGCTGGATTCGTTCGTATTCTGTATGGCGTTTACACGCATTGACATGCGCGACTTCGGTCGATGTTTGTGCTTACGCACTAACAAGGGGCCAAGCCTCTTTTACTGGTTCGCCAGTTATTTTGCTGTGGACTACGGTCCAGTTCCCGAATTAGCGTTCCCTTCGGGGGGAGTGCATCAAAATGGTTGGCGCTCACCGTGCACGGCGTGTATCGGGTATTTTGTATAAATATATTTTGAGCCTTTTCCGAGCGGGAAGGAATAATTAATAATGTAAACCTGATACAAGCGGAATAGGGACGTTTTATGTTCTTAACTTTTTCGAGCCCTGTCTTCGTGAACGGGGTTCGCTTAGCTTATAAGGCACTACCAACAGCTTTCAATTGCTCTAGTGAATATTCATTCTTCCAAAAGACACCTAAAAGAACTAAGTTACTAAACAAACACAACGTAAATAAGGGTCCTAACTAAGACGATCACGCCAAAATATTACAAACGGCCTATTATTAAACCTTTAGAAAGATCAAAACATATCTTATTTATGCTGGTCACATATATATAATTTTTATTATAAAGGTGAATTAATAATATTTAATATAATATTATTTATTACTATGAGAGGGGGGTAATCGTTACAATATGTTGAAACGAAAGAGCAAGTTTAACGAACCTATTGAAGTATATTATTATGAGAACCTGGCACTTTTGAACCAATGCGACATTGAAGGATAGCGTGCTGTTGGTTGCATTATACACGGCTTAACAGACAAAACTATGAAATCAAGTGCTACCATACTACGTTGTTCACATCCGGAACAGTTGCTCCGATTTGCTCACAAGCATTAGCAGCTGCCAAATACCTCCAGCATTCTTCGGCTTCATTATTTACAATGCAATCGATGAGATTTCATTGGTGTCGGCGAGTATCGTACCTGGGTTGCCCGCGTACGGTGAAATTAGATTTGATTCTCACCTATCACGGCTTTCTTAGATCATCCAGTGATCAAAAATTACTATTCGGTCTCTAAAAACATAATGATCCTACCTACTACCGCCACTTTTAATAAAAAATCTACTTAGAACATTGCCATCAAAAATTATATGGACGAATTTTTTGCAAAGGCACAAAATCTTGCGTTTGAAGTTTGTATGTATTTACTGCTACTGTGTCTCTACTAATGTAGGATACTGTATGGAGAACTTACTTATCTTAATATATATAAATTACGTGTCACTTTTTTTGTCCGCAATGGACTCCTAAACTACTTAACCGATTTGAATCAAAGGGGGATGCCCATATTAGGCCATGGAACGCCCAACAATGTGCATTTGTTAAAAAAATATATCTTTATTTATGGTTATTAATCGCGGTATTCATTTATCCTAAAACAATGGGAATATTTTTGCACAAATTAAAAGTACCGAAAAGATAAAAATAAAATTAGGTAAATACGTAATTCATTAGTCTGTGAATAAAATAAAAAATGTTGCCAATCACAAAAATCATTAAAAAATCGATTCCCCTTTTCGATCGATTACTTATGGTGTCATTATTACAATGCCTATATGATCTTTCGATAATTATTACGATGTTATGATATAGGTTTAAAATAACCGTTGACAATGGATATTTATCCAAAGCAGTCGATACGCAACCGTTATTAACCAAATGTTTACCGACTACAGACGAAAAAGGATGGTTATGTTTTTACTGTGTGTGCGGATTAGGCTATGTTGAATCGTTTTTTGCTATGGTGCTTAAAACGTAGGATGCATTTTATTATTGAGGGAGCTACTATCAAAGAATATTTTATTCGCTTAACTCGTAAAGTACTTGACCAACTTTAAGAATTCTTTCACCACTAGATTGTTATGTATAATTTTAGATATCTAATATAGGGTTAATTTTATTATAGAGGGCGCTACTTTCAATGAATACGTTTTTTGGCTAATCTCAAAAATTACTAGACCGATTTTGAAAATTCTTTCACCATTACATTGCTAATGAGGGCGTTAGCTGTGTGATAAATTATATTATTACAATAAATAATTGTGAGATTAATATTTTCTAAATAAATAAAACTAAATACCTACCTAAGATGTTCAAATCCAATTATTATTTTTACAATTTAAGAATCGTATTTACACACTTTACTTACTCAGATTGATTATTGTAGATAAAGAGGTAATAAACCTAAAGTAAAAGAGCTCCGCTTAAACGAAAAAACTATTTATTAGAATAAAACTAAATGTTGAAAAAAAGTGGTTCAGTGCGAGTCGGACTCGCAGGCCCATGAAGAGTTCAGTAGTAACAAGCATATATTTTAAATCGAGTC
Source organism: Parnassius smintheus behrii (assembly GCA_036936625.1). Taxonomy (NCBI): domain Eukaryota; kingdom Metazoa; phylum Arthropoda; class Insecta; order Lepidoptera; family Papilionidae; genus Parnassius; species Parnassius smintheus. The sequence goes on along the minus strand of JAUPFT010000015.1, from coordinate 32,052,313 downwards.
AAAATACCACTATCATTATCGCCAGCAACAAATTATTTTGTTTTTCATAGTGTTTGTATAAATAACAAAGTTGTTTTTGCGGTTCCTTAAAATGTGCTACTTGTATCAAAAAAAGGACTATTATACATTAAAGGGGTTTCTGTGGTTTATTCATTACCAAAGAGAAAAAACTTATTGCGCAAAATAGGTTTTTATTAATTTCAAGTCATCAAAAGCGGCAGTCAACCATTAAAAACTAAAACAACCGTTGTTATAGGCTCGGTTGAATTCATTGACAACCTTCACATTTATAGTTATGATAATTAAACAAGCGAATTACTAGCTGATTTACCAAGAATTCTTTAGAGTATAACAAAACGCTACTGCACAAGTTAACTGTTATTCTTATCTGTTTTTAACATAACATTTAAAATGGAATCATGTTATGATAATTCAAGAAGTTAATTTCCAGCTGATTTACCACGAATTCTCTAAAGCATAACAAAACAATACAGCACAAGCTAACTGTTCTTAAAAATACATTTGAAATAGAGTTTCAATAAATAAAGGAAATTATATTTTTAAAAGCGTGCAGAACTTAAAACGCGTCAAAGATTATTCTTTTTATGATATTATTAATCGAATAAAAATCGATATCATTCCATAGATTTTATGACCGTTAAGTGGCAACATCGTATCCGACAGGTAGGCCGCTGTCACTGTTATGTCACAAGAATTAAATTACGTGTTGTTATCGTGTTATTGTTTTGTTGTAAAAGTAAAATGCAATTGTTGATCTCTCAACAATTGGTTCGAACACAGCAGGTAAATAGTTGGTACATATCACGATGTGGTATGTCTTCCTCTAAGAAATGCTTTATAACTGAGTTTACTTGAATAATATCAATATAATAATTGTAGCTTCTTTATTAGGTACAAGTTTCGAGTACAGTGAACGTGTAGTGTGGCACTCGCAAAATGCACCAATAGTTCGTCTTGAACATCTATACATCAGCTGTGGCACTGACACTTATGAGAATAAGATCACACACATTGTTTGTCTTCGATTTTCCACGTGAGGAATTATTTGCGCTACGTGAGGTAAGTGTTTAACATGTTTAACATTTCAATTTATTAAATGTGATCCATATATCTGATAATTATACATGTTTTTACACTGATTGTATATCAACTCAAGAACTTGTTTTATTTTTTCACATCTGCCCTAGCTATATCTGACAAACATACTAGCTTATTTATGAGATTAACCAGTTTTATCAACTACCAAGAAAGGAGACAGTTGATTTTTCATTGTTTTTGGACTGCTGGTAGTGTGTCAGTCCTTAATTATTAAATAATATAGGGCATTAAATCCGTCCTTGTGCAGTAACATTTAACTTGATAAATATTTTATTTATATTTGAGTTTGAAATAAATCTATTTTATTTTTATTTTTTCACTTTGACTTCATTTTTTGTATTTTACATTATTTCAGTTGTCATGCCGTGTATATCATAATTGCTGGCAATGAACTGATAGAACAGCATCATGTTCAACTGCAGAATGGGAACCATCTGAATCATCTAGTCCGTCCTCGTTGCAATCTGAAGTGAGTATGTGTGAATGTATTGCACCCAGAACAACAAAGCTTAGATCATACATCACACAGTGTACTGCTAACTAATTATATAAAAGCACAATGTTTTTTACCAGGTTGTAACAGTTCCATCAGCATTGCAAGTATGTCTCTTTTGTGATTAACTACATTTTGCGATAACAAACATACATAGTGACAAGTACTATGTATGTGTGTTATACTTGGTAGAGCCATGCTGCAGTTATATTAGAAGTATAGTTGTAGCATGAATGGGTCGGCTCGACCGGGGAAGGAGCACCCTCTCACAGAATACCAGCGTGAAATAGTAGCTTAATGCTGCTGTGTTTTGTATGGTGAGTGTAGAGAACCGGAGACCCTTTTTACTGGAAACGAGAAAATGATCTTAGTCCTCACGGGTGACAACGCATCTGCATTTTGATTTGTAATCGAGGATAGATGTGGATGTCTAAGGGTCGCAGAAATGTCTCCAGCAGATGGTGAATCTCAGTTAATGACAAGATATGCTAATAAATCCAGAGCCGTGACTATGTGTTGATATGGGTAGTAGAGGTGGTGAATGGCATTTTTAAAACCGAATTTAAAATATTTCATCAAAATTACTTTAACAGGGCTTCTACACATTTGATGATAGACTGCTGTGGCTTCTGCTACAGTTAATAAATTCCACACAAAAATAAGGGACAGGGATGATGCGGCTCAAATACTTGAAATAGTTCATCAAAATATGGAGACAAATAATGATTTTTCTGAGTATGCTAGGGAAAACAATCTAAATAGAGCTAGGGCAGGCAGACTTTAGAAATATAAATGTAGACTTTAAAATGTTAGGGAATTTCCTGTTTTAACTTACAGCGACTTAATATTAATTGCTTGTGTCACATACCAATTAAAGCAAGCTCGCTACTATTATGGTGAGCATATAAGATTTAATGGTTGCTACCGGATAGAACTCTGTAATAACCAGAGGAGCAGCATTATGGAAGGAATAAAGTTAAGCCCTAGCTGATCTTTACTTAGGGCTAGAATTGCAAGTCATCACTATTAGTCGTAAAGTGTATTTTATTATATAAATTCTATATAATATCTAATATATAAATTCTTTTTTAGGAAGGATGCTTGGTACTACCACCTGCTTAGGACCCTGTAATTAATGAAATTAAAAACCCAAGCATACCACTGCAAGACTTCTAGACACAGTAAGTTCATTCTGTAGATCGGACAATAAATAAAAATTAAAAATCTGAAGGTACTCCGGGTTAACACTGACATTGGGACGTCGGTCACCTCAGTCTGCCGTAACCATGGGTGCTGGAAAGCACCCGAAATGTCGGGAATTAAAAATCAAAGAAATAAAACGCGATAAAATCGATAAAAATAGTTGTTAAAAAAACTGCATTTGTGAAAATAAAAACTTCAAATATTTTCAAAACCCCGACTTTTTTTAAAGCAATTCCTTTACCATTTCATTGTTTTAATTGCATATTATCATATCTATATGCTTTTATATGTGGGCACTCATGGCCGAAGTGTCTATGAAGACTGGGCATTCCCCTTTACACACCGTGTGTCCGTTTGTCAGTTTGGTCCAACTTGAGATAGGGTAGTTTTTTTGCCCATGAGCGACCCACAATTTTTTTTGCGAATTTAAGGATTTATAATAACACGACAAAGGGTCGTCGAAAAGGGCAGAACAACGTCTGCCTGGCAAGCTAGTTAGGGTTTGTGTTTGCGCGTTGTTATGCACTATTAATAGTTTTTTACCAAGAAAATACTAGTAATCCTATTAATTAACATTATCAATATTCTTTTTAAGAGGAGTATTACAAAATAATGCGAAATTACAAGGTTTCCTCGTTGAAATTGTATGTTTTCCGTTCATAGCTTTAAATAACAATTAATTGGTAAAAATAGCTCGTTTTCTCTACTACAATAAGCTCAAAGCGAATTTATAACTTATTTATTTATTAATAATCATTCTCCCGATGCATGTTTAGGCAAAAACTCTCAGACATGATTTGTAAGCTGTAATTTGTAGATTCTATTGAATATCGACTATCAAAAAATATTTTTATCCAAATCTACATCTACACTAATATTATAATCTACATAATATTATAAAGAGGAAAAATTTGTTTGTTTGAACGGAATAGGTTCCAAAACTACTGAACCGATTTGAAACATTCTTTCACCATTGGAATCCTACATTATCCGTGATGAACATAGGCTGTGGTATATTTTCAAAAAGTTAGGTATCCGTATGAAAACTTTGTTAATGTAACCCACGGTGTGAAAAAAATACCAAAAGAATCCTTATATCGCGTACGCTGCGGAAACTATTGACAATAGAGCAAAGTAATATACTACAGTTTTATAGAAAATATTAATATCTACAAAAAAGTTCGCGATACTATATGACTAACTATTACAGTTATGTCAAAATAACTACTTTTTCATGTTAAAATATGCAATAGTAACACCGAAAAATCCTTATATGCGTATGCGCGCTGCGGAAACTACTGACAATAGAGCAAAGTGATGTACAACAGTTTTATAGAGGATATCAATATCAACAAAAAAATTGCGATATCATATATCTAACGATAATAACTATTTACAAATAATATAATAGTATTTCTAATAAAAAATAATCAAAATTAAAAAAGAACAAAAAAAGTAAAAAATTATAGCAAAAAAATTAATTATCTATACTAATATTATGAAGAATAAAGATTTTTTGTTTGTTTCTTTGTTTGTACCGAATAAGCTCCTAAGCTACTAGGCAGATTTTAATAATTTTTTCACCAATAGAAAGCTAAATTATCATAAAGTAACATAGGCTATAATTTATTCTCAAAAAAATTGGAGATCTGTAAGATTGTAACCCAAAGCAGCAACATTTTGCCTATAAAATTTATTATTTGGCGTGCGCTGAGAAAACTTGATGATACATAAAAATTATGATGCTACATGATTAAAGTACTCATTATTACCTGCAAAAAAGTCCGCGTAAGGAACATATCTAACTATCATAACTAAGTCACAATAGTACATGTTTTGTGTTAAAATATTTTATTACACCGGTCGAGAAAAAAGTCGGTTACAGTCGTATCGTAATGATAATTCTTATTCAAATAAATAGTCTTATCATAACGAAAAAGTTAAGAAATAATTTTTATACCTCTTTTTAAAGAGCATATTCTATTCTTAACTTTAGTCATGCATATATTGGCGGTAAAGTTGGAAATTTCAATAAACCTAAACTTTGAGCAAAAAAATCGATTAAAGATAAGAAATGTTCATGATTTGTGGCAGATTGCGCAAAAACTATATTCAACCAAATCCTTTGACTAGAGAAAAAAGAAAGGACATGACATACCTACGAAAGAAACGTGTATACCTAAACTGAGTCTGGCACAAAGATGGCGGCCTGACGTAGTGCTGCGCACTATACTTAATATCGATAATGTGGCACTTATTTAGAAAAAGATTCTTTCGTGTGATTCGTCTCAAACACCCGTGATTTCTTAGATAGGTTTTTTTTTATATCAATATGACGGATTTTTGGCGCTAAATTGTAGGTCCTAATTTTTTTTTACTCAACCTATCGATAGGGGTATCAAAATAAAGTAAATTTTAAAAGGAGATTTCTGAAATATATTAAAAGTTATACCTATGTTTTCAGTTTATTACTTTTAAGCAGTTTTTTTTTTTTTGTTTTTATATTGTAACTATCTATTATTAATGTTACAAACATTTCCCGGGAATTACTAAACAAGAAATACTAATTGAAGAATTTTTGTTTGTTTGTTAGACAATAAATTAGGCTCAGTCATCATACTCACACTAATCAAACTACAATAAATGCAAAAGTTTGAATGTTTGTTTGTTCCTCAATCACGCCAAAATATCAGACCAGTTTGAATGTAATAATTTGGCACACAAATAGTTTATTACCTGAATTAACATATAGGATACTTTTTATCCCGATTTAGAAGTCCCGAGGCAAAGAGTAAGAAATTTCGTAATAATCGAATTCCACGAGAGAAACATATGAAAAAAACACACTCTCCTCACTAAAGTCGCAATGACAACTGAAATAGTTGTCATTGACTGTGACAAAACATGGCGACCGGCCGCAGCGAAAAAATTGTTGCCATATTCGGTAATGATAAAACTACTGTTGTCCTTTTTACATAAGAATATATTCTACTACACTATAAGCTAAAAAGAGACTCCAATATTTCGTTACATTCCTACAACTAACGATCTTTATGTCATGTCCTTTCTTTCTTCTCTAGTCAAAGAACAAATCTAAGAAATACATTTTGACAGCTGTCAGACTTATTGCACCAAGCATGCCAACCAAAAAATGGGAATGTACAATATTCGATTCTTAAAAAAATCGATATTGATTATTAAGAGTTGGTAATCATTTACAGTTTGGTTTGAATAATACCATAATAAATTAGAAACGGATAATTTAAAACACAAGATTTATCAGTTTCTTCGTACAAAAATTTAGGATTGATTGACTTCAGTACAACTAGTTGAGCTGTCGTTGCTTAGATTAATTATTATATGATTTTCAATTATGCAGTCAATACTAATGTCTCTTTGAAATTCATCCAAAACCAAATTGTTTTTTCTGGTACTTTTGCCTAATCATCCTTTGTGACATGGGCACATGCTTCAACGAATATAGAAGAAACAGTCCAAAAGTTAAAGCCGAGTCACAAAATAAGAAGGCAAACACAAAATTACGCAGAGTAAGCTCCCGAAATGGCGGGAGATTGAAACTATGTATTGGTTTTTTCAGTGCGGCCTATAAGAGTTATTTTGCCTATACAAATTTATGTTGACAAAGTTAAAAAAATAAACTTGTTTTATTCATGATTCATGTAATTTAAGGGATTTTAAAAATAAAAATTTTATTAAACAAATAATGCGTTAAAAAATTAATGATTCGATTATTTGAATATTTTAATATATTTGCCGATTATTCGCATAACAATGAACTTTAATCATCCAAACACTATAATAATAATAATAATAATAATGGCGTAGGGAAGTGACGACCCCATCGCCCGCTGACGTAACAGTCATGTGACAAAACTGCTACGTCGGCGCAGTCAGTCAGCATCCTGCCAAGAGGTGTGAGCGCCGTGCCTAGGCAAAATTGTAGGTGCAAAGGTCCGTTTGTGCATATGACCCAACCACGAAACGGTGCCGGGTTTGGGCGTCTCCCGTTATTTGGCGCCCATAAAATGGATGATGGCACAAAGAGGAACGCGCATAGGGCCGCTGCCTGGGGGTCGCCGGGGCGCGTCTGGAGCTGGCGCTGGACGCGGCAGCATGCGGGCCGCCAGCCGAGCGCGAGGAGCTGCACGATCACCTAGCAGCCCCTCGCATCCATCATCCCCACCAGAAGGCTTGGTGTCGGCTGGGTCTTCTCGGACTCAGCAAGCGGCACCCGCCGCTGGTGGAGCACGTCGCATGCGTTGGACAAAATCTATGAACGAAAACGCATTGCGGGCGTACTATAGGGCGAAAGGGGAAGAAACTGGGGGAATAGCGTACAGGTCTCGGATGCATAGCTTTTTTGCTGAGCTGGAGCCTTCTATCCCCGTCACGGAACAAAACCTGGCAGACCGAGTTCGGTACATCATGCGCTCGAAAATATTTGATGATGCCGAACTCGAACGACTACGACGTGAGGCTATTCCGTCGTCGAATGAATCGGCTATGGCTGGAGATGCAGCTCCACATTCGACAGACCAGCATCCACACGTGGAAGCCGCCATGGATCTTCCAGTTGTGGTTGATTCGAACGACGATGAAATAGTCTCCCACGAACTAGAGAAAATGAGGAGTATATTGGAAGAGGCGATTTTGGAAACGCGCAGCACCCCTCTCGAAAATCGACCGCGACTTCCCCGCATACCCCTAAGCAAGCGAAATCGGGCTGTCGTGAGGGCTCTTAACCCAATGCTGGTGACCTATTTGGAAGCCAGCCAGGACCTTTGCGAGACGGACTCAATTCTCTTTGGCGCCGCAGTGGCAGTTTGCCGTATTATTGGCGCCAAACTTCCCATGGCTGGACGCGCTACTACACAAAGTAGCGCCATCCCAGCCTGGAGAAAAAGAATCGAGGACCGTATCGCAAAGGCTAGGGCCCTTATCGGCAGACTGACAAGCTTCAGGTCGGGTAATAACAGACCGAGGATTATGCGCACCGTTAGGATGGCGTTTGCTGGGACAAATATCAGTTTGTCCCAGCCGGATATCATGCAGAAACTAACGGAGCGCATAGACGACCTGAAGCAAAAGATCGCTGCTTGGGGGAAGCGGATTCGACGATTTACCGAGAGGTCAAGGCGGTTCAACCAGAATCGTCTCTTCCAGAGTGATCAGAAGAGGCTCTATAAATCATTGGAGCGACCAAAGGTATGTGGAGCGGGCCAAGGACCGGATCAGGCTGACATTATCGCATTCTGGCGTGGCCTGTGGTCAGAGCCCGTAAACCACAGCGAGGGCCCTTGGATGGAAGTTGTGGCGAGCCAGGGTGCGAGTGTTACGCCTATGGACCCCATCACCATAACGCCGGAAGACGTGGCTGAGGCGGTCCGTAGGGCCCCGAACTGGAAATGTCCGGGGCTCGACGGGTTGCATCATTACTGGCTGAAGGGGTTCATAGTGTGTCACGCTGTGCTCGCCCGACAGTTTCAAGAGGCTCTCGACCAGAAGTCGCTCCCGAGCCTCTTCACTACTGGGATCACTCACTTGGTTCCTAAAGATCAGGATACCACAGACCCGAGCAAATACCGCCCCATCACGTGTCTACCCACCATATATAAGACACTGACATCCATTTTGAGCGCGAGAATCACTCGGCACCTGGAGCTAAACCAGGTGATGTCACGCGCTCAAAATGGATGTCGGGGCGGTGGTCGTGGAACCAAGGAACCACTCCTCATTGACGCGGTCATAGGCAAAGTGGTGAAACGCAACCGTCGGAACTTCTCTGCCGCCTGGATAGACTACAGAAAGGCGTTCGACTCGGTGCCCCATACATGGCTAAAGAGGGTCCTCGAGCTGTACAAGATTGACTGTACAGTTAGAGACTTCCTCGAGCAGTGTATGGGGCAGTGGAGTACGATCCTTTGTCATCTGGGCGAGCGGATGATGGCTGCGGAGCACCACATAAGGATAAGAAGGGGTATCTTCCAGGGCGATTGTCTGAGTCCAATCTGGTTCTGCCTCTCTCTGAACCCTCTCAGTACCTTACTGGAGGGCTCCGGGAGGGGATTTCAGCTTAGGAAAGGAGGTACAAAAGTGACCCACCTTTTCTATATGGATGACCTCAAGTTATTCGCCTCCAGTCGCTCCCATCTTATGGAACTGCTAAACATCACTTGTGAATTTAGCAGTTCTATTGGAATGGAGCTGGGAACGGATAAGTGTGCGGTCCTCCATGTTGAAGGGGGGAGGGTTGCTAACTCTGAGGGCATAGACTTCTCTATGCCCGTTAACTTAAGGACCCTTTCCGAGGCTGAAACATACCGATACCTGGGTATGTCACAGAACATCGGTATCGATGAGGCTGGTATGAAACAGTCAGTTTGCGACGTGTTTTATGCACGCTTGACCAAAGTGCTTAACAGCCTTTTGTCCGGTGTGAATAAGACACACGCATATAACGGCTGGGTCATGCCTGTCCTCATGTATACCTTTGGCATACTCAGGTGGACTCAGACTGAACTTAACGCCCTGGATAGAAAAGTCCGCACTACCATGACGTCCCACAGGATGCATCATCCGAGATCGTCGGTAATGAGGCTGTACTTGCCGCGAAAGCATGGTGGGCGTGGCTTCTTGAGCGCGCTCACCATGCATAATCGCGAAGTGTGCAGCCTCCGTAATTACTTCCTGACGAGATCGGATGATCCATTCTATAATGACGTCATTTCTAGTGATAAAGGGCTTACCCCTCTATCCTTAGCCCACGAGCAATGGCAGGACCCAGCAGTGCTTAGCATTTCCGATCGGGAGACCGTATGGAAGGAGAAAGAGCTCCACGGGAGGTACTACAGGGCTCTTCATGAGCCCTTCGTAGATACAGTCGCCTCCCTCAACTGGCTACGTTTCGGTGACCTCTTCGGGGAAACCGAGGGTTTTGTCTGTGCAATACAGGATCAGGTTATTAAGACCAACAACTATCGGAGATACATCCTAAAGGATGGCACCGTCGACGTCTGTCGAGCTTGTCGCCATCCCGGTGAGTCACTTAGGCATGTCATCTCCGGTTGTTCGGCGCTTTCTAACTCTGAGTACTTGCACAGGCACAACCTAGTAGCCAGAATTCTACACCAGGAGCTCGCTCTGAAATACGGTCTCGTGGACCGGAAATTGCCGTATTACAAGTACTTGCCGGAAGCCGTGCTTGAAAATGACCGCGCCAGACTCTACTGGGACCGGGCCATCATCACAGACAGGACTATTCTTGCGAATAAGCCTGATATTGTGCTGATGGACCGGGCACAGTCAAGGATATTTTTGGTCGATATTACCATCCCGTATGACGAGAACCTCGTGAAAGCCGAAACAGATAAGCGATCAAAATATCTGGACCTGGCTCACGAGGTGACCGACATGTGGGGTGGTCTGCCGACCGAAATTATTCCTGTAGTCGTCTCTGCAAACGGGCTAATCCCAGTTAGCCTCTCTGGTCATCTGAGGCGACTGGGACTCCGTCACGGACCGCTCCGGGCTCAAATGCAGAAGGCGGTGCTCCTTGATACTGCCCGCATCGTCCGCCGGTTTCTTTCCCTTTCCCCCTAACCCTTGGCCGTTTGGTCTCCCCTGCCGAGGGCTTCCATCTGGTTGGGCTTTTATTTATTTATGTATTTTTGTATTTATTTTATTTTATTGATATTTATGTATATTTATCTTTTCATTTTCATTTTCATTTATAATTATATATTTATACATCCCAACCAGATGAGAAAACTATATAGATACCCCACAATAATAATAATAATAATCATTTATTCAAATAAAAGTACAATAATAAGTGAAGACTCTGATCCCCAAACTAGACAAGTCTGTATCTTAGGGATCAGTGGCCTCTCCCAGTGTTGTGACAACAGTATTTTAGTCTTAACAATTAATTAAGTAACTAAGCTTTACATTTTAAGTAATTGTTCAGCTAATTGAATGTATTTATTTACAACGAAACATATACTTTAACTTAATACGACTCTTTAGTCGTTATTTTATTTCATATAATCGTAGGTATATTAAAATTAGTTTGCAATTTACGTGTATATACATATACATACACACACGTATATACATATACATACACACACACACACACACACACACATACATACATATATATATATATATATATATATATATATATATATATATATATATATATATATATATATATATATATATATACATAGAATATATAGAATATATTATTATATAATTTCATACAGAATATATATTTTATTCATTATAACCTAAAATGAATAAATAGATGCTTTAAATAGATGCTTTAAACAAGGATTGCTATTTTTAATTACATAATTTTAAAATTTTATACTTTTATTATACTTTTATTATACGACATACATTACTACATGTTAACAAATTATATTTTCTGTTTCACTATAATCAAGTGACAATAACCAATCTCGAACTTTAACTTTACATTCATGTCTGGAAAGAGGATAAAAATTTAGATTTCTATTTAATTTATTATAAAGCACTGAGGATCGATAAGAACTTTGTCGCCTAGAAAAAGCAGTTTGACATCTGCCAATAATCATTACATCCGGTATTCTGCGTTTATTACGACAGATCTCAGGGTTATAAGGAGTTAGAGCATGTTTCATTAAGATCAGTTGTTGGATATACAATTGCCTAACAGTCAACAGTTTGCATTCTTGGTAAAGCAGATTTGTAGGATACCTGAACGGTTTAAAAGTCATAGTTTTCAGGAGACATCTTTGAACTCTTTCTAATTTTATCATAAATGTTTTGCATGCTCCACCCCAGGCAACTATACAATAACCTATAATTGATTGTGCTAAGGCGTAGTATACAGTTCTTAATAAATCAAAGTCAGCGATGTGCCTTAGCCTTTTAAATGTCCAAATAAGAATCCTAGTGCGCGATGAAATAAAGTCTATGTGTGGGAGCCAGCTTAGTTTCTCGTCTATAATTACTCCGAGATATTTAATTGATTTGGATTTCGTCATTTTAGGGCAATGGCATGTATCTGTTGACTGTAAACCACAAGAGTGTACTGTTAGTTGTATATCGTTAACAGTTTGAGTGTTGGTTATATGGAACTGCATATAGGTGGACTTAGATATATTAAGAGTCAGTAGATTCTCCTCAAGCCAATTTGCCACAGATTGAAGACCCCTCATCGCAAACTCCTGGACCTCAGGCCAAGTCTCTCCGTAGAAAATTAAGGCTGTATCATCAGCATAAGTAAATAGCTTGCCTTGAGTTAGTGTCATTGAGCACAGGTCGTTGATGTAAATTAAGAAGAGACTTGGTCCCAGGATACTGCCCTGAGGGACTCCAAATGTGACACAGGCGTCTGAGCTAATAATTTCTTTTATTTTTACTCTCTGCACACGGTCATATAAAAAATCCTTAAAAATGGAAAGGGCAGAATCTCTTATTCCAATTTTTTCTAGTTTGTTTACAAGAATGGGTATCGAAACGGTGTCGAAAGCTTTGGCTAAATCTAAGAAAATCCCTACACACTTCTGTTTATGGTCCAGTTTATTTGTTACAAATTCGGTCAAGTTACGAACAGCATCTTCTGTACTAACACCCGCTCTGAATCCGAACTGCATATTAGATAAGATATTATATTTGTTTAGAAATTTAACCAAACGATTATTAAGCATCCTTTCTAAGATTTTTGAAAGTGCCTTACCGTAGTGTTTGGACATAGCGACATATCATTGAAACGACGTCAAGTAAAAAGTTGATAGGTACTGGTTATTTTCTTAATATTTTGCTTTGTTTAAAAGATTCAAATTTAAATCAGTGATAAAAAAAAACTATACACTTTGTAATGAAATATAGATAACCTCATAATTCTTCGGATTTACGTAAAATGTAATTTTAAATCGTGTGCGTACGCTTGTGCAAAGTTATTGCGGAATGATTAATGTGAAACGTCGTTTTTCTAGATTTGGTTGTTGACTATATAAATCATATCGCTTTCGTATGTATAAAAGGTTGATAGAAAATTCATCAAGGATCGTTAAAACTGGAAAAAACCGGCCAAGAGCGTGTCAGGCCACGATCAGTGTAGGGTTCCGTAGTTTCCCGTCCGTCACAATAAGTGTTCCCACTTATGAGTTTAAAGGTGGGTATCCATTATGTTCGCGCTCCAGCAGCGCTCCGCGCTCCTGCAACTGCTCCCGGTAGTGGGTACTGTAGTTTCCATCCAAGTTCAAAATGATTTTCCTAGAAAGTCCTTATAAAGTTCTACTTTTCAGATTTTTTTCATATTTTCTAAACTTATGGTTCAAAAGTTAGAGGGGGGGGGACACATTGTTTTTTACTTTTGGAGCGATTATTTCTGAAATTATTGACATTATCAAAAAATGATTTTAGTAAACCCCTGTTCATTTTTAAATACCTTTCCAACAATATATCACACGTTAGGGTTGAAATTAAAAAAAATCACTTCCCACTTTACATATAGGGGGGGCTACCCTAATAAAACATTTTTTTCCAATTTTTATTTTACCACTTTGTCGGCGTGATTGATACACATATTGTTACCAAATTTCAACTTTCTAGTGCTAACGGTCACAGAGATTAAGCGAGGACGGACAGACGGACAGACAGACATGGCGAAACTATAAAGGTTCCTAGTTGACTACGGAACCCTAAAAACCGCCTTTAGGGGACTTTCTGGGGCGTTCATCTGGGATCATCTGGGAGAGAGTGGACAAAATTTAACTTTGCTGTATAAAATACATATGCCGATAGATAATAGTAATACATTACTTTTGCCAATTTTTTTGCTAAAATGATTGAACGGAATGAGCGAGGTGTCATGTCATGTCGCGTGGCGCAGACACGTGATATACACGGGTGAAACTGCGGGGCACAGCTATATGAAATATTTTTAAAACAAAAACTATTTTGAAATTTTTGTGTCTGTTTTTCTGTTTGTTCCGGCTGATCTCCGAAATGGCTGAACCTATGTCAGGACTTTCACTGGCAGATAGCTGATGTTATAAGGAGTAACTTAAGTCTTATTTCTATTTTAGAAAAAGAATTGCGGTCTTTCGCAAAAAATTCAAATCCATGAAATTCAATCATAATAAATTTCACTTGAAAGAAGTCGCAGGGAACAGCTAGTATTCTATACTTTAATAATCCTAGAAAATATTTTCATTATATGTCTTTCACGTAAGGAAAAAATCGACATAATTCAATTACGGACAGAAAAAGCTTCGATACAAGCCCCCAGCCCCAATATCTCCGACGTTCTACATCATTTTGACGTAAAATTTCTACCAAAATAATAATCATCCTTTGCATAAACTATGCTATTATTTTTACTTTTTAATTCGTTACTATTATTTTTAAGTAATTAAATAAAAGTACCATATATTTCATAGTGCCGGCCCTGCGATCAGTATCGCGCGAGCGTTTGTTGAGGTCGGACCTGCGTCAGTTGATTTCGCGCGCTGCGTCGTTTCGATACTATCATAGTGAGCGTCGATTGCCGTATACGCGCTGCTATTGTATGTGTATTAGAGCATCGTCAACTACGAACGCAGTTTTTGATCGTTGTATATACTTTCCTACAGTATATTTCAATTAGTACAAAGTTCGCACATTATTATTATACCAGATAGTTAATTCATTAGTTATTTTGATTGTAGCTGAGCTTTCTTACCAGTTGGAGTGGGGAAAAATAAATACAAGTATCAATTGTATCACTAAACGAAAAAAAAGAAATATCCTATCTCTGGAGAAATAATAATGGAGAATAAAAATGTCCGCATGTTTGCCATATGGGACTGGCCTAGATTATGCAGTAAAAGTACTAAAAATATATAAAGACGACGAATTTCAGATTTTGAATATATTACCCAAATAACAAGCTTTTTATGAAAAGCATGCACTGCCTGAAATTATAGGCTCGAGAAAAACTCGGTCAACGCCGAAGCGGGAAAAAAATTTTCTAATAAAAAATATGGTAATAGACCGTAAGTAGCGATTTACAAAAATATTGGTTGCATTTAATTGTTTTATTTATTAAAAAAAAGGTTGCAACCATACACTATTTAGTATTTATTTATTCATACCACTGGTATGTATTTATTTATTCATACTACAGGTAGTAGATATAATCGATTACTAACCGACATCGGTTAACAATCGATTACTGCATAATAATGAAAATATTTATGTGTACTTATTTCAACATTAAGGTTCATAAATAATGAAAAATATATCAAAATATATTATAATAAATTAATTAGATAACATTAAAATGACACACAAAAAAAAATTCCATCCATTGAAATAATACTAGTTTTTACGGAATTTATCGCGTATATTTAACTTTTTAATACCCGACGTTTAGAGAGCTTTACAGCACCCATGATCACGGGAAGGACTGAGATGTTTAACGTCCAGATGTCATAGTTAACCGCGGTTACCATAGATTAAAATTTAACTATTGTTCCGATCTACACAGTATGAACTTATGGCATTATGAAGTCTTGCAGTTGTATGCTTGGGTTGGGATTTAATTTTTTAGTTTAGTTTTTTTCAGTGGATGGAATTTTTTCCCAGTGGAGGGAAAAAATTCCATCCACTGAACTCCATCCTAAGAAAACTTGTATTATGGTCGCCATACCCACATTATCAAAGCGCGAGCGAGTGAATAGATATGAAAGAAAGTATCGCTCGCGTAACTCGCCGGCCGCTCGGTACGTAAAATGCCGAAATGTAAGTGGGCTCTTAACCACTCCTGGTACAGTATACCACTTCTAACATAGCTTAAAATGCTTGTGTTCAAATTGGATCACGACCGTAGTCGAATGGCGGATTCGAAGAAACGACCTTTTAGAGTTCGTGGTCCGCACCCTGTCATTATGCTGCTGTAGTTTCCGAGTGTTCAAAAACATGTACATATTGCATATGAGGTGCATGTTTATACTAACTTGTGTAGGTAATGGATCTTCAGTAAAATATGGGTCTTGCATGGCCTGTTCTGAAGTGATTCTTCTATTAGGATCCATTAGAAGCAGCCTCTGTAAAAGACTGAACGCTTTGCTGTCTGGCTTGATTTTATGCCTGTCCATGTACTTGCTTAGTGAACAATTCTGGTAACTGAAAATGTAAAATATATTTTTTTAAATTCATTCTCTAAACCATTTCCCATTATCAGGGGTCGGCGCAGTAAACCTTCTTGTTCCATTCCTCTCTATCAGCCGTCATTTCCATACTTACTCCTTTCATTCTCATATCACTCTTCACATAATCGATCCATCTTTTATTCGGCCTTCCTCTGCCCGTGTGTCCCTCCACATTCATATATAAAACAAAATATATTTTTTTAAATGAAACAACATAATAATGCTAGGGTGTAAGAATATAGGGAGCCTCTCCACTAAAATTGGAATGATAAAATTACCCTAAAAGCCTACAAGATTTTTTACTCATAAAAAATGTTCGAAGCTTTATCTTTACCACCACGACTACGTCACTTTTCCAGAAATTATAGATGTCAGTCATGAATCGTGGTGCAAAAAATTGTCTAGATCGCCGCATCTTCTGCAGATTTTTTCTAACCTATCCCTCGGCCGTTTGGTCTCCCCTGTCAAGAGTTTCGTCTAGTTGGAGTTTTCTAATTTTTTATTACATATTATTATATTATATTAATAATAATAATATCTTTCAGACTGAATTTCGGTCACGGCAGCCAGTCTCAATGAAAACTGGCCATCTGCGCAGGATAGGATACTGCCCAAGTATATGTGCAAGCACAAGTGCATTCCTTGCCTCACTCTCATAGTCCGATGAGACGGTGATCTGTCATAACCGGAGTGAGATCAGGGGCAGACCAACGGCTTTACAAGCTTTCCGGGGCACCGGGGTGAAACACTGCCAACTTCCTGACTCTGGGCTGCCACTGAGAATTTCTTGAGAGGAAAAGCTGTGGTTCTAGTTAACTATGGCAAATTTCCCCTTCCTATGAGGCAATCCATGGGAGAGACCCATGTTCAGAAGTGGAGTTATGGTTGTAGTTAATCTTGATACATTTTGTAAGTATTTATGCATCCCAACCACACGAGAAAACAAAACACACACATCCCTAATAATAGTAGCTTTATTTCACCAATAACTTATTTTCGACACTTACTTTCGTGAATGCTAAATGGGAAATGAGACAGACTTCACTGAAATGTAAGCTTACAGGCAATTGAACAGACAGATATCTAAACTTATACGCCTAGACATAACGAAGTTTCAATACAATTCATATTGAAAATGCGACTGACAGGATCCAGGGTTCCAGTCTTCTCCTGTCTGGTGCAAGATGTTAAGTGACAAAGTCGAAGACCGACTGCAGCAGCGCAATTCCCGTACAACTTTGACATTTCAGTGAGATTGAGTCTTACAGACAGCTGTACACTGAGATGCTTGCGTGTGACGTCGTTGAAGTCACACGCAAACATGATTAATTAACAAATAACATCATCAGGCACTATGATATCCCAGACGTCAGTACGACCAAGATTAATTAGTCAGTATGAGATTCAAAACCTTAAAAACCAAAAGCGCCAAGTAAGGAGCTTCTAAAGAGGGAAAACCGGTGCTTAGTCCTCCAGAAGCTATTTAATTTATTCCTTAACGGTGGTGCTACGCCGAAAGCGGGCCATGGTTTTATTTTTATGTAAATATTTGCAAATTCCCATTTGAAGAACCATAGACGGATTACTCCAGTGCGCCCTGTCAACGTGCTATTTTCGAAAGTAATTTCAAAACTCACGCTGACACTCCGAGACTTCCAGCCACTCGCACACGCCGGTTTCCGAAAAGGCTTTAGTACCCTACACAACCTTTTAGTAACATACCTAAAAGACTAATTGAATTAATTGTTTCAAAATTTGGGAGGTTTGACAGTAATGGCTATCCGAGTACACCTTTTTTGTGAGAAAAGTAAATTAAAGTTACAGCCTATATACGCCCCACTGCTGGGCTCAGGCCTCCTCTCATTTCTGAGAGGGTTTAGGGCAAGGAAGTGTCCAACGCGCTGCCCAAATGCGTGTTGACGAACTTCACATGTCTTCGAAATATTTTTTTTTCTTATTCTTCAAACATGCAGGTTTCCTCACGATGTTTTCCTTCACCGCCGAGCACGTGGTAAATCAGCACTTAAAATTGCAATCAACAATTTCATTGGTGCCGGCGGGGATCGAACCGGGATTACTCGCGTTCTGTTATATTTACAGCGAGCGTTAACCACTGAGGTACCACGGCTCTTTTTTTTGTGAGTAGAACGAGTTATGTCGGACACGCACCGATCAAAACCCCATGGTGTTTAACCTTCGCCGTATATTGGCAGGGAACGATTTCGTAGACATCCACAGCCCCACCGGCGCCGGCTTTTTTCTTTCTCAGGTAAGGTACACATGACCGAAGGAAGGACAAGAGACAAGGAACAAATGACCGAAAATATTTTTTTAATAGCTACTGAAGGATGACTGGAGGATCTTAGCACTATACTCAATCACCTCAATAGTGTCTACAGTATGTTAGATCTTAAGATGAACATAGACAAGACAAAAACCGTATCTAATATCCGTTACACCATTAGAGTTACATCCTATATATGTCCCAAACCTGGGCACAGGCCTTCTCTCATCTCTGAGAGGATTTTAGGACAAGAGAGTGTCTGCCGCGCTGCCCCAATGCATGTTGACGAACTTCACATGTCTTCGAAATATATTTTTTTCTTATTTCTCAGACATGCAGGTTTCCTCACGATATTTTCCTTCACTGTCGAGCACGTGGTAAATCAGCACTTAAAATTGCAATTAACAATTTCATTGGTGCCGGCAGACATCAAACCCGAGTTACTCGCGTACTGTGAAATTTACATCAAGCGCCAACCATCTGAGCTACCACAGCTGTTACACTATTATCTGATATTAAAATAGGGAGTGCACCACCACCAGTACCAGTGCATATTAGCACCGACGAGTTACGGAAACGAAATGTGATTCTTCGTTGCTAGCCATATAAGGAAGCTCAGTCACTCAGCAAGCTAAGGAGAAGCTACGCTCGGTTTCTCTATGAAATAAAATCCATAACGAGGATATCTAAAAAAGAACAAGACAGGGTTATGCCAGTTACTCTAGTTCTTTTTCATCAGTAAGTTAGTTAGTAAGTTCAATGGATTGACCATATAGCTTGAATAACGAACAACCCGATAGAAAAATAGGTTCTTGAGTGAGATCCTCATACTTACAAGCACAGTTATGAGCGACCCTCACTAGATGAAGTGGCGACCTGATCAAAACCTGCATACATTCAATGGATGCAGGGGGTTTAGTTTAATTAAGTACAGTTTAGTTTGCAACGGGCTACTTTCTGCAACTCAACGTCTCAGAGCGTACTTTGCGTTTTGGCAGAAATATTACGATTACTGGAGTAAGCAGCCCTTTAATGTTGCAAGCAACTTCGTGGAGTGATCCCGGCGTGTCGAGACGTTTAGCCCTATACACAAACTAAAACACAGTGACCTATGGTATTTAGAAACCTTTTGGAGCAATTTATGGATATATGCTTATGTTCAGTAGTTGACTTTGACGCAACGATGATGATTTTTTTTATAGGATAGGGTGACAACCGAGCACACAGTCCACCTTATGGTAAATGGTTGCTGTGGCCCGTAGACATCTACATCTGTCCTCGATTATGAATCAAAATACAGATGCATTGTCACCCGTGAAGACTAATATGGAATGCCTCATTTCCAGTAAAAAGGGTCTCCGGTTCTCTACACTCACCATACGAAATACAGCAGCATTAAGCTACTATTTCACGCTGGTATTCTGTGAGAGCGTGGTCCTTCCCCGGTCCAGCCGACCCATTCGTGCTACAACTATACTACTGATATAACTACAGCATTACTCTACCACATATAAAAACGTATAAAAATTATGATGGAAATTTTGTACTGTAAACTCTAATAACACAGACTTCCCCGATTTTAAAAGAGAAATGTGACATTATAACATCACAATTTGATGAAAAATAAACTTACAAAATAAAAATGGTACAACAATATCTTACTTAGATCTTTTAAAATCTTTAACTAATGTAGCATGCTCCGGCATTTTTCTAATATCCTCCCAATCTTTCTCTAGCGGGAATCCCATGACATTGAATATCCTATCTAACTGATCATGATGATATGGGTTACTGGTTTTAATGTCTTCTTGGCGACAGTGAAATATTGGTTCTGATGTCAAGAGCTCAGCAAATATACAGCCAATCGCCCAGATATCTGTAATAGAAATAAAAATTACAATTAACATAACATCCCACTTCTACGTGAACACCTCCCTCTGGTTACTGAGTGACTAGCTTTATACCCGCGGCCACGCTCGCGTGGGCTCCAATTTAGAAATATTATCAACACTGTGCCCAAATTAGCAAATTGGATCACTTGTCACCTGAACCACAAATTACCTCAAGATCAATGTCTGTGTGTCACAGGAATTTTTTCAGTCTATTTGACCTAGATGATTGAAATTGTGCATAGTTTTAATATGCTACAGGAATACAGAAGTGAGTTTTTCAAAAAAACAATTCTGAATATGCAGTACTGCATTATGTTTAAGTAGAATTTATCTTTCGAATGTGAATTATATGTCTAACAACACTCGAATGTGAATTATATGTCTATCACTTTTATGAAAGTAAAATTGTTTTGGATACAGATTGTTTTTTATTGGACAACACAACAGATTACATCATGACTTAAAGCTATAACTTACAATAATAATGGTGTGATACGAGACATAATCCTTATGTGTTATCATGGCATGCCAAGATTTAGAAACAAACATTTTAAATAAAATTGCTTAAACTAACGGGCTCACAACTCCACCAAATCAAGAACTATAACTATAATGAACATCAGTTGAAGGGGATGTCCTTGAGAATGTCTTCCAAAACATTTCTAAAACGAACCAGGCTAGAGTTGAAGATGTCAAGGTTGGTAAAGCAAAAGCTATGATCCTCATAAAGTCGACATAACCTTGATAGAGGTTGATTTCGGGAGATATTATTTCGCGATAGGGGTATGTCAAATATTTTTTTCATAGGTCTTCGTGGGTTGTGTTTTATGTTAAAATTTAACAGTTCCAAAACCTCGGGGCTGTCCAGTTCCGAGTGTATTATTTTGTGTAGGTTAACTAGGTTCGTCACGACGGAGGTGAAGTGGTGTCATGTTAAACTGTTTAAGCCTCTCAGCATATGACCGGAGTCTTCTATTATTGCTGGTATGTAAGCTCAATAAACAAAAAAACTTTGATTGGATCAGTTCAATGCACTCAGAGTGCACTGCATAGTATGGATTCCATATTATTGAGCTATATTCTAAATTACTTTGAACCAGACCTTATACAACAAAATTAAACTTCGAGAGATCCTGAAGTGCCTGCTCTGTCTAGTAACGAAACCTAGTACCTGGTTAGATTTTTTGGCTATGAGATCGTAATGTTGGCGAAAACTAAGCTGTTCGTTAAACACGACCCCGAGATCCCTGATATATATATAAGAATTGCTCGTTTAAAGGTATAGGATAAAGTCAATTGTAAATGTTACATACCGAATTGTCATTAATTTATTTCAATATTTATATCAAATTTATTAATTAAATAAATAAAATTTTTAATTTATAGGAATGACATAATTTAAACATTGTGTCAAATAATGATTTCTTAAATTTACGCGAACACTACACATTGAATAAAACTTTTGCGTAAATCGGACCAAAAATTAATATTAAATAAACTGAAGGTAGCCGGACTAAGTATGACATTGGGACGTCAAACATCTCAGTCCACCCGTGACCATGGGTACTGTAAAGCACCCGAAACGTCGGGATAATAATAAAAATAAATTAAAGTAATTAAACGCGATAAAATCCGTAAATAGTAGTTTTACTCATTGCGTCAAATTCTAAAATGTATCGTCTACTTATCTGCAAAGAAGTCTTTAATTGAGTAAAAAGATTTCTGGATGAGCCATTTTTTTAGGTGAGTTTTCATTCTCATTGTTGGTAACTCTCTAATCGCTTTAGGTATCTTATTAAAAACTTTTATACACATTACGTAACAATTTTATGAAACAAAGCTGTCCTGCAGGCAGGCATTAACAATCTAGTTGGGTCCCTTTTACCTATAATTGAATTGTCGCGAGCGCTATGAAATAAGCACTGATGTTTTTTTTGACAAATATATACAGTCCAGTCAGCGTTAGCAAATTGTTATTTTTAAATAAAGATCTACATGATTCAAGGGGCCCGACGTTGCATAAAGCTCGTATACATTTCTTTTGACTGATAAATGCCTTGTTTATATCAGTCGAGTTTCCCCATATCAACAGACCATACCTCAACACAGATTCAATATATCCGTAGTATGCAGTAAGCGCAGTCCCTGCAGTCTACGCAGTGCATACACAAA
Organism: Parnassius smintheus behrii; assembly: GCA_036936625.1. Lineage (NCBI taxonomy): Eukaryota > Metazoa > Arthropoda > Insecta > Lepidoptera > Papilionidae > Parnassius > Parnassius smintheus. Next base: position 32,029,942 of record JAUPFT010000015.1, on the reverse strand, counting down.
TTTATTTAATTTGGTGCAGACATTTTTCACATGCGACTTCCAGTTGCAATGGTTATCAACATGTAGACCTAAAAATTGTATTTCTGAAACCTCTTTCAAATATTCATTATTATATGAAATATTTAGTTTTTCATTTGGTGTACTGTAATTGGAAAACATTATGAATTTTGTTTTTGAAACATTCGCACGCAGATTATTGGTTTTTAACCAGATCATTATGGATTCTATAGAAGAATTTAACGTTATTTCGAAGTCACTTGCTGTTACACGGAAATATCATCAGCAAAAAGAATAGACTGATAAGGTGTCATAGTCGGTAAGTCATTTATATATAATAGAAATTAAAGTGGACCCAATACACTGCCCTGTGGTACACCATTGTTGGCGACGCGCCTATAAGAATGTTTCAGTTTATTAAGTCAACCGATGACGAATAACTTTTCAAAGACTTATTGTCCAATAGAGATGTTCTGATAAGAAAATGCTTAGTTAAATCTTAAAGAAATGTCGAATTAATGGTATGAAGGTCTTGGGTTCGACTCCCAGGCCGGACTAGTTTACTGTTTTCTAAGTAATATCTTTCAATAAATTCATATAGGGAATTTTATGATATAAATTATGTTACCGGATTTGTTCCCCGGTTGAAATCGTCTTTCCAACGATGTAAATTCAAAGGGATATTAAAGTGAAGTTAGAGATCGGATTTGTTCCCCGGTCGAGATGATCACTCTGTGCATAAACAGAATTAACTGAAATTAATTGCATAAGTATTATCTTGTATAAGTATGATATGTTTTGTACGAAAACAAATGCCTATTTGTTATGATCGATTAATGAGAACATTCACTTGTATTGTTATCTGATAAGAGACATGATAACTGATAAGAATCTTATCAGAGATAGTTTCCTACAGTTTGAAAATTGTGTAGAAGCACTTATTTATTTAATATTGTTAAAATTAAGTGTATTTCAGACTTTCATTTTTTCTGATAGCCGAGAGCCGTGCAAAGTTAGTTGTTCAAATAGTGTGAGTTCACGGAAGCACGCTGACCACGCCCCTAGGAGGCCGAATATGTAAAAATTTAAAATGTTTGTAATTTCAGCAATTTATGTAAAAATGACTTGTAAAACATTTCAGGTTGATTGTACGTGCTAAAAAGGTGAATTCTGTGTTATTTTTATGTGAAAATTCCTGTGTATAAGTGAAATAATGATAGTTTTGTATAAGAAATTTAAAAGTGTTTTAAATAGTGAAATAAATAGAGAAAATGTAAATTAAACTATTGTATTAGTTAACATATGTATAAATTCAAGTGGGAAACATTGTTTTAACTTTCTGTGTTAAATATTTAAGAAGTTTGGATTTTGAATTTGTGATTAAAATAGGCATGTTTTGTTTTATAAATTAAAGGATTTTTGTGATACGAAAAAATAATATATATCATGGTGTAGATATTGTTTTGTGCTATCTAAATAGATAACTTGTATTTATGTATGATTTATGTGAATAAAGAAATTAAGTGAAACGTGAGAGAGTAATAGTACAAATTCATGTTGTTAAGTTGCGCAGGCACGCGAATGGCGCGGCTCACTTTCGCGTATAGTTCTGGGGGTAGCTTAGTGAACGGGTTTTATTGCAATTCGTTCGGGGAAATAGTTCGGGGAAGTAGTTCGGAAAATAAGAAAATCCTTCGGGAAAAGTGAAAAACCAGCAGTCAAGAAGAAAAAGTGTAGGGAAGTGATAGGGAAAAGTGATTACTCTCTCACGGAACGGTTTGAAGATAATTGCTGTTTTATTCCCAAGTAATTCATCCCTAAAGTTATACAGTCCACATCGAAGAATTAAGGCGTCGGGACCGGGACGACTTCGGAAGACCCGTAATCCCCGTCTGAACCTACTTGCTGAAAAAGAAAGAGGTTATCGCCCTAGTGTGTTACTCCGTTGCGGAGATCACATACGTTGTTCCCGAACCCAACGTAGGCGTTATAGGAGGCCGGATCGAGAGAAGCCTCGATTCCTCCCTTCTGTTTCTTAATCGAAAGTCGAGTTCCGTTAGGTTCTTTTTCAATTGGACCTTCGGAGCCGGATTAAAAGGACCACCCGAACCCCGCCAGCTGGATCAAGGAACCAGCTGTGGACTGCTGGTTGTGGAAAAGAAGACCTTCGGAGCCGAGTGAAGATCAGCAACCGAAGGAAGCCGGAGGTTTGAGCTGAAGCAATAGGACCAAAGGCCAGAAGACCAGGACGTCAGCGTTGAAGGACTGGACCTGGAACTACCGGAAGAAAGAAAACCGGGATTGCGGCCTGGGGCGTGTGCTCGCATGGGGCACGTATCGCAGCCGGGCGCAGGTGTCTTGTGAAGGCACTCATCGTGGCCAAGCAGGGCTTGGCATTTTTCCTGTCGGGCAAGCGTGCTCGGCATTTCCTGTCGGACGACCGTGTCTGGCATTTCCTGTCGGACGACCGTGTCCGGCATTTTCCTGTCGGGTCATCAGGGTGCAGGAAGAAGCATCCACCGCTGCTGCTGCCAGGCGAGGGTGCGCGTGGGCACCTGACTGCATCGCGGCCGGAGGAGGGCGCTTGGACGAGGCGTCACCGGCAACTGGGCGGCGAGCACAGCATACATCCCGACCACCTAACGGTGCCAAACGGTCGGGCTCTGGCACAACACCTTCGGGTGGAGCAGTTCTCTCGAGCGAGACTGCGCTTGCACTACCGCTCGACTGTTTCGTCATATTCCTTGGCGGGACAGTTCCTAAACCTTTCCTCCATTCCATTCCTGCACGACTCCATCCCTGGACGGCTCACCTCGGTAGGCCCCGTCCAGGATTGATAGGGCTGATAGGGCTGTTAGGGTGGTAGTAGGGTTGTAGGGTTGGGAGATAAAGGGGGGGGGAGGGGTAGTGGTGTTAGGTTGGGGTGTAGAGGGGTTGTAGGAAAGGGGTTGTAGGGACCGTAGGGACAGTTAGGGACCGTAGGCCAACAATCACCTTCCTGCAAGATGAAGAAGGCACAAGACCAGACAGGGAGAAGCGAAGGGAGCAGGACAAGGACAGGGCTCTCAAGAAAAGCTAAAGAAGCGGAACCATCTGGAGCGACCACAGCTACTGCGTCAAATGGAGCAACTCCTTCAAGTGGAGCCACCACCGACACGTCCACATGCACGTGGGACACAGGGACGTCCGTGGCAACGACAAGCAACAGGACGGACACCAGTGGTACGCAGGCCAGCACCGCACAACAATCCGTTATATCCAGGAGTGAAACGGTGGTCGAAAAAGTAGGTCAAAGGACCGAAGAAGCGGCATCGTCAAGGACAGTAATCGGGCACACTAGTGATAAAGGGTCACAAAGAGGCAGTAGGTCATCGCGATCGGCGAGGCTGAAAGCCGAATTAGAGGCGCGGATTAAATTCGAACGCTCAGAGCTCGAACGAGCACAGGCAGCTGCTGCCTTGGCCAAGTCTCAATTGGAGTTGGCACGACTCAACCGAGAAGAGGAGATCGACTCGAGTGAGGATGATGAAGAGCGGAATACTCAGGTGGAACCTTTCGTAAGAAGTTGGGTTCAGCAGACCATAATGAGCGCGCCGGTTAGTGTAGCACAACCCGATATTACTGATAAGGAAGCGTGTAAAGGATCACGCCGCAAAGGGGCGGAGATCGAGCGCAACCAAGGAAATGCACAGAAAACACACGCGAGTGAGGTGTCAGAATTGACCGAAGCGATTGTGAGTGCAATAAAAATAGCGGGTAAAGATAAGTCTTCCCAGCTTCATTTCCTCCAGGAATTACCGGTGTTCGATGGAGACCCGGGTGAATGGATAATTTTCAAAACGGTGTTTGAAGACACGAGAAGCCAATTTTCAGGGGTGCAAAATGTCGCACGCCTTAACGGTAAAGTCGCTGTTATTTACTTTGTGTGAACCGGAAGAAATAATGAACGCTCTCGAAAGAAGATTCGGTAGGGTTGAGATGCTCATTCTAGCCGAAATCGAGAATGTAAAGCGTATGCCAAGATTGGCAGAAGATTGCCGGAATATAGGATCTTTTGCAAGTCGTATTACGAACGTGGTTGCCACGATACAAGCGTTGAATCAACCACAGTATTTGTACTCACCGGAGTTAGTGAGCCGCATAGTGGAGAAGCTCGGAAATATGATTAAATTTAAATGGTTTGAATATCGAGCTCAGTATCCTTTGGAGCCAGAGTTACAGAAGATGGCCAAGTTTTTAAATTTATTGAGTGAACAATTTGGAGCGTCCTTAAACAATGAAAATGCGCCTGAAAAAAGGAAGCGTCCTGAATTCAGGAAGCAAACTGTACACACTTCAAAGGGAGGTGTACGCAGCTGTGCCGTGAGCGAGCGCTATATGCGCCGAAGTAATGCGAGCGAGCGTCTAGAACGCCGAAATAGTAAAGGGCACAACCGACAAGTGGTTATGACAACCCAGGACAAGCCTGTAAGTCGGGTAACACATAAGTGTGTTATATGCAACAAGGAGCACTCTATAGTGAGTTGTTACAAGTTTAAGGACATGAATATTCGCGAGAAATGGGAAGCCGTCAAAAAAGCGAAAGTATGTTTCCAATGTTTGTCACCTAACCATAGGAGGTTAGAGTGCAAAGCGAAAAAATGTGGTGTAGAGGGATGTAGAATGTCACATCATCGAATGCTACACCGATACCCCAATGAAAAAACCTCGCCACAAGGGGACGAGGGGGGTAAAGATGCTCAGATTACAACTGTTAGTACAGTGAATGCACTGGCATGTGCATACTTAAAGATTATACCGGTCGAGTTGTATGGACCTAGAGGAAAGGTCAAGACAACAGCTCTTCTGGATGAGGGATCGACCATGACACTCATAGAGGAGTGTATGGCTCAGAAATTAGCGCCTCGCGGACGTAAAGAGGGATTACGTATCGAAGCCGTGGGAAGTAAGCGAATTAACGACGACAGTTCGTATCGCTTAAACGTTAAAATAAAAGGCATTTACTCGAGCGACTTAGAAGAGATAAGTGTACAAACAATTAAGTCACTTAACCTTTCTCTTCAGTCGGTAAGCCGAGAATTATTGCAACGGTGTTCTCATTTGACACCGATTAAGGATGAGTTGATGTATGAGAGGTCCAAACCTACCATATTAATTGGTCAGGACAATTGGCATCTCATAGTTACTCGTGAATTAATTTCAGGAGGTAAGAACCTACCTGTAGCATCGCTCACCAAACTTGGATGGGTTTTACATGGTCACATATCGGGTGGTATTAAACCTATCAAGATCGTTAACCACATTTCCACCAAGAAGGAGGAAGATATGGATAAATTGATCAAGGATTATTTCAGTTTGGAATCTCTGGGAGTGTCGGCTAGAAAGCCCGCGAACGACCCAGAAGAACGAGCTTTAAGTATTTTGAACAAAACGGTACGTCGTATACCTAATAATAGGTACGAGACTGCTTTGTTATGGCGCACAGACAATGAGTGCATGCCGTCGAATAGAGCGCAGGTTGAAAGTCGCCTGTTGAATATTGAAAAAAAGCTCGACAAAAATAGCGAGTTGAAGAAGGAATATGAGAAGCAAATTGAAAATCTCATCGTTAATGGTTACGCAGAGAAAGCGAACCATATTCCCATTTCCCCACGTACGTGGTACCTTCCTCACTTCGCAGTGACTCACCCGCAAAAAAGGAAAATAAGGATAGTTTTCGACGCCGCCGCAAAGACGGGCGGACGTTGTCTCAATGATGCATTGTTAACCGGACCGGACTTATTGAAGTCGTTGTTCGGAGTTCTGCTGCGATTCAGAGAAGGAAGCGTGGCAGTAATGGCAGACATTAAAGAAATGTTCCTGCAAGTGAAAATCCGGGATGAAGACAGGGATAGCCTTCGATTCTTATGGCGGCACAATCGTGACACGCCACCGGAAGAGTATAGAATGACGTCACTCATATTTGGAGCGGCATCATCACCATGCATCGCTATATATGTAAAGAATAGGAATGCGCAGGACAACGCACATATCTATCCAGAAGCAGCTTCCGCTACGGAAAGCAATTTTTATATGGATGACTATCTACAGGCATTTCCCGACGTGACGACGGCCGAAAGGATAGTAAACGATATGTATGAATTACATAAACATGCTTCTTTCCAACTGAGGGGATGGGCTAGCAACCGACCCGAAGTTTTAAGTAAAATGGAAAATAAATATAAGAGCGACAGTGCTTCGCTGGGAGATAAAGAGCACACAGAGCGCACGTTAGGTTTGATTTGGAATATCAAACGGGATATAATAAGTTTCTCCACAAGTCTTCGTAACACACCGGAAGAGGTGATGGAAGGTTTACGACCGCCTACGAAGAGGGAGATAACTAGCGCTGTGATGTCGGTTTTCGATCCTTTGGGACTCGCATCACCCATAACGATTCAAGGGAAGTCGCTGATCCAGCAAGTATGGAGGACAGGCATCTCTTGGGATGAAGAAGTTTCACACGAATTACACGTGTTATTTTGTAAATGGATATCGGAAGTGAAGAAATTAGGTCATTTAGAGGTACCTAGACCCGTTGCTGAAGGCGTCGGCAAGGGAGAGTTACACACTTTCACGGATGCTAGTGAAAAAGCATACGCTGCCGCGGTGTATTACGTCACCACGGATGAGCTAGGAATAAGGCGGATTACGCTGATCGCCGCAAAGGCAAGAGTAGCGCCGTTGAAACCAATTTCGATTCCAAGGCTTGAATTGCAAGCAGCTCTTATGGGCAGCAGGCTGGCTGCCTCGGTTAGAGAAGAGAGCAAGTACGAGATGTCCGAGAGAGTATTTTGGACAGACTCACGTACAGTGTTAGCGTGGATTAAGTCAGATCCTCGCGCCTTTAAACCATTCGTTGCTCATCGATTGGCTGAGATCGAAGATCACAGTAAACCATGTGAATGGCGATGGGTTCCAACGTCACAAAATGTGGCAGACGACGCCACTAGAAATTTTCCTTCCACCTTCGATGTAAGTCATCGCTGGTTTCAAGGACCTGAATTCCTCAGGAAAAGTCCTGATTTATGGCCCAAACAAGTGGACACCATAAAAGGCTTAGAAACAGGTGAAGAAAAATCGCCAAAGGGCGTAAATGCGTTAAGAAAGCAAGAACCGTTAAGTCTACCCGACTACGGACGATTTAGCAGCTTTAAGAAATTCCTTGGGGCAACTACACGCACCTTACAAGCGGTAGAAAAATTCAAGAGTTTAAGAAAGTCGGTTAAAGGACCCGACGACGCAGCCGAAAAGTCGGTTATGTGTTCCAACAAAGTTTTAGCAAAGTCGGTTAAAGGACCCGATGGCGCGTTGGACATAGCGCTCTTGAAAAAAGCGGAATTATTAATTTGGAAGTTCGTTCAAGACGAGTGTTTTTATTCGGAAATAAAATGCTTGAAAGCAGGCAAGTGTTGAAAGAAGTTCACGCTTAAGTAAATTATCTATGGAAATAGGAGAAGATAACTTACTCCGTTTAAATGGACGTTTACCTTTCAAGTCTAATTTGACCGAGGAAAGTAGAAAACCTGTCATATTGGACGGTAAACACGAAATCATTAAAATGATGATTAGAGAAGTTCATCATCATTTTGGACATGCCAATCACCAGACGGTGATGAATGAGGTGAACCAGAAATTTTATGTCTTGAACTTACGTAATGTAGTACGTAGTGTGTCACATCATTGTCAGTGGTGCAGGACATACAGGTCGAAACCGCAGAACGTGCCACAAGGAAATATTCCTCTGGAGAGAATAGCTCATCATGAACCACCTTTTACATGCTCAGCTGTGGATTATTTCGGTCCTATGAGTGTGACTATAGGAAGGCGACACGAAAAACGTTGGGGTGTTTTATTCACGTGTCTGACTACCAGAGCAGTACATCTGGAATTAGCAGCCTCATTGACACCAGCGTCAATGATAATGGCGTTGAGACGATTTATCGCCAGAAGAGGAAAACCAGCCGTTATATACAGCGATAACGGGACAAATTTCAAAGCTGCGAATAAAGAATTATTGAAAGCATGCGAAGAATGCCATGAGAGCATGAAAATTGAGTCATTTAAGAAATATATTAAATAGAAATTTATACCTCCGGGAGCACCGCACATGGGTGGCGCCTGAGAGAGGTTAGTAAGATCGATTAAAATTGCGTTGACCGCTACGCTCAGAGAAAGGAGCCCACGAGAGGAAATTCTACATACGTTGCTTTTAGAAGCAGAGCACACAGTAAATTCCAGGCCTCTGGTAACATTCAGTATGGATAGTCCTGAAGAGCGTTTGACACCCAATCATTTTCTTCTGGGACGCTCATGTGGTGATCGACCACCTGGATTATTTCTAGAGCGGCATCTGACGGGTCAACTCAATTGGAAAGCTGCACAGAGATTAGCCGACCATTTTTGGACAAGGTGGCTGAAGGAATACATGCCTACCTTAATACCGCGAACAGGTAATAACGGAAAGTTCATGGAACCTAAAGAAGGCGATATTGTTTTGATAATAGATCATTCGTTGCCACGAAATACGTGGCCGAAAGGCAAAATTAGTAGAACGTTACCGGGACCAGACGGTCACACCAGAGTGGTTGACGTCATTACTAGCACAGGTATCTTGAGGAGACCTACATCCAGAATAATAGTCCTGGTACCCGCGACGCCTCCCAAATGATGGTGCTAACGCACGGGGGGGAGATTGTTGGCGACGCGCCTATAAGAATGTTTCAGTTTATTAAGTCAACCGATGACGAATAACTTTTCAAAGACTTATTGTCCAATAGAGATGTTCTGATAAGAAAATGCTTAGTTAAATCTTAAAGAAATGTCGAATTAATGGTATGAAGGTCTTGGGTTCGACTCCCAGGCCGGACTAGTTTACTGTTTTCTAAGTAATATCTTTCAATAAATTCATATAGGGAATTTTATGATATAAATTATGTTACCGGATTTGTTCCCCGGTTGAAATCGTCTTTCCAACGATGTAAATTCAAAGGGATATTAAAGTGAAGTTAGAGATCGGATTTGTTCCCCGGTCGAGATGATCACTCTGTGCATAAACAGAATTAACGGAAATTAATTGCATAAGTATTATCTTGTATAAGTATGATATGTTTTGTACGAAAACAAATGCCTATTTGTTATGATCGATTAATGAGAACATTCACTTGTATTGTTATCTGATAAGAGACATGATAACTGATAAGAATCTTATCAGAGATAGTTTCCTACAGTTTGAAAATTGTGTAGAAGCACTTATTTATTTAATATTGTTAAAATTAAGTGTATTTCAGACTTTCATTTTTTCTGATAGCCGAGAGCCGTGCAAAGTTAGTTGTTCAAATAGTGTGAGTTCACGGAAGCACGCTGACCACGCCCCTAGGAGGCCGAATATGTAAAAATTTAAAATGTTTGTAATTTCAGCAATTTATGTAAAAATGACTTGTAAAACATTTCAGGTTGATTGTACGTGCTAAAAAGGTGAATTCTGTGTTATTTTTATGTGAAAATTCCTGTGTATAAGTGAAATAATGATAGTTTTGTATAAGAAATTTAAAAGTGTTTTAAATAGTGAAATAAATAGAGAAAATGTAAATTAAACTATTGTATTAGTTAACATATGTATAAATTCAAGTGGGAAACATTGTTTTAACTTTCTGTGTCAAATATTTAAGAAGTTTGGATTTTGAATTTGTGATTAAAATAGGCATGTTTTGTTTTATAAATTAAAGGATTTTTGTGATACGAAAAAATAATATATATCATGGTGTAGATATTGTTTTGTGCTATCTAAATAGATAACTCGTATTTATGTATGATTTATGTGAATAAAGAAATTAAGTGAAACGTGAGAGAGTAATAGTACAAATTCATGTTGTTAAGTTGCGCAGGCACGCGAATGGCGCGGCTCACTTTCGCGTGTAGTTCTGGGGGTAGCTTAGTGAACGGGTTTTATTGCAATTCGTTAAGGATCTCCTAGGTGTGCGTTACTTGCAGTTTTACAGTGGCTGCAAATAACCGCCGGTACGACAAACTCCGCCCACGTTGAGTCCCGCGATTCCGTGAGGCGTTGAGGTCACCGGCCCCTAGTTGATTCTTGGCACTTTATGCGCTCCGTGCATCCTGTGCCTAGTCGCGTTATAAAGTGCCACCTTAGCACTTCCCCCAACCCTTTTGATTACAAAAGGGGTAGGCAGTGCCCCAAGTGTGGAAAGTCACCATTTCACATACCATTTATTAGACAGGGCCATATAGTAGATAACCTGACTGACGTAGGTAGGTCAATATGCCCGACAAGAAAAAGGGGGAGCCTCCCCCCCATCTAGAAAACCACCGGACCGAAAAGGTGTGTTGGAACGACCACTGGCTGTGAGGGATCTGTCGAACCCGGAGCGCACTAGAATAGTGTCATCCTTTTCGCAGATCCCTCAAAGAAAACCCGTCTCACCACGGAAAGACCCCGCACCGGGCGTCGCGCTCACGCCGGCCGTGTCTGAGCACACGGTTAGGCAGGAACCGTCGCCTCAGCCGCAGCGGGCGAAGAAAACGGCGAGACGTCATACTCCTCCGGAAACGGAAGCCTCTTTGTATGAGAAGAGGCAACGGATTGGCTCCCAACTGTCTTCCGATGAAGCACCAACCTCATCAGAGGAAGACGAAGAGTACCATAAAGTGACCACAAAGAAGGTGCTAAGATCGCCACCCAGGTCACCTTCTCCACCACAACCCCCCCCCCCCCCCCCCGCTCCATATCATCGGATCGGCGAAGCCTTGATTCGGCCCAGTTTGAGCAGGGGGGCGAGGAATCCTTCAGTTGGGGGTCAACCACATATGCCACCCTCGCTGCATCCGCCGGCCGATCATCGCCGGTGGCAACAATAAATCCGTCCGGGCTTCCACAGGACGATGGCCAACGGCCATCTACCAGTTATGCCCATATGGTAGCTGCACCAGCAGTACCACGACCACCACCGGCGGCAGTGCCTACTGAGAAGCCTGCCGACCAGGAGAAGGGCCGTTACCCACCTATAGTGGCCGAATGCCTACCAGACTGGACGAGGCATTTTAAGGAACTCAACAATATGTTGGGCCACCCCATAAATGCCCGTCCGTTTGGGAAAGGCGTTAGATTTACACCGCAAAGTGCTAACGAATTTCGCACAGTACAGCGGTACATGGTCGATTTATCTAAGAAAACACCAACACTGTCGTGGTATTGTTATATGTTATAGGAGGACAAGCCCACTAAAGTGGGCATCCGGGGTCTACCAATGGGCACGGACACCAAGGATATAGAGGAGGCTATAAGGGCAAAAGGCTTCCCCATTAAATATGTGAAGGCTATACCACCTCATAGAAGCAGACCTGGCTGCGTCTACTTTACCCAATTGGACCACCTGAGCCTGGAGCAGCTCCAGGACCTTTATAACATCGACGAACTCCTCTACATGAGAGGGGTCGTCATCGAGGCCTGGCAGAGAAAAGCAGGACCAGCCCAATGCCACCGATGCCAGGCCTTCGGGCACGCCTCTGCCAACTGCTTCAGGCCAGTAAGATGCGTGCGCTGTGCCGGGGAACACATTGCAAGCCTTTGCCCTCGGGGTAGAGAGGAAGAACCGAAATGTGCCAACTGTGGCAAAAACCACACGGCTAATGACCGCAGATGCCCAGTCCTGAGGAGGACTGCCAGGAGGCAGGGGTTAACCTTACCGGGACTACTCCCGGAGGCACCAAAAAAGGCCCCCCAGAGTCGCCCGAAAGCTGTCACTATTCAGCAGGACGGGTGGACCACCATCACCGGGAAGGGCAGGCAACCAGCCCCCCCCCCCACCCGTAACATCCCAGGAAACGGTGGAACCCACGACGACCAGGGCAACCACCGGGGCGACTCTACAGCCTCCCGCCAATCCTGCCACAGAACGGCAACCCTCAAAGAAGAGGAGGCGGGAGAGAAGTAGGAAGAAGGCGCAGCCTCCTCAAGCTGTTACCTCTACCCCGACACCAACAGTACCAGTAGCCTCGCAAAAGGCGCAGATTACTCGGGAGACAACCAACGTGGGTACAGTGCCAGAAAGGGCCCTACCAGAACGTAGGGCCCGCTCTAAATCTAGAGCGCGCTCAACCCACAAGCCAAGAGGGCAGGACCAGGAGCAACCACACCCGAGACAATTGCCAACGCCTTCTTACAGGAGAACACCTTCCACCGGCCTCGAAACAGCAGATGCAATCCAACGTCTGGTTGGTATTGCCATCGAGGTCGGCACGCAAGTCCTGGCTGACATAAGAGCCGGGACAGACCCAGTGACAGCGATAATGAAGGCGCTGGCAAACCTTCTTGCCCGGCATTACGGAGGAGAGTAATCTGCGCCTCCTCTATTGGAACCCGGACGGAATACAGCAGAAGCTGCATGAACTCCGCACAGTCGCCCAGCAACAGGATTTACACATCATCTTGCTGGGAGAGACAAAGTTGAACCCAAAGACGCATATTAAGCTGCCGAATTATCACATCTACAGGAGGGACGAGGTCACTGCTCAAGGGGCCGCCTACAGAGGAACGGCGGTTCTAGTGAGGAGGGACATCGTCCATCAAGAGCTGGAATTACCACCTTACCAGACTATGCGCTCTATCGGCATAAAAATGGAGGCGGCGGGCGAGGAACTTAGAATCTACGCGGCATACCGCCCGCCAGGGACTCCATTTTGCTCCTCAGACATCCGGACGGTGATGGAAGGCGACACACCCACAATTGTCGCCGGGGACCTGAACGCCAAACACCCGGCGTGGGGGTCCAGAGTGATCACCCCGCCGGGTCATGAACTATATGAAGATGCGGATAAGAACTCGTATGACGTTTTAGGTCCCGAGGAACCAACACACGTTCCTACTGACCCAAGGAGGCATCCGGATGTATTAGACATCGTGCTCACTAGGAACGTCAACTATCCGATAGTGGTAGAAGTGCTGTACGACCTTTCTTCACAGCACCTCCCGTTACTGATAACCCTTGGCCTGAAGGCGGTGACTACGCCGCCCAGAGCGTTTAAGACACGTGTCGACTGGAGGCTCTACTGTCAACACCTGCAGCAGAGACCTCCAGCACACCAGCCGATAAGCACAGCGGACGACGTAGAGGCCGCTGCAACCAGAATTACCAAAAACATCAAGGAGGCCCTCCACGCGGCCTCTACGATCGTCCCGATCACTGCAAGGCGAGACGATCTGCCGCTTAACATATGCGTGCAGATCAGGCGCAAGAGAGCGTTAAGAAAGCTCTGGGCGCGTACTCGCTGCCCCAGATTAAAGACCCAGCTCAACACCATCTCGGAGGAACTGTCGGTTGCAGTCCAGGCCTTCAGAGGCGACGCCTGGGATCGGCGCATCAGTAAGGCTGAAGAGCAAGATGCGTCGCTCTATAAACTGAACCGGCAGTTAACCAGAACCAAACCTCCCGTTTGCCCGCTGATAGATAACACAGGCAAACGCTGCTACGATGCCAAGGGCAGAGCGGATATCCTAGTCGAGCACTTCGAGGAGCAATTTATGCCGAACCCAGCAAGTGCGGAGTTCATGGAGCTTCATGCCCGGAAGGAAAGTCGCGTACAGGAGTTCCTGTCGTCGCCCGCGCTGCCTCTTGCAGGAGAGTGGTTCATCTCCCCCGCTGAATTGCGGAGGACAGTAACCCGCCTGCAACCGAGGAAGGCGCCGGGGCACGACGGGATTACCAACGCTGCACTCCGACAGCTGCCCAATAGAGTCATAGTAGAGCTTGGTCGACTCTACAATGGGATATTGCGGACATCCCACTTCCCGGAGGACTGGAAAAAAGGCAGAATTATCGTCTTGCCGAAACCCGGGAAGGACAGGCGTAGAGCTGCCAGCTACAGGCCGATCACGCTATTACCACACATAGCTAAACTGTTTGAAAGATTGCTGCTGAGACGTCTCCGTCCGTGCATCCAACTTCGGGCGGAGCAGCACGGATTCAGGAAGGGTCACTCTACAGTCACACAATTGACTAGAGTGCTGCACCTGCTTGCGGCAGAGTACAATCGTGGCCGCATATCGTTGGGCGTCTTTCTCGATATCGAGAAGGCGTTCCACCGGGTGTGGCACATAGGACTACTATATAAGCTGAAAGAACAGACCAGTGTCCCTCTTGCTATGTTGCGGTTAATGGCGTCTTTCCTGGAAGACAGGAAGTTCTACGTCTGCGTAGAGGACGCCGAGTCCGCAACCAGAACCATCAGAGCCGGCGTTCCACAGGGCAGCTGTCTGTCACCAGTCCTGTACGCGGCTTACACCAACGACATACCCACACTGGCAGGCAGGCTTCAAGAGTGGGAGGACGACGTCGAGCTGGCGCTATATGCGGACAATAGCGCCTATTTCACCTCGTCCAGAAGAGCCCACATAGCCACTGCCAAGATGCAGCGTCTGCTGGACCTGCTGCCACCATGGCTGGATGAGTGGAGGATGGTCGTCAACGTTGGTAAGACGACCGCTCTGCTCACTCGCCGTCTCAGGAATTTTCCACCTCCGCTGACCCTCAACGGCCAGGAGATTGCGTACCAGAAGGCTGTAACTTACCTTGGGTGCAGGATCGACAGGACGCTGCGCATGACAGCGCACGTCGACTTCGTCGTCCGCCGGGCCCGATGTGCGCGGGCGACGCTCTTGCCGGTCCTGGCATCCAAGCTGCCCACTCGAACCAAGCTCCGGATATACAAGATGTATATCCGGACCATCATTACTTACGCTGCACCGGCCTGGTACGCACTTCTGAGCGACCCTCTGAGGCGGCGACTACAGGCCCAGCAGAATCTGACTCTAAGAACGATCGTCGGAGCAGGTCGCTACGTCCGGAATGACGTGATAGCGGCCGACTTGAAGGTCGAGAGTATCTACGACTTTGTGGCCCGGTTAGCGCGCGGCATGTTTGACCGTGCCGATAACGGGCCACACGAACACCTTAACGGCTTTGCGCCGTTACATACCCGGCCACCGGACGGGCGACCTCTTCCAAGAGAACTCCTCTCTATATGTGATTAAAGAGTCGAGTAACAACCCACAATGCCGCTGAAAGGCCAACTTCGACTTTTACTGGACAACCTCTCTTTTTCCCGTAATTAACCAATTACGGGAAAAAATACTACCAAGTACGGATTAATCCGGAAATTCCACACAATGCCTAAAAAGGCTATAAGGACTGGCCCATAGTGATGGGCCATGAGGAACACCCGGGCAATGGGGTATACCCCGAGGCCCGATACCTGCATTGTCCCTCGGGACATTGTAGACGACAATCAATGCAATTCGTTCGGGGAAATAGTTCGGGGAAATAGTTCGGGGAAATAGTTCGGAAAATAAGAAAATCCTTCGGGAAAAGTGAAAAACCAGCAGTCAAGAAGAAAAAGTGTAGGGAAGTGATAGGGAAAAGTGATTACTCTCTCACGGAACGGTTTGAAGATAATTGCTGTTTTATTCCCAAGTAATTCATCCCTAAAGTTATACAGTCCACATCGAAGAATTAAGGCGTCGGGACCGGGACGACTTCGGAAGACCCGTAATCCCCGTCTGAACCTACTTGCTGAAAAAGAAAGAGGTTATCGCCCTAGTGTGTTACTCTGTTGCGGAGATCACATACGTTGTTCCCGAACCCAACGTAGGCGTTATAGGAGGCCGGATCGAGAGAAGCCTCGATTCCTCCCTTCTGTTTCTTAATCGAAAGTCGAGTTCCGTTAGGTTCTTTTTCAACCATTTTTATTGTGAGTAAAAGAAGATCTAAATGACGTGCAGTTATGCTTTTCATCAATATGTGTCACTTCAACACATTGTTGTCGATTTTCTTAATATGATTTTAGCCAATTTAATGCTGATCCACGAATTCCATATCTTTCACACTTATCTATTAGTATAATGTGATCAACACAGTCAAATGCCTTTGAATTGTAATAAAATATAGCAACCACTGGTACTTTTTTGGTTATGTAATCAGTTACTCTAATAGTTAATGTAATAAAAAAATGTAATAAAAAATTTCTTTAATACAACTGATTCCAGTATCTAATAGTTACTGTAATCAGTTGTATTAAAGAAAATGCGGCATGTGTTGTGGATTTTCCTTTTTGTAATCCGTTCTGTTCTTTACGGAGAATATTATATTTAGACAAGTAGTTGTAAATTCTACTATGCATCGCCTTCTCAAATATTTTCGAAAAAAATTGGAATTAGTGTAATAGCTCTGTAATTGATTAATTCGTGATGATCGCCTTTTTTATAGAGAGGTTTCACAATCGAAGTTTTTAGTTTCTCGGGAAATATACCGTGTGTGAACGATAGATTTATGAGGTTTGAAAGAATAGGACCTATAATATCGGCACAATCCTTTAGTATATGAGTAGAGACTGAATCATTACCCACAGACTTCGTATTGTTTAGGGATTTAATTATTCTTATAACTTCATTTACAGAGCATGGGCGTAAAAATATGCTATGTTCGAGGTTGTCTAAGCGCATTTTATTTTTATGTATTTTTTTATCAATTTTTATGTTAGAGATGTCAAATAAAAAATAGTCATTAAATTTTTCTGCAATGTAATTAGGATTTACAATTTTTATACCGTCACTATTAATCCAATCAATATCTTTATTGTTTGTATAATCATATTCATTATTTTTAATAATGTCCCAGGTCGTCTTACATACATTCTTAGATTTTGAAATTAAATTGTTATTTATTTTCTTTTTTGACCAAATAATACAAGATTTGAGTAATTTTGAATACTTAGCATACCATTATTTGTTTTTAGTAACTAATCTAACTCCGCCATTGCCGGTCCCAAGCCCGGATGAGAAAGGAGGAGGGGACGGTTCCGCCGGAGAGAGTGGGTGTATCCGGGGGACTAACACACCCACCTGCGCTAGGACCTGCGCAGTCGAGCGCCGTACGCGGGGATGAAGGAGTCCTGGAGGGTTGAGCCGATCGTCGCTGGGGTATATAGTGGCGAGAGGCAACACGCCCTCTTTGGTCCGGATTTCAAGCTAAACGGTAGCCCTATCTGCTAGCCACAGATAGGGAAATGGCCAAGCGCCCCGTCAGAGGGTCGCAGGCGAGGGATGTGGGGGCTGCCTAGTTTTCCTGAAAAGGGGGGCTGGGTGGTGGTAAAGGCCATGCTGACGGAGCAAGTGACAGTTTATTTGGGTGGTGGGGATGGGCCTTGTCAGCCCCATCTACCAGCTGGATCGAGCTCCCGATGTCGCGCTGTGAGCCAACTTCACGTCCCTATATTCTCCCGGTAATCCTAACGCCTGAAATAGGGCGTTCCCAAAGGTGCGGGCTCCATGGAGGGTGGGAAGCCGGGGGGATGAAATTTTTAAGAACAAATACTATGGACAATTTAAGGCCCAAAAAGAAAGAGGGAGAGGTGTCAGAGGTGCTTACCAGAGACACCAATGAACAAGGGGGAACCGTCACTAAACCGGCGGTTCCACGGACAGTACCGTCCAGCGCAGGTGCCCCCATCAAAGGGACAACTACCTCGCTGAACGTTTCCAAAACCAGTTCCAAGGAGCTGGGGGGGAAAAAAGAACAGGAGCCCGCGAGTGACAAAACTGCGGAGCCAATACGAACTGACGACCTTTTCTCTGCTGCCTGGCAAGTGGTGAGCCGTAAGGGGAAAGGCAAGGCACCCAAAAAGGTGACTTGCCGACCTGACGGACCATCAGGAGGGTCTATCCCTGCAGGCAGTAGTGGAAAGGCCAAAAAGAAGAACAAGAAGCAGCGGGAAAAAGGCCGAAGGGAACGAGCCGCACTGGCTGCTTCTGAAACTAAAACCAAGGAGGCTGGGCAAGCCACTGCGACTGGGGTGCTTGGAGCTGGAACCAGTAGCCGCACTGAAGCTGGGAAGGATAAAAATCCAGACCAAGTGGAAGTCGCGGCCGCAGGAACCAGTTCTAGGACATCCGCCAGGAAGCAGCGAGCGGCCAAGCGTCCTGGGAAGAAAGAAAGAGCAGCCAAAAGGATGCTGGAAGAGTCCACCTCGCCTAGAGGGGAGCACAAAAAAG
This sequence comes from Parnassius smintheus behrii, assembly GCA_036936625.1. NCBI lineage: Eukaryota > Metazoa > Arthropoda > Insecta > Lepidoptera > Papilionidae > Parnassius > Parnassius smintheus. The sequence goes on along the minus strand of JAUPFT010000015.1, from coordinate 32,011,842 downwards.
TGCGACTCGGACAGCAACCAAAGGCTGCAAATACGAGCTACGCTTCCGCTGCTAGAGCAGATTTGGGTGTGGCCTTAACGTGTGCGCGTTCAGGTCACATTACGAAGGAAGTAGCAGACGACATCCTCGTAGCAATACAGAGGAAGATAATCAGCGAGGCGTGGAGTAGTCAGGACCCTGATGCGTCGGGCCCAGTTTTTAGGGGCAAACCCGTATATACGGAGGGTGTCCTGAAACTGTGGTGCGACGATCAGAAGGCTCTGGACTGGTTGAAGGGGAATATTGCTACCCTCGACCTTAAATCCAACACCTTGCTGACTATAAAAAAACAGTCAGAGATACCACAAAGAGTCAAATGTGGTATCCTAATCCCTGATGCCCAAGGAGCCTGGAAAGACTCACGTGACATTGGTCGCGTGCTGGCGTACCAGAACCGCTGGGTTAACATCAGGGACTGGCTGTTACTCAAGGCTGACAAGCAGACGGACGGGTGGTTCCTCGTTGTTTCGGTGCCGGAGGATCACATCCCGACCCTGATGAAGGCCGGACGCCGTCTCGCATGCGTATGCGGGGCGGTATACGTAAAATTCCAGGGTCGTGGAGGTAAATTCTTTGATACTCCACCGAGCAAAGAGGTAGAAAACAGCCCGGAAGTCATGGATACCGGAGCCACGGTTACCGGTACAGTGGAATCACTGGAGGCCAAGCCCAGTGAAGAAACGGCCTGCACAACTGAGCCAAAGCCCCCAGTGGAGACCGGGCTCAGCGGCAGCTCACTGAGTGACGAAGAGGACTGCATTTTGCCGACCACTTCCGACTCGGTGGCTGACGAAGAGACCCGAGATCTTCTGGCAGGCCTATTTTTGGGAGGGGACGGGGAGGACGCGATCAATGATGGCGTGCCCTTCGTCCAAAACTAGCCTAGTGCAAGCCAACCTCCACCACAGCGAAACTGCGTCGGCTCAATTACGCAAGTGGTTAGAGGTTCAAAAGACTGCCATAGCCTTAATCCAGGAGCCGTGGGTTGGGGCTGGTAAAATTAAAGGCCTAAACAACCTAAAAGGTAAGCTATTCTACAGCCCTGAACACGACAAGCCTAGAGCGTGTATCTACACTACTAAAGATATCTGTGCACAACCATTAACAGATTTCTGTTCTAGAGACATGTATGCCGTGGCAATACAACACACACAGGAGAGAAGGTTAGTCGTCGCCTCGGTCTACATGCCGGAGGAAGACACTCCTCCCCCTCATGACCTCGGCAGGCTGGTGAACTTCTGCGAGAGGACCGGACTAGAGGTTGTGATCGGGACGGACTCCAACGCACATCATCCCCTTTGGGGAATGGAAAAACCTAATGAACGAGGTAAGGTTTTAGTTGAATTTTTATTTAGTACTAACCTAACCATTTTAAACATAGGTTCTGAACCTACATTCATAAACAAACGCTGTCGCACTATAATCGACCTCACACTTGCAACAGAGGGAGCAGCCAAACTAATTACGGAATGGCATGTGTCGAAAGAGGCCTCATGCTCAGACCATAGATGGATCTGCTTCGCACTACAGGTCGATATCCCCTCTACACCACCATGGAGAAATCCCCGCAAGACGGATAAAACAAAATACCTAAATAAGTTGACGTCTTCGCTCGCGGGTTCTGAGGGGATAAATACTATAGCAGATCAGTCGCTCCTAGAAGAACAGGTAGCAGCTGTTACTAAGGCCATGATAGATAGCTACCATGAATCATGTCCAGAAATCACTCCACCAAGGCATGCCGAGGTAAAGCAACAATGGTGGGGTGTAGAACTCGATAGGAAACGCAAGAAGGTAAGAAAAGCCCTAAACAGGGCCATGAATACCTCAATGGATGAAGACTGGCTACTATATAAGAAAGCTAAGTCTGAATACAAAAAATGTATCAGGTATCGACGCTCGACTGGGTGGCGTAAATTCTGTGGCAACATAGAAACCTGCAAACAAGCAAATAGGATAAGGAATATTCTAGCTAAACAGAACACGTCGGGATCCATGTCTCTAAAGAAACCCGACGGTAGCTACTCAACATCGCCGGATGAAGCCCAACGCATCCTAATTAAAACACACTTCCCAGGTTGCTGCTTAACCCAGGAGGCAAACCGGCATGACGACATACTGACACCAACAGTAGAAGACTGGAATTTAGCACAGAGAGTGGTAACGATGGACAAAATCCATTGGGCCATTCACAGTTTCCTCCCCTACAAGGCGGCAGGACCTGACGGCATATTCCCGGCACTTCTACAGTGGGGGGGTAAAGCCCTAATAGTCAGACTTGTTGCCATAATGAGAGCCTGTCTGGCTCTAAAATATGTTCCTAGGGGATGGAGGGAAGTGAAAATCACATTTATACCCAAACCAGGTAAGAGCGATTACACTGACCCTAAATCCTACAGGCCCATTAGCCTCACATCCTTTCTCCTAAAGACGATGGAGAGGATGTGTGAAAGGGAATTAAGGGGGTCGGCGCTAATGAACTTACCACTACACGACAAGCAACACGCCTACAGTCTAGGCAAATCAACAGAATCGGCACTTCATCAGGTAATTACTAAGATTGAAGGGGCCATCCAAAACAAAGAAATATGTCTAGGTTCCTTCATAGATATAGAAGGTGCTTTTGACAGAACAAACTTCTCCAGCATAAAAGGTGCACTCAGTAGACATAAAGTTGAACCGGCACTGATTGACTGGATAGTTTACATGCTCAGTACACGAATAATAAAGATTGCTGGTGAATCTCAACCAATCCTAATTAAGAAAGGTTGCCCGCAGGGTGGGGTCCTCTCACCTCTCCTGTGGAATATGGTCATTAATGAACTCATCAGCAAATTAAATACTAATCACTTTTATACAGTAGGTTATGCTGATGACCTGACTATACTGGTCTCGGGAAAGACAGCTAGCATAGTGTGCGACCTGACCCAAGCGGCTCTCCGTATAGTGGAGAGATGGTGCAGGGAATACGACTTAACCGTCAATCCAAATAAAACGGTTTTAGTAATGTTCACACAAAAACGGATGCTGAATAACTATCACCTTCCAAGTCTTTTCAGCACAAAACTCCAGCTATCCTCTGAGGTAAAATATTTAGGTCTTACTTTGGACAGCAAACTTAACTGGAATAAAAACATAGAAAACAAAATCAACAAAGCTAGTATAACTTTCTGGCAATGCAGAAACATGATTGGCAAAAGATGGGGACTGACGCCAAAAATCATACTGTGGCTTTACAAAACTGTAATCCGGCCCATGATCACATACGGCGCTCTGGTATGGTGGACCAAGACCAATGAAGCCACCACAATTAAGAAGCTTCAGCGCTACCAGAGACTGGCATGTATGGCTGCCACAGGCTGCATAAGAACTACGCCAACAGCAGCCTTGGAAGCGATGCTGGAGCTAACTCCGCTTCATCTACATATACAACAAGAAGCGACTTTAGCTGCCATCAGACTCAAGACCCTAAATCTTTGGAGTAAGAATAGTGTCCCTCATACAGGCATAATTGATAGAATCTACTCAGCAATTCCTATCCTACAAGCCAAATACGATAGGATTCCTAAACAATTTGTTTTCGATAAGAAATACAAGATACAATTAAATGAAAACAACCAGCCGGAAGGATTAAGCCCAAAAGAGCTTAGAATTTTCACCGATGGTTCTAAAACAAAGGAAGGTGTAGGTTCTGGAGCTTTCTCTGAAGACCTCAATATTCACATATGCACACCGCTGAGTACCTATAACACGGTCTTTCAGGCGGAATGTATGGGTATCATTCAAGCGGCCATAGCAATAGATGCTAGGAAGGTTAATGACTTCCCCATCAGAATACTGACCGACAGTAGGGCGGTACTACAAGCTCTGAGTTGCAATGGGGTGAACTCGGGACTAATATATGAATGCCATCAACGATTAAATGAGGTATGTAAAAACAACAATGTGACTCTACAATGGATAAAGGGACACAGTGGATCCAGAGGCAACGATGCAGCGGACGAACTGGCCAGAAGAGGATCGGCTCTGGCCACTATAGGGCCGGAACCAATCATACCAATCCCCTTTGGTAACGTTCGTTCAATGGTACGTAGACACTTCACTAATCAACACGCTCAGCTTTGGAAAAATCTAACAGACTGTAGACAAGCTAGGGAGGCCCTACCTGTAATAAACAGTCGCTTAACCAAAGTTCTAATGAGACTGAACAAGCCGCAGATAAGGATAGTAACTAGTGCTATCACAGGACATGGCACCTTTAACAAACATCTATTTACTATAGGTGTTACAGATAGTCCCCTGTGCAGGGCATGTATGGGGGAGGAAGAAACGGCGGCCCACGTGCTACTGAAATGTCCGGAGGTCGCTACGTACAGGGCTAAACATCTCGGCACGCCGGGATCACTCCCCGAAGTTGCATGCAACATCAAGGGACTGTTGAGCTTCTTCGGGGAGATCTCATGGCTCGAATAATCACATTATTCCTGCCCACACGCAAAATACGCGCAGAGACGTGGAGTTGCGGAAAACAGCCCGTTGCAAACTAACTAACTAACTAACTTGTTTTTAGTATTTTTGTTTTTATAATAGATGTATCTCAATTTTCTTTTGGTAATACTTGATATTTTAATACCCGTAGTAATCCATTCAGGTGCTTGAATGCTAAAATTTATTTTATATCTTTGAATAGGAAAGCAAAGATTATATAGTAAGCAAAACATTTCATGAAAGTTATTGAATGCTGAATTAAGATCTTCTATGTCGATTTCCTTCCAGGAAAGTGCTGCCATTGACGTTTTGAACTTCTGTTTGTTCTCTTTGCTATAATTTCTTTTAGTAACATACATATATTTAAGTTTTCTTTGTTTTATTACCGGAAAGCTTAGTAATTGACTTGTATTATGGTCTGACATGTTGAACTCATATAGGGAATTATAGGGATGTTCTATGTTACTGACTATATGATCAATGCATGTGTTTTGACGAGTCGGTTTATTAATGTGAAGTTTAAGATTATAGTTATGCATTAAGTTTGATAACTCTTCCGTTGTGCTGTTGTCTTTTAGCGTGTCAATATTGAAATCACCGCATAGAATAAGTTTCATGTTGCTCTTAGTCATTAGCTTAAAGAGTAGTGTATCCAGCTTATTAAAAAATATGGAAGCCAGTGATTGTGGTATCCTATATACGCAGACTATTTTGCATTTGTAGGCTGGTACCTCAATTCCACAACATTCAAAATATTTTTCAACCGATATTTCATTACATAAATTTATGGGCTTAGAGAGAAGTGTTTTATCTGTGAGTATACACACTCCACCACGTCTTACTTTTGATCTGCAGAATATGGAAGCAACTTTGTTAATTGACACATAATTCTAACATATGAGTTTTGTTTAATAATCCCGCAATATTTTGATGAAGTAATGTTACTGTAGCAAAAGTATTTTAAAACTGGGGTTGGATACGTTTTCAGGCACGACTTTCGAAAAATAATCTAGAATAGTTTTCTGCTTAAGTGTAGGGGTATTCTTTAGATCGGGGCAACATACAGTGTTTGAATAACAACTTTTTTGATAATTTCTTTCTGACAATATGCATGATACACCAGTTTTATTACCATGTAATATCCACGCTCTATCAGAACACCAGCGTTAAATATCAGCTTAGTGCTATGTAATATATTTGTTCTCATATTTATTTTTATTTTTTCTATAATTTGGTCAAAAAAACTAATATAACTATAAAATGCTCATACAATATGTATAATAAACAAAAAGGCAGTCTTACCAATTGCTTTTGTATAATGTCTGGCACCAAGCAGCAACTCCGGTGCTCTGTACCAAAAGGTCACAACAACTGGATCCAAGTCAGCAAGAGGTTTTAATGGAGCATTAAATAATCTTGCAAAGCCCATGTCAGCTATTTTCACACGACCCCTTTCAGGGCCTTCACCCATTACTAATATATTGGCTGGTTTCTGTAAGTTTTTGATCAAATGTGTGAACATAAGAATTTCAATAACAAATAATATAAACCATATTACTATTTTCATTTTCTTACTAAATCTCTGTGCAACACCCAGTTTGAATGTAAATAATGTATTCCATCCAAGATTTGATACAATAAACTTTTCACCATACCCTTAGGTACCATCACTGATTTCTTATTGGCCTTTGCTGCTCTATGAAATTTGATGATATGCCATAAATCATGTTCAGCATAATCAAAGAGCAACCAAACTTTTCTATCGGTATGAGACAGAAACACTCGAATGAGATTTATAACATTTGGGTGCTTTAGTTCTCTCAAGAGCTGAAAAGATTAAAGTAAAATGATATTATACAAAATAAAAAATGTACTTACTTAAATTATATATGAATTAAACTTAAATGTAAGATTTCAGATAGTTAGTTAGTTAAATAAGATAAATAACAGCCTTAATAAATACATAATATATTATGGACCACATTGCATATTAAACCTAAGTGACTTAGTTTTAAATCCAGTAAAATTTGAAAGCTTCCCATTGGGAACTTAAGACTTTGTTACATTGTATTGACAAATTTAAACGAGGCTTCCCCCAGAGATCACCTCATATGGGAATTTCTATTTTTCAGTAGTTATCAAGAAGATGGTGCTATTCATCTCTTGTTCCAGTCATCTCTATATTGCCTTTCACTCTTATACCTTTTCTAGATGGACACATTATAATATTAATCTGTCACATACCAAACCAATACACAAGATAATCAAATGACATCTTTGAGCGCCATCTACACAGTCTCTCAAGTACTACATCAACCTGCGAAGGTAACAGGTGAAGTAGCATTATTATAATAGAATTAAATTCTCTTAAGGGGATAGAGTAAGTCAGCTCAAATTCTAATTTCGTCCCCACTTGCCCGCACATTGTATGCTATGTACCGACATGTTTGTAATCACTAATACTGTAAGTAGAAAGGTCGTTAGACACTTATTTCATTAGGTTTATCATATTTATGCCTTTTTCTTAACGCCAAGCCTGTCGCTTCTTATTTTTATTACGGTTATTTCCCATTTTAATTTTACGTCGTCCTAGTGCGTAATGTATATTCTGATCGTAAGCGACACAACCTCCCTCTTCAAAGGCCGAAGCGAAATGACTGGACGGCAGGAATCACGGTTCAAGAGGCTGATAGTTTAGGTAATTTCTTTTTATAGTGAAAATAATGGTATTTTAAAAAAAGTAAATAACATAAGCACTGCTTTATAGTTAGTTCAGTTAGTATGCAAAGTTTCATGATCTTATTTAAAGTATTTTATGAATAACAGCGGTTTATTGTTTATTTTGGAGGTAACTTTGGATTTTTTTCTATTGAGAAAATTTTACGAAATCGTGTTTTCGTCTAACATAATCCTTAACATTAATCCTCAACTTTACCATATATTTATTTCAAAATTAATGCTGCAATATTTTCGGCATAACGAAGGATCTTGCTGAGCCATTTGAGATTATATCTTCCCTTAATTTAATTCTCATATAATCTTAATTCTCGTAATTTAGTTATAAACTAATCATAACAAAATTTTCAAAATTTTAGTTTAATAATTCTTATAATTAACATTTAAAAAATAGTAATTCTGCAAGAAATATACTATTGACCTTGGCCTTACCATAGGTCTAAGTTGGCACAATACAATGTCGGGACCTGAGAGGTTAATTTAGTGCATATTTTATTAAAATAGGTTAAGATTCAAAAGCACAGAAATAAAAGTAGGCAGAAAAGCCCAATGTAATAGATATTCCTACTGTGATTTGGGTTGCATGATAACTACACCTACTGTAGCCCTGAAAGCCATCCCAGACATTCCTTTAAGCCTATTCATTCAACAGTTAGTAGTACTGTCAGCCCTGAGACTAAAAATATTAAGCCTCTGGAACAATAACAAAACTCCACACATTAGTATCTTAAATAAAATTCATGAAGAAATACCTATCCTGCAAGCCAAAAGTAACAGGATTTTAAAGCTAATTAAAAACATTTTATGTGACCGCAACCACCTGAAAACCAGAATTTTCATGAGCTCAAAATTTTTGCTAATGGATCTAAAACCGAGTTTGATACTGGTTTCGGAACATTTTCAGAAGACTTAAATATACCTATAAAAGGTTCAAAAAATCCAAAATACTGTTTACCAGGCTTAATGTAAGGGAATAATGCAGGCGGTGTTAGCAATTACAGCAAGGGGAGCTTTAATACATTTGATTTGCATACTTTCCAATAGCTTTGCAGTATTTCAATTCCTAAAGTGCATGATTATTAACTTCATATTTATACTTGGATGCTTCCAACACCTTAACGAAAATTACTTAACAATTTTAATAATATAAACTGCAACACAGAAATAGCTAAGTACCTAGTTGCTATATTTTTAAATATGAAAAAATGCTGCATCTATATGAGCTAGCATAATTCATGTATTGTAACTGTTACTTGTGTATTGTAATGGTTACTTGTGCATTGTAGCTTTTACTTGTGCATTGTAACTGTTATGCTACTTAGAAATTTTTATGTGTAGTTATTAAGTTATATTTTTAAAAGCATATGGAGCATATTATGTTACTATACTTTAAAGCATTCCTTGGGTGAGGTTAAGTGTTCAGCAATGGATTTGTGATAGCCTACTACTGCTGTAATGATGATGATGCTGACACACTACTTACTGCTATTTCTCTGCAAGCCGACATAGATAGTCCTGTACCTTCAATTTGTTTTAGTGCATAATCTTTAGTATCGGAACCATCTTTTCGTCTAGCTTTATAAACATGACCATATGTCCCTCTTCCAACTTTACATCCCTCAAAATCAAAGAGATCCTCAACTTTAGATCGCTCATTTTGAGTTTTTATTTTAAAATCATAGTCCATCATAACCGAAGCCATCGTTTTATTATTTTGAAAATTATCTCCCATTATGTCGCAAATACTTACTACCTGTAATATATTTTTATTAGTTTAAAGATACTCTGCGCGGAAGGAATTCATAAAATTACTATTTACACGTATTTGAATCTTTGTATTTACTTAGTACTAACTATAAGATATTAGGGGTATGTTCCGAAATACAACGCAGTGTACTGTCCAATAGACGTGGGCGTTATTTCACGTCACTAGATACAGTAACTGGCTACGCGGCATGTAACCGAATCACTAGTTTCGAGTCATGTTACAAGTAGTGATTTTTGTAAATGCGTGATTATGATTACTGTTACCCGTGATTATTGCGGGAGTCGACTGTCGGTCGCTCGAGCGCAAAGCGCACATGTGGCATACAACAATAAACAAACCATCGTAAGAACAGTTTTATTGTAGACAGGCCTGTTGGTCTAGTGGTTAGTGACCCTGACTGCTATGCCGGAGGTCGTGGGTTCGATGCCCACCCAGGACAAATGTTTGTGTGATGAGCACGATCGTTTGTTCTGTGTCTGGGTGTAATTTATCTATAATATTTATGTATTTAGAAATATATAAGTATGTTTATCAGTTGTCTAGTACCCATAACACAAGCTCTGCTTAGCTTGGGACTAGATGGCGCTGTGTGCTAGTTGTGGAATATTATTATTATTATTATTATTTTTTTTTTTTATCTATATAATTTTCTCACCCGGTTGGGTGCTATAAATATATAATTATAAATTAAAATGAAAAGATAAATATACATAAATATCAATAAAATAAAATAAATACAAAAACTACATAAATAAATAAGATCCAACCAGATGGGAGCCCTCGGCAGGGGAGACCAAACGGCCGAGGGTTAGGGGGAAAGGGAAAGAAACCGGCGGACGATGCGGGCGGTATCGAGAAGCACCGCCTTCTGCATTTGAGCCCGGAGCGGTCCGTCACGGAGTCCCAGTCGCCTCAGATGACCCGAGAGGCTGACTGGGATTAGCCCATTCGCAGAGACGACTACAGGAATAATTTCGGTCGGCACACCACCCCACATGTCGGTCACCTCGTGAGCCAGGTCCAGATATTTTGTTCGTTTATCCGTTTCGGCTTTCACGAGGTTCTCGTCATACGGAATGGTAATGTCGATCAAAAATATCCTTGACTGTGCCCACTCCATCAGCACAATATCAGGCTTATTCGCAAGAATAGTCCTGTCTGTGATGATGGCCCGGTCCCAGTAGTTATTATTATATTATTATTATTATTATTGTACGTTTAATTTTCATACGTAAGACTATAGACATAAACAATAAAATAGAGTAATCTCTGTTTGTAGGTATTTAACGGTTTGTGATTCCGGGAAGCGAGTCACATTGAATTTAACTAAAATAATTTTTAAAACATTTTTGACGGAGTCATGAACTCGTTTATTCATAAAATTAAAATATAACTAAATAATGAGTATAAAAAAATTAAAAATTTAAATGTTTATAATATTATAAAACTTAAAAACTTTGTGTAAATAGCCAAACAAACAAGCAAATTAATTGTACAGTGTAAATAAAAGTGCAAAAACAAATGACAGTGAAAACGTTGAAAAGTGTAAATAAACTGTAAATATCAATAATCATTGTATATACAATCAAATTGACTTGTAAATATGCATGCATTAATAATTTTATGAAAATATTAGTGTCATAGTAAACGCAAATCAATCATAAATACATTTAATGCAGTCTGTCCTAAACCTGAATAAAGTATGAAGGGAAGTTAATTTAATGATTTAACAGTATACAGTTACTGTATAGCTACAAACACGGATTGTGATTTTCGTTTCGTGTGTAACTGTATAGTTGGTGGTGATATTTATGCAAACAATCACAGTAGCCGAATAAAAATAGCCAGTTACAAAAATCACTAGTTTCGAAACATGTGACGCCGATCAAGTCACTGGTTTCGTTACGTTTCTTGAAAATGACGTAACGACCCACGTCTACTGTCCAATGAAAATGACGTCATCATTTGACAGTTTGACACTTTATTGTACTAGCGTGCCACCGCCATATTGTGTCGGATATCCGGCCATAATAAAACAATTTTTAATTGTGTGTTTGCCGAATGAAGCATTCCAGAATTTGTTTCTGTTCATTCAAATACAAAAAATTATAGAATAATTGATGGTACATCCATTAGGAGGATATAATGATTTTTGGAGCACAAAATGACAAAATAATCGCCAACACTTTTTCAAATGGCGCAAACGTATGACGTCATATACTGTCCAATGTTTTGGAACGAATCACCAGTATAGCGTCGATTCATGACGTCATTTGCATTGAACAGTACACTGCGTTGTATTTCGGAACATACCCTAGATATGCTTTAAAGTATTAGTGTTTTTTTTTTTTTTTTTATATGGCAACCTAACAATTACTGCCAACCTCCAGTCAATAAAAATACTTGTAACTTGAAACGAAACGACGGAAAATCTAAAGAGAAACTACGATTCTGATTAAAAACCAAAATCTTAATGTTAAGAACCATAGAATACTATAATAATGAATCATGAAATGACTTGTACTGAAGTATATTAAATAAATGATGGATATTAGGTTGAATTAAAATAATACTAAACTCAATACCACATTAAAAATAATCAGTATTACTAAATAAAGACGATTGATAGCTAAATAATGAATAAAATTTTATAATCTAATATTATTTAAATCTAAAAATTCCATAAGACAATTGAAAACATTTTTACTTTTTTTAGAAAAACTTAAAAGAGAACAAATTTCTGTAGGAAGAGGAATTTTAAGATTTACCAAAGTGTTAAATAATGAAGTATGATCATATAACGGACACGAGAAGAAAATATGGTTGAGGTCACCAATATCCAAACCACATTCACATATTGAAGAATTTTTAATATGAAGCCTAGCAAGGTGAACCGAATTACAGCAGTGACCCAAGCGCATTCTACATAACATTGATGTATGTTTTTTATTTAAGGATAATTTATAAAACCAAGGCTTAGAAGGAATGATGGGTTGAATTTTGGCATAGTGACAGCCTTTTGTCGTTTTGGTTTTGTTCCAATGTTTTGACCATCTATCTCTATATACTAATTTCGTAGTTCTTATAAGGTCATAGCAATAATTTTTAAATAAGAAAGTATCCCCACAGACTATAGCTTGTTTAGCAAGTTTGTCAGCATATTCATTACCAGATATACCAATATGACTCGGAATCCAAACGAGAGAAATGTTGATGTTTTGGAATTGGTATAAGAATAGAAGTTTCTTAATTTCAAATATCAAAGGATTGCGGGAAATGTCATAGAAAGGATTACATAACAATGCTTGTAAAGAGCGAAGAGAATCTGAAAATATCACGCTTGATTTTAATTTAAAAAGATAGCAATATTTTATACTATTCTCCAATTTTGATGGTATATTGCATATCCAGTACAACCTTTTGAGTTAGTCTTAGAAGCATCTGTAAAAATATAATGACAATCTGGGAAATTCTTGTCCAACGTAAATACAAATCTTTTATTTGATTCAATAGAAAATTTATTTAATTCTATATCTAATATAACATTGGGTTTGAAAAGTGCAACTTCAAACGAATTGGAGAAAAGAGGCAGAGTCGCCGACCTATAAATAGGATCTAGTAAGGAATTATAATGTTCATAGCTTTTAACTAGGTTAGGAGTTTCTTTATTACGCCAGTATTTTCCTGAATTAATTGAAATGTACTGAGAAAGCAAACGAATTTTAGGTAGTAATGGATGGTTTGAAAATTGAAGAGCCCGATAAAAAAAGGAATCCGATAAATATTGTCGTCTAATAAAAAGTGGAGGATCACCGCATTCAATCTGCAAGGCATTGATAGGCGACGAATTCATAGCGCCTATAATTAATCTTAAAGACTTGTGTTGAATGATATCTAATATTTTTAATCCTTTTTTACTAGCTGGTTCAAGAAGAAATGAGGCATAATCTAATCGGCTTCTTATAATTGCATTATAAATTAATTTTAAATAATATGGATGAGCGCCCCACCACACCCCGCACAAAGCTCTAAGAATGTTTATATTTTTTTCGCATTTTTTTTGGGTATAAATTATATGAGGCATGCCGGATAATTTATTATCAAGAATTACACCAAGGAATTTAACTTGTTGAATATTTACGAGCGGATAATCAAAAAAGCGAACTTGCATTTCAGGTAAAACTCTTTTGCGCGAAAAAATTACTGTATTACTTTTATTTGGGGAAAGTTCTAGTCCATGATCATCTAACCAAGAGGCCATAGAGAGGAGATCTTGTTCTATCGCATTAGCACAAGATTCTATACATTTATCATTAACATAAACTAAGATATCATCAGCATATTGCAAAATTCTACACTTTGAAATAGACTGGTCCAAATCTGCCGTATAAATATTGTATAATAAAGGACTTAAAACAGAGCCTTGTGGAAGGCCTTTAAAAACCTTTCGAGTATATTTTAGATCATCATCAATTTTAATATGTATATATCGATCTAGAAATAAATTGATAATCAAATTTGTAAGTTTTTTGGATATATTAAGCTTAAACATCTTTTCTCTAAGGATGTTGAGTCTGACATTATCATAAGCAGAAGAAATGTCAAGAAAAGCAGCAAGGACCGATTCATTTCTCGAAAATGCTAGTCTAATATCTGTGGTGAAGATAGAAAGACTGTCATATGTGCTTTTACCTTTTCTGAATCCATATTGGGAATTTGATAACAATCCATGACTTTCTACATACCATTCAAGACGGTTCTTGATCATATGTTCAAAGGTTTTAATTAGAGTTGAGGATAGAGCGATCGGTCTATAAGAAGAGCCGTCGTTAGGATTTTTGTCAGGTTTCAAGATAGGAATAATTACTTGAGTCCGCCAACAGTCAGGAACAAAGCCTATGTCAAACAAAACGTTAATGATATTTAAATAGTAGGATAAAATTGGATCATTACATTTGGCAAGTAGTGAATATGGAATACCGTCTAAACCAGGAGCTGAATCTTGAACGTGAGAAAGGACGAGCTTTAATTCATATAAAGAAAATGGACGCTCTAAGGGATCAAAAAAGAATCACATGGAATACTTTGAGGTAGCTCGTCTCTCAAAGGAGCAGAAGAGGGGGCAAGTTTATCTAGAAAAGTGTTTATAGATTGAGAGGGAATGGCACCACTGTAAGAACAAGATGAAAAACAACAGCGAAATTTTCTAATATTACGCCAAACAACTGATGAAGGTATTGAAGGAGAAATTGAGGAACAAAAGGCATGCCAACGTGTTTGTTTTTTTGTGCGAAGAGTATTTTTAGTCACTTCTTGTACACGTTGAAGGTATGAATAGTTTTCCGAACTCATGTCTAATTTATATTGTTTTTCGGCTTTTTTCCTATTACGAATGGCCTCAGTACATTCAGAATCCCACCATGGAGGGGAGGGCCTACATTTATTATTTAGAGTTTTAACAGGAATTGTTTGATCTGCTGCATTTATAACTGCGTTTGTAAATGCTTCAACAATTGAAGTTATATTATTTTCAGAAATAGGAGCGATTTTTTGAATTTCATTGTAAAGAAAAATATTGTACAGGTTCCAGTCTGCTCTGTCTAATTTGTATTTAATACGTGGTTTTTTGTTAATTTCTGCCAATTCTTTGTTTGGAAAGGAAATCAGAATAGGAAAGTGGTCACTGCCGTGAGAGCTATCTAGAACTGACCAATTTAGAAGAGTGGTTAAATCAGGAGTACAAATTGATAAATCTACAGCACTTCTAGACTCATTAGGACGAGAGCGTTTGGTAATTTTACCAGTATTAAGGACACAAATATTAAGTTCGTCAATTATTTCAACTAATAAACTACCGTATTTATCAGTATTATCACCCCATAAATAATGATGACAATTAAAGTCACCAAGAATTATAAATGGTTTGGGTAAGGAGGCTATTAAAGATTTTATTCTGCGAAACGAATGGACAGAAGGGGAGGGAACATAAATAGAAACGAAAGTTATATTTTGAATTCTTACTGCTACAATATTAAAGTCAAATATTTCACCATAAACATCTATAATGGAATAAGTTATATTATTTTTTATAAGCAAAGCACATCCAGCATAACCATCAGATCTGTCACTTCGAACAAGACAAAAACCAGGTATTCTGATATTCGAATCCGGTTTTAGCCATGTCTCTGAAATAGCAGCGATACACACATTGTATTTTTTTAATAAATAGATTATTTCAGTACGTTTATCTAAAATGCTTCTACAATTCCATTGAAGGATCTTTGTGAGAGTGAATGTCTTGGAGAATTTTAGGTATAGAATTTAGTAAGCGAGCAACGTGGGACGGTAGTTTCGACGAATACGAAGATATGATTATGTTAATAAGGAAACTTATAATGCTTTCTACAGAATCAAAATTACCCTGTGAAGTAACTGGTGAAACCCGAAGAGCACAACCATCCTCAGGTTGCGGAATTGAAAAATCTTCAATAATTTTTTGATGACTTTTTTTGTCATATCCTGTTTGTGAATGGTGACGTAATGGTTTAGGAATATATAATGTTTTCTTATAAGAAGTTTTATTAGATGTAGCGGGGTTGGAAGGAAAATTATTCGCTGTAGGATTAGTAGAAAGCGAAGAATTTTCAGGGAATTTAGAAATCAAAACATCAGCATATGATTTTGAAGAAACTTGTGGATATTTTTGAGATGCTTCTAGGTATGAGATAGACTTTTGTGCCATTTCAATTTTAATATTATTTTGTCTTGTGTGTTCAGGACATCTAGAATCTGTGGCTTTGTGGTTACCTGAGCAAAATAAGCAACGAAAAGACCCATTATCTTTGTCGCAAGAAGAAGAGGAGTGATCACCTCCACATTTTGAGCATCTTGGCTTGGAACGACATAAATCTTTAGTATGCCCAAATCTGCAGCACTGAAAGCATTGGATCGTTGGAAGCTTATAAATTTCAACAGGAATGGAAGAATAGCATAAATAAACCCTCGAGGGAAGAATTTGACCGTCAAATGTGATTACGACACTTTCAGAGCTTTCATATCTGACTTTGTCCTCGTTGCGAACTCGGTAATTTAATCTTCTTACTTTTAATACAGGAATGGTATTTGGATACGAAGATAATTCGGAAATAATCTCTTAATATTCTCTATCTTATAAGGAAATAAACGAGATACGTGAAATGATGGAATAAAGGTTTTATATTTATCATTTACGGATGGATTTTCTAAAAATAGATTTGCATCAATAAATTTAGAGAATTCAACCGTTATTCTATTTCTCCAGATACGTTTTAGGCCTCCATTAACTATATTTTGTACATTTAATTTTTTCAAAAAGTGACCAAATGAAATGGCATTTAAAGTTTTACCAGAATTAGGAGAGTCTTCTTTTACTTGAACATGAACGATAAAAGGACCTGAATCTGTAGAATTATAAGAACGAAGAGATTGAAATCTTTGTGACTCTATTTTTTTATTATCGCTATCAATATGCGTGTTAAGAGATTTAGAAGAGATATAACTATTGGCAGAATTTAATGTTTGTGACAGAGGAATGCCAGATGATTGTGAAAGAGGGATTTCAGATGATTGTGTACAAGCAATATTGGATGATAAAGACATGGGAGATTCATAAGCACGTTGTCCTGACATATTGCTTTTGATAGAGTTAGAGCCTACAATTTTAATTTTTGATGATGAAGTATTACCAGTATCGCAGTCCGATTCTGAGAATGAGGAATTGGTGGAAAAAGCTGAAATTCTTCTATTATGTCAACTCGATTAGCATGCTCTTCCTTCTTCCTTTCCTTCGTTTTGTGTTTTCTTTTCTTTTTGTTTGAAATAATTTTGAAGTTGTCATCAAAAATTTCTTGCGATAATGACTGCCGTGGTTTTTTAAATGAACCTTCTAAATCATTTTCAATTTCCACATAAGCAGCTGGTGAGGAAATAATGTTAGTGTCAGAATAATTCGGATCCGGTGGCTTAGGCGGAATTGGATTAGACATGGCGACCGAGAGACTAAGGCTACGTTAAACTATTTTGTGATAGTATGAAATTGTCGCTAAATGAGATACAATATGAAAATGCAAATAAATATTATTAATATATACTAAAATATAAAAGGAATGTAATCAGAATATTACAAGAAAACTTAAAATAATTAAAATGACAACAAAAACGCGTAAAACCGTTATTGACGTTCAGTTGACAATCAAGTATTAGTGTTCTGTGCTTTAAAGTAGCACACAGATTACTGACCATAGATTACTGACTATATACTAGAGCAAGGTCCCTCAACTTCTACGACGAGTTTTCGACTTTACACACATGCTCACTTATGCATGTGTGCATTGCTAATGTATACCATAGAAAAAAATAAATAACCGGTAGCTTGCATACTGGTCACACTGACGGTTTTTGAAGGAAACAAACAAGTGGCCATTTTATTCATTACTGTAATTGTGTTGATCGAGTGACATTAGCTCTCCGCATTTATTAGTAATTTCAACTGCATATGCGTTTATGTTCTTGGAGTGAATTTTGTGTTTTGTACATATTGTTTAGCGACTATCGTGCACTATCACATTTATTTACGAAAGGACGTTTTGCGCTTTTTTACGAAAGGACGTTTTCTTTGTTAGGTTAGGTTTTCTGTTTTTATTCGATTTGTGTGTTCTTTGTTTATAAGTATGTCTGAAAATAACCATAGGCCAAGTGCGGTAGAACACGTGCTGAAGATATGACGGTGACCTATCATAGGTTTCCGAATCCAGGAACTACTAATTTTACCAGGTTAGTGGACTATGAGATATTGCAAAATGAGAATTTTAAAAAATAAATGATAATACATTATTTGTTGTTTCAATTACTCACACAATTTGAAAATAAATGTACTATAAGAACTTGAAGCAGGACTTTTTAATAATATGGAGCAAGATTTATCATAGCTATTAAATAATAATATAAAGACCTTCATGTTCTTGCACTACTTATTAATTCAATTATTGCGTAATGCAGTATCCTTTTTGAAAGTTCCCGCGTATTTTGTTTTAATTGCTATTCCGCAACGGCGCCAGCGTCGTGTAGGTGTGTTGGCTGTGGTTGCCTTTTTTTACAATAGAGATGTTTTTCTTCTCTCGTATGTTCCTTGTACTAGAGAAAGTAGCAAATAGCAAGCAATATAGTGTAGCAAGCTCATAGAGATGATACCTATTCTAAGCGTAGACAGAGAAACCTATAGAATAATGATCGGCGTGGCCTCGAGTGAGAAAGAACGATAACGAATTTTTAGGTTATAGAATAATCTTTATGACTTTTAAACACATTTAGATAAAAATTTTAACTGTTCTAAGAACTGAACTTAACAAGATTCACCAATCTTAAGCTCACAAAACACTTTTTTCTCACTTAAACCAACTTGTAAACTCCTTAAAACGCTACGCATTCAAAGTTGTTTAGCAAACTGTAGAGTTTGCTAAACATAAAAACCGCCACGGAGAAAGGGACAAACAATCACACCGCTCTATCTCATTTCTATGCAAGACGTATGCATAAATCTATCTTTTTCGTGTGCGAATGCGAAGGAAGGCGTCAATTTGTCTATAGGTTTCTCTGTCTGCGATTCTAAGTCAGTGAGCAAGTTAATAAGGCTGACAGAAACACAGATCACTATAATATACTAGAATAGAAATCAGTCTCTAAGAGTACATAGTCAGTAATCTATGGCAGGGATGTTCGATGCGTTAAAATTAAATCCTCGATCATCATGTTTTAACGTCGATGCTGCCACATGTCAAACATCGAAACATAGATAGACATAAGATCTTGTTAACAATGAGAAATCGCTAAATCAATATTAACTAAATCTTGCATTTCCAATTAAAGGTTTAAAATTTTGAATAATTCAGAATTCCTTAACGCATCGATCACCTAAAAATATCATTATGGTGCGTCAAACTTCACTGTCAAGTGTGACCTGTAATGTCACAGTTGTCACTACTTTGTTAATCGGTGGTATCGTTGTCGGTTGTCGCCTAATCACTATTCTACGCAAATTGATAATAAAATTATAGTTCATAAAAGATGGCTTGATCTCTGCGACAGCTGTCAGTAAAGATCACGCCTATGAAGTCCTGAATTTCTTAGTAGTACAGATACAGACAGTACCTGTCAATGTCATACTTTATGGGCATGCCGACGTAGACAGAGAATCCTATAGACTCCGCCATAGCGTGTCGCAGACAGGGACAAAAGTAAATACGTCACTATATTTAGGGTTACAAGTGTGAGGAAAAATTTATCCCACAACTAGCTATAAAATTAGAAATTAGTACATGAAGTAAGCCTGAAATGGAACACTGCTATTAACGATTATCATTGATATGTATTGTAGTTGATGGAGAGCTAAGTGGACTGTATTTGACTAATTATTTATTATAATTTACTGTGGTGAAGAAAGAAGAAACTAAAAAATTGTGATATCTGTCTCACTAATAAACTTAAAGAAACTATTGTGTAATGAATGAGAGCTTAGTGGGCTGTATTTATGTAGGTTGTGTTTTAATATTGAAGAAAGAAGATACTGAACTAACTGTTACCAGCCCTCTGTCACTCTTGCTACCTGCGTGAAATAAGTAGTCGGTTAAGGGTACTTCTAACGTGGCCCATTTTCAAAATATCGCCAATTTGGTCGATTAACTTTTTTTTAACGGTGTTTACGTAATTAGTTTTTTTTTTTGTAAATACTTGTTGAAATAGTCTTTGTTTAGTGTTATTTATATTATTTTACCTATTTGATAATTTTTAATGGAAAAACGTCGCTCCTACTATAATTGTTGCGTGGATGGATGCCAAATGCCCAAAAAAGGTTTCAGATATATCATTCTTTAAAATTACCGAAGGATTTCAGAAACAAGTTATTAAAGGTGAATTTATTTCTTTTTTTTTTTTGTTAGATAGGTACTGATAGTAAAAAAGAATTAAGTAATAACACAGTCTATATATCCATACAGTCGTCAGACTAAGACGTCTAGACGGGACAATAGTGCGGGGTGTGTGGGGTGAGACGCGGGAAGGACGAGCCCGATCTGCTTATGCCAATCGTATTAGTAGCTCGGGACACGACTTCCAGGGTTAGCGCGTGCTTGCTTTTATTATTTTTAAATGTTATCATCCATTTTTATATCAAAGATGGCGGACATTTTTTAATAATATGATATGAGTATCAATTTCGAGGTTCTTGTAGTGCTTATTACGAAACCGGCATCCATTTTCATATCCAAGATGGCTAACATTTTTTTAATAATATGATATGGGTATCAATTTCGAGGTTTCTTGGGGTGCTGATAACGAAAATGGAATTTATTTTTAAATCCAAGATGGTTTACATCATTTTTTTAATGTTAGGGATGTCAATTTCGAGGAGGAGTCGAAACTGAGGTATGGCCACATATCGAGAGTAGAGCACTCCCTCATGTTGTGAGGCGTGCAATTAGCGTTTTGAGTACTTTCAGGAAAAATGTAAGAACAAATTATTACTTATTCTTTATATTAGTAATCATATTGTTGATCACGGTGTAGACCTAAAATAAATAATGAAATTAGTAAAAGTTGTTAATTTGTGACAACCCTAACTTCCATACGCTGTCTAGACGTTGTCGGCATTTACCACGAGATCAAAGGCGTCGTCCTACTGTATATTTTTATTATACTGTGGTAATAATTTATCTACACAAGTAATACCTATGTACTTTATTACTTAACGTAGTTGAAATTTACTTCACTCCTATATATTATGTCTTGTAATTAAAATATAAAATTGTAATAAAAAATAAGTAAGTTATAATAACACTAAACACTGAAATTAAAACTTTGTTTTCTAACAAGATTTTTAACTGAGTAGAATACGATCACATTTCTGTTAGGAATCATATTTCGGGTTTATTTGCTGTGGCCTTGCTAGTTGCATGCGTTGAGCATCGCAGAAATCACATAGGTACGAAAATATGATCAGTCGATCATAGTGTTAGCTAATAATACAATTTATGTTACAGCATATCACTTTTATTTTATCCGTTTATAACTCACAATTTATTTATCGTACAAATAATCACTTCGTACAAATAATCACTGTTACTTAGTACCTTCACTTAGAACTGAATAGAACTGAATTCCCCGCTTGGGTCGTGACGGCCATATTTATACTCTTTTGTTTAGGAGTCAAATCCGAAACTATTACAATAAAAATCTTACCGGAAATTCAAAGCCACAGAAGCGGAAATCCGATTTACATTTACTACATTTAAAATTAGGATCATTCAATATGTTATGCTTAATTGTTCTTTATACTTAATTGCTAACAATCGGCCTTTCCTGACATTTTCACGTCCCGTGAAAGGAAAGTATAAAATGTATTATCATATTAAGTTAATATTATTTGTAATTTTACAGTTTATTTTAAATTAATGAAATTACAATGCAAATAATATTGAAGCCCAATTCATGTCTTCAATATTCACCTGCATGAGACCCCTTCATGTTCTTAACAGGTAAGAAGTAAGTATAAATGTATTGTCATATTAAGTTAATATTATTTGTAATTTTACAGTTTATTTTAAATTACAATGCAAATAATATTGAAGCCCCATTCATGTCTTCAATATTCACCTGCATGAGACCCCTTCATGTTCTCAACAGGTAAGAGGTAAGTATAAAATGTATTATCATATTAAGTTAATATTATTTGTAATTTTACAGTTTATTTTAAATTAATGAAATTACAATGCAAATAATATTGAAGCCCCATTCATGTCTTCAATATTCACCTGCATGAGACCCCTTCATGTTCTCAACAGGTAAGAGGTAAGTATAAAATGTATTATCATATTGAGTTAATATTATTTGTAATTTTACAGTTTATTTTAAATTAATGAAATTACAATGCAAATAATATTGAAGCCCAATTTATGTCTTCAATATTCACCTGCATGAGACCCCTTCATGTTCTCAACAGGTAAGAATGGGAGAATAGAATACTGAAGCCCCATTCATGTCTTCAATATTCACCTGCATGAGACCCCTTCATGTTCTCAACAGGTAAGAAGGACGTATAGAATACTGAAGCCCCATTCATGTCTTCAATATTCACCTGCATGAGACCCCTTCATGTTCTCAACAGGTAAGAAGGAAGTATAGAATACTGAAGCCCCATTCATGTCTTCAATATTCACCTGCATGAGACCCCTTCATGTTCTCAACAGGCAAGAAGTAAGTAAAGAATACTGAAGCCCCATTCATGTCTTCAATATTCACCTGCATGAGACCCCTTCATGTTCTCAACAGGTAAGAAGGAAGTATAGAATACTGAAGCCCCATTCATGTCTTCAATATTGTAATTTAATATTTGATTGCAATTGTGCTTTCTTTTCATTAACATCATCAACATTTAATTTGTTTAATTGATTATTAAGTGCATTTTCTGATTCCTTTACTTTATCTTCAATAGTCGACTTTAAATCATTTTTATCTCTGAGGTCTTTTGTAACGGCTTCAGTTCTGACAATCAAGTCCTTAGTCCCCTCTTTAGACTTTTGTTTAATATCGTCCTTCTCCTTTTCGAGCTTATCCAAACAATCTATCTCAAGTTTTTCATTTGCCGTAAAATTGATTTGTTCAACCCAATCAATCAAATTGGAAGTTTCATCATGTCGGTGTTTTAATTTGTTTTCGATAGCCTTCGTTAATTATTGCTTTTTGCCATCAACGACGGCATTAGCTTCTTTTGTCTTATCAATAATAGCTTTCTCTGCTTCATCTTTCTTTTGTTTTACTTCATGTTCCACATCAGCCGTTTTATCTTTAGTAGTTTGTATAGCATGTTCAATATCTTCGCTTAATTCGTCCTTCTTTCCTTTAAGATTTTCTTCAATTTGATCCTTTTTACACGATGCCTTTTGTATTAACTGATTAGCTGATTCCTTCATTTCTGAAGACTTTTCTTTGACGTTATCTTTTTCTTCCTGTGCTATCCTTTCAGCAGCTTTCTTCCCGTCTTCTAATTTGTCACATATTTTATCTTTCTTGTCCGAAGTTTGTTTTATAAGTTGATCTGCATATTCTTGTGTTTCAGATGACTTTTCTTTTACTTCGTTTTCAATTTTGTCTTTCTCTTATCCATAATCGGTTCCTTTTATCCTCCATCAATCTTTCTCTCTTTACACCTTTGCACTCTTCTTCCTTTTTCAAGAGATCCTTCACCGTAACCGCTGTGCGATTGTGGAACTCCTTACCTCTCCATATTCGTCGTGCTAAATCTCTTCACTCTTTCAAAATTCTTGTTAAATCGTATTATTTAGAACGCTATTTGATAAATTACTTTACCTTTCTCTTACTCTTTTCATTTAATCTATTATATGATATTTTATATATAACTTTCACTTACTTTTATTTGTATGTGTTATTGTATATATTTTTTTTATTATTATTTTGTATCCATAAGTTTTCTTCTTTGTGTCCTTTTGTTTCCAATTCCTTAATTTGTTCCTCTGTGTCCTGTATTTCACATTCGATTTTCTCCAAGTCATATTTATATACCATCTCTTGTATTATCACTTTCTATTCTCAAGTTTTTTTTTTATCTCATACTCTTTTTTTTTTCAATTCTTTCATTTGTCATCTAGCATCTCGTTTTCTATCCATACACCACTTTCTGTTCTCAATCTTTCTGTCTCATGTCCACATAACAGTATTCTTTGAAAACCTACTTCAATGTCTACCCATAAACATTCCCAAGAGTCATACTTCGTATTATACTGACTATTTCGCATTGATGTCATATATATAATATTGTTCAATACATAAATAGCGACTCCTCCACTCCGTTTATCATTACGATCGTCTCTGTATAAGTCGTAACCCGGAATCTTTTTCAGAGTTTGGAGTAGCGATATGTAGATTGGTTGTTTGCTGTGGTGACAGTGGCGATAAAGATAGTGGTCTCTTATTTGGGTGTACATCATTTCTTTCCTTTATTATGAGTTTGTCCTATTTTATGTAAGCAACGTTCTCCTTTTCTATTTCTTGTTGTAGTTGTGCTTTTAGATTTTTTTTCTAATTTTAATACTCTTTCTGTATATATACTTCGTTGACGTACTTTTCGATTCTGTAAGCTGTTTTATATTTTGCAATATTTTAATTCTTTACCTAGCGTAGTTACGACTACAGCAACAGGACTGATATTAATTCCTCTTTTACCAAGTCTTCTTACTGATCCAAGTTCGAAGTCTTGTATATCAATATTCGTTTGATTTTTTTTTATTACATGCATAATTTTTTCTTGTAACTAAAAGTATGTTAATTCTCCCTCCTCAACTTCAAAAACTACTAAATTTCTTTGTTTATTTGCTTTTCCGAATGCGAATATTTTTTTCTTGATCTAAAACCTGTGCTCGTAAATTATCGTATTTGTTGCTCAGCTCTTGGAATTTTTCATTTATATTTTAATTAATTTTTGTGGTCATTCTTTCTTCTAATTGAGAAAAATGTGATTCTAAAAAAATTTTTTTTTTTTACTAAAATCTGTTTTAATTTCTATCATAAGTCTGCAGATCATCCATTTTATTTTTATTCGTATGTTTGTTATGAGAGAAATTCGCGGCCTCTAATTTTCGTCATTACCATCAATAGATTGTTGAATATTACACTTTTTTCACTTTATTTATCTAATTTATATTTTGTCATCACTATTTTAGCCTTATTTAGCGATCTTAAATCATTGACATTCATTTTACACTTACTCACTGAAGGTTTCTTTTCTTTGTTTATAGGTGAAGTCACATATTATTTTGAGTACCGTCACAAGATTTTTACTTTAAGTCTTTAGGTATTAAATTTTTTTTTTGTTTACTATAATACGGAAATTATTATGTCACTGTTATTGTCACATGTGTTATTATGTCGAGATATTTAAATTTGCTTTCTTTAGCAGATCTAGCACTGTACGCTGCGCAATCGTGCCCTCTCTTTGTAAGGATAACAGATAATATTGTTAGCTCTCTTAGTGCGCTCAGCCAATTCTTGTATTGCTCCTTCAGTTACCAGCATGTTTTGACGTAATCGCAAGTGGTGTACTTCTTTAGTAAGTTCCTCCAGTTGTTTCATTATATTTGGTATTTGTGCCATTAGTGACAAGTACAATCGACACATAAGGAAGAAACCACTCGAGCTATTGTCTTTAACTCGAACACTCTTACTTCAGTTGGTGACATTCCATGACAATCACCACATAAATAGCTCTTGCAGGAGTCACAACTTACTGATAGCTTCTTATCGTTTGTGGTTTTGCTACATTTAGAACATTTAAAGCTTTTTGGA
This sequence comes from Parnassius smintheus behrii, assembly GCA_036936625.1. Classification (NCBI taxonomy): domain Eukaryota; kingdom Metazoa; phylum Arthropoda; class Insecta; order Lepidoptera; family Papilionidae; genus Parnassius; species Parnassius smintheus. The sequence continues at coordinate 31,986,422 of JAUPFT010000015.1, read as the reverse complement.
CTCATTTTTTTTTTACTGATTTAGTAGGAAATTTCCTGTAATGGCAACACTATTGTCTATAGGTCGCTTTCATTGACAGAACCGGAAATCAATGATGTAAAAGAAATATAAAATTATGAAGGTAGATTTTAAAAGTTCGTAATTCACGCGAATAGTTTCTTTTCAAAGTTTTGCACTTTAAGTTTATAATTACAGTGAGAACACACCACTAAACATCTTTAGCCTGCCTCATATCTCGATTGTACTTTTATAACATGGAACACACTATTTGAATTTATTGGTACTAAATCATCAACAGCACTTGTGCACACAACCACTTCAATTTGACACTTCAAATTATTCATCAACACTTCAATTATTTGTAATCATATACTTATTCATTCATCGGTATTACTATTTGGACTGTTGAAGGAATCTCTCTCTCTATTCTAACCAAATCACCTACAACGAACTTTAAGATTTTCCGCTTCTTTTGTTTTGTTTAATGCCCGAAAATCTATTCAAAGACGATAATCTCGTGTTTTCTTCTTAATAAGGATAATAGGTGACGCGAACTCTGAAGTAGACTGATAATTCCACAGTTTTCCAATTCTTCTACCATAGCTCTAACACGCTCGCGTTCTGTTCTATTTATGTTTTGCCCAATGAGTCCGAAATACCGAGTTATCTTAGCTCGATATAATCCCACTTCTGATTTGTTAGCTAATAATACAATTTATGTTACAGCATATCACTTTTATTTTATCCGTTTATAACTCACAATTTATTTATCGTACAAATAATCACTTCGTACAAATAATCACTGTTACTTAGTACCTTCACTCAGAACTGAATAGAACTGAATGCCCCGCTTGGGTCGTGACGGCCATATTTATACTCTTTTGTTTAGGAGTCAAATCCGAAACTATTACAATAAAAATCTTACCGGAAATTCAAAGCCACAGAAGCGGAAATCCGATTTACATTTACTACATTTAAAATTAGGATCATTCAATATGTTATGCTTAATTGTTCTTTATACTTAATTGCTAACAATGGTTAGAATAGGTACTTCACCTAAGTAACTTAATTAACATTTTGCAATGTATTTTTTTACTCTTTATTGTTAGCCCTTAGTAACCACGAAAATTCCGTCATGGCGCAGGAAGGGGAAAAGACGCAAAGTAATGTCACCTCTACACGTTGGCCAACACAGTGGCGAATGGAGTGGCGAATATATTGGCCGAGATTTGGTGACGGCGTCCACACGCTGGAAGGTCTTTCAGTTTACTTCGGTTCGGGCCAAGGTGCGGACGAATTCATAAGCATCGTGGCGCAGTGGCTCAGCAATGAGTGGCTGCGCCGAGCGCCGCGGGTTTGATCCCGCACGGAACAAGTATTTGTATGTCCAACAAATAATTGTTTCAGGTCTGGATGTGTGTTCTTGTGCAATTTATGTTTGTAAACTGCCTGCGCGATACGGGAGAAAATCCTAGTGTGGGGTTAACGTTTTTATAAAAGAATTATAAAATAATAGTGGTTATTAATGGGGCTGTCAATAGATATACGATATACAATTAGCTTTATTTATTTTTTACATGCATCATAAACTGGAATAAATACCATTAATAAGAACTTAAATTATTTTAAAGTTAAAGGAGTTATAATCGATTAGTCTATGTTATAAAATTGGGTTTTAATTTTAAAGTTTAGCAAAACATGTACTTGGTTTCATCAGATTTCATTTCAGGTTTCATCAGACATTTGATATATATTAGATAAAAAACCTTATAATTTATTTGATAAAAATATAGAAGACAGAAACAATAGCAATAAACATAATTAACACTGACTTAATAATAGGTACTAATTATAACTTAGAACATAAATTAAAAACTCATGACGAGCAAAGTGGCTCAGGAGCATGCTTTGCGGCAGTCTGTGGAGGATGATGTTCATTAGTGGACTTGTGAACAGCTGTAATGATGATAATGCTTCGAAAACTTGCACGATTAAATTATAAGAAATCGACGTTTTTTATATGATAGGGTGACAAACGAGCACACAGTTCACCTGATGGTAAGTGGTTACTGTGGCCCACAGACATCTACATCTATCCTCGATTACGAATCAAAATGCAGATGCGTTGTCACCCGTGAGGACTAAGATAAAATGCCTCGTTTCCTTTAAAAAGGGTCTCTGGTTCCCTACACTCACTATACAAAACACAGCATCAGTAAGCTACTGTTTTACGCTGATATTCTGTGAGAGCGTGGCCCTTCCCCGGTCGAGCCCACCTTCGTGCTGCAACAATACTACTAATATAATTGCATGGTTCTACCACGTATAAACGACGTGCTTCATTTTTTTTTTCATTTTAAAATTGTTCTCGCAATAATCTGATTGTAAAAAAACGTTAATTTTTTTGATAAATAGCTTGTTGATTAAAACAAATGTTTAATAATAATTAAATCGCGCTAATTAAAGTATTAGGAATGTTTAAAGTTTAAATTGGCACTAAAAGGCCGGTAATTGGGGCATCCACCCTACAAAGCTAGAATATAAAATTTAAATCAGATGCGTGTAATCACTCTGGGAGCTTGTAGCAAACTAAATGCGCGGCCAACGTGTGGACGCGGCGACCAAACTCTGCCAACAATCCTTTGATCTTTTGTAAAAAACCGACACCACACGGATCTCGCGTCAACTTGCGGGCCATCGTTCCAATACATACCAATGAAGCCCAAACACCCCGTCTACACGTTGGCCAATGCTATTGGCCACTACATTCGCCACTGTGTTGGCCAACGTGTAGAGGCGCCGTAACATTGACACTCGCGCGCAGCGATAAAATTTTATTTAGCTTGCGTGCGCGATTTATCTGATTAATAATGTAGGCCATTTAACGTCGGCAAGCAGTCGACATCAAAGGAGTGCAACAAAATTATTTATTCTGTGCTGTTACTGTGATATATATAAGACTAATTATTTACTGAGAGAATTTATTGCTATTTTAAACTGCTAGGATTAAAGTTAAATTAAAGATTGTACAAAAAACTAAAGTAAATTTATTAAACTATTTACACAATGCGGCAGTCTTACAAACTATCACTAATCTAATGCCTAATGGGACCTAATAGGGAGGCTTAGAGGTCTTCTTGCTTGTGGTTCTTCTCTTAAGCACTGTCGCGAATGTCGTACGCAGGCCGGTAGCCCTTTCTTTCATTCCCGCCGACGGGGTCACGTTAGCGCTGACTAGAATGTTAGGTTTAGCATGGCCGTATTTGATGCCTGTGTCGTAACAGGTTTTGGAGAGTCTGGTGAATTGACCCTGGTCTCTAAGGAAGGAATCACCCTTCTTGGGGGTTATTGTCTTCCATAAATTCCTTACTATTATGATAACCATTTTTATACAAACTTAGTTCAACAAAGTTTTAGAAAATCGATTCAAAGCTACCACATAGTTCACCAGACTTACACATTTTGTTCCATCCCATTGGACGTGCCTCCTTATAGCCATCTCATCCATGCTTACTGCACAACACAGTTCGGTTTTTTTTGTTCTTTGCCACTAATTTAATGCATTCTAATGATTCTGTTGTAAACCCTGGGTTTGCATCTACACTTTTGTACCATGTGGTAAGTGTGGATGGAAGAGGCAGACAAGTATTAAATTGTTGTCGTACATACGTATAAGCCCGAGGACTTATAAATTGCAAGCAAATAGTAAATTTACGAAATCCTTTTCAATTTGACGACAAAATTTAAAAGAAAGGAAGCGTTTTAGTATTATGTAAGCAAGTTCGGGGCTTTAAATTTTTTCTTACCTTTGCTGACAAATGGAGCAGGGGGGGGGGAACATATATTAAAAATCTTACGTAAAATAAAGAAATATAAAACAATAAAAATATTAATACAACAATATTTATAAATAAAATTAATAATAAGTACTATTTTTATTATTTCTAGTTAGTATACTGAATGAATATCTTTTCATATTTTTTACCAAAAATAAATCGATGACTCTTCCGATACTCCATGTCCATTTTTTCCTTTTTATTATTTACTAAAATTATATATAAGATTTAAAGTTTTTTCAACTCTTAAATTTAATAACCAGTATTTTAGAGACGGTAAAAATTTATAAAACATTATATTAAAGTAAAACAATTGTGAAGTAAATAAATTGTTAATGTTATACATACTGTATTTTTACTCTTTCTTGACAGCCCTAAGTAACCTCGGAAAAACGTGAGAATGAGAAAAGGTGCAAAGTAATACTTAATAATTAAATCTATTAAACGACGGCAAGCTGTCAACTCAACATGAAAAGAGTGAAACTTCTCTACGTAGTACTATTATTTATTCTGTGCCCAGGGTAACATACGCAGTTATATATATTATTTTACCTATTTGATAAATTGTAGCGGTTAAACATCGTCCCTACTACAATTTTTACGTGGATGGATGCTAAATGCCCAAAAAAAGGTTCAGATATATCATTCCTTAAAATTACCGAAGGATTTTAGAAATGAGTTATGAAAGGTGAATTTATTTCATTATTTTGTTAAGTAGGTACTTATAGCAAAAAAGAATTAAGTAATAATTTATCTACACAAGTAATACGTACTTTATTACAAAACTTAGTTGAAATTTACTTCACTATCCAAGTATCTACATACTTACATACCTATATATTATGTCTTTTGTAATTAAAATATTTTAAGTTATAATAACACAAAACACTGAAATTAAAACTTTGTTTTCTAACAAGATTATTAACTGAGTAGAATACGATCACATTTCTGTTAGCAATCGTATCTGAGGTTTATTTGTTATGGCCTTGCTAGTTGCATGCGTTGACCATCGTAGAAATCACATAGGTGCGAAAATATGGTCAGGCGATCATGGTTAGAATAGGTACTTCACCTTAGTAACTTAATTAACATTTCGCAATGTATTTTTAACTCTTTTTTGATAGTCCTTAATATCCACGAAGTCCGCCATGGCGTAGGAAGGGGAAAAGATGCAAAGTAATATGGACGCTCGTGCGCAGCGCTAAAATTTTATTTAACTTGCGTGCGTGATTTATCTGATTAATAATAACTATGTAGGCTATTAAACGTCTGCAACCAGTCGACATCAAAGGAGTGCAACAAAATTATTTATTCTGTGCTGTTACTGTGATATATATAAGACTAATTATTTACTGAGAGATTTATTGCTATTTTTAACTGCAAGGGGTTGAGTTAAATTAAAGATTGTACAAAAAACAAAAGTAAATTTATAAAACTATTTACACAATGCGGCAGTCTTACAAGCTATCACTAATCTGACGTCCAATGTGACCTAATAGGGAGCCTGAAGTGTCTTCTTGCTTGTTGTTCTTGAGTTTGTGTAAGCACTCGCGGTCGCGTGGGCCTCGCTCTGATGTAGGGCGGTTGCTCACTCGCCGTCCGTAACATATTGCTATTTATTATTGCTAAGGACTGTATTAATTAAAGGGTAGTACGATGAACTAACATTAATTTATTTACTATTTATAAAATGCGGCAGTTTTTAATTATAACCTATTCTCTATTTTATTGACTAATCTAATGCCTAATAGGGAGCTTGAGGGATCTTTTTTTCCTCTGGAACGCTAGTCGGCCGCGAATGCCAACGCCGGTTTTTTTTTGCGCCCAGAAGCTATGTAAAGGGCTACCCTCCGGGAAGCGGGGGAGGGAGGTGGTGAATGCTCTTAGCATACCACGCAGCCGGCTGCGTGGTTATGTGGGACTCACTATGAAAACCTAAGTGCCTACCCACTAAACACCACCTTCGACAGAAGACTCGGCCTGAGCCGCCAAGAGGCAGTCCAGGTCGGCCGAAAGCTTGCTGGGGTTGGGGGGCGAGAGAGAGTTTCTCGGTCTGCGAACTCGATAGCGAGAGGGAGTGGGGCTGCATAGGAAGCTGCCTCACGAATAAGATGATTTGAGTGAGACTCTGAGACTTTGAAGAAGTTCTAAGAGAGTGATTTTAGAAATTGTTAGATTGTGGGGAACTCTAATTCTCGGTGAAAGTCAGCGTTTCAGATGAACCAGAGCGCGTTCGTAGTTCTACGACAAAATTAGTTTTGAACTACTTGAAGTTCGTTTAGAATGTTAGGTTTAGCACGGTCATATTTGAAGCCTGTGTCGGTAACAGGTTTTGGAGAGTCTGGTGAATTGACCCTGGTCTCTGAGGAAGGAATCACCCCTCTTGGGGGTTGTTGTCTTCTATAAATTCCTTAATATTATCATAACCATTTTTATACAAACTTAGTTCAACAAAGTTTTAGAACTTTGATTGATAGTTCAAGCGAGGAATTTATTTACTTTAAACTGAGTGGATTCTACATACTATTATGTAGGTCGCCCAGATAATTATAGCTAAAAGTAAAATTGCACACATTATAAGTTCCACTTTCGGGCAAAGGTCTCGACTGAACTGCCCCAATAAGTGTGTGCGTACTTAAAAAATATTTGAAAAAACAAATGTTTTTTAAAAAAAAATAAAGTTTCTAATTCCTCACGATGTTTTCCTTCATCGCTGTGTGTTCAGCGTTTGGTAAATCAGCAGCTATAATTGCAATAAACGATTTTATTAAAGCCAGGAGGATCGAACCCGAATTGCTCGGGTACTATGAAATTGACAGCAAGTGTTTAGCTACTACAGCTCTCTTCCATATCAGACATGAGCAATGGGGCTATAGCTTCTCAATATACAGTTACATTTAGTTACGTTACTAAAAATATCAACAAGAAGTGTAAAAATAAAATGTTTGCATTCTCTGTCTACGCATGCCGACCTAATTAGTGCATGCTCATAAAGTATGACATTGACAGGTACTGTCTGTACGTAGACAGAGAATCCTAGGATTCTCTGTCTACGTTTCTGTACTACTAAGAAATTCAGGACTTCATAGGTGTGATTTTTACTGATAGCTGTCGCAGAGATCAAGTTAACTTTTATGAACTATACGTACTAAAGCATAGCCCGCCTGTCCTTGAAAATTGTAGAATTTATAGCGGCGCTGACGTCGGTGAGTAGTGACGGTGAAGTTAGCTGTTTATGAGTACAAGTAGATGAAGTTAGTTGAATAATTTACAAATTTTCTTTGCGCCATTGGTGAGAAAATTTTCATGCTCCGTAATTTTGTAAAGTTTGACAAAAAGAAACTGACAATTTTGACAATAACAAAGAGTATAATAACCATGAAGGTTAGAGAAAAGGAGAACGATCGCCGTAGAAAATAGTGTCTCAGAAAATTGGCACCATAAGTGAGGCGCTTCGATCGCTAAGTTCGGTCAATAAAAGTCATTTTCAGCCTATTTTTCCAATCAGATGCTAAACCACATGCACATCCACGCACAATAAAATATTTCTCCATTTTTTAATGTTTATTTTTGTCAAAAATTACAAAATTACGGAGCACGAACATTTTCTCACCAATGCCGCGGAGAAAATTTGTACATTATTCAACTAACTTTTTTTTTATAGAAGAGGGGGCAAACGAGCATGCGGTTCACCTGATGTTAAGTGACTACCGCCGCTCATGATCAACCGCAACACCATGGGAATTTCAGTTGCGTTGCCGGCCCTTTAGAAAGGAGTAAATCGCTGGTGGTAAACTATTCCACAGAGAGGTTGTACGCGGAAGAAAACTCCTCTTGAAACGTACAGTGGTGGACCGCCCAGCATCCAGATGGTGTGGATGGTATCGGGACGTTTGCCTCGTAGTTCGTTCACGAAATTTGGCGGCTGGGATTAATCCGAACAATTCCTCAGAGCACTCTCCATGGTATATGTGAAAGAAAATGCAAAGAGATGCAACATCTCTTCGCAGTGCCAGTGAACCGAGCCGATCGGAAAGCACTCGGTCGTCGACGATTCGAGCCGCTCTGCGCTGGATGCGGTCAAGTGGAACGATCTGGTACTGGGGAGCCCCAGCCCAGAGATGGGAACAGTATTCCATGTGCGGCCGAACCTGTGCCTTGTAAAGTTCCAGGCGGTGTGCCCGCATGAAATACTGTCCCGCTCTGCTGAGCACGCCAAGCTTTTTAGAGGCCAATTTGGCCTGCTCTTCCAAGTGACCACGAAACTGCACGTCACTCGATATGTCGACGCCGAGGATTCCGATACTGGCTGAGGCAACAAGGGTAGTGCCTTGAAACTGAGGAGATACGACAAAGGGCTTCTTTTTAGCGGTTAACGCGCAAACTTGTGTCTTCTGGGGGTTAAACTGGACTAGATTTAGTCGCCCCCAATCCGAAACTCTGTTCAGCAAAGACTCTACTTCAGACACAAGTTTGTCCCGGCACTCGGAAACGTTTTCCCGAGAAATATTGGCTCGGCCGGTGTAAAGAGCATCACCAGTGCTGTCATCTGCATAGCAATGAATGTTATGGGTTTGCAACATATCATTGATATGCAGAAGAAACAGCGTTGGCGATAGCACGCAGCCTTGTGGAACACCAGCGTTAATAGGCTTGCAATCGGAGCTTGCACCGTATACAACGACCTTAATGCCCCGATCTGCAAGAAAGCTGGTGATCCAATCGCACAATTTCTTGGGAAGTCCATATGAAGGGAGCTTCGAAAGAAGCGCTTTGTGCCAAACCCGATCGAAGGCCTTCGCAATGTTCAAACTAACGGCCAATGCCTCCCCCTTGGACTTTACTGCCTCCGCCCATCTGTGAGTTAGGTCGCATTTTATTTCAGGCAGTTTAAGATAAAACATCGTTTGAATTTTGTGGCTATTTAAAATTCAAAATATCTGTTTATAGTGCGAAACATTGCGACTAGTACATACGTGTGTGAACCTTATATGACGGTGATTGTGTCTGTTTAATTACTACAATAAAACATCAAGAAATTGTGGAGTAAGAAGCATTTTAATATTTATAAAATCTTATATCTTCAATCTCCCGGACCTACCCCAACTCGCAATTCGCTCGCTGTGACGTAGTACGGCAATATTTACTTGCTGATATTTTAGCGCCTTGATAAAATAATTAGCACATACTAGTTAACAACCTTTTTCTAGAAAATTTTAAAAGTTGTTATTAGAGTATTCTATTGCGCCTAAAATGGATAAACAATTCTGTGGAGCTTGCAGAGCATTAATATCTGATAAAAGATACATGACCTGCCTTGGTTGTAAACAGAAGTATGACCTTCAATGCGCTAATATCTCACCACAGCGGTATAGAGCGTTGAATGATGAGAATAAGCGTAATTGGAGATGCCTGGAATGTAAAAGTAAAATACCTAAGAAGGATAACACAAACACACCTATACGCCCATCGCACCAGACAGAGTCGGCACTTCTCGAATAACGCAGATAACTTGAATGTAACGTTGCGTAAAAACCTGATTTAACATTTGACTACATAACGGAAAAAAGTTGAAGGATGTCTTGGAGGCTGAAAGACAAGAATTAAGAATTGTTATTCAATCAAGCCTGTAGGAATTATCAGATCAGTTAACCACAATAAAAAACCAGTGTTCCGGATATCAGGAGTCTTCAATGTTTATTAGTGGGCAATATGAGGATTTTCGCAAAGAGCTCGCAGAACTAAAAAAGCTGCTTGCAACGACCACTTCTGAATTGAAATGTATAAGAGAAGAAAATAAATGTCTAAAAAATAGTGTTACTGCACAAGCTGCACGGATTAAAGCATTGGAAGACGAAAACTTGAGACAACAACAGTGGACACGAATGCAGAATATAGAGATAACAGGGATTCCTGAGAATAAGGCCGAAGATACTAAACAAATTGTATTGAAACTCTCGCAGCATATTGGGGCTCCTATTCAGCAGACTGATATCGATTTCGCACACCGGGTCCAACCTCGGCGCGCTGTGAGTGCTGCCTGCGCACGCCCCATTGTTGTGCATCTAAGACAACGTGCCGTCAAAGACAAACTTATAGCAGCGGATCGCAAGTATCGTAGTCTGAATGCTAAGGATTTGGGAATGGGTGTTGAGACTAACAGAGCTTATATCAATGAGCACCTTACAAAAGAAAATAAAATTCTTTTAAATACATGCAAACAAAAAGCCAAGGAGATAAATTATAAATTTGTTTGGACAAAAAACTGCCGTATCTTCGTTCGAAAGGACGAGGCCTCACCCCCTATTCCAATATCCTCCTCAACCGATATATCCAAAATAATGTAAAACACTGTTTGATATTTAATAATTACTCACCTTTCAATGTATGCAATAATCCTCCCTTACACTTACATAAAATATTTTTACACTTCTCTACACTCAACTCTATTTACACACTTATTGATTATGCAGTGCAAGAGTACCTCACAAGTATATCCTTTCCATGTGAACTACACTCCTATTTTAAACCGAAGCAAATTCTCGTAGTGCCACATTTAAATGCTATTAAAAACTACGGCTTAACTTATAGTTACCATTAAGGTTTGCGAATATTTATCTATATTATTTAATAACTTTAGCTTAAAAATAATAGTTTATTTTTACCTAACCTTACATTGCTTTATCAAAACGTCAGAGGGCTACGAACAAAGACTAATACGTTTTATAATAATCTGTTACTGTCTGAGATCCACAAGGTTCTATTTTGGGTCCTCTACTGTACGTGTGCTATCTATATGATGTGGGCAAGTGTCTTCATAATGCTAAGTTTCTGATGTACGCTGATGACACTACAATATATATGAAAATCACTGATTATGTAGATTGTATGAAACTTCAAAATGATCTTGTGCGACTTGGTAACTATTATGTAGTAAATCGTATAGGAGTTAATGTCAGCAAGTGTCTTTACGTTTCTTTCACAAGGAAAAGAGAACCTACAAATTTCAACTACCAAATAAATCACCTTAATATAACTAAGAAAGAGTTAGTGAAGGATTTGGGGATATTACTGGATTGCAAGTTAAGCTTCTCAGAACATATTGAAACAATAACGCACTCGGCCTACAAAAGCCTTGGCTTCATCCTACGCGTAAGCAGACCCTTTACTGATATTAACTGTATTAAATTACTTTACTTTTCATATGTTAAAAGCGTCCTTGAATATTACAGTACTGATACTTTTTAACTAAAAAATTCAGCACAAATTCCTGAGACATTTAAAGTATAGAAATTTTATTTACACTAATAACTATGAAGAGTCTTGTAGATATTTCAATATAATAAGCCTTGAGGATAGACGTACTCTAATGGACATGGCATTTTTGCATGGTTTATGTAATGGAAGTATTGACTGTGTAACTTTAGCTGATAGAGTTCTCTGCTTTTGTACTCCGAAACGTAGAACGAGACATACACCTTTGTTTGCGGTTGTTAAGACAAAGACAAACTATGCACAAAACTCTCTGGTGAATCGTTTACAAAAAGTTTATAATAAAAGATTCCACTCAGTTGATATTTTCCATTCCAGTAAGGATAAGTTTAAGAAGGATGTCTTGAAACTTCTGAAGTAGTGAGTTTATGTAACCCATTAACTCATACACACACACACACACGCACGCATACACACACGCACGCACGCACACACACACACACACACACACACACATGCCCGCGTGCGAGGGAGGCGCATACGAGCATTATGTATGTTGAAAATCTTTTAATTTTCTTGTAATGTTTTCTAGATGTTTAAAAATATGTATTTTTAGTCCCAACTACCTTGTCTTCAACATGTCCGTTGTAAATTGAAAATACTATTTAAATAATGTAAATCCGTTTTTGGCTATAATTTAAGATCATAAGATGTACGTACGATGTAACAAAGAGCTGTGGATTTTATTTGAAATAAAATAAAATAACATAAAATAAAAAAATAAAATAGACCAGAAGATCACCAGCTGACCGACCACGGTGAAAACCGTATTGGCGGTCACTAATCAGCTGGTGATCCTCAAGGTACCTCATGAGCTGGCAGTTTACAATGGACTCCATTGTTTTGGAGAACAAGGAGGTGATGGCGATAGGTCGGTAGTTGGGCGGGTCTGAGCGGTCGCCTTTTTTAGGGATCGGGTGGACGAAAGCCGTCTTCCATGATTTTAGGGCTACGCCTAGGGAGTTGGAGTACCGGAAAAGACGCGTTAAAACCGGTGCCAACTCTGGAGCACACGTCCTCAGCACAATTGCGGGGATTCCGTCAGGCCCACTCGACTTGTGGATATCCAGGGAGAGGAGTGCTTTGCGAACCGAGCGCTGTGTGAACTGCACTTCCGGCATGGAGCACTCACACCGCGGGATAGTCAGCGGCGTACTCCCCCCGTCATCGAGAGTCGAGTTGGACGCAAAGAAAGAGCCTAGAAGATCGGCTTTCTCCTTTGCGGTACGGGCCAGTGAGTCGTCCTCCCTGTGCAGAGGTGGAAGAGATGGCTGACAGAAATTCCCCTGGACAGCCTTGGCAAGAGACCAGAATGCACGGGTACCAGGAGGAAGGCGAACTAGTTTCTCGCCAATTCTGCCTATGTGCTCTGACTTTGCCTTGGCAATGACTTTTGAACTTCATCTACTTTTACTCATAAACAGCTAACTTCGCAGTTACTACTCACCGACCTCAGCGCCGCTATAAATTCTGCAATTTTCAAGGGCAGGTGCGCTATGCTTTAGTACGTAGTGATCGTTCTCCTGTTCTCTAACCTTCATGATAGTAACTGTCCACAAACTAATTATAAGCACTTAACTATAATAAATAATAATAATAATAAATTTATTTATTTACCAGAAAAACACTTAGCCAAAATACAATAAGTTCTGTGACCCCCACACTAGGCATGGCCTGTCTCGTGGGGGTCAAACATAAGATTTTACAGTGGATCAAAGTGGCTATTTGTCGAAATTACGACAGCCTATAGTTTACCGCGTAAAGATTATATTTTGAATTTATTTGTTGATTATCACGATATATTGAATTGTCACGCTGGCCCTGAATCGTTGATGTCTGTTTTGTGTCAGAATTAATTATTGGATTATTTCTGCACGCAACTTAATTCGCAATCGGGTGCACAGATGTATTGCTTGTTTTCGAGTTCGTCCTAGGCCGTCAATACCGGAAATGGCAGACCTTAGGTCTTGTCGTGTAACACAGTCCGTAAAGCACACCGGATCAGACTTTGAAGGCCCATTTAAGGTTACGCTTACTCGTGAACGTGGTGTAAGATCCATGAAGGCATATGTTGTTATTTTCGTATGTTTGAATACTCGCGCCGTAAACTTAGATCTCGCCAGTGATCTAAGCGCGGTCAGCTTCTTGGGTGCATTTAAAAACTTTTTTCTCCCGCGACCCTTTAAGTAGTGTACTTAGATAACAGTACAAACTATGTAGGAGCAAAATGTATTTTATCAGAGTTACACGAGTTCTCCGCTCGATTAGTGCCTCATTTGCTCGCCCAGTAAGAAAAAGGTTAAAGGCCGTAAAAACGCCGCTGGTGCAGACCGGACTCATCGATGTGTGCCGCCACTGCTCGGCCAGTTGGACCGCGATCTTGGCTGTGCTAGCACTCATGTGGCAGTCAAGTCACAGAACAGTACAAACCTTCGTGGTGACTGCTTGCACAGTGCAATTTCGTAGTGCAACCTAGTGCTACCAGCCTCGAGACCTTGGTGAGAGGCCATTTGCAGACACCCCACGTGAGCCCGTTCCTATCTTGACTTGTTTGCATTAGTTGTTCCTTTTTCCTATAGCAGCTCATGTTCCTGTCGTACCGGCTAATATAATAAATTAGGTTATAGCAAGTATAATGTCAAAACCTCGCCACGAGCCACATCCGCTATTTTGTTTTGGTTATAGCTTACCACGCCGTATTGTCCACTTTCGTTACTCTCGCGCCCAATCGATTTTGAGGTCATTGTTCCCGGAATCGAACCCAAGTCCCTGTGGCCCAACCATTCTGTGGTTCCTTCAAGCTGGATTCGAAGGGATAAACTAGTTGCTCCACCATTTACGGTCATTCGTTCTGGATTCAAACTCAGGAACTCTACCATTATATTGTTGTGTGAATAAGTCAACTAGCGCCATCTAGTGTCAGGAACGAGAGCGAGGGGAGCTTTGCAGAGAATGACATCACAGATCTCTCGACCGACAGCGCCACCCGAAGAACTAAGTTTCTTGAAAATCTATACTCGATTTCTCGGTACCTTGCGCGTGTTTACTTGAACATTCCGGATATTTTGCTAATTTAAATAAATAGGTGGCGCAAGATGCGATCGGGACAGTGTTGATTTGACGAAACAGGCGAAGCTTCGGAGCGGAATTAAGTGAATTAGTGTGTTTAATTATTAGTGTTTTTAACTTTAATTTGTATAAAGTAAATTAAAGTGTTAATTTGGGTAATTCTATCGGCAATTTTTATTGTCACGAACCTCAAGCTCGTAACAATTGGTGTCAGAAGTGGGATAAAATAATGCCGATTTTACCTAAGGAGGAAACGGAGGGTGTCCGTACCCGAAGTCAACGCCAGCAGGAGACGGACCAGAGGAGATTTGGTGGTGCAACGCCGCAGATGTCTGAGGGCCAGCCGCCGGCCACGGAAGCCGGTCCGTCAGCAGCTTCTACGTCTGTGGCACCTGACTTAGGTACTCTGATGGTGATGCTGCAGGAGCAGGCTCGCCGACAGAAGGAACAGGTCCGTCGGTTGGAAGAACAGCTGCGGGGCGGACAGGACGAACAGAGCCGCCGACAGGAGGAACAGGTCCGTCAGTTGAAAGAGCAGCTGCAGAGCGGACAGGAGGAACAGGCCCGCTGGTCGGAAGAGCAGATGCTCCTCATTAAGGACCTTCATGCTAACTTTGGGAAAGAGATAAAGGAGGTGAAGGATAGGGTTGCTCAACATGACAACCGCCTGTCGGAAGCTGAAACCCAAATCAAGGAAGCTAAAACCCAAATCGACCAAGTGAACAATCGGGTTGATTACGTGGTGGCTGATGTGAAGAAAACACTGGACGACCTCAAACTGGGTGATGGAACAACAGCTCCCGTAGTAGTTACAACACCTTCGCTACGTGGATTCAAAGTGCCGCCGTTCGACGGTACCTCTTCCTGGTCAGCCTACAAGATCCAGTTCGAGGCTGTTATGAAGGCGAACGGCTGGAATAAAAGCCAGGCCATGACTGCTCTCACACTAGGCCTGCGCGACCAGGCCTTAACAGTTCTGGAAGCTCTCGGTGAGGAAGTGACTTATGAGCAACTCCTTGAGGCATTGGAGGCGAGATATGGCGACGCTCACCTGGAACACGTCTTTCGTGCGCAGCTTAAAGATCGTGTGCAGCGCAGCAACTGAACCCTGCAGCAGTGGGCTCTAGAAGTGGAGAAGCTGGTGCGAAAAGCATACCGGTCTGTACCTGCGCTCATTGAAGGGAACCTGGTGCAGACATTCATCGACGGCATCCGCGACCTGGAAGTCAGAGCTGCTGTGAGGCTCGGGCACCGCGAGACGCCTAAGGACGCCTTTCCCATGCACTGGAAGTGGAAGCCGTGCGGCAGGATCATCGTTCCCATCGCGTCAGGGAGGTTGCAGCAGCTACAGTTCGCGACCGCAACAAAGGATACAGCCCAAGGTGCTATGGCTGTGGGGAAAAGGGCCACTTTCGATCCAGCTGCCCTAAGCGAACCCTAGAAAGGGAAGGTGAACGATCTCAGGAGGGTAGTGCGGCCAACCGCACCGCCCAGCAGCAGCAGGGAAACGAGTAAAAGCCAGAACTGCGGGGCGGGTGCTGGCTGATGTTAAAAGAGCCCCAAGGATCTCGATCTCACAAACCCATGATGGGAACAGTCTAATCATCAAGGGTGAGGTCAACGGAATGCCGTGTAAACTGACCATAGACACTGGAGCCTCTCGTACGGTTGTTAGTTCCCAACTTATAAGTCAGTTCCTTGGGGACTCCGCATACAACCGAGAACGCATTAATTTGGTAACAGCCACCGGTCAGCGTATACCCGTTCGTGGAGAGAAGGAGATGGAGTTGAAGCTAGGCAACGTGATCTACCTGCATAATGTCATCGTGGCTGATATAATGGACGACTGCATCCTAGGCCTAGACTTTATGAGGAATAATTGTTGTGAGATCGACGTTAAGCAAGGTGTTTTGAAATGTGGACAGGAGGAACTTTTTATGGAAGGTGCGTTACCAGGGAACGTGTACAGCATTAAGAAGATTGTTCTTCCGCCGAGATCGGAAACGATTGTTCCGGTTAGTCTTCCCCGAAACGCTGGGCAAGCTCACCGTTGTGTACTTGTGGAAAGGGTAAACAATGACCTTCCACGGAAAGTAGCTCGAACCTTGGTCAGGACCACTGACATCTCAGGAGTACGTGTGCTGAACCTTTGCGACCGGGACCAGATTATAGAAAAAGGCACATTAATTGGTACTTGTGAGGAAGTGGATTGGTTACGTCGGTGCCAATATATATCGAGTGGGACCCCCAGCAAGGATGCAGAAACGAGAGTGACCACACTTTTGGAAGACTGTCGCAGTGTTCTGTCCCCGAACGAATTGGTCAAGGCGAAGAAGTTGTTACTCGAATACGCCGATGTATTCTCATCAAACGAGGCTGACATAGGAAAGACTGGTTTAGTTCAACACAAAATAAACACAGGTGAAGAGTTGCCTATCCGTCAGCGGCCAAGACGATTGCCGGTAGCACGTGAAAAGGAAGTGGAAACCATGATTGAAGGAATGGTGAAGGATGGTGTTATTGAACCTTCCTCTAGTCCATGGTGTTCGCCAGTGGTGCTGGTGAAAAAGAAGGATGGCAGCATGCGGTTCTGTGTTAATTACCGCCGTCTGAACGACGTTACAAAGAAGGACAGCTATCCCTTGCCAAGAATTGACGACACGCTGGACATGCTTACAGGAGTAAAGTGGTTTAGCACGCTGGACCTAAAAAGTGGCTGCTGGCAAGTTGAAATTGACCCTAAGGACAAGGAGAAAACTGCGTTCTCGACGGGAAAGGGTCTGTGGCAATTCAAAGTAATGCCGTTTGGGTTGTGCAATGCTCCAGCAACGTTTGAAAGGCTGATGGAACTTGTACTTACCGGGCTAATTGGCGATGCCTGTCTGGTCTACTTGGATGACATTATCATCGTAGGCCGTACGTTTGAGGAACACCTTCAAAACCTGGAACGCGTGCTTATGAAGATTCAGAGTGCCAACCTCAAGTTGAGCCCGAAGAAATGTTCATTGTTCAAACGGCAAGTCAAGTTTTTGGGGTATGTAGTGTCGGAAGAAGGTATCCGCACGGATCCAGAGAAAATTGCAGCTGTCAAGGATTGGCCGGTTCCAAAAGACAAGACGCAGGTTAGAGCATTTTTGGGTTTGTGCTCCTATTACCGGCGATTTGTGAAGAACTTTGCAGATATAGCCAAACCTCTGCATAAGCTAACCGAGGAGAAGCGACATTTCTGCTGGGATGAAAGTTGTAATATCGCATTCCAGGAGCTCAAGGACCGTCTGTGCAAAACACCTATTTTGGGACACCCTGATGCAAGCAAAGAATTTGTAGTTGACACAGACGCAAGTGATATAGGACTTGGCGGTGTGTTGTCTCAACGGAATGGTGACCAAGAGGTCGTGATAGCGTACTTCAGCAAGTCGTTGTCAAAACCGGAAAGGAACTATTGTGTCACAAGACGCGAATTGCTAGCTGTGGTAAAGTCGTTGCAGCATTTTAGCAAATATCTTCTGGGGCGAAAATTTCACTTACGAACTGACCATGCTGCACTAAAATGGCTATTGCAGTTTAAAAATCCAGAAGGACAAGTTGCGAGGTGGATTGAACTACTGCAGGAATACGACTTTGAGATCGAACATCGCAGCGGGAAATCTCATGGCAACGCAGATGCATTATCACGAAGACCTTGTCCTGAAGATTGCAAACATTGTACTAGGCAAGAGAGTAAGGGAGTGGTATCCGTGAGGATGCTCAGGGCAGACCACCTCAGCAACGAGTGGAAGGACAGCTTACAACGTGCACAGCAGGAAGATCCGGACATCAAGCCGATCCTGGAATGGATGAAGGCCAGTGCTCCCAAGCCCAAGTGGAGCGACGTCTCAGCGATGAGTTCGATCACTAAAAGCTATTGGGCCCAGTGGGATAGCTTGCTGCTTCAGGATGGAGTTCTGTGCCGTAAATGGGAAAATGTTCGGGGAGACAGCTGTCATTTACAAATGGTTGTCCCTAAAGCTAAAGTACCGGATGTTCTACAGCTGTACCATAATGATTATTCAGGAGGCCATCTGGGAGTTAAACGAACTCTACTGAAGATCCGAGAACGGTTTTACTGGGTCCACTGTCGAAACGATGTCGAGGACTGGTGTCGCAAATGTACAAGTTGTGCGGCTGTAAAGGGACCTCAGACTCGTAGTAGAGGTGCATTGAAGTTGTACAATGTTGGTGCACCATGGGAGAAAATAGCCATTGACGTGGCGGGGCCGTTTCCGGAGAGTGAAAGCGGTAACAAGTATTTCATGGTTGTGATGGATTACTTCACTAAGTGGCCAGAAGTTTTCGCCATTCCAAATCAAGAAGCTTCAACAGTTGCAGATAAACTAGTTCATGAAGTCTTCTGTCGTTTTGGAGTACCTTTAGAGATTCACAGCGATCAAGGAAGGAATTTTGAGTCTCAAATATTCCAGGAAACTTGCCGAGTTATGGGTACTCATAAAACAAGAACGACTTCTTATCACCCGCAATCTGATGGAATGGTGGAACGATTTAATCAGACATTGGAGAGGTACCTAGCAAAAGTTGTAGACAATTGGCAACGAGATTGGGACAAGCACATACAACCGTTTTTGTTGTCATATCGAAGTTCTGTTCACGAAAGTACAGCAGTGACACCAGCTTTCGCAAACTTTGGAAGAGAATTACGGCTGCCTGCAGACCTGATCACTGGGATACCACCTGATGCCCCACGCAGTATAACCGATTATGCATATGACTTGCGGAACAAAATGAATGACATTTATGAGCACGTCAGACAATCGGGCCAGCAAATGTCTGAGAAAATGAAAACCCGGTATGACCGCAAAATGAACAATAAAGGGTTCAACGAAAGTTCATTGGTGTGGTTGCACAATCCGGTCCGCAGCAAAGGGAAATCTCCTAAGCTTCAAGCTAAATGGGACGGCCCGTACCGGATTGTAACCAGGATCAACGATGTGACCTACCGGATACAGAAAGGCGCAAGAGGGACTCCTAAGATCGTCCATGTGGATCGCTTGGCGCGTTATTATGGGACCGATAATGCTCGGGACGAGCATGTCTTAGGAGGGGGCAGTGTTGTGTGAATAAGTCAACTAGCGCCATCTAGTGTCAGGAACGAGAGCGAGGGGAGCTTTGCAGAGAATGACATCACAGATCTCTCGACCGACAGCGCCACCCGCAGAACTAAGTTTCTAGAAAATCTATACTCGATTTCTCGGTACCTTGCGCGTGTTTACTTGAACATTCCGGATATTTTGCTAATTTAAATAAATAGGTGGGGCAAGATGCGATCGGGACAGTGTTGATTTGACGAAACAGGCGAAGCTTCGGAGCGGAATTAAGTGAATTAGTGTGTTTTATTATTAGTGTTTTAACTTTAATTTGTGTAAAGTAAATTAAAGTGTTAATTTAGGTAATTTTATCGGCAATTTTTATTGTCACGAACCTCAAGCTCGTAACAATATTTATATAATTTTTATTATTGTATGATAATAGTAAAGAGAAAACGAAAGAAAAATCGTAGAAAAGCTTGCGTCGGCAGCATTCAACGTTCGCACTAGCACTGTTTTGAATGATTAAATGAATGAAATTTACTTAGCTTTTAACAACCGAAGATAAGCTTATTACATTTGGTACAGTTGTTAATAACAAAGTTACAAACTTAGTCTGAAGTGAAATAATTTATTAATTTATATTTCAGAATTTTTGGAAACCTTCTTTAACATAAGAAATTTTTGGTTATTTTGTTTAAAAAACGTTAAAGATTTTTCGGTTATATTATGTTTAAAAAAATCGTAATATTTCCTGTTAACTTTGAATAAATTTTCTTTCAAGGACAGGCAGGCTATGCTTTATGCTTTATAGTATGATCGTTCTACTGTTCTCTAACTCTCTAACTTTCATGATCACAGGACAGTTACTGCTTACTGTCATCCACTTAGTAGTCTATGGTTACTCTAATCTTTGGGTCGTGGGCCCGCCTAAGGGTATTATATCTCTAGTATATAGTCAGTAATCTGTGGTATTATAGTTAGCTTGCTACATATTTATTTATCTATGTCACAGAGTACCTTTGTCTATGTCTATGGTATTAGTGTTCTGTGGTCGTAGTGGGTCCCATCCCAGTTCGTATAAAATTAAAAATATAATCGTAAACAACATTTTGAGAAAATTCTCTTTCTGCATCTTCATTTTACAAGAAAAATGGAGTTATCAGAGTAATAAAAAGTATCCATGTTTTTGTATGGGTGTAAATTATTAAAATGGAAGACGCGGGTCGACAAGAGAGTGATTACAGTCGGGTAATTGAGACTCTTATTGAAACCTTTCGAGAAGTGGTAAGCGAAGATGTAGTTCATGCAGTTGTCGAAAATTGTGGTGGTAATTGTAAGTATATTCATGGACTATTTCCTATTTAATATTTATTTCATATTTATTATTATTATCTTATGTATGGGTTTATGAAGGTCGTTTGCTTTATCGAAAATCGATATTGTAGTACCTATTGCGCGCCATAACTGGTGATTGTGTCTGGCCAGGACATTATTTATTGATCAAACCAGACCAAGCTGCGCCGTTTGACTTGCGTCGATAAGAGCTGCTCTTATATGTGTACTTATTTGTATTTACATCACATAGTCAAGACAAAGGAAATTGCTGTAGACTTTTTTTCTACATTAGAAGTGATAGTTTGATAACGTGTTCAGATATGGATCTAACAGCAAATAACAGGATAATGTTAAGTGGAGTGGTATGTGAATAAAGAAATGTGTTTATTATACATATTGCATGCTTTATTATTTTTAATTATCACTTAATGTAGCCTGGTCTCTATATTTCTCAAAATTTTTAGTCACACAACATTATCGGTAAATATTCTAACTCAAGTAATGAAAGCAACAGTAGCATTTTAATCAAAATACTGATATATCATCTACAAATTATTATATAAAAATGATTATATTGTAAACAGAATGTGCAAGTGTAGATTAAAATATATTTCCAGATGTATTTTTGAATCATTTTTAGGGTTCCCCTGTCACACAAACAGAACATCTCTCCAACTAGAATATACAAATGAGACTTACAATTTTGTTCTATTTTTGTAATCTAATTTATAATAACTTCATAATTTCTACAGTTTTAACCAAATAAAATAAAGATTGAAAGTACATTGAATAAAACTATTATTTACGGATTTTATCGCGTTTAATTACATTAATTTATTTTTATTATTATCCCGAAGTTTCGAAAGTACATTCAATTTAAGTAGGTGTCAGTCACTCTCAGTTCAAAATATTTATATTTTATGTCAATTTTATATCTTTTTATAAAGTAAGTATGACAAACATCCAAACAACACCTGGATAGTATGTGAATGCTGTGACCGATAAACATCTACATCTTTCTCCGATTATGAATCAAAATGCAGATGTGTTGTCAGCCTTGAATACTGAGATGGAATGCCTGATTTCCAGTTAAAATGTGAAATGAAACACAGTAGCATTAAGCTGTTATTTTATACTGGTATTCTGGGGAAGCATGGTCCTTTCCTGGGCGAGCTAACCCATTTCTACTATGACTATAATGTGGCTGCAGCAAGGCTCAACCACATTTATATATAATTAGAAGATGCAAAATTATCTCATAAGGAGGTGTTTGACTTGACTGATGAATGTACTAATTTCGTAGTCAATCTTCGCCTTTAAATTATTGAGTTGTGTTTTATCTTATATGACCACTTTTTCTGAACAATATGTGTAGTACAAAAACACAAATGACAACCTGGTTTCCATGTAGATAAATTTGTCCACTGCTCAATCTTCAGAGTATATTTATTTATAGTAGTAAGTAAGTAAGAATGACTAATAGGCATACAGTACACCTGAAGGTAAATAAATGCTGTGATCAATAAACATTTACATTAACTTTATTTGTGATTAAAATTAAAATGCAGATGTGTGGTCTAAATGTGACAAACAAACATTTTTGTTTGTCTGGCACATTTATGGAAACTAAATTATTAATCATAAAAATGTTGGTAAAATTATAATATTTTTGGTATAATTTTAATATTTGTATTGATTCTATGATGACAAAAGCAAAAAGTGGATCTTTTGAAAGTTGTAGTCAACTAAAGGCTAATTTTTCATTTGTCAGATAAAAGTTATCCATCAAATAAACTACCTAATCATACTTGTCTGAATATGAAGATAAGCAAGGTTTAGATGAAGCCAGTAACACTGGTGCCAGTCCTCAGACAAGCTAGCGCTGGCCTGGCCCGTGTTGTTTAGACAAGGCCAAATGGATTCATTTCATTCCTAGATTATTCTTGCAAATCGTTGTATTAAATTAATAGTTTTACACTAACTGAAAAATAATTTTTATTATATACCTACATACATCAAATATAGGAATTTGTACAATATCAGTCGTTAAATTATTATATTACTAATTATTTATTCTGGCGCGGGGGTTGCGGGACATGCGGGTGGAGGTCACTGGCTTGAAAAATAGGCAGGTGCTCTATTCCCACCAGTGCTAACAGCCAGCGCTGGCTTGTCTTGAAAAACTGTTTATATGAGGCCAATAGCAAGCCAGGCAAGCTGCCAGTACTGGCAGCCAGTACTGGCTTCGTCTAAACCTAGCTTTATAAATAATGTGAAACAATTAAACTATTTTATTTAAAAAATTGTAGTTTTAAATTTGTTTGTTTGTGTAAATTTTTTGGTTTTATAACTTACATTGTGCTGTGCAATTGCTCAAATTATGTAAATTAGTACAAAGAAGTAATTTTTTTACTTATGTTTAATGTTTATTTAGATTCTTGATTAAGTATAAGCTTAGATAAAAGCACCGAAACACAATGTACAAGCGAAGTAAATATATTTTCCCAAGACTTTAGTTATACTCAACCAAATGTAAGAAATACCTTTTGAAGTTTCACATTAATCATTCTGCAATAAATTTGTACAAGCATACTCACGTAATTTAAAAAAATTTTATTAGAAAAACCAGAGAATTATGAAGTTATGTATATTTCATTACGACATGTACAGTTCTATAAAACTAATTTAGATTACGATCTTTCACATAAAGCAAAATGTAAAAAACTTAACTAGAATCAACTTTTAAGCTTGACGTTACTTCAATGATATGTCATTATGCACCTTACCATAGCATTTGGATAGTAAAAATTTATGCTAATGCGAAAAAATGATAAATTTTTTTAAAATAATTGAATGTTTATATTTTTTAATTTATTATTTGTTTATTTAAATTTTTATTTTTAAAGTTGATAAATCATATGAGTCATAAATTAAACAAGTTAAATTTTTTTATAATTTCTGTGAATCTTAATGTGGCGAAGTTGCAAGTAAGTTTAGAGGATGCCCACTTGTGCAATAGTAGTAAAGTCATTCAGAACCATTTGAAAAGGAATTGGCTTCCAATACAAATAATTGACACATGCAATATAATTATTTAGACACATGAATGCAAAGAATAACATTTTCATGAGAAATTAAAAATATAACCAATTGGGACAAAGATATTTATGGATGAAACACGATTAAATGCCTACAAAATTGTGCCGCAGACATGGACAGATGACACATGCCCTTGGGAAAAGGTGAGCACCTCAAAATTTGCTATTTATGATACGCCGAAGGAGGATTTAAAAAAATACAACTACTTTACAAGCGATGACTGTACCAGAGTGCTGAAGAAAGCAAAGAAAATTCTTATGGACGAGTAAGAAAGAGACATTAATTTTGAATGCGTTATAGAAAATCGAATAATAATAATTAATGTAAACAATAATGAGACTGACTTCTGCTGCTTGCCTAGTTGTAGTGAAAGTGATTATATAAATTTAATATTTATTCTAATGCACTCTTTAATTTATATATCTTTATCACCAGAAATTAACAGTAAGCGATAAATACGAAGAAAGCAATAAATTTTGTTTTGAGTGATTTTTTTTAATTTATTCTGGTATATATATAACCAAAATCTTGATAAAACTGTAAATGATTACCAACTCTAAAGACTCGATATTGATTTCTCTTAAGAGTCGAATATTGTTGTCACCGATTTTTCAGTTGAAATGCCTAGTCCAAGGAATGGACTAGGCATTTCAACTGAATCATTGGACCTAAATGTAACTAAGTTACAAGGGCTGCACTAAAAGTATCGGGAATGGAATATTTCCACTGTTCCTGTCATATTAAAATCTTTTTAATTGAAAACTCCTTGGTTTTAAAAATCGAATACCACTTATTTATTAAAAAAAAGATTCTCGGTCTTGTAACAAGGTTTTGTCAAACTTGTTTAGTCGTTGAGAAAATTGAATTGACTCGAGAAAATTCAAGAGCGATGATTTATTATGACTTTCGAAGTGGTTTAACACAAAAACAGTGTGTTGATCGGATGATTTCTGCATTTGGTATTGAAGCCCCATCCAAAACCACAATTTACGTCACGTGGACATGTCAAGCTCAGTGATGATCTCCGACAAGGTTGTCCAAAAACTGCAGTCACCCAAGAAAACGTTGATGCTGTGCGTAAGCTGATTGAGGAAGATCGACATGTGACATACCGCGAAATTCAGGCAACTTAAGACATTGGCATGAGTCAAATACAAATAATCTTGCATGAACAATTAGGTGTAAAAAAGTTGTTTTCCCGATGGATACCGCATTCGCTCTGTGAAGAGCAAACAGCGGCTCGCGTTACTTCGTGCGTCAGAACTCTCGAAAGATTCCACGAAGGATCCTCAAATGCTGTATACAACATCATATCAGGTGACGATTCCTGGATAAACGCGTACGAACCCGGAACAAAAAACCAGTCACGAGTTTGGGTGTTCGAAAAAGAGCTAAAGCCAACAAAAATTGTTCATGCACGGAGTGTTGCAAAAAAAATGGTTGCCACGTTTGTCTCCAAAACCGGCCATGTTACGACTATTCCTCTTGAGGGACAAAGAACGGTTAATGCAGAATGGTATGCTAGCATTTGTTTGCCACAGGTCGTTTCTGAACTACGTAAAGAGAACTGCAACCGCCGAATCATCCTCCATCATGACAATATGAGTTCTCACACCGCACACAGAACAAAAGAGTTTTTAGAGCAAGAAAACATAGAATTATTAGACCATCCGCCAAACAGCCCCGACCTAAGCCCTAACAATTTCTATACTTTCCCTAAAATAAAGAATAAATTGCGTGGACAGAGATTTTCATCACCTGAAGAAGTTGTGGACGCCAACAAAATGGCCATTTTGGAGACCCCAACTTCCGAATGGAATGGTTGCGTCAATGAGTGGTTCCATCGTATGGAAAAATGTGTCAAATTTCGCGGAGAATACTTCGAAAAGCAATAAATACATTTTTAAATAGTAATGTTGTGTCACTTCTTTGATTCCCGAAATTTTCAGTGCCGCCCTCGTATTATTATTTTTTTGAATATAAGTTGTTGAATAAAAGTATTATATGTCAATAGAATTTAGATGTGGTATTTCTATTTATCTAAAGGGTTTTTGTATTTGTATCTGTGTGTCCTGTGGTTTTATGTACAACATATTAAGCATATTATGCTGAATATGTTGTAGATAACTGTAAATTATTATGTCTTATTAATAAAAAATAACTATTTGGATGAATATGGTTCAGTTAGGTTCAATACTCGTAAAAACAATAAATGTTTCAAAAAACAAATTTCTTACTTAGGTAACGAATAAGAGATTGCTAGTAAATAAGTAAACA
This sequence comes from Parnassius smintheus behrii, assembly GCA_036936625.1. Taxonomy (NCBI): domain Eukaryota; kingdom Metazoa; phylum Arthropoda; class Insecta; order Lepidoptera; family Papilionidae; genus Parnassius; species Parnassius smintheus. Next base: position 31,960,450 of record JAUPFT010000015.1, on the reverse strand, counting down.
CTAATTAATGAAATGGTATTTTTGTTTTTGTTTATCATATTTTTATAGTTACTATCATTAGTGTTAATGCTCAATATTCTTCATAATATATTGAAATTCGACCATTATTTATATAATTTTAAAGCTTTTATCATTCTATCAGTCAATATTTGCTGTTAACATTTTCAAATTACACATTTACAATGTTTTCTCTTCACATTATAGATAATAATTGTTAACATCTTATTAGAACTAAATCAATAAACTGTTTACTTTTCTTAGAAGAAACAATTTTTTTTAAGCTAAAGTATTTCTTATATAAGTATGCAAGGAGATTGTGGTGAAAAGGCAATAAAAATATTGTTACGCCGCGCTCAAATCAGCGCACTAGCGCCATCTAGTGTCAGGAACGAGAGCGAGGGGAGCTTTGCAGTAAATGACATCATAAATCTTTCGACCGACAGCGCCACCCGAAGAACTAAGTTTCTGGAAAATCTACACTCGAATACTCGTTGCCTGGCGCGCATTTACCTGAATGTTCGGGACGCTTCTTTGCTGATTATATAAATAGGCGCTGCAAGATGCGATCGAGAGAGAGTGGAACTCGGCGACACAAGCGAAGCTTCGGAGCGGAATTAAGTGAATTAGTGTGTTTAATTATTAGTGTTTTTAACTTTAATTTGTATAAAGTAAATTAAAGTGTTAATTTGGGTAATTCTATCGGCAATTTTTATTGTCACGAACCTCAAGCTCGTAACAATTGGTGTCAGAAGTGGGATAAAATAATGCCGATTTTACCCAAGGAGGAAATGGAGGGTGTCCGTACCCGAAGTCAACGCCAGCAGGAGACGGACCAGAGGAGATTTGGTGGTGCAACGCCGCAGATGTCTGAGGGCCAGCCGCCGGCCACGGAAGCCGGTCCGTCAGCAGCTTCTACGTCTGTGGCACCTGACTTAGGTGCTCTGATGGCCATGCTACAGGAGCAGCTGCAGCGCGGACGAGAGGAACAGGCCCGTCTGTTGAAAGAGCAGCAGGAGGAACAGGCTCGCCGACAGAAGGAACAGGCTCGCCGACAGGAGGAACAGGTCCGTCGGTTGGAAGAGCAGCTGCGGGGTGGACAGTATGAACAGGCCCGCCGACAAGAGGAACAGTCCCGTCGGTTTGAAGAGCAGATGCTTCTCATGAAGGACCTTCACGCTACCTTCGGGAAAGAGATAAGGGAGGTGAAGGATAAGGTTGCTCAACATGATAACCGCCTGTCGGAAGCTGAGACCCAAATCAACCAAGTTAAGAAAACGCTGGATGAACTCAAACTTGGGGATGGAACTACAGCTCCCGTAGTAGCTTCAGCACCTTCGCTACGTGGGTTCAAGGTGCCACCGTTCGACGGGACTTCTTCCTGGTCAGCCTACAAAATCCAGTTCGAGGCTGTTATGAAAGCGAACGGCTGGAATAAAAATCAGGCCATGACTGCTCTCACACTAGGCCTGCGCGACCAGGCCTTAACAGTTCTGGAAGCTCGCGGTGAGGAAGTGACTTATGAGCAACTCCTTGAGGCATTGGAGGCGAGATATGGCGACGCTCACCTGGAACACGTCTTTCGTGCGCAGCTTAAAGATCGCGTGCAGCGCATCAACGAAAACCTGCAGCAGTGGGCTCTAGAGGTGGAGAAGCTGGTGCGAAAAGCATACCGGTCTGTACCTGCGCTCATTGAAGGGAACCTGGTGCAGACATTCATCGACGGCATCCGCGACCTGGAAGTCAGAGCTGCTGTGAGGCTCGGGCACCACGAGACGCTTAAGGACGCCTTGGCCCATGCACTGGAGGTAGAAGCCGTGCGGCAGGATCATCGTTCCCATCGCGTCAGGGAGGTTGCAGCAGTTACAGTTCGCGACCGCAACTTAGGATTCAGCCCTAGGTGCTATGGTTGTGGGGAAAAGGGCCATCTACGATCCAGCTGCCCTAAGCGAACTGAAGAAAGGGAAGTTGATCGATCTCGAGAGGGTAGTGCAGCTAACGGCACTGCCTGGCGGCTACAGGATCATCGTTCACCTCACGCTAGGGAGGTTACAGCAGTTACGGTTCGCGACCACAATAAAAGATACAGCCCTAGGTGCTATGGCTGTGGGGAAAGGGGCCATCTTCGGTCCAGCTGCCCTAAGCACACCCTAGGAAGGGAAGGTGAACGGTCTCAGAAAGGAAGTGCGGCTAACAGCACCGCCCAGCAGCAGCAGGAATACGACTTTGAGATCGAACATCGCAGCGGAAAATCTCACGGCAACGCAGATGCATTGTCAAGAAGACCTTGTCCTGAAGATTGCAACCATTGTAGTAGGCAAGAGAGTAAGGAAGTGGTATCCGTGAGGATGCTCAGGACAGACCACCTCAGCAACGGGTGGAAGGACAGCCTACGACATGCACAGCAGGAAGATCCGGACATCAAGCCGATTCTGGGATGGATGAAGGCCCGTGCTACCAAGCCTAAGTGGAGGGACGTCTCAGCGATGAGTTCAATCACGAAAAGCTATTGGGCCCAATGGGATAGCTTGCTGCTTCAGGATGGAGTCCTGTGCCGTAAATGGGACAATGGTCGAGGAGACAGCTGTCGTTTGCAAATGGTTGTCCCTAAAGCTAAAGTGCCGAATGTTTTACAGCTGTGCCATAATGGTCGTTCAAGAGTCCATCTGGGAGTTAAACGAACTCTACTGAAGGTCCGAGAACAGTTTTACTGGGTCCATTATCGTGACGATGTGGAGGATTGGTGTCGTACATGTACAAGTTGTGCGGCTGTGAGGGGACCTCAGACACGGAGTAGAGGAGCATCGAAATTGTACAATGTTGGCGCACCACGGGATAGGACATCTCTTGACATTGCGGAGCCGTTACAAAAAGGCGCAAGAGGGACTCCTAAGATCGTCCATGTGGATCGCCTAGCGCGTTATTATGGGGCCGATAATGCTCGGGACGAGCATGTCTTAGGAGGGGGCAGTGTTACGCCGCGCTCAAATCAGCGCACTAGCGCCATCTAGTGTCAGGAACGAGAGCGAGGGGAGTTTTACAGTAAATGACATCATAAATCTTTCGACCGACAGCGCCACCCGAAGAACTAAGTTTCTGGAAAATCTACACTCGAATACTCGTTGCCTGGCGCGCATTTACCTGAATGTTCGGGACGCTTCTTTGCTGATTATATAAATAGGCGCTGCAAGATGCGATCGAGAGAGAGTGGAACTCGGCGACACAAGCGAAGCTTCGGAGCGGAATTAAGTGAATTAGTGTGTTTAATTATTAGTGTTTTTAACTTTAATTTGTATAAAGTAAATTAAAGTGTTAATTTGGGTAATTCTATCGGCAATTTTTATTGTCACGAACCTCAAGCTCGTAACAATATCTATGTTATATGACCATTGCATATTAAACATATAATATTGTTACGAGCTTGAGGTTCGTGACAATAAAAATTGCCGATAAAATTACCTAAATTAACACTTTAATTTACTTTATACAAATTAAAGTTAAAAAACACTAATAATTAAACACACTAATTCACTTAATTTCGCTCCGAAGCTTCGCTTGTGTCGCCGAGTTAAACTCTGTGTCCCGATCGCATATTGCAGCGCCTATTTATTTAAATTAGCAAAGAAACATCCCGAATCTTCAGGTAAATGCGCGCAAAGGGACGAGTTTGCGAGTATAGATTTTCTAGAAACTTAGTTCTTCGGGTGGCGCTGTGGGTCGAAAGATCTGTGATGTCATTCTTTACACGCTCTACTCGCTCTCGTTCCTGACACTAGATGGCGCTAGTATATCGTCGATTGGAGCGCGTAACACTGCCCCCTCCTAAGACATGCTCGTCCCGAGCATTATCGGTCCCATGATAACGCGCCAAGCGATCCACATGGACGATCTTAGGAGTCCCTCTTACGCCTTTCTGTAACGGCTCCGCAATGTCAAGGGCTGTCCTATCCCGTGGTGCACCAATATTGTACAATTTCGGTGCTCCTCTACTACGTGTCTGAGGTCCCCGCACAGCCGCACAACTTGTACATGTACGACACCAATCCTCGACATCGTCACGATAATGGAACCAGTAAAACTGTTCTCGGACCTTCAGCAGAGTTCGTTTAACTCCCAGGTGGACTCTTGAACGACCATTATGGCACAGCTGTAGAACATTCGGCACTTTAGCTTTAGGGACAACCATTTGCAAACGACAGCTGTCTCCTCGACCATTGTCCCATTTACGGCACAGGACTCCATCCTGAAGCAGCAAGCTGTCCCATTGGGCCCAATAGCTTTTCGTGGTTGAACTCATCGCTGAGACGTCCCTCCACTTAGGCTTGGTAGCACGGGCCTTCATCCATCCCAGAATCGGCTTGATGTCTGGATCTTCCTGCTGTGCACGTCGTAGGCTGTCCTTCCACCCGTTACTGAGGTGGTCTGTCCTGAGCATCCTCACGGATACCACTTCCTTACCTTGCCTACTACAATGGTTGCCATCTTCAGGACAAGGTCTTCTTGACAATGCGTTGCCATGAGATTTCTCGCTGCGATGTTCGATCTCAAAGTCGTATTCCTGCTGCTGCTGGGCGGTGCTGTTAGCCGCACTTCCTTTCTGAGACCGTTCACCTTCCCTTCCTAGGGTGTGCTTAGGGCAGCTGGACCGAAGATGGCCCCTTTCCCCACAGCCATAGCACCTAGGGCTGTATCCTTTATTGTGGTCGCGAACCGTAACTGCTGCAACCTCCCTAGCGTGAGGTGAACGATGATCCTGTCGCCACCAGGCAGTGCCGTTAGCTGCACTACCCTCCTGATATCGTTCACTTTCCCTTTCTGCGGTTCGCTTAGGGCAGCTGGATCGAAGGTGGCCCTTTTCCCCACAGCCATAGCACCTAGGGCTGTATCCTTTGTTGCGGTCGCGAACTGTAGCTGCTGCAACCTCCCTGACGCGATGGGAACTATGATCCTGCCGCACGGCTTCTACCTCCAGTGCATGGGCCAAGGCGTCCTTAAGCGTCTCGTGGTGCCCGAGCCTCACAGCAGCTCTGACTTCCAGGTCGCGGATGCCGTCGATGAATGTTTGCACCAGATTCCCTCCAATGAGCGCAGGTACAGACTGGTATGCTTTACGAACCATCTTCTCCACCTCAAGGGCCCACTGCTGCAGGTTTTCGTTGCTGCGTTGCACGCGATCTTTAAGCTGCGCGCGAAAGACGTGTTCCAGGTGAGCGTCACCATATCTCGCCTCCAAGGCCTCAAGAAGCTGCTCATAGGTCACTTTCTTACCGAGAGCTTCCAACACAGTTAAGGCTTGGTCGCGCAGGCCTAGGGTGAGTGCAGTCATGGCTTGGCTTTTATTCCAGCCGTTTGCCTCCATGACGGCCTCGAACTGGATTTTGTAGGCCGACCAGGAAGAGGTCCCGTCGAACGGCGGCACTTTGAATCCACGTAGCGAAGGTGCTGCAGCTACTACGGGAGCTGTAGTTCCATCCCCAAGTTTGAGGACGTTTAGCGTTTTCTTCACGTCAGCCATCACGTTGTCAACCCGATTGTTCACATGGTTGATTCGGGTTTCATGTTCTTCGATTCGGGTTTCAGCTTCCGACAGGCGGTTGTCGTGTTGAGCAACCCTATCCTTCACCTGCCTTATCTCTTTCCCAAAGGTAGCGTGAAGGTCCTTCATGAGGAGCATCTGCTCTTCCGACCGACGAGCCTGTTCCGCCAGCTGACGGGCCTGTTCCTCCTGCCGGCGGGCCTGTTCCTCTTGTCCGTTCTGCAGCTGCTCTTTCAACTGACGGACCTGTTCCTCCTGTCGGCGGCTCTGTTCGTCCTGTCCGCCCCGCAGCTGTTCTTCCAACCGACGGACCTGTTCCTCCTGTCGGCGAGCCTGCTCCTGCAGCATCACCATCAGAGCACCTAAGTCAGGTGCCACAGACGTAGAAGCTGCTGACGGACCGGCTTCCGTGGCCGGCGGCTGGCCCTCAGACATCTGCGGCGTTGCACCACCAAATCTCCTCTGGTCCGTCTCCTGCTGGCGTTGACTTCGGGTACGGACACCCTCCGTTTCCTCCTTAGGTAAAATCGGCATTATTTTATCCCACTTCTGACACCAATTGTTACGAGCTTGAGGTTCGTGACAATAAAAATTGCCGATAAAATTACCTAAATTAACACTTTAATTTACTTTATACAAATTAAAGTTAAAAAACACTAATAATTAAACACACTAATTCACTTAATTTCGCTCCGAAGCTTCGCTTGTGTCACCGAGTTAAACTCTGTGTCCCGATCGCATATTGCAGCGCCTATTTATTTAAATTAGCAAAGAAACATCCCGAATCTTCAGGTAAATGCGCGCAAAGGGACGAGTTTGCGAGTATAGATTTTCTAGAAACTTAGTTCTTCGGGTAGCGCTGTGGGTCGAAAGATCTGTGATGTCATTCTTTACACGCTCTACTCGCTCTCGTTCCTGACACTAGATGGCGCTAGTATATCGTCGATTGGAGCGCGTAACAATATTGTTGCGCGGCTAAGTTGACATCTGGCACTAGGGCCATCTGGTGTCGGGTAACAGAGCGAGGAGAGCTTTCCAGAAAATACATGACTCGTCTTTCAACCAACAGCGCCATCTAGTATTGAACAGAAGAATTAGGTTTTCTGGAAGCCGCACACTCGAATTTTCTGCGCTTGGTCGGTTGGCGCGCGTATTTACTTGAATATTCTGGATGTTTTCGTGGAAGAGTCCTATATAAAGGCGCTGCAATACGCGATCGGGGAAGTATTGAATTTGGCGAGACAAGCGAAGCTTCGGAGCGGAATAAAGTGAATCAGTGTGATTAATTATTAGTGTTTTAGGTTTAATTAGTGTAAAGTGAATTAAAGAGTTAATTTTGGTAATTCTTTCGGCAATTTTTATTGTCACGAACCTCAAGCTCGTAACAATATATTATTTTAATATTAAAATTTCTATAATTATTCAGTCATTGGTTTAACTGTACCTATATGTTTCTGTTACATAAGAAATTGCACATTAGTAAAGTAATTTAATAAGAAACTAAATTTATTTTTTTGTATTTTCACTGATATTCACTGAACAGTTTTACTCCTAAGAACAATGTGATATTTTTTTTTGTTTCCTAACTTATTAACATTCTCTAAGAAGAGAAGCGGAGTTGATAGAGCAAGTAGATGAATTTGTATATATAAGCATATATAACGACAAGTGAACGCAGGAAATAGAGTAAATAGGGCCCAACACTCTATTGTGGAAAGTGAGAATGTGTCAAAAAAGGCACGTATGATAATTCGCAATGCTATGTTGGTCCCTACTTTATTGTTTGGTAGTGAAAGTTGGGTGTGGTAGAAGAAGCACGAGATTCGAATAAACGCAGTAGAAATGCCGTCATTAAAGAGTATGTTAGGGCAGAATCGGAGTGACAGTGGTTTGCAAGATCAAGCAACTATATGCAATAGTTATGTGACAAATGTTCATAAAATCATAGATTTATTTATTATTAAGCTTAAAATATAAATTAATCCAGTATTACAGACTGGAGCTGAGTATCCTTAATTAAACGATACTGTTATTCTTTAAACCAGAAACCAAGATGTACCTACTAATGTAATCATAATTTTAAATACATATCTTTTCACTTTATTTTGAAGATTAAAAAATGTCTGTAAATGAGACAAGAAGCATTTATTTGTATTGTTAAATCATTCACAATTAACATGATATATTTTAGTTGTTGGTCACTTAACAAACATGCATTTCAATTTTGGTTATATAGGTACATAACAATCGTACATTATCATAAAATGACTAAAATGTTATTATTAATGTGGTAATGTGGTAATTTGGTTTTAAACAAATTGTGTGTGAAAAAGCTTAACTTGTGCTTGCAATTAAAATTTACATATATTAAGTTTTTATTATACATGCCTATACTTATGACAAATTTTAAATTGCTATTATTTTCATTAATTATGTTATTAAATTACAGCAACAAATGCGCAGTTATACAGGATGGTCCAAAAGGTGACATCCAAAAATTTTTTTTGGAATGCTGACCTTTCGGGCTACATGAAAATACCCCATGTGTGTTCCGCGATTTTTCTTAGTTTACGAGATATGATTTTTTTGTATTATTATGAAAAATGTCGAATTAGCGATTCAAAAATTTTTTTTCTTGAAAATTCTGCTCTCTTTTCTACTTTTCTTATTATTAGCGTAGTCTTCATGAGTTAGACTCTTTGACATAAAAAAATAAGCTGCCTACCATTAATACAAATTGCAAAAATTTTAATCGAAAACAAATTATGCAGATATGATTGCAAAGTTTAGTTTTGAAATTTAAACTAAAAATTAAATGATGACTTCCATGACTTTAAAGTAATTTTAAAAACTTCGCAAGACCCTAAGCTTTAGTTATAATACAAAAAAAAGTGGTGGTCAATGGGCCTTTTTTAGCCCTAGTCGGCCTTTAATTGCACAGAGCCAAAATGTTCAAAAATAATCGTTTTATTTTGCACCTATTGTTTATTACTAAGGATAATTAATTGGATTTTCATGATATGTCCATAATCTTTCATAATAAATAAAACAATTTGGTTTTTTAATACTTATTTTATTTTACAACCAATTCTCAAAGTACCCCCCCCCCCCCCCCCTCCACTTCAATACACAGTCTACAACGCCTTAGAAAATTTTGTTTCAGTCTTCTAAAAGCATTTGAATTTTGTCTGATTTTTGTTTCCGCCTCCGTTAATTTATCTCGCAGTTCTGCTTCGGTGTTTGTTTCGCTTGCGTACACCATCTCTTTGTAATATCCCCAGAGAAAGAAATCTATGGGGTTCAAATCTGGTGAACGTGCAGGCCAATGAATCGGTCCGCCACGCCCAATCCATCTATTGGGGAATCTTTGATTAAGATGCTCCCGTACCTCTCTTGCATAGTGGCAAGGAGCACCATCATTTTGGTAAATCATATCCCTTCTTGTCAATAAGTTTACATCGTCTAATAAGCCGTTTAAATTGTTTTGTAAAAAGTCTAAATATTGGGCTCCGTTTAACCTAGCAGGCAATTCAAAAGGTCCTATAAGTTCCCCGTTCAAAATTCCTGACCACAAGTTTACACTATAATGTGTTTGAAAATTTGAAGGCCTTGCCTTGTGTGGATTTTCAACAGCCCAACTATGGTAATTGTGGATATTGAAGACTCCTGTTCTTTCAAATCTAGACTCGTCTGTCCACAGAATTTTATCAAAAAAACCTGGATCCTCCGCAGTTCTTTCCAGCATTGTTCGACAAAAGATCACCCGTCTTGAATAATACGCAGGATGCAATTTTTGGACGCGTTGAATATGATAAGCGTGGTATCCCTCTGAAAAAAAAAACGAAATTGTACTTCCAGGAATCACTGTTTTTATTCCATGAAATGTGGTTTTTGCCCGACATGAGTAATTAAAATTAATTGATTGCTCGTCGCTATTCCGTATAATAGAGCCGTGGTAGCTCAGTGGTTAACGCTCGCTGTAATTATAACAGAACGCGAGTAACCCGGGTTCGATCCCCGCCGGCACCAATGAAATTGTTAATTGCAATTTTAGGTGCTGATTTACCACGTGCTCGGCGGTGAAGGAAAACATCGTGAGGAAACCTGCATGTCTGAGGAATAAGAAAAAAAAATTTCGAAGACATGTGAGGTTCGTCAACACGCATTTGGGCAGCGCGGCGGACACTTCCTTGCTCTAAACCCTCTCAGAAATGAGGGGAGGCCTGAGCCCAGCAGTGGGACGTATATAGGCTGTAACTTTACTTTACTTTAGCTTTCGTCGCTATTCAAAGGTGCGCTGTAATACGGTGTCAAAGTAAAAGTTTTAAAGACAAAATGAACTTACCTGACTTAAGTATCCTTATAACTGAGGTTCGTGGTACACCAGTCGTTCTCGTAATAGCTCTGGTGCTAGTAAAAGGATATCTTTGCACTTGTTCCACGACTTCATCTCTGACATCTGGATCCACTCTGGGTACTCCTTCGTGGGAACTACGTCCCGGAATTCGTCCGTCCATAAATGTATTATGTGTATTTATGAACACTCTGTGATCGGGATAAAGTTCCCGTTCTTCACCTCGCCGTTCTAGTTTCTCTCGGTAAAGCCTTGCCGCTAAATGGCCATTGCCTTGGGCAACGCCGTAAAAATAATGCATTTCTGCATATTCCTTCTAAGAATAACTCATTTTGCAACACAAAAATCCAAATCACAAGGTAATCAATCAAAGTCCGAAACACAAGCACAGTCAAATCAGTTATAAGGCGAAACAGAATCCAGTTAGCAAGCAGTCGTGGTAAATTAGGAAGTATCGAAAACAAAAACAGGAGTAGTAGTTACGCGAGCGATAGCTGTGAACAACTGAGGCACTATGACTGAGGCTACGCCTGTCGCCTTATGCGCGCGAGCTATGGCCAGAGCGAGAGAGCGCGCTACACACGACACAGTATTTCTCACTCCTGCTTCCTTTGTTCGACACGTGGTATTTTTTGTGATCTGCAACCGTCTACCTGCCTATTACTATTATTATTCATTATCCCATTAACATTGAGGGGAAATTCGTTGTTTTTTGTGACCCATCTGTGCTACTTACTGAAGTGGCACTATCCCTAACCCGAGGATTTACATTTCATTTTATTTTATTTCATTTGATTAGATTCTATGGCGAACCTAATTATTTTTAGAAATAAGGTGTTTAAATAATAATGTTGAAAATTTTCGCCTCTGTGCAATTAGAGGCTGATTACGGCTAAACAAGGCCCATTGACCACCACTTTTTTTAGATTATAATTAAAGCTTAGGGTCTTGCGAAGTTTTTAAAATTACTTTAAAGTCATGGAACTCATTATTTAATTTTTAGTTTAAATTTCAAAATTAAACTTTGATTCAATCATATCTGCATAATTTGTTTTCGATTAAAATTTTTGCAATTTGTATTAATGGTAGGCAGCTTATTTTTTATGTCAAAGATTTCAACTCATGAAGACTACGCTAAGAATAAAAAAAGTGGAAAAGAGAGCAGATTTTTCAAGAAAAAAAATTTTTGAATCGCTAAGTCGACATTTTTCAAAATAATACAAAAAAATCATATCTCGTAAACTAAGAAAACTCGCGGAACATACATGCGGTATTTTCATGTAGCCCGAAAGGTCAGCATTCCAAAAAAAATTTTTGGACGTCACCTTTTGGACCACCCAGTATATTATATAAGTAATACTAAACTGTTTTATTTTATTTTTTACCAGTAAATGAATCTGCCGATGCAATTATGAGTTTGACACTTGATAGTAATACCCATATATCATCAAGCAACACAAAACGTAATAGCAATATTGAACAGCCCCCTAATTTGAATATGGATGGTGATAGTATGAAAGATATGGGAGAAATTCCGGAAAAGAAATGTCATAGTCAAAGTTATAATAAATATGAAGTTTCTCATAAACAAAACAGAATTAATAAACCATCAAATTTATCCACTGAAGCTAATGTCCAACCTTCAATTAGTTATGCTAAAGCATCACAAGGTGAGGCTCCGCAAACACAAAAAGGTAAACAAATAATGACTACCACAAATGCTGGTTTCAATATTTGGACCAATCAATTCAGAGAAATCTTATCACATCATAATAAAGGTTCACGACTATTGATAATTATGAGAGGTGCTCCTGGCAGCGGCAAATCGTTTTTAGCAAAACAAATTATAGAAATGACTATTGGAGCTACTTTTTCCAATTTCAAGAAACATATTCTTAGCACTGATGACTACTTTATGGTAAGAGGTGTTTACCAATTTGAAAAATCAAAGCTTTCAGATGCTCACATTTGGAATCAATCTAGAGCAAGGACAGCAATGATGCGGGGTTTAAGTCCCGTTATTATTGACAATACTAACATTGAATTGTGGGAAATGGAGCCCTATGTAAGAGATGCAGTTAGAAATGGATATATGATAGAAGTTTTAGAACCAAACACTCCATGGGCAAAGAAAGCAAATCAATTGTCACGGAAGAATATTCATGGAGTTCCTTTCCAGTCAATTAAAAGAATGCTTGATAATTTTCAAAATGGTGTTACAGGTGAATATTTGAGAAATTGTTATAGATTGTGTTATCCTGAAAATATGGTTCCTCCTGTTTTGAGAAATTTTCCTCCTATGCCGGTAGAAATTCCTGTTGAACCAACTCTTGATAATAATAATAGCAGTCCAGTAACAAAACGCAATAATGAGTCGATAACACAAGAGAGCTTACCTGTTCAAACTCAAGATGTAATAAGTAATGCGTCTTCATGTACAGAATCTGAGGAATTAAGTCAAGACAGTACAAGTAAATCAGATAACTCACAAATTGTAGAAAAGGAAAATGAGAATAGAAACTCATTACCGATTCATTATACATATATAGAAGAACAGTTAGAAGAATATGCTAAAGTCGAAAATGAATGGGAAAATGGTGAAAACTGGGAAGAGGAAACAGAGAAAACTCAAAATAATATTAAAATAGATGATTTAAAGAAAGAGAATGAAATTGTTAAACCTAAAAGAAGGCCTAAACACTCTGTAGAGTCTCAATCCATACAAAATTCGCTACCTGAATGTCAAGATTGGACAAAAATCTCTATGTTTATGCCACCTTGGGAAAGTGAAGATGTAAAATCAAATGTCAACCCTGCAATTTCAGTTGAAAAAGTTTGCAGCAGCACTTGTATGGAAATTGGCGATACAGATATTAACAATTCAAGCAAACCTCATAAAATTATAACAGCAATACCCCGAGATATAAATTTGTATTACTTGCCACTTGATAAAGTGAAAATCCCAGATAAACGGATGTTAGATAAGAGTAGTATGACAAATGATCAGGCAATAATAGAAGGTTATAGATGTCAAAATGAAGAGAAGCATTTCAGAGCTTTTAGAAAATTGTTTAAAAATATTAATAAATGTGATTTAAGAGATATATTTGATCGCTGTTGTGGAGATGTAAACTGGGCAGTCGATATTGTGCTTGATGGTGTTGCAAATAAACAGTTGCTAATTCAAGATGAAGAAGATTCTTCAGATATTGAAGAAGAAATTTCTGGACAGTGTGAATGTGTGGCAGCATATAACGTAATACCAGATGTCATATCAGCATCTGGTACTAAAGAAGACCATACCTCAGAAGCTGTAGTAGAGAATGTAACATCTACACCGAGGAAAGAAAAAAAGGAGGTAGTCATTACTGAAAGTTCTATTCAGTTAAAACGTCAAATAGAGAAAAATGTAGTTATTGCTGATAATCACTATTCAGAACATTGCTTAAAGATTAGAAAAATACGCCGCGGGGAGGCCTCCCAAGCAGAAGTTAATGTTTGCGAAAATGTAGAAAATTCAGATAATACTCAGAACTTCGAGAATGTCTTCCCTAGTACTTCTAAAGTCGGAAGTGAAGTTGATTATTTGGACACGGAAAATGTTGAACATGATAATTTGAACACTGAAAGTGATGATGATGAAGAAACTGGTTTTGATTATGTGGAGAAAACAGTTAATATTGAATTAGGCAGTCATTTTGTAACTCAATTAGACGAATTCTTTGGTAGGCGAGGCATGATATATCCTGAGAATATTATACCAAAAATAAACATTCCGCTATCCATCCTGAATGAAATTAATGCTCTTTGGATGGAATCTTTAATGGACCAACTAGATAAGGTTACTAAACAAACGCAGTTAATGGTAGTTCAAGATGAGGAATTTGCAAGGTAAACTACAAAAACTTTTTAAAATTATGTTAATTGGCGTCCCTGTCTCCAATTTTAAATATTTCCATTAATTTCAGACAATTAGCGCTTAAAGAGGAAGAACTGGCTTTAGCAGGAAAAGAACCGGAAGTGCCTGATTTTAAGGAGATAATGGATTTAGATTTTGCACTTTCTTTGTATCAAAAGGATGTTGAAGAGTGGCGAAATAGGGAACCTAATGATTTGGCTGCAAAACTTACACGGGACAAGTTATACAATTTATTCCCTGATATTTCTCCAAATGTTTTGTCCGAGCTTCTTATGGCCTATGATAATAATTTCCAGGCAACTGTAGAGGTAAGTGGATAGATATAAATAATATTATCCATCAAAAATTGTGTCAAGTATGGCTTCAATTGCATGTATTACGAGAATAATCAAAAACAAATTATTGCTTATTTACTTAATTGTTTTATTTAAATATTAAGAATTTTAATAAATAGACTATTTTTAAATGTATACAAATAGAAGGTGATAAGACTCCTTTTTTGCGTATGACTCCGTATGAGTTGATATCGGTTTGCCTTTTACAATATGTCGTTAAATAACAGTGCTTGCTTGCTCCTGTGTTAAGGTCGAAAGGGTAAAGAGAGCTAGTACAACAATAGGTTGTGTGTCATTTCGTCCTTTCAGGTGACATCACATCCTAGTTCTTCTTTATTTAAATTTGGCTGCAGTTGTCCATAGATTGCAGTAGCCACTTCAGTATAAGAAATAAATAAACTACATGCATAATTAATAATTATTAGTGTTTTGATATATTGTAGTATGTAGTCGTTTATTAATTAATTAACTATTTATTGGGTTGCAAAGAAGTCGATTTTAATGCATTTCAGCATTATTTGAAAGTCCACATGTAATAGTACAGAGTACAGTACTTATAAAATGTCAATTTGACTGTCATTTAGATATTTTGTATGTCACTATGGCAAAACTGATATATTTTGATAAGTCCTAAAACTGCAAATGTAATTAAACTTTCTGGGGTCCAATCAAAACCACAATTTGTGACTGATGATTGTGGTAAACTGTATAAGATTTAGCCATTTTAAAGCCTAAATCTGTATTTGAAAACTATCTGTTTTTAATCATAAATCATGAAACATCCACAACTACACTAAACGATAACAGGGACAATCCTACATGATTGGACTGACTAGTAACAGGCATCTCACGTTCATTCATTGTAAGCTTTAACTTAAGCTGACTTCATAACACTGGCAATTTAAGTAAATCTACATAACATCCTTGCTTGTCGTAAGGTGTGATTATGAGAAATGCCAGAACACTAATAATTTGCGATAGAATGGCAGTTTAACCATCTTTTTTGTCCGTCGTACAATATCCGATCATCGACAATATCCACATTAAGCAAAATTAACAAACAACTAGTCTTCTCGCCAGATCGCAGCCGACTAAAGAAGTTACGCGGAATTGAACGTAGCTTAGTGCGTAAAGTATTGGTATCGTAGTGGCCGTATAGTGTTGTATATGCCCCGCCATAGAATACTATAATACATACAATAGAACAGAGCAGTGGGCGGAGCCTGTGTAACCACTGGTAACCTATATTTAAATTCCATTTCCCGCTGTTCTTTCGACACGTAATTATTGCACAATTTGCCATTTTTTAAATAAATAGCATGCAGCGCCGCTTGATACGAAAATTGGAAACGATTGATTGTGTTGACATTTATATGTGTAAATTGACGTGTTAGTGACATGTTAGTGGTTAGAACTGATAATAAGACGTAATTGCTTGTATGTGTGCTCCCGGCGACGCCAATCCTCCTACAAAGTAAGGTTGACAGCCATTCTATTGTGTATTATGGTATTCTATGTGGCCCGCCACGAGTGATGAAACTGTGCGGAAGCGTAAAACAGGTGTCAGTGCGGTGTGGTATGAGGTACGGGGAAGCGAAACTATAGCAACGGATGACGCGCTATCCCCACGTAGTGACTCCCTGCCTCCCGTCGCCCGCGCACATTCTTGTATCGTCTTGCGTACTATCGATATCGAAAGTGTTAGCGACTACCTGTTATACAATATTAACATTTTTGCGATTATTTATGGACTTTAAAAAATTTTGTTGTATAATATTTGCATATAGACTTTATGAGATTTGTAAAAATTAGCAAGATCTATTGAAAGATGACTGAATCATGTCATGCCCTCAGCGCTGTAACTCATTGCTAAGCCACTGCGCCACGGAGCCATCGTCGTACGTTACTTTGCGGAAATTAATAATATTTAAGATGTTAATGTTAATTACTTAAGAATCCGCGTAAAAAATGAAAGTTATGTGTCTTATCTAATTTGAAGATAGTTTTTTTATTGTTAACGGCAATATTTTTTATGATACTTATATACTGTTTCATAAACTTTATATTAATTTTTTGTAGGTCCTCTTAATGTCAACAGGCCAAACAAGGGTCCTGGAAATGGAAAATGGTATCAATAAATTTGTCATGAAGAAAGAAATACAACGTCAAGGGAAATTACTTAAAGAACAGAAAAAAGTGAGCTTTTATTTTATTTAGTCCCAAATTATCATGTCAACATTTTTGGTCTATATTTAGGCCGGTTTTAGAGCTCGACCGACCGTCAGTGCGTACGTCGGTCGCGCTTGCCATTTGTATGAAAATTTACAAGTCGTTACAGTGCTCGACCGACCGTACGCACGCGTATATTGCTACGCACTAAGTACGAGGACCGTCGGTCAAGCGCGTCCGCATGCGTACCGTCCATCGACCGACGCACTATGGAAACATATTGACGCGTTCAGTGATACACCGATCGGTGGACCGATCGTACGGATGCGTGTCAAGAAAATCGAACCTTAACTTCAGTAATATTGTATGATTTTATAGGTATTACGTAGTGTTAGTGATTTAAGTAATTTTTATCAAACATGGCATATGTCGACACCGAACGCCTAATTACCGAAGTCCGTCTTCGTGAACTTCTGTGGGTCAAAGGCCATGTGTTATACAAAGACCTTGATGCCAAGTTAAAAGCCTAGGAAGAAGTTTGTACAGCTTTGTTTCCGAATTTCGATGGGTGTACGTGATATCTACGTCTTCTGTTCTTTATACGTTTAGGTACGTACATAGTAAGCAGCAACTAAACAATTTGTAAACGCGTCCATTTCGTGTACGTGTTTGTGACTGTACCAGTCGGGCCAGTTTACTTGCTCAGGAGAGCACTGAACGATACAAACTGACGATCGATTATGCGTATCGTCAGGACCGATGGTACGCACCGACGGTCGGTCGAGCTCTAAAATCGGCCCTATAATTATTCATCGTTTTCTTAAACGATAATTGAAAATGTTGAATCAATTTTACAAAAATATCAGTAGACCATGAATTCAACAATGTTCCTATGTACCGAGGAGGCTGTGATGAAGATCACATCTAAAGTTCGAAATAGTCAAAGAAGTTGCTTATTGTGAATGACGAGTGTGAGAGAGACTTTCCAATAACAGTAATTCCAGTGTTATTTCTGGAAAGTACTTATGGAATCAAGATCAATATTTGACTGCTTTCTGTATGATTAGCTCAAAATTACTTGGCAAGTATAGAAGGTCGTAGTTTTTGACCGAGACCTTTGGTTCAGAAATGACAGTAGGTTTGACACTGCTTATAGAAGGTATCCCTTAGAAAGTACTTGTAAGAAGTCTCTCACAAGTCTTTTCTAGAAGAGTAGTCAAGTACAAGATAATCGAGTTTATTATTTTAACAGTCTTAGTAATCTATTATATAGCTCAACGTGCAACCGGCATTACGAAAGAATAGACTGTGATAGTTCTTGCAATTTACGAGGTTGGTCGACCTTTGGATGTGGTTTGATATGTACATGCACACTGTCACACAGTGCATGAACATATCGAACCACAGCCGAAGGTCGACAGCACTCGTGAATTGCAAGAACTAGAACATAATACACGATATTTTAAGAACATTTTAAGTTCGTTTAAATGCAACGGTGCAGCGCGGTCCACCCTTTCCTTGAAAGAAGGCCAGTGATTTGTAGTACGAATTTGTAGACTTACTTTATCTTCATTTATGGTGGGAAATGTCGAAATCTCTATAGTTCATAAAAGATAGCTTGATCTCTGCGACAGCCGTCAGTAAAATCACGCCTATGAAGTCCTGAATTTCTTAGTAGCACAGACAGTACCTGTCAATGTCATACTTTATGGGCATACCGACCTAATTAGTGCATCCCCATAAAGTATGACATTGACAGGTACTGTCTGTGCTACTAAGAAATTCAGGACTTCATAGGCGTGATTTTTACTGACAACTGTCGCAGAGATCAAGGTATCTTTTATGAACCATAACCATCTATACCATTAGTTTTATCATCGAATTGTCGGATCTGTGACAAGAAACGGTATCCTAATTGCAGAACATCGCTTATCGTACATTGAATAAAATTATTTTACGGATTTTATCGCGTTTAACTAACTTATTTTTAAATTCCGACGTTTCGGGTGCTTTACATAAGGTGAGCCAACACAATGGGTGCTTCAAATCACCCGAAACGTCGGGATTAAAAAAATTAGTTAATTAAACGCGGTATAATCCGTATGTGATCAAAAGGAAAAGAGGAGATATCCCGGCAAACAAGGGGTTCTGTCTGGGGAGCGGCCAACGCTCCGAGTGGTAGTTCGGAACTATTTTAAATGTACTGTTTTACTTCAGATCTTTGATAGCGCGATTTAGGCTTTGTTGTTTTGTTTGTGGCGCGACGACAGCGCCGCCATGTATAAATAGTTTTATTCAATGTGTAATGTTCGCGTAAATATAAAAAAATCATTATCGCTTATCGCAATTTCCGTGCCAATAGTAGTGATTACTGAAATTCCTCCCTAAAGACACCCGTTTATCGTTGGATTTATACTCTCATTGTGGATATTCAGTTATAATTTGTTGATTTTGAAATCGCTGTGTGATCGCGGCGTAAGAGAATCATCCCAGGTCGGCTTGTTGGTTGTTATTACCCGATGTAAAAAAATTATACGTGGTAGAGCCACACTGCAGCTATATTATGGTTGTAGCACGAATGGGTCGGCTCGACTTGACCGGGGTAGGACCACGCCACCAGTGTTGAAGGTATTGCGAACGCCAAACCGCCTGCTAAGCTGAGTGATTATAAGAAGTTCTCCTTAGAGACCAGCAGTAATTGCTTATGAGATGATAAGACTGAAAATATTTCCCATATTTTTAATTTACAGGCCCTTTCAGAAGTTGAATGGCCATTTTTACCGCGTGTGGATAAAGTAGACATGTCCATAGTCGAAAAATACCGTGACGAAGCTGAACAGCATTTGGCTAGAAGAAACCTGTAAGTATTATTTTAATTAAATTTTAAACTTTGTGGCAAATACAATTAGTAAACAAGACGGAAAACTGAATGAATCTATTTTATATGGGGTAACATATTTTTAATACGTGAGAGCAGCTGTGCAGATCTAGGAAAAGAGACCAGTATCACTGCGACCTAAAGAAAGATCTATTGTGATCGCTGCGAAGGCAATAGTTCACTGCTAAGCTCATTGTTTTTAATGAATAGAAGGAGTTGCTTAGCTTCGAGCAATTATACTTCTTCTGAGTGGAGTATATAGTTTCTCAGATGAGTGTTACTTTTGCGCATTAAGGGTCCGCAATCAGTTAGGATGTGCAGAGGTGTTTCTTCCGTTATGGAACAGAACCGACACATCCTTGAGTTGCTTAGTCCCAGGATGGACATGTGCTTTTTAAGACAACAGTGTCCAGTTAGGGCTCTTGCCAGAATGCGCAATTTATTTTTACCTAATCCCAGGGTTTCTGAAGCGAATTTACGATCAAAAACCCGGATTAAGGTTTTAGAAAGTTTTAAGCCTAGTGTGTCAGACCAGATCTAAAGTGATTTATTGAGATAAAGAATTTCAAGGGTCAGTCAGGCTAGGCTTCTTGAGATTCCACAAAATGGCTCGGGTCTAAATTGCCTATTCGAGCCCTTTCATGCGAGTTTGTCAGCAAGTTCATTGCCTACAATATCCGCGTGACCTGGAATCCATCTTAAGACGACCCTGTTGTTACACCCCAGGGCGGTTAGACGGTTCACGCAGTCTCTAATTAACTTCGAGTTCACTAATTTTGACCTCAGCGCTAGCAGTGCTGCTTGACTATAAGAGTTACTATGGTTGACATAGATTAAATTGATTTAGATATTTTTGCAGATTGATTTCCGCACATATTATATTAGGTAAAATGTCCTAAAATCCATATCTCCTATAGTTTATTGAGCGACTTTGAGCTTCCTTATGACCATTTGACAATGCACAACAGCAGACTTTAAGAAATATTTCAATGAGACATGTCGAAATTTCCTGAATGCTGCCTAAGCCGGTTGTATATGTTGATTTACTTTTGGACGTTTTTAAAAAGAATGTTATTTACATAATAGAATTTTCTCCTGAATGGTGGGGTCAGTTACATAAATTTCTCAAAGACAAACATCCAGACATGAAACAGTAATTTCTAATCCATACAAAAATACTTGTTTCGTGCGGGAATCGAACGCGCGGCCCTCAGAGCCTCAACTTGTAATTTGGCCACTGCACCACAGAACCGTCAAATTGGTCAACAACGTATAGTGTAGTGTTCCCAACAAATACCGGTACTAAATCTAGATGTGACATGGAGATTCAGATATGTTCTTCGTTTTATTGTTGTGTTCGTCTTAAGAGCTACATGCTCGAGATCATTGAGTATTGTGCTATTTCTCGCTATCCTACATGTATTCGACTTTGATGTTGATGCCGTATAATTTAATAAAAAGCAGCGGTTAAGCGTTTCGGCTATACAAGTCATTATGATTCATAATCATAGTTATTACTGTTGATGCCGTATAATTTAATAAAAAGCAGCGGTTAAGCGTTTCGGCTATACAAGTCATTATGATTCATAATGACTTGTATAGCCGAAACGCTTAACCGCTGCTTTTTATTAAATTATACGGCATCAACAGTAATAACTGTAGTTACAGAATAGACATTGCAGTCTCCCTGTCCATTGGAAAACCCTTCAGCCCTGCCCCAATACCCACAGCCAATTTAACATCACGTGAAAAGACTAGCCTAAATTTGAGCATAATTTAAGTTTTTCCTATATCCTTAAACAAGACAACGCGGCAGGTACTCTTCGGTCTTTTCTACATTTGCTTTGTGGTCTAAGTCCTTTTTGTGTTTCGGTTAGTTAGGGGATGCAAGAGTGAAAATATTAAGTTTACAATTAAAAAATATTTTTTTTAAATTCACTTAAGAGACTTGTCTACTCGTGAGTGTTGATGGACAGCATCTGTCTGATAACAACTCGAAATTATTAAAAGACTGCGGTTGCCAATCACCTGCCAAGTGCGGCAAATATGGCAAACTTACCCATAATATATGAGTACTACTAAAAACTTACCCATACAATATGAGGCAATCAATCTGTGGGCTAGTAAACCTATGCGGTGGGCTGTAATGATGATGATATTATAAAATTTGTTATTATATTACAATATGTCAATGTACATAATGAATTTGGACCTTACACGAAAGTATTTTGGTGTAAGGTTTAAATTCATTATTTATGATAATATTAATTTTTTAGGAGTTATCAAAAAGCCCAGGATTATATACAGCGCGGAATGACTCAGGTAGCAGCCTACTATTCGGAACTCGCTGCTCTACACAAGCAGAAATATGAACAGGCCAATAGCTTAGCTGCCGCTTCTCTTATACAGGTAAGCTGATTGCAAGTATAACAATCTTTATGAATAAAGAAAAAAAGTTTAAAAAGGTATTTATCCTAAGTCTTAAATTGTGCATAACAGATAATTTTAATATGTGTCGAGGTAGGTTAAGAAAACTCGAAATGTTGTATGATGTATAAACATTATACAACATTTCGAGAAAGAAAGCACCCTCAAAGTTGCTAGGAATTTGCGATTTAAATTAAAGCAGTTTTATATATTAATATTTTTAGTTTTAATTGTAATGCATTTTGCGTTCCCGCGATTGCCAAAGAAGTTTCTCGTACATGTGTAGCTGACTTGCATTCCATTTTTTATACTTAGTTAATTCGCCTAACGTCTAGCCATTAAATTGACTTATTCGAGTATGTTGTGTAAAAAAGAAAAGTAGGATAAAATATAAATAACTTATTTCTTTGACCAAAGACTGGCAAAAGTTGATTAATTATTTTTTGTACACAACTGCACATGCTAATGAAATAAAACATAAACAATAAATGAAAACCGAATTCCAAAATATCCATATCTAATCTAAGTTTTTTGAAGTTGCGGTATAGGTAGTAGGTTCCTCCTACCCTGTCCTGTCACTGTAAGGTATTTATTATTGCTCGTTGTGATATGATACATATTTTTACATCAATTTACTAAGTTTTGTGTGGTTTCAAACTTTTCTACCTGTAGTTTAATACTACAAGTCGTCACGGCTAAGCACTTATAATTCTTGTTAACTGTTAAACATTTAAACTAAATCAGCTTTAAAATTTACATCATGACTTAAATAAACTAAAAAAATACTAGACGATAGTGCATAGACATATTCATTTTAAAATGTGACATAATTATTATTTTGTCGATTGTGCTTCTTGAGGACTTTTATCTTACAGTCCTGAAGTCCGGTTTTTCACTCGCTTTTAAAAAGCTCCGCTGTAATTCCATCCTTGCCCCGAAGCCTTGTCGTTCTTATGATGCTAGTTATTTTAATTTTATTCAAACTGATATCCAGGATATCACCGAAATAGTGTTTAGTGAGACTTTTTCTGTCATTACTAACACTGGCTGGCTGCAATGATGATATAAACAGATTTTTAATCTAAAACATGATTCTTCTTGGCCTGATGAAGAAACTCAAGGTCGCTCAGCGTGCTATGGAGAGAAAGAACTCGAAGTTTCTCTGCATGATAGACCTTGTGATGGGGATATCCACAGTAGAACCATACTCACCATGTTGGTACCATGAGGTAATAAGCCAGTCATATTGCTCGGAAAAGAGGAAAACTATGGCGAAGGTTCTTTAGTGGCAGCCTGATACCGCTAAGCGAATTGAGACTTCGTGATAAGGATATCCACAATAGAACCATACTCACCAATGTAGCTCAATGGATCAGTAAGTGGAAGTAGTAATGAGCCAGTCATATTGCTCGAAAAACAAGAAAACGACGGCGAAGGTTCTTTAGTGGCAGCGTCATACCGCTAAGCGAATTGTAGGACTAGATGGAGTGACAACCTGGTAAGGGATGTATGAAGTTGATGCGTGCTGATGGTTCAGGACCGTACTTTGTGGCATTTGCTGGGGAGGGCCTATATTATTAAGTTGACTTATGACTCTTCCCGCTGTGTCCATGCAGCTTTTGTACCTTAACTACTCACAATGCATCTGTAAGTTACTAATTATTGATTAGTATTACTATTTTACATCTTTTTATATCAGTTAACAAATGTTTATATTGTTTTAATCTTTCCAACCTTTGGTTTATTACACAAATTGTCATGGGCAGGCACATTTCACTCTTGTTAAATATTACAAATCTTGATTAGATTTATTGATTTACTTGATTATATTTCTAGATTGGTCGCTTATTATGTATAAGTATTCCCGTCGGTCCGCTTAAAACTGTTTCTGACTCTAGGAGAGGAATTGTGGAAAGAAATGCTTTATGCATGGCATAGGTGCAACACTAGGCGATGCGTGTTTCTAAAACCTTCAAATATATAATTACTATAAGGCTATTTAAAAGCTGTCGCACGGATAGGCCGGCTCGATTTGGGGTGGTACCACAACCTCACAGAATACCAGCGTTTTTACTAAAAGGGTACCAGAACCCCTGGTGATAGAATCTCTCGCTGAGCATTCACGACCAAGCTATCTTTTCTTGAGCGTGGGTGCTCAGGCTGCCCCGCGTATTCTTGGGGAGGGGGGGGAGGTAGGCAATTCCGCTCGCGAATAAAACTGCTCGGGGCAGGCGGATCAATAACGTAACGCTATCAGTGAATTTTTGCAACATCAGGGGACTTCATTCCAACCTTAACGCTGGCCACTACCATCTGGCGACGGCGAAGCCGACCTTGCTCTTTTTTACCGAGACTCATATCTCATCATCACTTCATTCTCTCCTACGCGGGGTACAAATTAGAACACTTTGCCCACTTGAACACTTTGCACTTGTGCCCTGGACTGGAGTATGCGTAAACGTCAGAGAGGACATCTCTTTTCAACGCCTCGGCAGTTTTGAAGGTACGGACCTGTCCATCCTATGGCTGCGCGTAGACAGCGACGACCAAACCCGCGTCTATGGGTGCCTAAACAGACCGACTCATCGACCACGTTCAAATGGCTACAGATTCCGTGCTACAGCAGATCCCATTAGCAGAGATCGTGATCCTTGGCGATTTTAACGCCCACCACGCCGAATGGCTCGACTCACGTTTAACCGATCATGAGGGGAGACCTCTTTGTGATTTTGCCTTGGCATAATATGGTCTGACACAACTGGCTATTGCGCCTACGCGGATTCCGGATGTGGAAGATCATACACCTTCCCTGTTGGACCTTATGTTGACCTCTCATCCGGATGGGTATCAGGTTTTCGTCGATGCCCCACTAGGCTCGTTGGACCATTGTTTTGTACGGAGAGTCTATTTTTTGCATGTTACCCTTGGGGGTTTGCTCCTCGCCAGACGATGCCAGCGTTGTTGCTGATTCTGTCGCTGATGTGGTACTTCAGGGTATGAAAATTTTTATTCCATCCTCTGTGGTGCCCATCGCAGGCAGATCCCAGCCATGGTTTGGTTGCTTCTGTAAAATAGCATCACGCTATAAGCAGGAGTGCTACCGGGCCTGGGCTGACACATCAACATATGGGATGTAAACACCAGCGCTCTTAAATAGAAGTATGATTCCGCCTTCAGGTCCTTCAAAAGAGTTATACCAAAGGCAAGGTCAGCACATCGGCAGAAATGGCAAGAAGCTGGTTCGCCTTCCTTTGGGAACCCGTGTATTCTGGTCTCTCACCAAAGATGTCCAAGGGAACTTCTGTCAGTCATCTCTTCTATCTATGCACAGAGAGGACGACTCACTGGCCCATGTCGCAAAGGACAAAGACCATCTGTTAGGCTCTCTCTTTGCGTCTAACTCGACTCTCGAAGACGGGGGGGAACACACCGTCGACCATACCGCGGTGTGAGGGCTCCATGCCGGATGTGCGGTTTACACAGCGCTCGGTTCGCAAAGCACTCCTCTCCCTGGACGTCAGCAAGTCGAGTGGGCCTGATGGAGTCTCTCCCATTGTGCTGAAGACGTGTGATCCGGAGTTGGCACCAGTTTTAACGCGTCTTTTCCGGTACAAGGAAGACAAGGTTGGTCCACCCAATCCCTAAAAAAGGCAACCGCTCAGACCCGTCCAACTACATGCCTATCGCCATCACCTCCTTGTTCTCCAAAATAATCCATTATAAACTGCCAGCTCATGAGGTAGGGGAGACTGGGGCTGGTAGTGACAGGGGTAGGTAGTTACAGCGGCAACGTTGGCTAAACTGAGAACGCTGTATTGTCTTGAGAAAGATACAAATGATCACGCGACCATCGGCTAGCACGCCGCGCGAACCTGTGGCGCCAGAGTTTTTGTGAGAGGATCCCGTACATGTTGCCGTCAAAACCGCATGTTAGTAACATTTTCTTTTTTTCGTAATATTGGTCTAAAACCTCTTTTCCTTTAAAGCAGATATGTGTGTGTTGTGATATGTGTGCTCTAATCCTTTCTTATAGCAACGAATTTACGTTTATACAGTTATGCTTATTTGTGTTTTTACTACTTAACCTTAAAAGGTCAGTTAAGCTACACCCCCAACGCTAAAGTTGGGGCTAAAAGTGACATTTGCTCGGGGCAGGTTGTTACTTGGGCTACAGGGGCTGCTTGCAGACTGATATATTTGACTTATTTATTTTTTGCTAATGTAATTTTATTTTTTATTTTTTGTTCATCTTCAATTTATACTAAGCTTTTGCTTAATAAAGACATTTATAATTTTCTGCCGGTTGGAAGTTACCAAAATTTTATTTTTATAAGGCATAAGTCTAAAACATAAGATACATAGACACAAGTTTGCGCGTTTACTGCTCAAAAGAACCTCTTTGTCGTTTCTTCTCAGAGGGGAAAACCAAATTGGCTCTAAAAAGCTATGCAGAACGAGAGAGTATTTCATGCCGGTACATCGCTTGCAACTTTACAAAGCGCAATTTCGGCCTCACATGGAATACTGTTCTCTCATCTCTAGGCCGGTACACCCCAGTGTCAGCTCCTTTCACTTGACCGCATCCAGCGCAGAGCGGCTCGAATCGTCAACGACCGAGTTCTTTCTGATCGGCTCGATTCGTAGTCGTAGTGATGTTGCATCCCTTTGCGTTTTCCGTCGCATCTACGACGGGGAGTGTTCTGAGGAATTGTTCGTATTAGTTCCGGTCGCTAAATTTCATGAACGCACATCGCGTCAAAATTCACGATACCATCCTTACCATCTGGATGCTTGGTGGTCCGCTAATGTGCGTTTTACTAGAAGGCTTCTTCCTCGTACAACTTCTCTGTGGAATTGTTTACCACTGGTGATTTTTTCGGGCTGATACGACTTAGGGACCTTCAATAAAAGAGCTTACTCCTTTTCTAAAAGGCCGGCAGCTCACTGGTAATTCCCCTGGTGTTGCGGTCGTTCTTGGGCGGCGGTAGTCACCTACTATCAGGTGAGCCGCATGCTCGTTTGCCCCTCTTCTATAAAAAAAATCCACTTTGACTGCACCTTTATTCGGAGTTGTTTGCTACAAGTTGCTGGGGCCACTTATCACGGGGTGGATTACATTCTGATATGTTTTATCATTAAGAGCATAATAATAAATAAAAATAATCTTGAAGTGTGGTTTTTTTGCGAGCAACTGTGCAAGTCCTGCGAGACCGGTATGACTGTGACCAGTATACAAGGTCACGCGGATATAAAACCTAATCGCATCGCTATCACCGCATATCATGTCGCGACATTTGTGCAAAAACTATTCTAGATTAAGTCCGATGTTAAGACTCGTACAGGCTGTTACATATTTTATTTTATTTTTTTCAGGTGCACGCATCGAATAATCCCGATAACTCTACAATTGACCTTCACTACTTACGAGTAGGAGAAGCAAGGGAAAGCCTAGATTTGTTCCTCGATGCTCACATACAGAAACTTCGAGAAATACAGCACAGAAGCAATTTAAGACATCAGAATTTATATTTTATAACTGGGCGCGGTTTACACAGCAATGGTAGGCCCAGGGTGAAACCCGCTATCAAGAAGAGACTACAGGAAAGAAATTTAGCGTAAGTTCTTGTTTAAAATAATTTTATTTGTTCAAATATTAAGTGGAAAAAATCTGGTCAAGTACATTTAAAATTACGCATATTATACACGTACGGTTAGGAAAAAAGTATCATGCAAATAAAACCAATTTAGTTCAATTATTGAAATGTTAAGAAGTAAATGCAGCACTCAACTGCAGCGATCTATATTTTTAAAATAGAATGCGTTTTAAGCAAGCAATTATTGCGAGTGTTTTATTAGTATAATTACATAAAATGTTGCCTCGGCGAATGAACATAAATCTAAAGAAACCATTTCTTCAAAATCCATAAAGTTGATTAGACTAAAAGAACACAAAGAAACTGGCAAACAATCATACATACAACTAGGTTCTTATGATTTTTGGAGTATTTTTAAGTCAATTCTTCTACTTGGGGCTTAAGTTGAGAACGTTGACATCGACGCAAATGAAATAGTTTCAAAACTAAAGACGGCTGGCACAATGCGTCCTTGTCTAATGTACGCTATGGTAGCGCACTACTTCGCGCACTTCGTTCTAGAAATGTTATTTTTAATTAACTGCAAGGTTTCACCCCATTCAAATTGCGTGCGGATATTTAGTTATTTCAGTTGCTTGAATAACCTTATCTTCATTTTAAATAGTTATATTAACAACTCAGACCATTTTAAACAATTAAAGCTAAATAATTTAATTTTTATCAGATTTAAACCCTAAGCTTTCAAATAATTGAATTAAGGTGAATTAGACCAAATGACAGTAAATTTTATTGTTATAGCCGATTTACACTTCGACGAGTACAGTAGCGAGTTTAGTTACAGGGCAGTTGACAGTAAACGGTTAAGTGGACAAGTAGTGTTCAAATGTCTTTTTGGAGAGTTTAGTCAAAAAATGTAAAGTCGAACGTAAAGAGTTGCGTCTTGTCAACTTTGCACTGTACTAAACTCGTTCGTTCACACCGGGCGGCGAGTTTAGTGCGGGTGGCGGGAGACGCGCGGGCTGGCAACACTTTCAACTTAAATCTCCGAAAAATACACCGGCCGGCTATCCCGTTCAACATAATTGTTAACTTGCTACTTAACTCACTAATTGCCATTTAAACGAGATTTTCTACTTAACTCACCAGGTTCGCAGGCTAACTCGCGACTGTACTTGTCGAAGTGTAAATCTGCCCTTAGAATTAATCGCCATTTACTCAAGAATATACCAATTTTACGTTTTACCATTTGCAATTCTAAGAATAACGACCCTATTCGGAAATAGTTACTTAACCACCCTTTCGCACCGCATTACAGAGTTATTCCAAGAATAATTTAATGCCGTCATATGTTTTTTTGCTAATATAACAGTCAGTGTCAATTTCAGGCTCATCAGATATGTTTCTATTTTGTAAAGTAATAAAAAAACAACAAAAACAAAGAAAAATTCAAACCTCGTAAACAACTGATAATTGTCACTTGGTAACATTGAGCTATTATGTACTACGTACTGGAGGCGACACTGCATTCAGCTACTCTGTTCCACTCAACTGCGGTGCATGCACCGCACTTTAATCAGTCACTCGCTAGGCGCTTGTAGAGTTGTCACGTGTTGTGTTGATTAAAAAAAAATCTCCTGATAAAAATATGCCGTCGTGTGTACCTAGATATTGCACAAATAATTCAAGAAATGTCAGTAAAAACCAAGGTATTACTTTTCATCGGTTAATAAGATACTTAATCAATAAAAAAGTATTATAAATTAATAATAAAACAAATTATTCCTAAGACGCCATCTTGTGTCATGTAATATAGATTATGAAATTAATATGTTCAGATGCGGCATTTCTGTGGGACTTAAGTATAGGATGAATATATTATTATTAACTATACACATTTTTTTGTAAAAACATGAGATCATAATTAGGCCAATTTTTATATTTAAATCTGCTCATTATTATTTTATATTATTTTTAGGTTTCCACATCAAAGTCAAAGTGGAATAAATTCGTCCATTTTTAACTGTCGCGTGCCCAGCCTTTATGAACGACGCTTATTCTAATTTAAACAAAATATATTTGTAATTTAAATTTTATATTAATGAGTTTTGTTAAACATACATTTAGTATGTTTTTTATATTTGACATAGATACCTTTTAAAATATTCAGATAAAAATATAATTAAAATGTAATTGTGATATAATATTAAGTAATATAATGTTAAATAAACAAATATTATATACAAAATAAATGACAAAATTTGAAAATTGTTCTCGATATAATTTACCTATTTAACAATACAATATATTATTACCTACTGATCGTTCTACCTATATTTATTCTATGATAACAAAACCAACCGCGCGAACGCAGAGTAGCGCACATGTTTTGTTTGAAATAGCTGTTCTAGTACGTAAGTACATATTACTTCAATGCTTGTTGACAACTATTTTTGACACTTTGGTACGAAAAAAGCGAGCGGACATGACTTTTTTACATCGTCCTTAATTAAAACAATACTTATATGCCTAGTATTTGTTAGTTCTTCAATCTCTCTGCTACACACGTATAGTTATTCCAAGCAAAGTTGTAATTTAGATTGCACAGAAAAACGATAAACGATTCCAAATTTAAATTGTGGAATGGCTCATCCCTGGTATATTTAATCAAGTATAAAATGAGGTTTGGTCAAATCCACCCACCATTTTAAATGACTATAAATAAATATTGCAGTCAGTTTGTTTGCTTAAGTAACAATAATGCTTTTTTATGTTAGCGCTTTGTTTCTTTTCAGTTTTAGCGAAAGGAATCCCGGCCTGCTTGCAGCTAGAGTGAGTGCTGATGATAAATTATCCCACCAAATCGGCTAGTATCAAAATCAACCTCCTTTGGGGAGCTACCACTTTCAGTGGTTGCCAAATGTACGTTATTATTACACTTATGGGTACTACTGGCAATATGTACCAAATTGTTACGTACCAAATTGTTACGTACCAAATTGTTACGTACCAAATAGTTACATACCAAATTGTTACGTACCAAATTATTACATGCATTATTTTTATTATTATCACTATTTCTATTGGCCCCGCTAAAGGCCATATGATGAGATATTTGCCATTATGTGGTGTTGAATAAAATTTAAAAAATAATGTAAGTAAATTGTAAGAATGATGTCAATTTAATGCTTACGCGGCATTGATGTGAATAAATTTAAGTGACATTCTTTTCTCGTTTAAGAGCTTACTGTATATATATTTATTAAGAAATTTTAAGTTTTATAAAAATTGGCACATGAAACAAATTAAAAATTATAAAGCGAGGTGATATTTTGGCGAATTTATGCGTGAACGCGCACCATTTTGGAGCTTGTTTTTTTTACTAGGAACGGTTCATGAGACTTGGTCTATGGGGAGTATTGTAGGGGTTATTTGTGAGACTGACAATAAAAGCGTTTTGCAAATGTAGAATGAAGAGAAAGATATTTACATGTACATACAAATAAAAATAAATAATAATTTTTATAAACATAAAATGTGCAGCCAATGTTAGGTTTTTCGTGTGTAACCTTTGTAAATGTTAACCTAGAAATGTTTTGTATACATAACATTAAGTACTGGATAAAATTATATTTTTTACTAATTGTTTCATATTTAAAAATTGTTTGTTATCTGTTGACGATTTCTTTTAGAATAGATTTATTTTAGAATAGATAGGAGTGAATAGGTTATTGCCGGGATTTTTTTTACTGGCATTTTTTGCTCAATGTATTTTTAGTGTTTAAAACTGCAGTGATTTAAGTAAATAACGGTTTATGTAATTTGACAAATTTGTTAGATTATTTTGACCTTTATAAGATTAATTTTGCTTACAATAATGATTAACTATTTAGAAGATTCCAATAAGCTCCACCAGATTCTTATTACCTGTATTATTTAATTTTCCTCGGTATTATTTAATTTTTAGATTATAAGTGTTTTATCTGTGATTTTAACAGGGTTTCATTTGTTTTAAAACTATACCATATCATTATAGAACGTGTTTATTTCTTTAATTTTGTTTGAGATTAGTTATGAACAAGTCATGTTTTTTATGTTTAAGAGCAATGTTTCCCATAAATATGTTTCGTAAACAACGTTTACACAACAGCGCACAAAATCCATAAATTTCTTACATAATTTCGCAAATAAAATGTTATATCACACATATTTAAATTATAAGATAAATGAAATAATAATTAATTTTAATAACAAAACAAGTTATTTATTGGTTGGAAACCCTGTTAGTTATGTTTTTTAAATTAAGTCCATAGGTCAAAAGAGGAGGTACGATTTGAATAGGAAATAATATAAGTTACCATGTAAATAATGACACTATATTGATTGAATTTAGCATATCGTAGTGTATATAAGTGTGTGCTGTTCCCGAATAAAATCGGAGACATACTTTAGTGTAATTGATAATTTAGAAATAGTTTTTATTCTTTAGACTAGTTAGCAGTTAAATATATAATTATAAGTTGTATCAAGTACTATATTTACTTAATGGTAAAATGTGCCATATGTCGATCGTAATAAGACATGTTTTTATCGTACGATTTTTCAATATGAAATACGAAGTGCTTGATCATATTGATACAACATGAAGCATATTTTCAAGTATACATAAACGCGTGACATTAGAAGTTGTGATTGTTCACCTAATTACGAGTGCATTTGAAGTGGTCATGGGTCCAAATATCTAAGAACTAGTTTTTCAGAAAAAGAGCATCAACGAGAAATTGATTAAAAATTCAAAACTCATTCTGAAACACATGACCGTTATAACGAACAAAACCAAAGATAGCTGCAATAAAATGCGGAACCCCTAATTATGACACTAACGGATTTTAAAACATGCCTGCTATCGTGTCAAAGCATTGCTTATGCGCGAATAAGGCTTTTATACTGATCTTCTGTTCTGCTACGCGGATGTAGATGATTTACGATCATATTTAATCATTATCAATGTTTGTAGCTGGTAGTTGTAGTGTCGTATAACCGTCGTGTAGTAGTAGTCGTCTTGGTGTTTGTAGTTTAGATCGATGTATGATCGATGTAGGAATGTGCTTATTTTGTTTCATCACTAAAGGAGAACTTTGGGAGTGAATAAAGAAATGAAGTATAAATATTTCTATAGTGCGTATTGAATGAGGGATAATAACAATCTTCCGCTCACTTGATGTCCTTCGTTGGTAATGAGGTGAAATTTTTTGTTGCACAATGTCATTTACTTGAGAAGTTAATTTAAAATAAACGTTAATCACTTTTTAAAGTAATTAATACATAAAACAATGCATTGCTTTCTAATATTTTGCAATTTTGACTCTTCTTTTTGGAATATCTGTAGTTAGGTCTATTTATTTCTTATCTAATGATATATACATTATAGATAATATTACAGAAAGAAACAATAACCTTTAGATTATCCTAAAGCTAAATTCCTCGTTTTGAAATCTGTCAATTATAATGATTTCTTATATTTACGCGAACAGTACACATTGGACAAAACTACTTTTACGGATTTTATCGCGTATTCTCTTGGTTAACACTGATATCCAGACGTCAATCACCTCAATGCCTCGTGATTCATGGGTGCTGGATAGCACCCGAAACGTCGGGAATTAAAATCAAGTAAATTTAACGCGATAAAATCGGTAAAAGTAGTTTTATTTAATCTGTCGAATATTTCACCTCATTCCAAAGTGGCGCCGCCCTGGTGGCAGGAAAACTTGTGCATGGCATTGTTTTAAAGTAAAGTGCATGAAGGTTAGAGAACAGGAGAACAATCGTCGTAGAAAATAGTGTCCCAGAAATATGGACCCCATAAGTGAGGCGCTGCGATCACAAAGTTCGGTCAATAAACGTCATTTTCAGTCTAATTTTCCGGTCAGATGCTCAACCACTTGCACATCCACGCACTTTAAAATATTTCTCCATTTTTAATGTTTCTTTTTGTCAAAAATTACAAAATTACGGAGCATGAAAATTTTCTCACCAATGCCGCGGAGAAATTTGTACATTCAACTAACTTCACCTACTTGTTGACTACTCACCGACGTCAGCGCCGCTATACATTCTACAATTTTCAAGGACAGGCGGGCTTATGCTGTAGTACGTAGTGATCGTTCTCCTGTTCTTTAACTTTCATGGTAAAGTGTGTTTCACGATACAATTTCCTTCACCGTAATGTTGATAGCACGCAAATTAGTGTTGCTATTTTTTGAGTAATGAAATCAAATTACTTAATATTAGGGAGATATGTTTACTACATTATTATTATAAATTGATATCAATTTCGATTTGTACTTTTATAACTGTGTAAAAATTTTTTTTTAATATATTGCTACACAGGAATTCTGGAGACAGTTAGTAGCTCTATTTTGATGCAAGGAAGGAGCCTCCTCAAAGGAGTTCTCACCAGAGAGCGCACTGAGCAGCCAGTCTTGATACCATCTATGTTGACTGGCTAATCTTTTAAAGTAGTCAGTCTGGATACCACCTATACTGACTGGCTAATGTTTTAATCACTGTAAAAGCATAACTTTTGGCAGTAGCCAGTGTCGACACGACGAAAGAAGATAATAGTTATAATCATACGGGTTGTCGTAAAAGAGAAAAAGGTGTTAAACAAAATTTTATTAAAACCAGAATACCACAATTTACCGCAACTGTATGGTATAATACTATCTATTTAGATTTGGCAAGTCTTTCTTTTAGTCACTTCATGAAATTTGCTCGATTCGTCGATTTACATTAAGACTTAAAAATGAGATGGGCATTTGGTGTGAAGCCGTTTTTACTACTTTTGTGCACTTTAATGTATCGTGATCCCTTCGAGTCTGAGGATGCAACACCTTCTTCTGTTTCGCTTTGTCAACATTTCTGGCACAGTACCTTGAGTCACAATATCGTACATTACCATTTTGCTTTTAGACTAATTTTTTTTTAAAACAAAATCTCATTTCCCACATAATTCTACATACAGTGGTGGGATGTCAATTAAAACCGATTTCATTTCGCCTTTCGTGCAAACATTTTGTGGCAACTCTTTTCTAACCGTATAGAAATTTGTGACTTTGTGAGTTACCAATATTACGGCGAAGGGAATTCTTTTGTGAAACACACTATTCTTGATTCTAAACAGAGAGTATGTTGTTAGTTTGTAAAAACAAAAAATGTAGCGAGTGAAAAGTACTAGTATCTTTGTGAATTCTGATGTCGAGCAATAGTATATTTGGGGTATGTTCCGAAATACAACCCAGTAGACTGGCAAATGCAAATTACGTCATCAATTGATACTATATTGTACTGGCGTGCCCCCGCCATATTGTGTCGGATATCCGGCCACAATAAAACAATTTTTAATTGTCTGTGAGCTGAATGAAGCATGCCAGAATTTGTTTTTATTTATTCAAATACAAAAAATTATAGAATAATTGCTGGTATCTCCATTAGTACGATATAATGATTTTTGGAGCACAAAATGACAAAATAATCGCCCACACTTTTCCAATATGGCGTAAATGTATGACGTCATATACTGTCCTATGTTTTGGAACGAATCACCAGTATAGCGTCGATTCATGACGTCATTTGCATTGGATGTAACTGACATTGAGTTCTATTTTGGAACATACCCTTGATGGTTATGATTCGAGATTAAAATAAAACGAAATGACGGAGCTTTAGGAAGTCCCCACATTTATCGACGCGGAATCGGCTTAAGCAGAGTACGTATCACTACTCGGCTTAACACCGATCAGCTGTTGCGACGGCTATTCACAATATATCGGTAGTCGACTCCTTCGAAAAGCCGTTGCGACGGCTGTTCACTTGCATTCGGTAGAGTCGATTCCCCCGAACAGCTGTTCTCTTCCGTTCGGCAGTCGACTTCTCCGAACGGACATCGCAATGGCTGGTCACGTTCGCCTATTGTCCATCGACGTTCGGCCGTCATCTGCGCCGTTCAGCTGCTGTCGGAGATGAAATCATGCTAGCGTGTTTCAACGTCGTTCGACCTTCTCCAGTGCCGTGCTGTAACCGTCGGAAACTTTTCCTTCGGCTACTTTCAGCGCCGTACGGGTGCGTTCAGTTAGTCGGCAACCCGTTGGTTTTGCCGTCGGCCGTCATCGCGACGCGTCGCTCGAACCGAGCTGATGAGAATGGCATTAGCAACGCCCGTACTTCGTAGACATACAAGGCTTTTCTGACCAACTGAAGCCGTTCTGCGTCGACAAATATGAGGACTCCTTTAAGAACTATTTGTTTGTGACGTGAATGTGGAAATAGTTTTGAGACACACTTGTTAGGTAATAGAAAGTTAACTACGGTGGCGAGTTCAAAGTAGTTTAATCAAAATAATGATGCATGCTGACGCAGTATACTTGTAAAAAGAAAAAATATTTAAAAGCGTTCCAAAACTTCGGGTGCGGCATTCGTATTTCATGGTCAAATCTGATACTAGAACTGAAACCTAAATGAGAACCTTTAGGCATCATTACTAAGCAATCACGCACTGGTTGTATACTCTGGCTTTCAAGTTTTGTCATCTCCCGAACGCTGCTTCATAATGATGACCTAAGTGACGACCTGGTAAGATATGCAGAAAGTCGTTGGTTTCAGGTGGCTCAGAACCGTGGTCAGGAGTTGAACATGGGCCTCCTTCATGGAATGCCACAACCTTGGATGAGGCCTATGTTAAGATCTGGACTTGTGATGAGGCATTCCTTGGAGGAGGTCTATGTTCAGCAGTGGACTGTCATAATGATGATAATGTTGTTGATGAAGGTGATGATGAAAGCTAAACTACAAAACCACAAAGACTTGCCCACAACTTGGAGTTTGAATTTCAACCTAAACTTTACGAAATGTGGAACGCAATATTAGCTGGTGTGGGCAATAACAAGTACGGCAACACTTTAAATGCTCTATTGATTCTGCTATCTATAGCATCGATGCTTAGCGCTTTTGCAACGCAAGCTGTTGAATAATATTCGAATAATAACCCACCACACTATACAATTTAGTGAGGACATATTTACGAAGCAACTATTAGGGACTGCTATTAAGACACTTCCTTACCTTTATAGCTTCCATGCGCTCCTTTAGCTATGAAATTTAATATTTGATGTCAAGTAGTTTAATGTTATAAGTAGATCTTATCGTCTTAAGTGTGTGTAGTGTGAGATCAATGTATTATTAGGAATATAATTTTTGTTTCATCCTTAAAGGAGAACGTTGGAATTATTCAGTAATGTGTAATTGAGTCATATCTTTTGGAGTAATCGAGGAATGATTTGAGGTCACGTGTTTTTGGCACGTAATGCCAGTTGGTCGCCTGCCATGCGCTTCTTTAAGTGTGAAACTTATATGTGTAGCAGTAGTATGTTAGTACTAAACATTTATTCAGTTTTAAAAACTGTTACTTCTTCCTTTCCATCCGTAATTTTTAAATTGAACGATCCATAGATATACCAAAGTTACTTTTGTTTTTTAGGACTTAAAGGAAAGTATATGGGATTTTTTTGTACATATATAGTTCGAATTTGAGCACGATCCATTGTAAAGGGTACAGTACAAATATGAAATTTAGCAGACAAAAATGAAAATTTATTGATACTCGAATTTATTGAAAATTTGTTGTTGTTTTGCGAATTTCGTAGTACTCGAAATGGTCCAGATACAGTTTAAGTATATTTTTTATAGTGTATTTTGTGATATCCTACATTACCTCGAAATATTCGTACAGATTCTTAAGAATTTATCATCTTATTTTCATAGAAATCTCTTTTACCTCGTAATGAAGATTTTTTAACAAAATTTTCATCATAAAATGTTTTAAGTATGGCAATATTTACTATTTTTCCTACTTTTATTTACCTATCTGGCCGATTTCACATCTTGATTAGCGTGACATGGCGTCTATCATGATTACTAGTGTAGAAGCAAAATTAGAAGTGATCGTGTGACATGGCGTTTTGACACTGTATTTAAGCCATTCCACACGTAGTATGAATGTAATTTGATACTGTATCACGATACGATGTGCGGTAAGATACTTTTCCCCGATGATCAAATAGGTTACTACACTTCGCTACAACCTCTTAGAATGATTGCACATGGAAAACATACGAGAATCGAAACGAATATTTTTAACACCCGCATATCAAAAATGATTTGCCAATACGCAGACATGATACATGTCTAACAGCCTGGCCACGGGACATTCCCCGTAGCGAAAATTCGCGCGGCGCGAACGGCGAGGCGTCTAGCGACTAAAACAAATGTATAGAAATGTATGGATCAAGCCACGCGTAGCGGCGAGTGGTGACACGACCGGCAAAATTTACCGGGCGAATCGCGCGGGCGACTGGCCGCGCGGCGGGCGACTGAAAAAATGTATGAATTAGTACGGTGCAAGCCGCGGAGTCGGGTGGCAATCGCGGCGGCAGACGCGGCGAATAGTATAGGGAACAAAATATTTTAGTTGTTTTCGCCGCGAAAAATGCCGGGCCGACAAAAACAACTTAAAATTCTATCCGCATTGACTTTTATCTCCAATTCTGGTTGAATATTAACAAGAATATAATCGCAGGTTTCAACACTCATTCCGGTATTTACTCGAAAATTTTTCTAGATGCATTCTATTTGTTGTGGAATTCTCCATCTATAACCCGATTCCTATTCAAATCAAGTACTCCGCAATCTCATCCAAATATTATTTCTTGAATCAAAAAACAATAACCTCTAAGCAATATCGAGATAAGTTTGATAAAGACATTTCACTCTCGGCCTATTTGGTCGCGGCGGCAAACGTGACTTCCAATGAATTTGGCTGTCGCTTGCCGTTCGTGCCGCCGATCCCGGTGGCCAAGCCGTAAGTGTAGGCGGGTTTACCCGTCCGGTTTATGGAGAATGGGTCTGAACATCATTCGCGTCATTTTTTGCTGTGTCGTCTACTTGGAGGAGTACTCGTGAAGGGTAGCAGTATCCGAAGCACGGTGTTCAGACAGCTGGCCGATCGCAGGTAGTAGAGAATCAATTAGTGAATTGATAGTAGTTAAACGTTGACTTAGAATAGTCAGAAAATCTAGCGATCGTGATATACGTCAATCAAGATGATCAAATGTGGATTAAAATTATAATATTTCTTCTCTCCGAAACTTTTAGGTTTTGGTAAATAAAAAATTTCATATTAAATTATAGATGTCTCAAAATAAGATAAATAAAAATAAATAGTCGTATAAATTATTATAGTCGTAAGTATCTTAATTTGCGAGTTTTGAGATTGTTTTGTCGCAACTCGCTTTAGCAGTTTTATTTTAGCTTCAGAAAATTCGGGTTATCCCCGAGCTTCTTGCAGAGATAATTTGAACAAGAATGAATCTTGTAGGTATCTGATATAATTTTTAAAATTCCTTAGGTCTATCCGATTATTAAGAAGTTTTAAACACAGGGCTGGATAATTTTAATGAAAATAAATTAATTTTAACTAATGAAAATTTATGAAGATGATAGCTTTTGGATAAGTAACTTGATGAGGGCACTGCTCAATTTACTAGAGGACATGATGTAAAGTTTGCCAAAATCAACTGGAGAAACACGGCGGACTTTTTGTCTTCCTTGACCTTAAAATTGAAAATTTTGAGGGCTTTAATTCTAGTAAAACGTAATATTTGAAAAAGTAAATTAACTGTTAGTCGCACACTATTGAAATAAGGGTTTCACTATTTTGTCTATACTTCTAAGTAAAAAGTCGGTCAATTATCGTATATTTAGTATTAAAAATATCATATACAACTATAGGTTTTTACTATTCAAAAACTTATTCTCATTGGAATTAAGTACAGACCCATTTTGTCGAAAAGGTTTGTGATATTTGATAAAAGTTATTTATTGGTAGGCTGAAAACATTTTGTACAGCTCAATTTTATAACGTTTTTCTAAAACTTTTCCCTATACTGTAGTTTATTTTAAAATATTTTGTGACTACAATAATGATTGTGTACAGTAATTTATCCCCAATACTATATTTTCTAAAGTCTTTTTCAAACTGCAAATTCGGGAATACGGTGAATTTGCTTGGATATTTTAGCTTTATGTTTGTATATCTATATTATTTTGTACTTGTAGATATTGTATCGTTTAGTAGTCGAGACCATGATTATTTTTTTGTTACTACATAATTATTGTCTTATCAAGTTTTTCTTAAGTTGCATATATTTATCTCGCTTGATGTGCAGGTTTTTGGGTCCTTTGTTTTTTATTACTTAGAATTTATTTTTAAATTATTATAAACAAGTTCGAAATTTGAATAAAACTAAATAAGAGATTACCGGCTACCAGCGGAAGAGAATCCATATCACATAGTATAGTTTTGTTGGCATCGTTAAGACACAGTCTAACTACAATAGAAACTCTTTTATCCGAACTCCGAAAATATACCCCCCGCTCGGATTCGTGGAGCGTTCGGATTATAGTACAGAGAATCTATAGAGTATTTTTTTTATGAAATCAAAGAAATAGTATTGTGAAATTTTAAATGTACCTATATTCAATCTATAAATGTAACATTTACTGAAGTTTTTTAAAGATATCCAATATTTGAGTTTGTCAGTAGGTATTTAATGACAAATAAAATCTTTTGTCTCGTAAATTACGTAAAAGCATTTTTCAGCCCATTCAAGGCATATATTTAACGCGTACACCGAGCTAAGCGGAGAACCGCGTAGAAGCTGATGGGGGTGGGGCTTTCGAATTAGAAGGGGTTCGGATTATAGAAGACCTGCTGTGAGTCCTGCTGTGCTACTAACAGTTGGTCATCGAAGGCGGGGTAATCATGCGAGGCGAGACGCGGGTGGAGCGCTTCGAGCGGCGGCCGTTTTACGCTCGCGAGTCGAGAACTGTTCTCTAGGGTTGTCCTCATTTTAATAGGTATAAGTAAATAAAGTATCATCAGTTTCCACATATACAGGAATTTGTTTAAACGTGGAATAAAATAAAATCGGATTTTTTTTTATTTCCTCCTGTTCTTACAACCCTAGCAATTTATTGTTTATGTCGGCTGTTCTGATAGCATCAAACGCGATGACTGATTGTACGTTCTTCTTAGTACGGAGTGTAGAAGTAAGGAGTACAGACTGTATTAAAAAGTGTCCATAAAAACCTTTAAATAAGGTGGCACCACTATATAGCTACGGGGTAAATTTTAAAGAACGCACCGAAAAATATTAGTTGGATAGACGAATTTTTTGAAGTTATATTTACTAAATAAAATTATTTTAGATTTTAGAGCTATCTCATCTATCTCTACCGATCAGGCATCTACCTCTGTAGGGAAGATTTTTTTGTAATTGTCACGATTAGCAGGCGAATTTCTGAACGTATTATTAGAGGCCTTACCTTTCAGGCTGTTGCCCCGCGTTTGCCTTAGTATTTTGTCTGTCGTAAAGGTGAGAGTACAACTTTGTAGCGTATCGGCCAATCATTTGACTAAGCCGCTACGGGCCGTGGGTTCGAATCCTAATTGGATCCACAAGACGAACTAGACAGATGATTTTTTTTACATAATGCAACCGAAAGACTAGCCATTTAATTAAATACCGGTGTTTGACAACCGACTTAGCTGTTCAATTCACTGTTTGATATGATCATTAGTTGATTAGGCTTCGACATCTCATCTTATTCTGTAGCGAGTGTGCGCATACAGTCGCTCGTAACGTGTCTACTCCTAAGATCCTTCAAAAGTATTTTGACGGATCACAAGACAGAATTTCTAATACAAAATTTGTAATGTAACGCGTGGTGTGGATCTATATTCGTATAGTTCACCTACTTATCAATAGTACCGTTTATCGTCACGAGGAGTAGATTGTTGGTGGACTGTTAGTAGTAGTAAATTATCATTTATTTTATATATTTTCTTAGATGCCGCGCTTCCGAATTTGTGGTTACACTTTATTTAAAATATAAGTAGAAATTATTTACTACAGTACCTAATAATTTATACTCTTCAACTTAAGGATGGCAATGACCCCTAGAAAATCTTATCTCGTATAAGGTCAGTAACTGTATCTAAAAAAAAAGAAATACCTATTCTGTTTTCTACACATACCAAAACAAACTAATAATGCGATTTGGCATGTTACAATGTTTATGTTATTTGTTTCATTTTAAGATGTTTGGCGATGAATGATTGGATTTCGGTTGAGAAAAGGTTTGAGTTGATAGATCATTTTTAATGTATAATTTGCAACATCGATCGGTATATGAAGCGTCAATAGTATGCAATATATAAAGGGTTTGAATTTGCTATTGGGCTAAAACGTTTATTTATTTTAAGTAAAAGCTACTTTTATTAAGCTATTTATTATTATATTTTATATATAAGTAGTTTCTCTGACGGCAAAAGAGAATGGCAAAACAATCAAAATGTTAACATTTATGTGGTTCACGGGACAGCGAAAGAGTGGAAACAATTGTTAGTAAAAGCAAAACTTTTAAACTAAATGGCACATTTCGATAGCGTAGTTTTGTTTAACATACGTCGCTTTCGATAACTATTGCCAATTTTTTAAAGAAGGCGCTAAATCGCATTGCTATCTGATGTGATTGGGAAAGATTATTGTGATATCCCAATATTAATTGATATGTATCTTTGGTAAATAACAAATACATATTTCGTTACCGGACTTCCAAAGAATTTCTTAAAAGATCTGTCGTCCATATTTGTTTATTCGTCTATAAGTTATTTATAATATATACCTATAAGATACATTATTGAGGTGCTTCATAATGTGCGTTATTTTTAAGAATTTATTTTTATATTGCAAAGCAAAAAATAACCACCTATATTATTTGTTAGGACTTAGCTTTAATCAAGATTTTGCTTGAATTATTATTATTACATTAAAGTAAATTTAATTTTATGTTAAGCTAATTTTCTAACAGTATTTTTCAGCAACGGGTTATATAGGAGTATATTTTATTTTTCTTTCCGCAATGTAATATTGATCAAATAACCGTTTATACCGAACACAGGGTTTAAAGGTTATTTTAATTTGATATATGTATCTACTTATACATTTTAATGTCATGGAATTAATATTGGTGTTTACTGTTGTAGTAGGGTCAATTAAAAGACAAATAAAGTTTCTGTATGTGCTACGTGGTATATATTTAAAATAATTCTCCCCACATTAGAATTTCGAATGAAATTATGACAGTATTATGCAAGAGGCAACCAAATCTATTACTATTCAGAGTAAGTTCACTAAATATGGATTACTATAGTGATTTATTTAAGTAAAACACAATATATTATAGCTGAATCCTTTTTATTTAACAATTCTATATATATATATATATATATATATATATATATATATATATATATATATATATATATATATATATATATATATATATATAAATTGTTATAAGTATTAAACACTGTCTTAGAAATTCATAGTAAGTGAGTAAAGCGAGCTCGATTTGTGATTATTATAATTATAATTTATCAAATAGATAGGTTATATACACATATATTATTTTTAAATCACATTAAAACATTTGAACTATTTTATCCTACAATTAAATACTAAACACTATAAAAATTACAAGTGTTTACAAAAATCTATTTAGGTAAACAGCGTTAAAAATACATCAATCGCCTAGAACGCGCTAGCCCCGACTACGTATTAACACTGGGCCTGGGTGAATCGCGATTTTAGGTAATTATTTCACGCAGGTAGCAAGAGTGACAGAGGCCTGTCCATAGCTTTTTCTAACAGCATGAGAAAAGTGTTTAGTGAACAAGGTTTATAATATAGACCAGTGGGTCATAATATGGACCACTAGTTTTCCATTCCATTTTTAAAACCATTTATGGGTCCATATTACACACAGACCACCTAGGCTAGGTGGTCTGTGATATTACAAAATGATGCAATGTCAATTGTCAAAGTCATAATTTCGTAAAAAAATAATGTTATAAGATACAGGTACGGAATACTTTATGAATAATTAGTCACACTATAACGTTTCCAGAATGTGGACAGTCAGAATATAATGATTGTAATTTTAGCAGTAATAATGTTACAAAGCTTGCCGAAAAATTACATCAAACGGCGCTAAAATCTCAAAATGTCTTGTCATTTTCGAGATAATAATAATAATAATAATAATATTTCACAACTATCACACAACGCCATCTAGTCCCAAGCTAAGCAGAGCTTGTGTTATGGGTACTAGACAACTGGTAAACATACTTATATATTTCTAAATACATAAATATTATAGATAAATTACACCCAGACACAGAACAAATGATCGTGATCATCACACAAACATTTGTCCTGGGTGGGAATCGAACCCACGACCTGCGGCATAGCAGTCAGGGTCACTAACCATTAGACCAACAGGCCGGTCATCGGGACGGGATGTTTGTGCTGTTTGCCTATGCGGCTCTTACAGCTTCATCTGTCTCAGGGTCTATTAAAAGCTTATTAAAAAAAGGGAAAGGCAAATGAAGGTGAAGATGGTGGTGATGATGGTTTATGATTTGGTATTGTTACCAATCATCATGTTGCCTCGTTGGGTATTTTTTGAGCTATCTAACCGCTGTCCGAGTGATGGAGTGCGGTCCCCCGTCTCTGACTGCTCAGGTCATGTCGGTCGATGTTCTGGGCGGTGAGGACCGCCCAGGTTTTTTTTATAGAAGTTGGGGCAAACGAGCATGCGGCTCACCTGATGTTAAGTGACTACCGCCGCCCATGATCAACCGCAACACCAGGGGAATTGCAGGTGCGTTGCCGGCCTTTTAGAAAGGAGTAAGTTCTTTTCTTGAAGGTCCCCAGGACGTATCGGTTCGGAAAAATGGCCGGTGGTAGACTATTCCACAGAGAGGTTGTACGTGGAAGAAAACTCCTTTTGAAACGTACAGTGGTGGACCGCCAAGCATCCAGATGGTGTGGATGGTATCGGGACGTTTGCCGCGTAGTGCGTTCACGAAATTTGGCGGCTGGCATTGATCCGAACAATTCCTCAGAGCACTTCCCATGGCATATGCGAAAGAAAATGCAATGAGATGCAACATCTCTTCGCAGCGCCAGTGAATCGAGCCGATCGGAAAGCAATCGGTCGTCGACGATTCGAACCGCTCCGCGGTGGCTGCACGGTGTGTACGGTGTGTACGGTGTGTACGGTGTGTACGCGGTATGCGCTGGAACGCGTCGTGCCCGCTTACGGGTGTAGACATGGCGTTAATAGTTAAATTTATTTATTTGTTAAAAGTTGTTAATTTTTTTAACAGATAAAATTAAACAGTAAAAATATTACTTACTTTTGTAGAGAATTTTTATTTTTAATCGGTTGTGTTAATTTTATTGCATTTTACGCATGAAATTTTAATTCAATAAACATGTCTTCATACTTTAATAGGTATAGGAGTCTCTTTATTATTAACGTCTATTAAGCTAATAGTATTTAAAGGTTTATTAATTTAATATTTATATTTTATTATGATTTGTAATAAATTGTACATTATTTA
This sequence comes from Parnassius smintheus behrii, assembly GCA_036936625.1. Taxonomy (NCBI): domain Eukaryota; kingdom Metazoa; phylum Arthropoda; class Insecta; order Lepidoptera; family Papilionidae; genus Parnassius; species Parnassius smintheus. The sequence goes on along the minus strand of JAUPFT010000015.1, from coordinate 31,915,654 downwards.
CAAAGATTATTAGGTATTTAGTATTTGCTAAATGTAAAGAAGACACATTTTTCAAGATGGTCCAACTGCTGTGTGTGACGTCTCGGCATGATAAAGGGTGAAAATTAAACAAATCAAATCAATCAATTTCAAAAAATCCTATATTTTTGTACAATAAACTAAATAAAATAAGTAAAAACTGAAATTAGTTTTTACTTATATTATTTACTAAATCTGAAATAACTTCCCTAGTACTTATTTTTACAGCTTTTTATACACCTTAGTAATATTTTGATAAAAAAGGAAACCACAGAATACTATTACTCCTACCCACTCCTACCGTAGAAATAAACTCTACGTAAAATGATAATAAACTGACGCGCTTCGTTTAAACAGTTTTTTCAGCCAATAGCGTAACGACAAAATACATAAAATTAACATCAACCACTAACGTATTCAGCCAATAGCAATACACTTATGCGTTAAAAATATCAGTTTGAACGGTTTAATAAAAATATCACTTCAAATGACTTAACGGAAAATAATTTGTTATTTATTAATATGATAATTTTCAACCACAATGAGATATAAGTTTAATTTTATAGAAAATAATTATTACAATCCCTTTTTAATGTGAAGTCTAAATTTCAATGTAGGTACTAAATCAAAAGAATGCATGTATTGATGTTTTTGAAGAATATTTCCTTCATTTCTTCAGTATATAAAATTTTAATAGCGCCATCTACTACATTCTATAGATGAAGTCACTTTATCCAACGAAAATTGATTCACACTTAAGGTGGTAGGCAAAGATTACGCTAGACGGCACAAACACGGCTATGACTGAATAATTCTATTCAATAAGGTTAATTTTATTTATTTAATAAATTTGTTAATTTTTTGTAACTTTTTATTTTAACAGTTAAAAGATATGTTAACCATCTTTACACGGGTGTGACGCGCCCTATTCGTAATCTTATTTGTGCTTGTCATGATTGGGGTGGGTGTAGTGTTATTGTGTGATGTACCTGCGACGTTTGGAATTTGGATCAACCGGTCGAGCGGTCGTGGTGGTTCTATCAATACGTTCCGCGGTCTATGGAGAGGGGGCGCGACGTTTACTGTTGGAACGAACTTTGGCTGCGTTTGTCACCAGCGGGTTTGGGTGGGTTTCGACTATATCGAAGTAGCGCTGAGACATCTTGAAGTATTCGGAGATATAGGGAATTTCACAATCATTGTGCAAATCTGAGTTCCGTTGATACCTCCGTGCACCGGTGGCTTTTCGGATGAAAAAGTTATGGACTCTTTGAAGTTCTTGAAGATGGGTCTCATAAGTGTGAGTAAAAGCTACACTTGAGCGAGATATTATAGGTCTAACGCTGGTTTTAAACAGGCGGAGTTTGTGTCTTAGCGACAGTATACTCTTGCTGTTAACGAGAGGGTGGAGACGGCCGACGACTGCCTTGGCTCTGTTGCCTACTACACTTATGTGTTTCGCGAAACGCGTGCGGGTGTCTAACGTGACGCCCAGGTATTTGGCCGATTCTTCCCAAGGGATGGGGCGGCCATATAGAGAAATGACTTTTGGTTTTGGTTTTGAACGTGATGTTGAATTCTGTTGAAAGTATACTGCTACACTTTTTTCGGGATTCACATCTCTTCTCCATAGGCGAAACCATTCGCCTAGGCGTTTGGTAGCTTTTTGGAGTTTCAAGGTAAGACAATTTCTATTGTAGTCGGAAACATAGAGTGCCGTGCGAAGAGTGCGGTGTTCACCACTGGGTCTCTTGGGATATCACTCGTGAAGAGTGTGAAGAGGAGTGGAGATAGGACAGAGCCTGGTGAGACCCCGGCCTTTAGGGAGCGTTTCGTGAAACGGGTTCCTTCCACTCGATAGCAGAAAGTGGGGTTTGAGAGGAAGGCTCGTAAGATGTGCACAAGCCTATTGGGTACGTTTAGTTTATACAGCTTGTAAATCAAGCCGTCGTGCCAGACTTTATCAAATGCCTTTGCGACATCGAAGAAAAGGGCTCCCGTGTTTCGAGAGCTTTTCTTTGTCGGATGGTTCAAAATGTCTGCTGCTGGCACGTTCGCACATGCAGCTCTGCTACAATTCACTCGTGGCGATTGCGAGGTGAGACGCCGCGAGGCAAGGCCCTCGATTGCAGCTAACTTCGCTTTGATAGCAGCGTCATCTTGCAGAATATCAATCAGATTTAAGTGTTATTAGCTGCTATCAGATCTGCATTCAAAAAATCGTTATATAATTTAAATATTAAATATTGTGTGTTACAATTTTGCGGCAATTGTTTGGTCGGGGGAAGCAGGGGGCACAAATTCGTCTATATGCAAATTAATCGAGGCAAACAGCAAAACGAGTAATGTACCCCCTCCCACGCTTCCCGTGTCTTGCAATTCACTTCCATCTCGAGACAGCGAAGTCGGCCATGCTCTCTGGCTTACTGCTATATTAAGCTGGTATTCTGTAATATAATATACAGCTGCACATACATACATAACACATACATAACACAGCTGCAGTGTGGCTTTTGCTGGGAAGGATAGGAATAGATACTATAAGAAGATGGGCTTAACACATGTCTTTTTCATCATTAATATAGTAACTTTTCATTATTTATCAGTGCCTTCAGTAAATTTCAGATCAATCGCCTTGTAAAATAAAAAGTTTCATTCAAATTGTAACACCTATTTCAACGTCTTAAGGGTTGAATTTTCCAAAATCCTTTCTTAGTGGATGCCTACGTTATAAAAGGCAAATACTGTCCAAATTTCAGATTTATATTTCAAGAGGTTTGGGCTGTGCTTTTGTGTATCTACCTATAAGATTAGAGAAAGATTTAGAGAAGATTACACGTTTCCCCATTATGACCAAGAACTTTTTAGCTTGTTACCGTTCAAATAGTTTTTTTAGTATGAGATTTGTATGTATATAGAAGTTTTAGAGGCTTAACTTTGATAATAAAGTAAATATTTAAATGAACACTTTGTGAATTAGCGTATTAGTTAGAATTAGGGTATTAGTTGAATATTATGATCTTGCAGAAAATGCATTAAGAACGTATATTTATATGTCAAAATCGATCCAATATCTTTCACGGTTTAAAATTAGTTTTAAATCGACTGCTGCTGATATTTACATTAACCCTTAAGGGCACAGGACAATTGCTTACCACCTCAGATTTTTGACTACAGATCATGAGTCGTTCTATGTAGGGTAAAAGAGGGTAATGAGAGTTACTTAAGCGAGAATTAAAATAAAAGCTTATTTCACAATAAAATCTTTATTGATACTATTGAGATCGGTTTTAATCACTTTGGCAATCAGCTTTGGAAATGATGACAGTTCAAAAAAATAACAGATTTGACCGCCATTGCACTGAGGTGAGGGCAATGGTAGTCACTCTGTGGGTAATCAGTCAAACAAAATTAAACACATATCGCACTCATAAACCTTTGGCTTAGTCCCAACCAGTGCAGTCCGGGTGAGCCGTTTACTTGTAGTGATTTTATAATGTTATAATTTTCCTGATCTACCAGCTGTATTTTTTAAATTTTCGTTGATGCTAAAACTGTAAAGTGCTGCTTCTTTCGGCCCTGTTTTGTATTGAGGATAGATGCTTCTTTCTCTGGCAACTTAATAAATTCTTGTAGAACCTTTCTTCGAGGTTTCTTTGGTTTGTTCTGCAGATAAAATATTTAGGTCTACTTTTTTCGATATGTCAGGAAGTGATTGATCTGCTTGCTTTGATGTGCTAGGCGTCGAGGTTATATTATCATGTACTGCATAAGTAGCAGCAGCTGAAATAGATTCATCATTATCTTGAACCGCAATAGACTACGATTGGAGAATTTCAGCTGCAACAAAGTCTTCTTCTGAAAGTAGTTCGGGATTAATTGAAAATGCAATAACCTTGTTCATCAATTAGCTGCACAGCTTTTTCCAAACTATCGGTAGACCAGTAAGTCTTCGGTAATCCTGACCCGTACTTTCGGCATCTACAACAAAACTAAAAAGCAGTATATAACATGGAAATTAAGTGCATAGGCACATTATACTACTTTACTTTGCCGGCAATGACTGATGACAGCTGACTCCCATTTCCCGCAACTACAATAATATGTAAAAATTCAGAAATAAAAAATAATTCAAATTATTATGGTAATCAAGGGTGTACAACAACTATTTCGAATGTCATACTAATAACAAATAAAAGTCTTATTTAGATACATTATGAAATTAAAAAGTTACTATTTGTTTTCTTTTGACGAAAATTTACATCTGCGAGACGCTAAAACAAAACTCAATCGTCACTCCGAACAACCGAAACACGCGGCGGTAACTGGTGGGATTCGTTCAAAACAGTGGTGGGGGCACAGAGCAGGGTGTAGATGTCATTTACGTGATTCGCGGATGTTTAGTTTTGCAGATTTTGGTGATCACCATTATTCGCTGACTACCATTACCCGCTCTTCCCCTACACCTACTTAATATTTACCATATTCATTACCTATATATAATGTGCAGTGACGTGAATAGAGGTCAGTGCTCTTCACTACTTATATAAAGGTTAGTGCCCTTGAAATTTTTATTAGTACTGGCAATTACGTTGACTGCAAAAGCATGCAAACTAGGTACCAGCATTAGAAAAAAACTCGAACAATTTTGAAAATCAAGGTTTTTTTGCACCGACAAGTTAAAACTTTGTCCTAATAAGCTACTGGTAAGTGGTTTTATGTTATTTGGTAGGATAATTGATTATATTAGTATTTTTTTAGGCGCTCTTTCCGAACCAAACTCGACTACAGTTCAGCCTGACTCAGCGCAGCCTGATAAATCTACGAGTGCAAACTTCGTAAGTAGACCTAACCTTACCTTCGTAAATATTCGTGTAGCACAAAACTGGTCATATAAGGTTCCAAAGCAAAGCATACCAAAGATTTATAAACAGCTGACTGTAACATGCCATTCACTCATAAAACACCGCATGTAGAATTATTCGATGATTACTTTCCTCATGATCTCGTAGAGTTGCTGGTAGAACAAACAGATATGTATATGCCACAGAGACAAATGCTTCACTAGAGTCCAACATTTGTAGCTGAAATACTTGCATATTTTGGTATCTTTATCGACGGGTTTTCACCCCATACCTGATGTCAATCTGTATTGGTCAACCTTTTTATATAAATTCCGATATAACCCAAACTTTCTCTCAAAAGAGATTAAAAAACACACTGAGAACATTCACATAAATGATAGTACCATAGCATCTGCAAGGGATGTGCCAGATATAGGCAGAGATATAGGATTTATAAAATACGTCCTAAGATAACAAAACTAAATGAATAATTCCAGACTCAGTTTTCTCAATCAAGCACGCAATTGGACGAATGCACGGTAAAGTTTAAGAGGAAAAGCACACTGAAACAATACACGCCAAAAAGGGGTTATAAAAAGGTTGATTTGGAACATATTTTAAAGCCCACAAAAAGGGGTGTGGTAAATAACATATGGGCTCAACGTGTTGTCAAGACATTTATGTCTTTGATGTCTATATCGAGAAAGCAGACGATAATGCATCAAGTGAGGAAGGCTTGGGATATAATGTGATAATAAGACCATGTGAAGGTGTTCCACGCAATACTCTTTTTTCCTCGCAATAGGCTTTCGACATCTTCTTTAATCTTTACTGGAATTTCTCTGACGAATGATTTGCTGATAAAGCACGGAATATATGCCGTCGCTGCCGTAAGTTTGAACCGAAGAGGCTTACGAGAAAAGCTGTTGTCCAAAAATAAATTCAAAAACCAAAAACATGGAAAGCCCTACCTAGTTCATATTTAAAAGCAAAGCTTCAGTTCATGCTATACAATGGATGGATACTCAACTGGTGAATATTTTGACAAGGACACAACCCAAAATCTGAGTCTACAGTCATGCGAACACAGAAGGATGGTCCCAAGAAAAATAATACTATCCCACTGCTATCGCCGAATATACTTTGAATGTATGGGAGGAGAGGATCATTTTAATCTCTTCCGTGCCTCATATCCAATCGTCCGAAAATCGAGACGGAACTGGTTGCACCTATTTTATTTCATATTTGATGCAGCTATCATCAGCGCATATATATCGTACATCCAAATTCACAAGCAAACGGTTCATACACATGGAGATTACAGACATTGTTTGGCTCGCAGCCATATTGATGCATTCACAGACAAAAAACGAACCACTAGTATTATATTCAGGAACAAACAAGGTTTAAATTTCTGAGTACTCGCTGAAATCAGACGCTCTTCTGAGCCGCATTACCCAGAAACCAAGGGGAAATCTACTAGATGCTGATTATGCAGCACGAAAAATACCCAAAAACAATCAAGGATCATTTGCGATGTCTGTAAAGTAGCTTTACACACTATATTTCAAAATCTTTAATACTGCTTCGTCTTTATTAACTTAACAGGCAATGGTAAAATGATTACTACCTACCGAAATTTCGCATGCTTGTGATTATATTTTTTTAGATTTCGAGAATATTTTTAAAAAGGGTCCTAATAAACAAATAATAATATATAACCTGGTTTTTTTAATATTTTTTAATTCAATCCTATTAACGGCAGTTCTCAGTGGCTGTTTAACTGAAAGTAGTAGGTTGAAGGTAAAAGTACTTTTATTTTAATTAAAGCTAAGACTGTTTTTTGTTTCAGATTACTAACCGGCTCCAGAAACTCGAAAATAACCTTCGCTACGTTTCTTAAAATCACATCTACTGGGTTCCGCAATTTGTTTAAACGACTGCTTATGCAGCTGGCGTCTTATAGCTTTCCTTTTTAATCTAAAAAGTTAAGCTCTGTTTGTCTGAGTTTTGGTTTATATTGTGAAAGATAAAATAAACTCCATACAGTAGAGGCATTTACGTAAAACAGTTACGGCATAAGAAAGTAATGTATCGTAAAAATGACATTTTTTTATTTTTGTTTATTTAATATGTTTTCGGTTTGAATATATGTATTGTATTGTATAAATATGATATTTTACAGAGCTATTTAAAAAGTAATAATATGTATTAAATATTTACGCTTAATCGTTTAATAATGTAGATAGATTCCTTATAGTAGTTTAATATCTTTATAATAAAAATAACAATTTCTGAGTTGCGTTTGATTCATCAATTTACACGTTATCGTAGCTTTTCTCGCGGCTTCTCTAGCTTCTTCGTGCTTCGTGGATGGTTATTTAAAATGGCCCGGTGCGGTGGAGTTGTAATGGACGCTACACACGGTCAGTTCAACTGATCATTCCAACTGACTAGTTCAAATTAAAACTGTTGATATTTTTAAAAATATTGAATTTTCGATATATCGATAGTTATAAATATATCAATATCGGAGTCTAATATATATGTTTATTTATCGATATATCGAAAATACAATATTTAAAAAAATATCAAGTTTTAGTTTGAACTGATCAGTTGGAATGACCAGTTGAACTGAGCGTGTGTGGCGACCATTATTTAGACGCTCTTTACTATCCCTTAGATGCTACAAGTGACTACACCGCAATTTATTTTTCAATGTATTATCTAGTCTTCAAATCCAACGTTCAGCGATCATCCAACGTTTTGGATAATTTGGTCTAATAATTTTTAATTCCCGCTATGAAAAACAATAATTAAAAAAAAGTTAAGTAATTGGTTTCACCCCGGTTTTTGAAAGTCGAAGTTCACATCAGATCTTCACTATCCTACAAAAATGTGCCTTCGTATGTATGTATGTATGTGTGTCGGTGTGTGTATGTAAACTCCTTATAACTTGCACGGCTTGACAGATCGAAACGCGGTTCACGGCATTAAATTCTTTAATCTTAATTTTTTTATAAAATAAGGGTGACAAACGAGCACACAGATCACTACACTCACCATACGATACAGCAGTAGCTGCTATTTTACGCTGGTATTCTGTGAGACCACGCCCCCCCCCCCCCCCCGGTCGAGTCGACTTATTCGTGCTACAACCATAATATAGCTCCATAAAAACGTATGCTTTGGGATCGAAAATCAAAACTTAGCGATGATTTTAATCAAAAAGTATCTTAGTACGTTATTTTAATGCAGACTGTTTCTCGCACTGCTTAATGATTTTGAGTCATGACGTCATGATTTACTTTTCACCGAACAACATAGAGAATATTATATTATGTATGTATTTGTAGTTATTAAAATTTAAGTAATTAGTAAAAGGTCTAAAAACCATCTTACTACCATTTTTGATATCTTATATAAAAATGGTCAGTTCACAATCATTGATATAGATATCGCGTAGAATATTACAAAAGAGAAAAAATGCTGTCGAGTCGAGATTTTTTTGAATTCTAATAGAAGAATTATAAATAAGTAAAAGTATTTAACTATTAAAAAGCCAGCGCTTGAGTACTGATGAACCCTGATGGTGTAAGTAAAGTAATGTAGCACAAGATGGTACTGACTTAGCTTCACTAAAGCCTATATTCACTCTTGTCTTAAACGCATCCACATTGTAATCCAATGGAGAGATACTCGTAGATGCTGGCAAATCATTCTAATCCCTCGCTGTTGGCAAACGAAGTAACTCGTTTGGTCGAGCGTCTGGTTGTCGGATGGTGGCACTTTATATAGAGTAAGTAGATTGAATAATTGAACTACTAATGGAACTGTTATAAAAGAACCGCTCGAAGTTCAAGTACAAGGAAAGTTTAATCCCTAACAACTGAAGGTCGTCGCTGTTTTCCAATGATATATCTCGGAAAGAACGAGGCAAGGTGAGCTGGCTTTTTTATTCAATGTAGGGACGTCATTTTTGTGTTGTGTTTTGTGGAGGCGTCGACTCAATATTGATTGTTGTTTTTAACAGACCTTTCCAACGATACTCCACACGATGAAATAGACGGGCAAAAAAAAAATAATCCTCCCTTTACCAGTATGGGAGGCACCCAAAATTAAAATGGTTTTTAAGATTTTATTTCTGGTTTTACTGTAGGCGTGATTAATACTATTACTATGCCAAATTACAGATTTGTAGCACCTTTGGTTTCTGAATAAAACCGCGGACGGATGGAAATGGCGAAACTATAAGGGTTCCTTGTTGTTTAGCTACGGAACCCTAAAAATAAATCACGGAAGCAAACTTAGAAGAATAATGATATTTATTTTCATCGGTTAGTTAATATTTTGTTAAGAAAACACTGATTTTTTACAAAATCAGGGTGTCAAAGGCTGTTGTAGGAAGCGCGCAGCTGGGTCGAATTCAGGGAAAACGTAAAACATAAGGGGAGTGCTCTTGCGCCCCTTATGTTTTTGGTTTTCCCTGGATTAGAGCTAGTGCTGTACCACGTTGTACACGAATATTTTGTAATAACGTGATTTCTTCGTAATAATAATATAATAAAAAAAATCCTTTGTATTACAAAACATATAGATTAAAGTTTTAAATAAAACTTTTGAATAGCTTTGCTATATAAGTACATAATAAAGGTTAATACGGTGTCAATACTTTAGCAAATTTGTAGTAAAAAATTGTAGTAGCAAAAAGGTCCAACATCGCCACGATCACCAGTGTGAAAATTTAATACTTACAAGAATTATTTTCTATGAGGAAAAACATTCTGCAAAAACGTCGTAATCATAATTAAGTGTGGTTCTATAATAATTTGAAAGGTGAAATTTTCCGGAATGAGGTCGGCCTCATCTTAATTAAGTATTATCTTGAAAAATGTTAAAGCATTAATTATTCGATTATTATTAAATTTAATTATTTTTCGGGCTTGAGTTTATTATGACGGCAATACATTACTTAGAGACTAATCACCTGGTAGAGCCATGACGCAATTGCATATATAGTTGTAGTATGAATGGTTCGTTTTCCCCGGGACAGGCCTCTCTTACAAAAAACCAGAGACAAAAAACATCTTGTAGCTGCGGGATTTCGTTTGGTGACTGCAAAGAATAGGAGACTCTTTTTACTGGAAACGAGGCATTCCATCTTAGTCCTCAGGAGTAGCTCTACGCATCTGCATTTTCAATCCTAATCGAGGATAAATGTGAGATGCAGAGATGCCTATGGGTGACAGCATCCATTTACCATCAGGTGGACTATGTGCTCGTTTATATGTTTATATAAAAAATTAGTCAATATTAAGTTTATTTTGTAAAGATAGCTTTATACATTAGAACCTATATGTTTTGCCCGCTCGATATTATTAAAATTCTGGTGTTGTTTATCTACCTATCTAGGTCATGTATGTATAATATGTTAAAGCATCTTCATATAACAATTTTTATTTACCCTCAAGTGTGTTGGGTTCTTACATTAATTAGGAATTTCAGAGACTCCCTAATAATCCAAAGTGACAACATGACCAGAGTAACTGCAACTGTAGGAGATAGATCTGAATACTACGGGTACGCCTGGAAGTCCCCCTAGCCCCATCCCACAGATCACTAACCGTCGCCAACCGGCACTGGAGATATCCTTATATTTCTGGATGGTTGGACGGAGAGGCTCGTGAGTTACTAGTTTACTTATTGGAACCCGTACTATCTGCGGTCGGTCAGAGAAGTACCGTACTTCGGATTCCGCTTCCCTCCGCGACTGTATAGTTAGGGATTTTCTTAATCGCCACACTTGGTATGCGTACGGGCGTTCACCGTAACAAACGTGTCGCATCTTTGACGCGGCTATCTGTCGCTGGTCTGGATTTTTACGCCTGAGGTAAACGAGATGGTTATACCGTCATCTTTCAGTAACCATTATATTTTCGGCATTTCTCATAGTCTGACACAGCTGAATCTGACGTTTCACACCCAATTCACACGTAAAGTTACTGTCCTGTACCTGTCTGCCTGTCTTAGAAATAGAAATAGAAATGGAAACTTTTTTATTCAATGTAGATTATAAAAATACTTATTGAAAGTCACTTTTTTAATTTACCACTGGTTCGCAAAAAAAACCTCTGTCCTGGGAAGAACCAGCAAGAAACCCAGCGGGACAATTTTTTTTTAATAATAGACAATCAACAACACAAGACAAATTAGAAATAGCTTGGTAGCGATCACTCTTCCCAGGGGTTATTATCATCTATAAGTACTACTACACTATACACTAAGTATACTAAGTCTGTAAGTCTATCGCGGAAATCTGACAACGGGAAGTGGTGCTGCTGGTTTAACAGGGGACGTGTCACTTGTAGTCATAATTCAAGATTTTCCTACGGACGCGAGACGCAGCCTTATCTCTGAAAAAATGTATTTGCACATTTATAGTAGATTAACTTTGACCACGTAAAATAACAGGAAATTGCATTGCATTTTTCATAGTGAGACGGCCCAATATTGTTATTAAAATTAAATTCAATATAAAGGGGCATCAAAAATAGTCTTAATATATATATATATATATATATATATATATATATATATATATATATATATATATATATATATATATATATATATATATATATATATATATATATATATATATATATATATATATACAACGTGGGGCCTACAATGGCGACTTTAATTTAACACACATATACGTTTTCACACTTTCATTTCATGACGAAATTATATTGCCATAAAACGACATTATTTAGGGATATATTTAAAATTTTAGAAAATAGCATGTTAGAGCAACCTGTACTTAAAGAACTGTCGCGCGGTGGTCATTTGCCGGGTTCACGGATCATAACATTGCATCATCGAAATTAAAACGAATAAGCAATACTATTGAAGGAAAGAAGATTTGTTTTCGAGCGGCCGGCGCAGGAGACACCTGCTCCTCTCCCGCACCCCGCCACACTGATATCGAAATATTTTTATAGTACTAGCTGAACCCGTGTCCTTGACACACTTGTTCATAGCAGTGCGCATAATTAGGTCGACTAATATTTTGGTGAATAATTCCGCGACAAAGACGCTTACCTATTGTTTTATTTATTAATTTTTGTGTAATTAGGTTATGGTATTGCGATAAAAACGCTTTGTTTCGGTTTCTTTCCAATCTAGTTGGTACATTTACATCTCTTGCGATACGGACGCTTTTATTTGTGTTATTAGTGCTTGTGTAAACCTGTGATCGTGATGGCAAATACACATCCGAACTACACAGCAGCTGAATATGCGGACATGATCCTAATTTACGGAGAATGTCATCAAAATGCCGCCCTTGCGATTAGAACATATCGCGAGAGATACGGCGATACAAGACGATGCCCTACTCATTCTCGCACTATTGTAGGAGCTCTTCAGCGCATCCGCGAAAACCGACCAGTGGATCCTAGGTATCAACGCCCTGATCGACCGCCTACACGACAATACCCAATACATTTAACTGAAAATGTGATTAACACTTCGAAGACCAACCCAAACCAAGCCTTCGCCAAAGTACTAGGCATTTTGAAGTCCATCACAGAACCGACCATAGGATATTAAAGCTCGAAAAGTGGCACCCATTCAAGTTTAGAAAAGTACATACTCTGCTATCGCGTGATAAAATAATAAGAGTTAATTATTGTCAGTGGTTACTGAGAAAAATTGAAGAGGACTGTGACTTTCTTTCTCAAATTTGTTGGACTGATGAAAGCACGTTCACCAGAAACGGTATGTGAAACCAGCACAATCTGCACCACTGGGCACCAAAAAACCAAAATCCGCGTGTTTGGCGGGAGTCAGCCCATCAGTACAGATTTTCGGTAAATGTTTGGGTAGCTATTCATGGTGACAACATCATCGGACCCGTATTCATTGATGGGGCTTTGAACGGCGAAAGGTTTGTTAATCTATTAAATAATACAGTGTCAGAATACACAAACAACCTAAACGTCCATCGATACCAACGAATGTGGTACCAATTAGATGGCACGCCTGCACACTCTGAAACAACAGCCAGGCAGTGGCTAAACGACACGTTTGGTGCACAATGGATTGGTAGATTTGGACCTCGTAGGTGGCCAGCAAGATCGCCAGACCTCACGCCACTCGATTTTTTTTTCTGGGGGTGCATCAAAAACGATGTATACGCGGAGAACGTGGATTCGGTGGAACAATTACGCCATCGAATAATAAATGCGTTTGAGAAATTGAGGGAAATGGCTATAAGTGACAATTTATTTTCAAATGTGCGAGAAAACATGAAACACCGTTTAGTTCTTTGTATCTGCCAACAAGGTGGCCTTATTGAAAACAAGAAAATTCAAAATAAAGACAAATTAAAGCAGTGATTAGTGATGACAGTTAACAAAATAGTAACGAGAGTGTGATATGATACGTGTTTGACTAAGCATCTCCGCTGTAGGTACCACATACGACGCCGATAAGTTTCTTTGATAAACAAGACACTTTGCGCGGTTGCCAGCCCGCTAAACGCTGCGTTGCCGCTTCGTGTTAACGTAAACCAGCTAGGTAAGTATTTTCATGAATGAATTTTCGCAAGGGTGATCCCAATTTTAGTTACTTTTTTAATATTTAGTTTGTTTGAAAAAAATAATTTTTCAATTTACGAGTAATTTTAACTTTTTAAAATGAATATGATTAATGGTCACTAGCCCTACCCGTGTATTAAATTAAAGTCGCCATTGTAGCCATACGTTGTATATTAAACAATAAAATTACATTAATAAGCATCAAGTTAAGATAAATACATTTCACAAGTATTAAACAAGTATTAAAGTAAATTTAAGGCAAAATATTGTCTTTCAGAATAAATAAATTTATTTCAAAACTTATAAAAATATTTAAAATATGATAAATAATAGAAATACAAGTCGAAAATATTATAAAAATAAAAATAAATAACATTTATAAGATAATTAGAAAATTTGTTAAAAATTGTCTAAGTCATAGAAGGAGTTCGTGTGTAATAGAAAATTTTCCTAAGTTGTGAAAAGTGTTCGTGTATGGATTGCTATATACGAACTATAGCTATATATAACTATACTACTAACTATAGCTTGTATGAAGGAGCTGCCGGAGACGCATACCTGCAGTTGTACATATATATGGGGTGGTCGGTTGCCCGACTGCTTGAAGTACTGTAGAACAATGACTAGTCTTGTATTAGGGACTAATGATAACATAACATAAGCACTCAAACCTGTTCTGTCACCCAAAGTGGTAGGCAGAGACTACAGACTTCCATTTGGCACGATCCTGACACACCTCCATTTACCTACGCATACATGCTCGTCGGTTAAGGGTACTCCTAATTTGGTCCGTTTTCAATAAATCGCCAATTTGGTCGATAAATTTTCGTCTAAGACGTCCCTTTCCGACTCTGCCATTCATTTCTGCAACATAAATTTTCTTTGTCACTCTTTCCTCATTCATTCTTTCCACATGACCAAACCACCGAAGCATTCTTTTCTTAATCCTGGTCACAACATCATCTTGCAAACCACACTCTTCTCTTATCACACAATTTCTTACCATGTCATTCAGATTCAGCCCTAACATACTCCTTCTTAACGACCCCATTTCTACTATGTTCATTCTACTCTCGTGCTTCTTCTGCCACACCCAACTTTCACTACCATACGTTAAAGTAGGGACCAACACAGCGTTGTGAATTGCCATACGTGCCTTTTTCGACACATTTTGACTCTTCACAATAGAGTGTAGGGCCCCATTTACTCTATTTCCTGCATTCACTCGTCGTTCTATATCCTTATCACATCTCCCATACGCAAACCAAACCCAAACCCTGCTAAATACGCAACCCAGATATACAAACTCATCTACTTGTTCAATCAACTCCCCTTCTATTCTTATTTCACATATCGTCTTACTTTCTTCTCTTTCAAAAGCCATAACTTTCGTCTTACTTGCGTTCACTTTCATACCCCTTTCTTTTAATGATCTGTTCATTAATGTAACCATCATTTGCAGCTCGGCCGCAGACGATGCAAGAATAACTTGATCATCGGCGTACAAAAGGCATTTGACGGTTAACTCACCCATTCTTAATCCGCATTCTTCAACTTTCAAATTTTGCAAACAACTGTCCATAAATAGGTTGAACAGCCACGGGGAAGCCACACGACACCTTTATGGATGCCAAACCAGTCCGAGTAGACCCTGTTGATCCTAAAACAAGCACTAGAGTCCCTATAAAGCGACTCCAATGCCTGTATCAAGCCAGTGTTCAACCCAAATGAATTCAGTGGTTGCCATAGCACATCCCTATCCACTCTGTCATAGGCCTTTTCCAAGTCCATGAACGCACAAAAAACCTTTTGGTTTTTGGCCAAAAATTTTTCCGCGATCATGCGCATGGAAAAGACTTGATCTGTACAACCCATTCCCTTTCTAAATTCCGCTTGCACATCCCAAATTTTTTCATCAGCTACTTTCATGACCCTTTTAATCAGCACCTTAGCATACAGTTTTCCCACAATGCTAAGAAGGCTGATACCACGGTAGTTTTTATAGTCCTGCTGCGACCCCTCTCCTTTATATACTGGGACTATCACGGCTTTACACCAGTCTACCGGTACCCGCATCAGTTCCCAGCATAAATTAAACAAGGTGTGCAGCAGGCTTGCCACCACTTCCCCTCCAGCCCTTAGCATTTCGAGTGAAACTCTATCATATCCGGCAGCCTTACCTGCTTTCATGCTTTTCATTGCTTTCATTATTTCATCTATACTTATCTCGCTACCTCTTTCCTCTTCTTTCGGAGTTTCTACTTCATTTAGTTTATACTTTGTCTCCCCACTTATAAAGACGCTTTCAAAATATTCCTTCCATCTCTTTAAACTCAAAACTTCATCATTCAGAATATAGCCATTCTCGTCTCTTATAGCATTCATTATAGGCTGTTTTGAATGACCCCTAGCGGTTCTTACGAGTTTCCAGAACATTTTAATGTTTGCCTGGAAGTTATCCGATATTCTTCTATCATTCTTATCCGATCTTTCTTGCTTTTTCCTTTCAACTACTTCTTTTACTCTCTTATTTAGATGTCTAAAGACTGCCTTTTTCTTTCAATATCATCATTCGTACCGCTAGAATTACCAGCCTTTGTTGATAGTAAATCTAGCCATGCTGTCTTCTTTGCTTCAAATTCCATACTAATGATAGTAAACTCAATTATACAAAAGCAATACTATAGAAGGTCTCTATGATGAATTTGCATTACAATAGTAGGGTCGTGGGTTCAAGTCCTATATATTAATGACTTATGAAAGTAAGGGCTGTGATACAAAAGAATTATTATAGAAGGTCTCCTTGATGCATTAGCATTATATGGGGTGGTCGGGTGACCGACTGCTCTTAGTACTGTAGCAAAAGACTAGTCCTTATTAGGGACTTGAAAAGGATTATTATGGTGGCGTGTATGCTGCTTCACAAGCAATTGGTCCGAGGTAAATTTGGACTCGCTAACCGATGTGTCCTAGACATATCATTTTAGTGTCGGTAGTAAGCGGGTTTGTTGTAGCAATACGGCTTTCCCGTGGACATCGCACACCCATACCATTTGTGGGCGGCGTCGTAGCGCATAGCGATGCGTCGTCTATCTTTCGGATTGGGATGAGTGTGTTTGGTAGCACTTTTAAGTGTAACAGGCATACTCAACTTCATGTCTTAGTGCATTAGCGCTAAGATACGTGGAGTTTTGTTCACTGGCGTCTTAGTAGCGTGCTATTATGACACGTTATTGATATTTTTTAGTTAACAACAATACAAACTTTGTTGCCAAAGTAGATAGGGATCATGTGGGTATGTTGTGAGGGGGCGCCATCCGTATGGTAGTTGCATTGATGCTTACTGCTTCTTGCGGTATTGCGTCTTGTGATGGATCTGCGGGTGTGCTGCACCTGATTCGACGTACCTTTGTGGTTCTGGTCGATGGAGGTATGCGGGTGGTTATGTCTGCTGGGATGTATGAGGGACCTTGGGATGGTGTAAGCCCGACGATAGTCGTATTGATGCTTGTTGCGTTCTGCACCATTGCGTCTCTGCGATGGTTGTTCGGTGGAACGCTATTCTCAATGGCGCTCTCTGCGTCTTGGTTTTACTCACACCTAAGTAGCTTTGCCCAAGTTGGGTCCCTTCATTACGAGGCTGCAGACTGTCTGACCTTCATGATGTTTTATATAACAACATAATAATATATCAGTAACTTTCCGACCGATTTTCGATTCCGAATGATTAACAGAATTGCAAAATCTGCTCATTAGCCTCACTTAACTGCAACTGCAATGCAGCAATTAATCTGAGGGATTCCTCATATTCTTTGCAGCATCGGTCAAACTCATCGACTATTCCCTGAAGCTGATCACTTTCTTTTAAAACATTTGTATAGTCTTTATGCAACTTAACCATGTCACTTTTTAATTGACTATTTTTGGCAATTATATTTATTATTTCATTTTCGTTGTCATCCCTTTCTTTAAGCAACAGCTCACACTGCTCCTTTGACGCCCTAGCCCGTAAACCAAGCCATGCTCACATTGGATCGCGCAATACCAACCTTCCGTCCGCCAAACCGTGATCTAATTCGATCAGAATTATGTAAACATGTCTACCTATGAAAAAACTATTTTTTCGTTTTAAACAAAACCAAAGACACTATGCAATAGATATTAGTATCAAAGACAAATATATGCTCTTTTATTTTAAACCATAACCTGGCAATGTTTCTTAGAAAAAAAAAAAGAAATCATTTTGAACTTCCGGCGTTCCACGTGTCACTTTGATGAAGGTGCTCCGTGTTTTTTGTAGAATTTTATATTTGTGTCTGGACTAAAAACGAAAGTATTATACTTTTTACATTTCTTGTAATATAGTAAACACGTAGATATATAATTTGTGGTAAAAAAAGTGAAAAGTAAATTGCCAAAAGTACTTCAAACTTCGGAAGGTCTAGTTTGGAGGTTGGTTCATAAATGTGTTATTTATCAAATTCTCATTTATTTTTAGTGTAAAATGTAAGTAAAAATAGTTTTCGTATATATTTCAAATAACATGACGTTGTATTTATTTCAAATTCACACGAACATATTTTAGAAATATTGTTCGAAATGTCACAGATAAAATATTATTTTTTTTTTTAATTTTTTAATATTTTAATATTTTGGTATGAGTAACGAATGGAAACACATAAAACATAAAAATATACATATTTCCAAACAATTTGATATAAATTTCTCCAAAAACAAAAGTGTAGAATTCAAATTAGTAGTAATGTTATACATGGTAATTTACATATTTTATTACAATTTCTAGCAACCAAAAATAATTTTATTCGATAGTTTATACATTCAACAAGAATTCCTGTAAGTTTTATCCATAAATATTGTCTCAAAGTGAAAATATAGCAAAATTTGCAATATAGCAAAAAAATTTCTATATACAAATTTTCCCGCCAAAAAGGTCCCGAGTGAACGGGAGTATAACATGTCGCGCGCTGTCAGAGCGAAGAGGTGTCCTAGAAGCGCCATTTGAAGTTGGTTCTCCATTTGGTGCGTTTTGGCGTTGCGTGTATTCATTTTACTATTATGTGTAAATAGCAAAAGAAAACGAAGAAAGAAAACCGAAGAAACAGAGTAAGCTAATATCTAGATTTATGGGTCCACTTACAGATCTCAAATTAAATTATCAGATAAATAATTCAAATTGAAATCCGAAACAGCACTAATTTAAAAGGTAAATCTTAAAATATAAAAGGGATAACAAGAATTATAATAACTTACAGAAAGTTCAAACGATGTTCATTACAGCTGTCACTTTTAGTTGAAACACAAAACACTATTTAATTAAAATACTTATGACTTTTATTTGATTTTACAAACACAATTAAGTCTTATTTAACAATTGTAATTAGAAATTGAGGTGGATATTATCAATTTACAATATTTAATTTTGCTTAATAGTTGGGAGCTATTATTATACAACTTGTCACTGGGGTTGCCACACCTAATACCTTCATCATCATCATCATCATTACAGCCCTTCACAAGTCCACTACTGAACATAGGCCTCCCCCAAGTAATGCCACAAAGCACGGTCCTGAGCCACCTGCATCCATCGACTTCCTGCATATCTTACCAGGTCGTCACTCCATCTAGTGGGGGGTCGCCCTACACTACGCCCACCGGTACGAGGCTGCCACTCGAGGACCTTTCTTCTCCATCGGTTATCGGTTCTTCGAGCTATATGGCCGGCCCATTGCCACTTCAGCTTACTAATCCGTTGGGCTATGTCGGTCACTCTGGTTTTACTGCGGATATCCTCATTTCTGAGTCTATCACGCAGAGAAACTTCGAGCATAGCCCTCTCCATAGCTCGCTGAGCGACCTTGAGCGTCCTCATACGGCCAGCAGTGAAGAAACACGTCTCAGATCCGTAAGTCATCACTGGCAACACGCACTGGTTGTACAATCTAGTTTTTAGAGATTGAGGTATACCTGACGAGAAGATATGTCGTAATTTCCCGAACGCTGCCCAGCCGAGTTGAATCCGTCGATTGACCTCTCGGTCGAAGTTGGACTTACCTAGTCGGACTATTTGTCCCAGGTAAACGTACTCGCCAACAACTTCGAGCATAGTGCTCCCAACAACTACCGGCATAGGTTTGACATGGACATTAAACATGATCTTTGTTTTGTCCATGTTCATCTTAAGACCTATCCGTTGGGAGGCACTATTGAGGTCATTGAGCATAGTGCTTAAGTCCTCCAGCGATTCTGCCATAAGGACTATATCGTCGGCAAATCGAAGGTGTGTGATGTACTCGCCATTGATGTTAATACCGTATCCTTTCCAGTCCAGTAGCTTGAAAACGTCTTCCAACACAGGTGAAGAGTTTCGGGGATATAACATCACCCCACACCTCTCTGCAGTTGGATAGGTTTTGAGCTCTGGTTCTGTACTCGGATAGCCATCGTAGCCCTACTGTACAAACACTTCAGCACTTCGATATACCGACAGTCAACTTGGCACCGCTGAAGGGACTGCAGCACCGCCCAAATTTCGACGGAATCAAAGGCTTTCTCATAGTCCACATACGCCAGGCAAAGTGGCAAATTGTACTCTACAGTCTTCTGTACAATCTGCCGCAGGGTATGTATGTGGTCTATGGTACTGAAGCCTTTTCGGAAACCGGCTTGTTCGGGAGGCTGGAAGTCGTCGAGTCTGCGTGCGAGACGATTCGTAATGACTCTCGAAAACAGCACGTAGACGCGGCTCAGAAGGGAAATCGGTCTGTAGTTCTTCAAGAGAGCGGTGTCGCCTTTCTTAAAGAACAAGACCACCGCACTTCTGCTCCACGCCCCTGGAGTAGTGCCACCATGGAGGACGGAATTGAAGAGCCTCTGAAGGACTTCAAGTACCGGTGTTCCACCCGCTTTCAGAAGCTCCGCTGTAATTCCATCTTCGCCTGGGGCCCTGCCGTTTTTAAGGTGCTGGAGAGCCATTCTAATCTCGCTTAGACTGACGTCCGGGATATCATCGGAATAGTGTCGGATAAGACTTGCTCTTGCATCGTTACTCACACTTACGTATGGCTCCAACGATGATGTGTACAGCTGCCCATAGAACCTCTCAATCTCACTCAAAATCTCAGGTGTCCCGGAAACGATGCTGCCACACTCAGTCTTCAGCTTTGACAGTTGGCTCTTACGGGCAGACAGATCTCTGGCAAAGACTTTGAAGCCCTGGTTCCGCTTGATCGCTTCTTTAATACGAGCAGTATTAAAGTTGCGTAAGTCTCGCCGCATGCATTTGGAGATCTGTCTGTTCAGTTGCCTGTATGCTGTCAAGTCTGTTGACGATTGCAGCCTCATCTCCCGTCTAACAGCCATGAGATTAAGAGTGTGATCGGAGAGTTTTTGTGTTCTTCTGCGGTGGGTCTTGCAGAACTTAGCTCCGACCGCATGGACAGTTTCCACGAGCTTGTCATTCATATCGTCCACTGCATTGCAATCTTGTAGGCACTGAAAGCGGTTGTGTAACTCGAGCTGAAAGTTTTCGGGATTCTGGATTAGAGCACGAGGGGGACGGAGCGTTGACTTCATTAGACGAGATCTCTCCAACTTAACGTTTAGGTTCAGTGTGCCTCTAACCATTCGGTGATCGCTGCCAGTTTTCACCCTTGCGATCACTGAGACATCACTGAACAGTTGGCGTCTGGTCGTCATAATGAAGTCAATCTCATTTTTTGTCGAACCGTCGGGGCTCGACCAGGTCCACTTCCTGTGGGGCCGCTTCTGGAAGAAAGAGTTCATCATAAAGAGTCCCTCTTTCTCCATAAAGTCGGCCAGCTGCTGGCCCCTTCGGTTCCGTTGCCCTACTCCAAATTTCCCTAACTTCAGCTCACAGCTTTCTCTTGTGCCTAGTTTTGCGTTGAAGTCTCCCATCAACACCGTGTAGTGGGTTTTGGAGGAATGCATGGCTTTGAAAATATCCTCATACATTTCCTCCACCTCCTCATCAGGATGTGCCGAGGTTGGTGCGTAAACCTGTATGACCTTCAGCGAATACCGTTTGGTGATTCTGAGTATCAGGTACGCGACAACGTAATGGCTGACATGAAGAAATCACTGGACGAACTCAAACTGGGGGATGGAACTACAGCTCCCGTAGTAGCTACTACACCTTCGCTACGTGGGTTCAAGGTGCCACCGTTCGACGGGACTTCGTCTTGGTCAGCCTACAAAATCCAGTTCGAAGCTGTTATGAAGGCGAACGGCTGGAATAAAAATCAGGCCATGACTGCTCTCACACTAGGTCTGCGTGACCAGGCCTTAACAGTTCTGGAAGCTCTCGGTGAGGAAGTGACTTATGAGCAACTCCTTGAGGCATTGGAGGCGAGATATGGCGACGCTCACCTGGAACACGTCTTTCGTGCGCAGCTTAAAGATCGTGTGCAGCGCATCAACGAAAACCTGCAGCAGTGGGCTCTAGAAGTGGAGAAGCTGGTGCGAAAAGCATACCAGTCTGTACCTGCGCTCATTGAAGGGAACCTGGTGCAGACATTCATCGACGGCATCCGTGACCTGGAAGTCAGATCTGCTGTGAGGCTCGAGCACCACGAGACGCTTAAGGACGCCTTGGCCCATGCACTGGAAGTGGAAGCCGTGCGGCAGGATCATCGTTCCCATCGCGTCAGGGAGGTTGCAGCAGCTACAGTTCGCGACCGCAACAAAGGATACAGCCCAAGGTGCTATGGCTGTGGGGAAAAGGGCCATCTTCGATCCAGCTGCCCTAAGCGAACCCTAGAAAGGGAAGGTGAACGATCTCAGGAGGGTAGTGCGGCCAACAGCACCGCCCAGCAGCAGCAGGGAAACGAGTAAAAGCCAGAACTGCGGGGCGGGTGCTGGCTGATGTTAAAAGAGCCCCAAGGATCTCGATCTCACAAACCCATGATGGGAACAGTCTAATCATCAAGGGCGAGATCAACGGAATGCCGTGTAAACTGACCACAGACACTGGAGCCTCCCGTACGGTTGTTAGTTCCCAACTTATAAGTCAGTTCCTTGGGGACTCCGCATACAACCGAGAACGCATTAATTTGGTAACAGCCACCGGTCAGCGTATACCCGTCCGTGGAGAGAAGGAGATGGAGTTGAAGCTAGGCAACGTGATCTACCTGCATAATGTCATCGTGGCTGATATAATGGACGACTGCATCCTAGGCCTAGACTTTATGAGGAATAATTGTTGTGAGATCGACGTTAAGCAAGGTGTTTTGAAATGTGGACAGGAGGAACTTTTTATGGAAGGTGCGTTACGAGGGAACGTGTACAGCATTAAGAAGATTGTTCTTCCGCCGAGATCGGAAACTATTGTTCCGATTAGTCTTCCTCGAAACGCTGGGCAAGTTCACCGTTGTGTACTTGTGGAAAGGGTAAACAATGACTTTCCATGGAAAGTAGCCCGAACCTTGGTCAGGACCACTGACATCTCAGGAGTACGTATGCTGAACCTTTGCGACCGGGAACAGATTATGGAAAAAGGCACACTGATTGGTACTTGTGAGGAAGTGGATTGGTTACGTCGGTGCCAATATATATCGAGTGGGACCCCCAGCAAGGATGCAGAAACGAGAGTGACCACACTTTTGGAAGACTGTCGCAGTGTTCTCTCCCCGAACGAATTGGTCAAGGCGAAGAAGTTGTTACTCAAGTACGCCGATGTATTATATAATAGAAAGACTGGCTTAGTTCAACACAAAATGAACACAGGAGAAGAATTGCCTATCCGTCAGCGGCCAAGAAGATTGCCGGTAGCACGTGAAAAGGAAGTGGAAACCATGATTGAAGGAATGGTAAAGGATGGTGTTATTGAACCTTCCTCTAGTCCATAGTGTTCACCAGTGGTGCTGGTGAAGAAGATGGATGGCAGCATGCGGTTTTGTGTTGACTACCGCCGTCTAAACGACGTTACGAAGAAGGACAGCTATCCCTTGCCAAGAATTGATGACACGCTGAACATGCTTACAGGAGTATAGTGGTTTAGCACGCTGGATCTAAAAAGTGGCTACTGGCAAGTTGAAATTGACCCTAAGGACAAGGAGAAAACTGCGTTCTCGACGGGAAAGGGTCTGTGGCAATTAAAAGTAATGCCGTTTGGGTTGTGCAATGCTCCAGCAACGTTTGAAAGGCTGATGGAACTTGTACTTACCGGGCTAATAGGCGATGCCTGTCTGGTCTACTTGGATGTCATCATCATCGTAGGCTGTACGTTTGAGGAACACCTTCAAAACCTGGAACGCGTGCTCATGAAGATTCAGAGTGCCAACCTCAAGTTGAGCCCGAAGAAATGTTCACTATTCCAACGGCAAGTTAACTTTTTGGGGTATGTAGTATCGGAAGAAGGTATCCGCACAGATCCGGAGAAAATCGCCGGATTGGCCGGTTTCAAAAGACAAGACGCAGGTTAGAGCATTTTTGGGTTTGTGCTCCTATTACCGGCGATTTGTGAAGAACTTTGCAGATATAGCCAAACCTTTGCACAAGCTAACCGAGGAGAAGCGACATTTCTGGTGGGATGAAAGTTGCAATATCGCATTCCAGGAGCTCAGGGACCGTCTGTGCAAAACACCTATTTTGGGATACCCTGATGCAAGCAAAGAATTTATAGTTGACACAGACGCAAGTGATATAGGACTTGGCGGTGTGTTGTCTCAACGGAATGGTGACCAAGAGGTCGTGATAGCGTACTTCAGCAAGTCGTTGTCAAAACCGGAAAGGAACTATTGTGTCACAAGACGCGAATTGCTAGCTGTGGTAAAGTCATTGCAGCATTTTAGCAGATATCTTCTGGGACGAAAATTTCACTTACGAACTGACCATGCTGCACAAAAATGGCTATTGCAGTTTAAAAATCCAGAAGGACAAGTTGCGAAGTGGATTGAACTACTGCAGGAATACGACTTTGAGATCGCACATCGCAGCGGAAAATCTCACGGCAACGCAGATGCATTGTCAAGAAGACCTTGTCCTGAAGATTGCAACCATTGTACTAGGCAAGAGAGTAAGGAAGAGGTATCCGTGAGGATGCTCAGGACGTACTACCTCAGCAATGAATGGAAGGACAGCTTACAACATGCACAGCAGGAAGGAAGATCCGGACATCAAGCCGATTCTGGAATGGATAAAGGCCAGTGCTCCCAAACCTAAGTGGAGCGACGTCTCAGCAATGAGTTCGGCCACTAAAAGCTACTGGGCCCAGCGGGACAGCTTGCTGCTTCAGGATTGAGTTCTGTGCCGTAAATGGGAAAATGTTAGGGGAGACAGCTGTCATTTGCAAATGGTTGTCCCTAAAGCTAAAGTACCGGATGTTCTACAGCTGTACCATAATGATTGTTCCGGAGGCCATCTGGGAGTTAAACGAACTCTACTGAAGATCCGAGAACGGTTTTATTGGGTCCACTCTCGAAACGATGTCGAGGACTGGTGTCGCAAATGTACAAGTTGTGCGGCTTTAAAGGGACCTCAGACTCGGAGCAGAGGTGCATTGAAGTTGTACAATGTTGGTGCACCATGGGAGAGAATAGCCATTGACGTGGCGGGGCCGTTTCCGCAGAGTGAAAGCGGTAACAAGTATTTCATGAAGTTTTCGCCATTCCAAATCAAGAAGCTTCAACAGTTGCAGATAAACTAGTTCATGAAGTCTTCTGTCGTTTTGGAGTACCTTTAGAGATTCACAGCGATCAAGGGAGGAATTTTGAATCTCAAATATTCCAGGAAACTTGCCGAGTTATAGGTACTCATAAAACAAGAACGACTTCTTATCACCCGCAATCTGATGGAATGGTGGAACGATTTAATCAGACATTGGAGAGGTACCTAGCAAAACTTGTAGACAATCGGCAACGAGATTGGGACAAGCACATACAACCGTTTTTGTTGTCATATCGAAGTTTTGTTCACGAAAGTACAGCAGTGACACCAGCTTTCGCAAACTTCGGAAGAGAATTACGGCTGCCTGCAGACCTGATCACCGGGATACCACCTGATGCCCCACGCAGTATAACCGATTATGCAAATGACTTGCGGAACAAAATGAATGACATTTATGAGCACGTCAGACAATCGGGCCAGCAAATGTCTGAGAAAATGAAAACCCGGTACGACCGCAAAATTAACAATAAAGAGTACAACGAAGGTTCATTAGTATGGTTGCACAATCCAGTCCGCAGCAAAGGGAAATCCCCTAAGCTTCAAGCTAAATGGGACGGCCCGTACCGGATTGTAACCAGGATCAACGATGTGACCTACCGGATACAGAAAGGCGCAAGAGGGACTCCTAAGATCGTCCATGGAGATCGCTTGGCGCGTTATTATGGGACCGATAACGCTCGGGACGAGCATGTCTTAGGAGGGGGCAGTGTTGCGTGAATTAGTCAACTAGCGCCATCTAGTGTCAGTAGTGACAGTCAGTCAGTCAGTCAGTCAGTGGGAGCGAGGGGAGCTTTGCAGAAAATGACATCACAAATCTTTCAACCGACAGCGCCATCCGAAGAACTAAGTTTCTAGAAAATCTACACTCGAACACTCGTCGCTTTGCGCGCATTTGCTTGAATATTCCGGATGCTTCATTGCTAATTTGTATATATAGGCGCTGCAAGATGCGATCGGGGCAGTGTTGGATTTGGCGAGACAAGCGAAGCTTCGGAGCGGAATAAAGCGAATTAGTGTGTTTAATTATTAGTGTTTTAAGATTTAATTCGTGTAAAGTAAATTAAAGCGTTAATTTAGGTAATTTTATCGGCAATTTTTATTGTCACGAACCTCAAGCTCGTAACAATATTACCAACTCGAATTAAAGTTCACGTTTAAATCAATCTTATAGACAAATTAGAGAATATTTGCATCATTTATCATCATTGGGGTTTGTTTTTAATAGTAACCGTAAAAATAGATAGTTTCATTAGTGGCGAAGGTACCGTAAAATTTGGTGTCCCCCAGGGGAGTGTCCTTAGCCCGACTCTCTTTTTAAGTTATATCGATAAATTGTGTAACTTACACGACTTCGGGGAAGGATATTCTCATATGCGGATGATACCACTGTTTTCTTTACTGGTAAAACTTGGAATACCCTAAACGAACGGACTGCGAAGGGATTAGCATGTGAGTCGAAATGGCTGAGGGAAGGGAGATCTTTTATCTTTAAATATTTAAAAAATGAATTATATATTTTGCTCTTTATATATCGTTGCAGCCAGGAAGTAATTTATGTATCAAAATCCTCTGATCAGAAAATGAATCCGGGTTTTTAAAATATTAAGGTCAGCAATGTGTAGCACTATATTAAATAAAATTTATACTGCCTTATTACAATCGATAATTTCCCATTGTATCCCCAAGATCGATTTTTTAGATCTGGAAAGAACACAGAAACCTCTTATAAAGTGCATGTATTTCAAATTTTACAGATTCTCTACTAACACTCTATCGTACACCTGATTCGTAAGCTTCTTTGTAAGAAAGCTTTATGTTCTTAACCTAATTCAATCATGTCAGAAATCCCTACCGTTTCTTCAAATGATATTGTGGCCCCTACACCTTTTGTACGCACTGTCTTTGCTTGTAGACAGCACCCACGCCAGTCTGCTTTTAACAAATCAAATAAAATACTTAAAACATATGCCATTCAATTACATATGTGCAAACAAACTTTAACGCATTGGTTGGGTACTTACGACGAGGTTGAAAATCTTTTAACTAGAATTGTCTGAAATCAGTTTTACCTACATTTTACATTAACAGGTAATGAATGTCTATTTGATCTCTAAAATTGAAAGACATCTAGTTTTTTTACTTATATTATCTTCATCCACTGATACATACAACAACACCCCCTATTCACATTCACACATTCTTTAATATACTTACACACAAATGACAATTTTACTTGAACTCTATAATAGCCTTTTTGTCATCTTACTGAAGTGGCGGGTCATTTTCAACACGATTATCTTCTGATTAGTTACTGGGAAGTCTTAGCAATATGTTATAAACAATATTACCGAAATAAACGCATTATTTATTTAATTGTAAACTAGCGATATGACCTAGTTTCGCAAGTTGATCTCTGGATCTCGACAAACACCTACCGGTCCCAAATGAGAATCTAAACCATCTAGAGACACATATAAATAAACACACACAAAAAATTTCATCAAATTCGGTCGAGCTTTTATTGAGTTTTACTCTTTTTACTTACTAACGGACGGCAATTGATTTTTATATATAGAGATAAAGAGTAGGTACCCACAGTAACATAATATTATGTTTACTAAATACAAAAGACCATTTAACGTTAACTGCCGCAATGAAATATGCTGTATTCAAACTTTAGGCACTATATAAATCTCTGCTTTGGGCATGATCTCGCAAAAGAAATAGTATTATGGATTGTAATCGAAATTAAAATTAACACAAAAACAACTTTTGCTTAATGTCATGTCAAACCAGTTATGATTTTGCTCCCATAATTGAATCAATACACACTCGAATGAGTAATTTGGTAAGGTTTTTTTTCAGCACTTTCGTAATTAAGCGGCCTTCAATTTTGCACTTCCGTTAAAATTTCAATCATTTTATGTTGTTCAATGTAAGGATAATAAGGAAAGCAGATATTTAGTAAGTCCATTTTTTAGATTTTAGGTTTATTTTTTAAGGTTTATTTCTTTTTTAGGTTTATAGGCTACAGTATCCAGTTACCGCCAGGTGTACTGTGTGCTCGCGCATGTCTAGTTGCCGAAAGGTGTTGCAAAATATAAAGGTGTTTTCCTTGTTAGATTTATGTATTATTGAGTTACAAAATGTTGTCTGCCATTTATAAACTACGTATATAAGAAAAGATGTATAAAAATAATACACTTTGTATCAAATTTACAAATCTGGCAGAGCTGCCTTGCTTTCCGCTGAATGGTGTAGACATGAGAAGTGTGTCATTTTTGAGATGACTTTAGAATGTTTAGTTAAACCCTCCGTTATAAACCGAAGTAACAATTTCTCCTGATGCTAATCTTAACTGAACATAGCACTCCTCGCTTATTAACGATTTTTGAAGGTAAAGTAAAGTAAGGTAGTAGAGCCTATACTTAATTTGTTTTAGAGAAGAAGATGTATAGGTCAACGGATACTCTTACAAAGAGTACCTAAAGGTTCAAGTTGTTCATCATCATTATTACAGCAGGTCTATTGCTGAATATAGACCTCTCTACATATTATCTCTATCAACTGTGGCAAGGAACCCCTTATGGGTTACTGCCACAGTTGCTACGCTTGCCACAGTTGCTACGCTTGGCAGGCAGGCAATCGCAGTTTACTATTTTTCAAGTTTTATTAGGAAGACGCTGTTGCCTGTTACCTGGTTAGTTTCCTTCTGTCGCTTCTAACGACACTAATGGAACGATATGGCTTAGGGGATATTCTTACACCGCCATTACTAAATAATTGACAAGAAGTAAATTATCAAAGGAGGTAAACTTTTAAATTCTTTTTTATTTAATCGGTTCGGTAAAAGGTCCGATGAAATGAGCCGTATCAGGGGAGAAGCGTGGTCGAAAATATCATAGCACTGAAATACTGAAATGATTGATTAGTACTGTAAACATCGTTAGGAATCATTTAGACTAAGAGAAATCTAAAATAATTAAAAGTAATGTGAAGGCCTTCAACTCGAGAGGAGTGCATTTGTCACATACTCACTTTAAAAAGTGCTATATGTTCTGTGGTCACTTGTATTAATTGTGAAGCGTCAGCGTCAGCGTGGTATAATCTACCTAGGACAATAAATTATCGACGTATCTAGCGAATAATAAAATTTAAGAACTGCCTCGTTGGTCTGGTGGTCGTAAATATAGTTGCTTGAGGTCCCGGGTTCGTATCCAGAAGCTCGTACAGCCCTGTTCCTCGGAAAGCACGTACAGCCCTGCGTCTGATCTCTCTCCGCTGGTGTCGAATTAAAATCCCATCGGTCTATGAGAGTGAGGGAATAGAGGTTGCACCTGTGGTTGCGTATATACTTGGGTACTATAATCCTGAGACGGCCGCCGTGACGGAAATTCGGCTGGAGGACATTACTATTAAACTATCTTTCTTCTTTTATAGACTAATCGTGACAAACTAGCACACAGTCCACCTGATGTTAAGCGGATGCTGTGGTCCATAAACATCTACCTACATCTATCCTTCATTAAGAATTAAAATACAGATGTGTTACATCCGATTCTCTGCACCCACCATACAAAACGTAGCAGCATAAAGCTGCTATTTTACGGTGATATTTTGTGGGAGCGTGGTACTTCCCCGGTCGAGCCGACCCATTCGTGCTACAACCATAATATGCAGCATGGTTTTACCTTCCGTGGTAGAGAACATTTTAAAGTATGGGATAAAAGGTTTTTAAAATATTAGTTTCGGTTCACCGGAAGAATTAACCAAAGTATAAAGTATGTATGTATTTCAAATGTAAAAATTCATAACTCGCAGATGGACAGACACTGTACACTGAATTATTTTTAAATGTAGGTTGTATGATATTCATATAACCGAGGACTAGTTTTAACATTGTTCTTAAGCCCACGCTTACGAAACAGCAAGGCCTTCTGGTACGAGTACAAAATTTGGCACGCTATGAATATAATTATGTTTTATCTCATAAGTATACCTAGCTTGCTTATGATTAACTCTAAGATAGTCATATATATTGCACGAAGATCGTAAAAATCGTTGTCAATAATGAAATATGTTCTAGCATTTTTTACTTAACGATATTAGGTAAATTATCGTAAATTAGATGTAAGTAGACGTGTAGACCGTGTGGGAAATTGATATGAAAGTCCTTTTAGCATAGTGCAATTTCCTGCTTATGTTTTGACGAATATTTTATAACAGATATTTTATTTATTTTCTAAATAACTTTCTTAAATATATATTTATATATCATATATCGTTTTATATGTACTAATGTAGCTTTATTAAATAATGTTATGCAAATATCGTGATGTACAACGTCTTGGAAATAAAGATTTATTATATATAGAGAGAGATATTATATTACAGAGAGAGAGAGAGAAAGAGAGAGAGAGAGAGAGAGAGAGAGAGAAATCAGTGTGGTGGCGACGTAACAATATCCATGGCCACATTTCTTTCCATCTTTAGAGGCACCTGTAAGAAATCCCAGAAAGATCAAAGTAATGGCGTACCGCCTGTTAAAGTGTGCCTGTAAAAGTGGTATACTGCTAGTAGTATATAATTTACAAAGATTTAATAATTTAGAGTTGTTGGTCTCAAATCGTCATCATCTGCCCGTAAAAGTCATCACTGGACATGGACCTCTCCCGTTGTACTTGCCTTAATCATCACGCTTCGCTGGCGGAGTGACGATTGCAGTACGTCGTTATATTATAGACGTCTATACGTTATATTATAGACATCTATACGTTATATTATAGACATATACACGTTATGTTATAGACATCTATAAGTTATATTATAGACATCTATACGTTATATTATTACACATTTATACGTTATATTATAGACATCTATACGTTATATTATAGACACCTATACGTGGTGGAGTCACGTAGCAGCTATGTTATGATTCTTATTGGCTTAATTCGTATGGTGAGGGTAGAGAACCGGAAATTCGTCTTGCTGGAAACGAGGCATTCCATTTTAGTTCTCAGGGGTGACAACGCATCTGCATTTTGATTCTTAATCAAAAATAGATGTAGGTGTCTATTAGCCACAGAATTCACTTTCCACCGGGTGGACTGTGCGCTCGATTGTCATCCTTTTTCTGCAAAAAACGCGTATTGCATCTTTGGCTCTGGTGCCTGTTGTTAGTGTGTATTTTACGTCTGACGCAAACCAGGTGAATATACCACCATCTATCGGAATAAATTCGATTTCTTCTAGCATTTCCAATAGTCAATTCTTACGATATCTGAAATGGAATGATGTATGTTCTTAGGCTACTACTTAATTTTTAAATGTGTATAGGCTGTAGTAAATTGCAAGCTATTCAAATATCGATCACTTACCTTCAGGTGGTCTGTCTTTTTATTTGACACATTAATTAATATCAATAACAATGTCCTCCAGATCTAATTTCGGCCAAGGCGCCCATCCTCAACGGAGATTAGCCACGGGCACAGTACAGTTGATAGTGACCAAGTGTACGCGCAAGCACGTGTGTACTCTCTATTCACTCACTCTAATAGTCCGATGGGACGGTAAACAGAAACGACCGGAGAGAAATCAGGTGCTGGAAAAACGGATTTACATGCTTTCCGAGGCACCGGGATGAGACACCGCGTACTTCCTGATTCTGGGCAGCTACTGAGAGTTTCTTGACGGAAAAACTTAATAACTGATTTTTTTGACCCGACCCGGGATCCAAACACGGGACCTCACGATCAGCAGTCGCGTTGACAACCACTATACCGACGAGGCACTCACATTACTTAAATACGTCTAAATCACTTAATTAACTTTAACGTTAAAACGTTATGCAATATTCTTAATATATTTTCCCAGGGATTTTGTATCCTTTATAAATGTTAGTAGAATATCTGTTACATAAGTACCTCGTTGTCGGTTTGACTTCGCACCTGATGTTGCAAATACGAATGGAATAGTTATTGTAAAAAGGAAACAGTGCAACAAATCTTAATGTTCTCGATTAACTTATTTCGTCTAGTAAAATTTAATTAAAAATCTATGTACATTCAAATAAGTTGTAAAGGTTACGTACGGAACTATTAACGAAATAATTATATATATATTATATATTTATAAGTACTGTTATGATTTATATTAAAATTATTATTGTTCACTCTTAAATATGAATTCATATTAGTGAGTTAATAAAAATATTAAAACGGTGGATTTATAATACAAATAACATAATACAAATTTCATAAAAACACATAACATAATATGTTTATTGTGGAACATTTTTGAAAACTTAAGACATAAAGTACTTGCTTAACATTAACGTTATAAAATTGTTACGACAGAAAATATTAAAATTCTTATATTGATGAGGTAAAAAAAGCAAATTCTCATGACTCTTGGGAACTTCCTTTTTCAGCTGTTTTGACTGTTAAAGATGGAGAATTTAATTTGTAACATTATAACTGTTACGTTCATAATCTTACACGACATTTTATAATATCAAAGGCTCTGGCTCATGAGATACAGGTTTCACTTATATTAGTAGTCCTGACTTCTAATATAGGTGAAACCTGACCTGACCTTAATTTTATTTCTTAAAACGTATATTTGAAGTAAAGCATTATTATAATAATTGTTACAAAAAAGTTATAAAAGAATTTAATTTGTAATACATTATAACTATTACGTTCATAATCATAAACGATATTTTATAATATTAGAATCATAAAAGAGCTAAACACCTGAGCTCACCTTATACATAAAATAGCACTACTACTTTATGTATAAGGTGCTGCAGCCTATCGGTTAAAATTGAATCATTTTTATTCAATATAGATTACAAAAATACTTATTGAAAGTCATTTATGCTTTAAAACTGATTTGGTACTTGTAAGAAATTTTCATATTACAGAGAGTAAACTTGACTCAACGAAAAAAAGTTTCTTTTTTAAGAGTAAGGGTGACAAACGAGCACGTAGTCCACCTGATGATCAGTGGATGCTGTGACCCATAGATATCTACATTTATTCTCGATTAAGAATCAAAATGCAGATGCGATGTCATCCCTGAGGACTAACATGGAATGCCTCGTTTCCATGAAAACGGGTCTCCGGTTCTCAACACTCACCATACGAAACACAGTATTACGCTGCTTTTTTACGCTGGTGTTCTGTGAGAACGTGGTCCTTCTCCGATCGAGTCGATCCAATCGTGTTACAACGATAATATAACTGTATAATGACTCAAACACGTGTTTTAAGTATCATAACTGTTGGCGACGCGCCTATAAGAATGTTTCAGTTTATTAAATCAACCGATGACGCATAGTTATAAAAAGCAAATTATCGAGCCACGACGCTCTGATAAGAAAATGCTTAGTTAAATCTTAAAGAAATGTCGAATTAATGATAAGAAGGTCTTGGGTTCGACTCCCAGGCCAGACTAGTTTGTTCGTTTTCCTAAGTAATATCGCTTAATAAATTCATAAGGAATTTTATGTTATAAATTATATTACCGGATTTGTTCCCCGGTTGAAATCATCTTTCCAATGATGTAAATTCAAAGGAATATTAAAGTGAAGTTAGAGATCGGATTGGTTCCCCGGTCGAGATGATCACTCTGTGCACAAACAGAAATAACGGAAATTAATTGCATAAGTATTGTCGTGTATAAGTTTGATATGTTTGTACGAAAACAAATGCCTATTTGTTATGATTGATTAATGAAAACATTCACTTGTATTGTTATCTGATAAGAAGCATGATAACGAATAAGAGTCTTATCAGAAATAGTTTCCTACTGTTTGAAAATTATGTAGAAGCACTCGTTTATTTAATATTGTTAAAATTAAGTGTATTTCAGACTTTCATTTTTCTGATAGTCGAGAGCCGTGCAAAGTTAGTTGTTCAAATAGTGTGAGTTCACGGAAGCACGCTGGCCACGCCCTTAGGAGGCCGAATATGTAAAAATGTAAAATGTTTGTAATTTCAGCAATTTATGTAAAAATGACTTGTAAAACATTTCAGGTTGATTGTACGTGCTAAAAAGGTGAATTCTGTGTTATTTTATGTGAAAATTCCTGTGCATAAGTGAAATAATGATAGTTTTGTATAAGAAATTTAAAAGTGTTTTAAATAGTGAAATAAATAGAGAAAATGTAAATTAAACTATTGTATTAGTTAACATATGTATAAATTCAAGTGGGAAACATTGTTTTAACTTTCTGTGTTAAATATTTAAGAAGTTTGGATTTTGGATTTGTGAGTAAAGTAGGCATATTTTGTTTTATAAATTAAAGGATTTTTGTAATACGGAAAAATAATGTATATCATGGTGTAGATATTGTTTTGTGCTATCTAAATAGATAACTTGTGTTTATGTGTGATTTATGTGAATAAAGAAATTAAGTGAAACGTGAGAGAGTAATAGTACAAATTCATGTTGTTAAGTTGCGCAGGCACGCGAATGGCGCGGCTCACTTTCGCGTATAGCTCTGGGGGTAGCTTAGTGAACGGGTTTTATTGCAATTCGTTCGGGGAAGAAAATAGTTCGGGAAAATAGTTCGGGGTAATAGTTCGGAAAAACAAGAAAATCCTTCGGGAAAAGTAAAAAACCAGCAGTCAAGAAGAAAAGTATAGGGAAAAGTGATTACTCTCTCACGGAACGGTTTGAAGATAATTGCTGTTTCATTCCCAAGATCCCTTAAGTTATACAGTCCACATCGAAGAATTAAGGCGTCGGGACCGGGACGACTTCGGAAGACCCGTAATCCCCGTCTGAACCTACTTGCTGAAAAGGAACGAGGTTATCGCCCTAGTGTGTTACTCCGTTGCGGAGATCACATACGTTGTTCCCGAACCCAACGTAGGCGTTGCAGGAGGCCGGATCGAGAGAAGCCTCGATTCCTCCCTTCTGTTTCTTAATCGAAAGTCGAGTTCCGTTTGGTTCCTTTTCAATTGGTCCTTGCGAGCCGAATTCCTTTTCAATTGGTCCTTCGAGCCGGATTAAAGACCACCCGAACCCCGCCAGCTGGATCAAGGAACCAGCTGTGGACTGCTGGTTGTGGAAAAAAGAAGACCTTCGGAGCCGAGTGAAGATCAGCAACCGAAGGAAGCCGGAGGTTTGAGCTGAAGCAATAGGACCAAAGGCCAGAAGACCAGGACGTCAGCGCTGAAGGACGGGACCTGGAACTACCGGAAGAAAGAAAACCGGGATTGCGGCCGGGGGCGTGTGCTCGCATGGGGCACGTATCGCAGCCGGGCGCAGGTGTCTTGTGAAGGCACTCATCGTGGCCAAGCAGGGCTTGGCATTTTTCCTGTCGGACGACCGTGTCTGGCATTTTCCTGTCGGGCAAGCGTGCTCGGCATTTCCTGTCGGACGACCGTGTCCGGCATTTTCCTGTCGGATCATCAGGGTGCTGGACGAAGCATCCACCGCTGCTGCTGCCGGGCGAGGGTGCGCGTGGGCACCTGACTGCATCGCGGCCGGAGGAGGGCGCTTGGACGAGGCGTCACCGGCAACTGGGCGGCGAGCACAGCATACATCCCGACCGCCTAACGGTGCCAAACGGTTGGGCTCTGGCACAACACCTTCGGGTGGAGCAGTTCTCTCGAGCGAGACTGCGCTTGCACTACCGCTCGACTGTTTCGTCATATTCCTTGGCGGGACAGTTCCTAAACCTTTCCTCCATTCCATTCCTGCACGACTCCATCCCTGGACGGCTCACCTCGGTAGGCCCCGTCCAGGATTGATAGGGCTGATAGGGCTGTTAGGGTGGTAGTAGGGTTGTAGGTTGGGAGATAAAGGGGGGGGAGGGGTAGTGGTGTTAGGTTGGGGTGTAGAAGGGTTGTAGGTAAGGGGTTGTAGGGACCGTAGGGACAGTTAGGGACCGTAGGCCAACAATCACCTTCCTGCAAGATGAAAAAGGCACAAGACCAGACAGGGAGAAGCGAAGGGAGCAGGACAAGGACAGGGCTCTCAAGAAAAGCTAAAGAAGCGGAACCATCTGGAGCGACCACAGCTACTGCGTCAAATGGAGCAACTCCTTCAAGTGGAGCCACCACCGACACGTCCACATGCACGTGGGACACAGGGACGTCCGTGGCAACGACAAGCAACAGGACGGACACCAGTGGTACGCAGGCCAGTACCGCACAACAATCCGTTATATCCAGGAGTGAAACGGTGGTCGAAAAAGTAGGTCAAAGGACCGAAGAAGCGGCATCGTCAAGGACAGTAATCGGGCACACTAGTGATAAAGGGTCACAAAGAGGTATTAGGTCATCGCGATCGGCGAGGCTGAAAGCCGAATTAGAGGCGCGGATTAAATTCGAACGCTCAGAGCTCGAACGAGCACAGGCAGCTGCTGCCTTGGCCAAGTCTCAATTGGAGTTGGCACGACTCAACCGAGAAGAGGAGATCGACTCGAGTGAGGATGATGAAGAGCGGAATACTCAGGTGGAACCTTTCGTAAGGAGTTGGGTTCAGCAGACCATAATGAGCGCGCCGGTTAGTGTAGCACAACCCGATGTTACTGATAAGGAAGCGTGTAAAGGATCACGCCGCAAAGGGGCGGAGATCGAGCGCAACCAAGGAAATGCACAGAAAACACACGCGAGTGAGGTGTCAGAATTGACCGAAGCGATTGTGAGTGCAATAAAAATAGCTGGTAAAGATAAGTCTTCCCAGCTTCATTTCCTCCAGGAATTACCGGTGTTCGATGGAGACCCGGGTGAATGGATAATTTTCAAAACGGTGTTTGAAGACACGAGAAGCCAATTTTCAGGGGTGCAAAATGTCGCACGCCTTAGGAGGGCATTAAAGGGCACCGCTAAGGAAGCGGTTAAGTCGTTGTTGTTTACTTTGTGTGAAACGGAAGAAATAATGAACGCTCTCGAAAGAAGATTCGGTAGGGTTGAGATGCTCATTCTAGCCGAAATCGAGAATGTAAAGCGTATGCCAAGATTGGCAGAAGATTGCCGGAATATAGGATCTTTTGCAAGTCGTATTACGAACGTGGTTGCCACGATACAAGCGTTGAATCAACCACAGTATTTGTACTCACCGGAGTTAGTGAGCCGCATAGTGGAGAAGCTCGGAACTATGATTAAATTTAAATGGTTTGAATATCGAGCTCAGTATCCTTTGGAGCCAGAGTTACAGAAGATGGCCAAGTTTTTAAATTTATTGAGTGAACAATTTGGAGCGTCCTTAAACAATGAAAATGCGCCTGAAAAAAGGAAGCGTCCTGAATTCAGGAAGCAAACTGTACACACTGCAAAGGGAGGTGTACGCAGATGTGCCGTGAGCGAGCGCTATATGCGCCGAAGTAAGTCGAGCGAGCGTCTAGAACGCCGAAATAGTAAAGGGCACAACCGACAGGTGGTTATGACAACCCAGGATAAGCCTGTAAGTCGGGTAACACATAAGTGTGTTATATGCAACAAGGAACACTCTATAGTGAGTTGTTACAAGTTTAAGGACATGAATATTCACGAGAAATGGGAAGCGGTCAAAAAGGCGAAAGTATGTTTCCAATGTTTGTCACCTAACCATAGGAGGTTAGAGTGCAAAGCGAAAAAATGTGGTGTAGAGGGATGTAGAATGTCACATCATCGAATGCTACACCGATACCCCAAAGAAAAAACCTCGCCACAAGGGGACGAGGGGGGTAAGGATGCTCAGATTACAACTGTTAGTACAGTGAATGCACTGGCATGTGCATACTTAAAGATTATACCGGTCGAGTTGTATGGACCTAGAGGAAAGGTCAAGACAACAGCTCTTCTGGATGAGGGATCGACCATGACACTCATAGAGGAGTGTATGGCTCAGAAATTAGCGCCTCGCGGACGTAAAGAGGGATTACGTATCGAAGCCGTGGAAGGTAAGCGAATTAACGACGACAGTTCGTATCGCTTAAACATTAAGATAAAAGGCATTTACTCGAGCGACTTAGAAGAGATAAGTGTACAAACAATTAAGTCACTTGACCTTTCTCCGCAGTCGGTAAGCCGAGAATTATTGCAACGGTGTTCTCATTTGACACCGATTAAGGATGAGTTGATGTATGAGAGGTCCAAACCCACCATATTAATTGGTCAGGACAATTGGCATCTCATAGTTACTCGTGAATTAATTTCAGGAGGTAAGAACCTACCTGTAGCATCGCTCACCAAACTTGGATGGGTTTTACATGGTCACATATCGGGTGGTATTAAACCGATCAAGATCGTTAACCACATTTCCGCCAAGAAGGAGGAAGATATGGATAAATTGATCAAGGATTATTTTAGTTTGGAATCTCTGGGAGTGTCGGCTAGAAAGCCCGTGAACGACCCAGAAGAACGAGCTTTAAGTATTTTGAACAAAACGGTACGTCGTATACCTAATAATAGGTACGAGACTGCTTTGTTATGGCGCACAGACAATGAGTGCATGCCGTCGAATAGAGCGCAGGTTGAAAGTCGCCTGTTAAAATCGCCAAAGGGCGTAAATGCGTTAAGAAAGCAAGAACCGTTAAGTCTACCCGACTACGGACGATTTAGCAGCTTTAAGAAATTCCTTGGGGCAACTGCACGCACCTTGCAAGCGGTAGAAAAATTCAAGAGTTTAAGAAAGTCGGTTAAAGGACCCGACGACGCAGCCGAAAAGTCGGTTATGTGTTCCAACAAAGTTTTAGCAAAGTCGGTTAAAGGACCCGATGGCGCGTTGGACATAGCGCTCTTGAAAAAAGCGGAATTATTAATTTGGAAGTTCGTTCAAGACGAGCGTTTTTATTCGGAAATAAAGTGCTTGAAAGCAGGCAAAAGTGTTGAAAGAAGTTCACGCTTAAGTAAATTATCTATGGAAATAGGAGAGGATAACTTACTCCGTTTAAATGGACGTTTACCTTTCAAGTCTAATTTGACCGAGGAAAGTAGAAAACCTGTCATATTGGACGGTAAACACGAAATCGTTAAAATGATGATTAGAGAAGTTCATCATCATTTTGGACATGCCAATCACCAGACGGTGATGAATGAGGTGAACCAGAAATTTTATGTCTTGAACTTACGTAATGTAGTACGTAGTGTGTCACATCATTGCCAGTGGTGCAGGACATACAGATCCAAACCGCAGAACGTGCCACAAGGAAATATTCCTCTGGAGAGAATAGCTCATCATGAACCACCTTTTACATGCTCAGCTGTGGATTATTTCGGTCCTATGAGTGTGACTATAGGAAGGCGACACGAAAAACGTTGGGGTGTTTTATTCACGTGTCTGACTACCAGAGCAGTACATCTGGAATTAGCAGCCTCATTGACACCAGCGTCAATGATAATGGCGTTGAGGCGATTTATCGCCAGAAGAGGAAAACCGGCCGTTATATACAGCGATAACGGGACAAATTTCAAAGCTGCGAATAAGGAATTATTGAAAGCATGCGAAGAATGCCATGAGGGCATGAAAAATGAGTCATTTAAGAAATATATTAAATGGAAATTTATACCTCCGGGAGCACCGCACATGGGTGGCGCCTGGGAGAGGTTAGTAAGGTCGATTAAAATTGCGTTGACCGCTACGCTCAGAGAAAAGAGCCCACGAGAGGAGGTTCTACATACGTTACTTTTAGAAGCAGAGCACACAGTGAATTCCAGGCCTCTGGTAACATTCAGTATGGATAGTCCTGAAGAGGGTTTGACACCCAATCATTTTCTTCTGGGACGCTCATGTGGTGATCGACCACCTGGATTATTTCTAGAGCGGCATCTGACGGGTCAACTCAATTGGAAAGCTGCACAGAGGTTAGCCGACCATTTTTGGACAAGGTGGCTGAAGGAATACATGCCTACCTTAGTACCGCGAACAGGTAATAACGGAAAGTTCATGGAACCTAAAGAAGGCGATATTGTTTTGATAATAGATCATTCGTTGCCACGAAATACGTGGCCGAAAGGCAAAATTAGTAGAACGTTACCGGGACCAGACGGTCACACCAGAGTGGTTGACGTCATTACTAGCACAGGTATCTTGAGGAGACCTACATCCAGAATAATAGTCCTGGTACCCGCGACGCCTCCCAAATGATGGTGCTAACGCACGGGGGGGAGATTGTTGGCGACGCGCCTATAAGAATGTTTCAGTTTATTAAATCAACCGATGACGCATAGTTATAAAAAGCAAATTATCGAGCCACGACGCTCTGATAAGAAAATGCTTAGTTAAATCTTAAAGAAATGTCGAATTAATGATAAGAAGGTCTTGGGTTCGACTCCCAGGCCAGACTAGTTTGTTCGTTTTCCTAAGTAATATCGCTTAATAAATTCATAAGGAATTTTATGTTATAAATTATATTACCGGATTTGTTCCCCGGTTGAAATCATCTTTCCAATGATGTAAATTCAAAGGAATATTAAAGTGAAGTTAGAGATCGGATTGGTTCCCCGGTCGAGATGATCACTCTGTGCACAAACAGAAATAACGGAAATTAATTGCATAAGTATTGTCGTGTATAAGTTTGATATGTTTGTACGAAAACAAATGCCTATTTGTTATGATTGATTAATGAAAACATTCACTTGTATTGTTATCTGATAAGAAGCATGATAACGAATAAGAGTCTTATCAGAAATAGTTTCCTACTGTTTGAAAATTATGTAGAAGCACTCGTTTATTTAATATTGTTAAAATTAAGTGTATTTCAGACTTTCATTTTTCTGATAGTCGAGAGCCGTGCAAAGTTAGTTGTTCAAATAGTGTGAGTTCACGGAAGCACGCTGGCCACGCCCTTAGGAGGCCGAATATGTAAAAATGTAAAATGTTTGTAATTTCAGCAATTTATGTAAAAATGACTTGTAAAACATTTCAGGTTGATTGTACGTGCTAAAAAGGTGAATTCTGTGTTATTTTATGTGAAAATTCCTGTGCATAAGTGAAATAATGATAGTTTTGTATAAGAAATTTAAAAGTGTTTTAAATAGTGAAATAAATAGAGAAAATGTAAATTAAACTATTGTATTAGTTAACATATGTATAAATTCAAGTGGGAAACATTGTTTTAACTTTCTGTGTTAAATATTTAAGAAGTTTGGATTTTGGATTTGTGAGTAAAGTAGGCATATTTTGTTTTATAAATTAAAGGATTTTTGTAATACGGAAAAATAATGTATATCATGGTGTAGATATTGTTTTGTGCTATCTAAATAGATAACTTGTGTTTATGTGTGATTTATGTGAATAAAGAAATTAAGTGAAACGTGAGAGAGTAATAGTACAAATTCATGTTGTTAAGTTGCGCAGGCACGCGAATGGCGCGGCTCACTTTCGCGTATAGCTCTGGGGGTAGCTTAGTGAACGGGTTTTATTGCAATTCGTTCGGGGAAGAAAATAGTTCGGGAAAATAGTTCGGGGTAATAGTTCGGAAAAACAAGAAAATCCTTCGGGAAAAGTAAAAAACCAGCAGTCAAGAAGAAAAGTATAGGGAAAAGTGATTACTCTCTCACAGAACGGTTTGAAGATAATTGCTGTTTCATTCCCAAGATCCCTTAAGTTATACAGTCCACATCGAAGAATTAAGGCGTCGGGACCGGGACGACTTCGGAAGACCCGTAATCCCCGTCTGAACCTACTTGCTGAAAAGGAACGAGGTTATCGCCCTAGTGTGTTACTCCGTTGCGGAGATCACATACGTTGTTCCCGAACCCAACGTAGGCGTTGCAGGAGGCCGGATCGAGAGAAGCCTCGATTCCTCCCTTCTGTTTCTTAATCGAAAGTCGAGTTCCGTTTGGTTCCTTTTCAATTGGTCCTTGCGAGCCGAATTCCTTTTCAATAACAATAATGTTTTCCAATGTAGTAGATAATCGTGTAAGGATTACGAAGAATATTAGAAGAATATCCACGACCCCACATTATCCCACTGAGTGTCGTAAGAGGTAACCGAGGAATACGAAACAGTAGATTGGCAGTAACATGTTTCTGATAACAACTCGAACCAATAAAAAACTGCGATTAACAAACCCGGCTGCCAAGCATCAAGCGTGCCAAATATGGCAAATGGATGGCAGCAGTAGATTTTGATAGG
The DNA here is from genome assembly GCA_036936625.1 of Parnassius smintheus behrii. NCBI lineage: Eukaryota > Metazoa > Arthropoda > Insecta > Lepidoptera > Papilionidae > Parnassius > Parnassius smintheus. The sequence continues at coordinate 31,873,406 of JAUPFT010000015.1, read as the reverse complement.
CTGCATCGGTAACGCTAACTATCAAGTAATGAAAGGAAAAGGCAAAAGACGAATGAAACGTATGTACCTAAGTATTTTATACGCGATAAAGTCGCCCACTAGATGAGAGTGACGACCTGGTAAGACATGCAGAAAATCGATAAATGCATGCGGTTTAGGACCGTGCTTTGTGGCATTTCTTGGGGGAGGCCTATGTTCAGCAGTAGACTCGTGATGTTAAATGGATGAAAAAAAGCCACCCAGCGTATTTTATAGGAGTAGCAGAAATAGTTCTAAGCCGTAGGAGAAATAATACCATCGCATTGAATACAAACGTTAAATAAGCAGCATAACGCTACTGTTTCGTGTGGTGTGTGTGACGAGAACCGGACATCCTTTTAGCTGTCAATGAGGCATTCTACCAATAGCTTTAAGGCGCGACAATCTACACTGAATTTTGATTCTCATTTGAGAATAGATGGAGTCCATTACATTTATCATTAGGTGGAATGTGTGGTCGTTTATCACCCTTCATTTGATGATGGTGATTCATTATTAGCAGCCCTTAACATGTTCCCCTTCACAAACTGTCGCAATCACCTGATTCCACATACTTCCTGTATGTCTTATTAAATCATTACTCCGTTTAGTGAGAAACACTTTTTTGATTTTCGCTTATCGGTACGACGCCACCATTCGGAAAACTTTCTTACCCAGCGGTTGTCGGTTCGTCGAGTTATATGACCGGCCTATTATAAGTTCCGCTTACTAATTCATTGGGCTATGTCGGTTACTCTTGTTCTACTGCGGATATCTTCATCATGAAGTCCACCGCGCAGAGAAATTCCAAACATAGCTCTTTCCATAGTTTGCTGGGCGACCTTAAGCTTCTCCATATGGCCAACAGTAAACGAACACGTTATTATAGACAATGCAACAATGAAAGTTAATAATTTAAATCGAACTGCCTACGTATAATTAGTAAATGAACAAAATGACATTTAATATCTTCCGCCAACTTTTATAATAAAGAAATACAACTTTTAACTGGACCACTTCAAGGTCCATGTGCTATATGCTACCTCCACGTAATAACAAACGGAATAAAATGAAATTGAAAGGCTGTCTTTGACTCACCAGCGCATGTTCCGCTAGTCTACCTTGACAATGAAAGTAAAACGTCCAAAGCGGGCAGTAACCGTATAAAAACTGAGGCACTTCTAGCCAAATTATTCAGTTGCCAACTACAAACAACATCAACATGTTCGCTAAGGTGTGTTGAGCCTTACATTGTATATAAATAATTTAATATTAATATTTTAACTATTATTGTTACTATAGCCTTTCATAAGTACGATGCTGAATATAGGCGTACCTCAAGGCTTAATGTCTGTGTTATAAGCATTAGTATTCGATAAAGAAAAATTGGATTTTAATAATAATTATGTATTAAAATATTTTAATACACTAGGTTTTATTTAATTCTTAGATTTTCATCTGATTATGAGATATGTTCAAAGTCTCTAACTCATTGGGAAGCTAGTTGAAAACAAATACAAATACTACCCGAACGTGTTAAAAGTAAAGTGAACCGAACTTTTTTTTAAATTAGTCTGTTTGTTGTAGTTAAATATATATTGCAATAACTTCCAATTCATAGAGCTGAATTAATCTGTTCGCTTATTTACAGGTTATCGTCGCTCTGTGCGCTGTAAGCGCAGCTCGCGCTGGCGGTCTTTTGGGAGTTGGCCCGGCGGTGTATAGCAGCCACGCAATCGCTGCCCCCGCTGTGGTCACCAAGACTATCACTCCTGCTGTCTCCTCTGTGTCTTCTTACTCTACCCAAACTGCTCACGGTGCACCCATCGCCACCTACGCAGCTGCTCCGGCCATCGCCACCTACGCGGCTGCACCTGCCATCGCCACCACCTACGCCGCCGCTCCGGCCATCGCCACTACCTACGCCGCCGCTCCTACTGTGAGCAAGATCATCACTCCTGCTGTCTCTTCCGTATCTTCGTACTCGACCCAAACCGCACATGGCTCTCCCATAGCGACCTACGCATCTCGCCCAGCTGTAGCTTACGGCACTCAGCTCATCGCCACACCTGCTGTGGGCGCATATTCCACCCGCACTTACGCCGCTCCCGCTGCAACTTCCTACTCCTCCTACTCCACCCAAACTGCTCACAGCAGTCCCATTGTGGCTAAGACATACGCCGCTCCCGCATACTCCACCTTCGCCGCCCCCGCGTACTCCACCTACGCTGCCGGCCCCGCGTACTACGCCTCGGCTGCCCCCGTACTTCGTTCTTCTATTGCGTACTCTTCCGCTCCCGCTGTCTCCCACATCTCCTACAGCGGTCACGGTGCTAACTATGGTTGGTAAACTGAATCTGTTTGTATAAACTGTAAATAGACGAATTAAAAAAGTAAACGACTTGCTATAATAAACTAATATATTTGTTTTATTGCCTTTATTTCTTATATTTATTACGACTTGTCGTTAATTTACTTAAAGGAATAAAATAAATATAGCTGTGGGAGCTCAAAGGCTAAACGCTCGCCGTAGATATCAAAGTGCATAAGTATCCCGGGTCAGATCCCCGCTTGCACGTGCACAGCGGTGAAGGAAAACATCGTGAAAAAACTTCGTGTTTAAATACTTGAGTAACACATTTTTAGAGAACACGTGTAAGTGAGAACGTTACACGTACTGGAGCAACACAGTACACTTATTGGTCCACTGTGCCCCACAGTGTGGAATCCTCTCAGAAATGAGGGGAGGATTGTGCCTCGTGGGACGTACATTGGCAGTAATTTTACAAAGCTTTTAATACCTTTAGTACAAAATTATATATATATATATATATATATATATATATATATATATATATATATATATATATATATATAAACACTCACGCCTGTCACCCAGAGGGGTAGGCAGAGACTACGGACTTCCATTTGGCACGATCCTGACTTACCTCTTACGCCTCTTTTACATCCATATATCTACGCATACATGCTCGTCGGTTAAGGGTACTTCTAACGTGACCCATTTTCAAAATATCGCCAATTTGGTCGATAAACTTTTTCCTAGGGCGTCCCTTCCCGACTCGGCCGTTCACATCTGCCATATAAATTTGCTGTGTCACTCTTTCCTCATTCATTCTTTCCACATGACCAAACCACCGAAGCATTCCTTTCTTAATCCTGGTCACAACATCATCTTGCATACCACATTTATCTCTTATCACGCAATTTCTCACCCTGTCATTCAGATTCAACCCTAGCATATTCCTTAAAGACCGCATTTCTACAGCATTTATTCTACTTTCGTGCTTCTTCTGCCACACCCAGCTTTCACTACCATACATTAAAGTAGGGACTAACACAGCATTATGAATTACCTTACGTGCCTGTTTTGACACATTCTGGTTCTTCATAATAGAGTGTAGTGCCCCATTCACTCTATTCTCTGCATTTACTCGTCATTCTATATCCCTATCATATCTACCATCCCTGCTAAATACACATCCCAAATACACAAACTCATCCACTTCCTCAATTAACTCTCCTTCTATTCTTATTTCACATACCGTTTTGCTTTCTTCTCTTTCAAAAACCATCACTTTCGTCTTACATGCGTTCACTTTCATTCCCCTTTCTTTTAATTCCCAGTTCATTAATGTAACCATCATTTGCAACTCAGCCGCCGATGACGCAAATATGACTTGATCATCGGCATACAAAAGGCATTTGACAGTTAACTCGCCCATTCTTAACCCACATTCTTCATCTTTCAAAGTTTGCAAACACCGGTCCATAAATAGGTTGAACAGCCAAGGGGAAGCTAAACAGCCCTGTCTGACACCTTTTTGGATGCCAAACCAGTCCAAGTAGACCCCGTTGATCCTGAAACAAGCACTAGAGTCCCTATAAAGAGACCTTAATGCCTGTATCAAACCATCGCTCAACCCATATGAGTTCAGTGTTTGCCATAACTCATTCCTGTCCACTCTGTCATAAGCCTTTTTCAAGTCAATGAATGCACAAAAAACTTTCTGGTTTTTGGCCAAAAACTTCACCACAATCATGCGCATGGAAAAGACTTGATCTGTACACCCCACTCCCTTTCTAAAACCCGCTTGCACATCCCAAATTTTTCCATCAGTTTCTTTCATAACTCTTTCAATTAACACCTTAGCATACAGTTTACCCACAATACTAAGCAAGCTGATACCGCGGTAGTTTTTGCAGTCCTGCTGTGACCCTTTTCCTTTATATATTGGTACTATAACTGCTTTACACCAGTCATCCGGTACCCGTTTTAATACCCAACATAAATTAAACAAGGTGTACAGCAGACCTGCCACCACTCTCTCTCCAGCCCTTAGCATCTCGAGTGATACTCTATCATATCCAGCTGCCTTACCTGCTTTCATGCTTTTCATTGCTTTCACTATTTCATCTACACTTATCTCCATATCCCTATCCACTTCGGAATTTCTAGTTCATTTAATTCAGACGACTCTTCACTCATAAATACGCTTTCAAAGTATTCCTTCCATCTGTTTAAATTCGAAACTTCATCATTCAGAATACATCCATCCTCGTCTCTTATAGCATTTATTATAGGCTGTTTTGTATTTCCCCTGGCAGTTCTTACGAGTTTCCAGAACATTTTTATGTCAGCCTGGATATTATCAGATATCCTTCTATCATTCTTATCCGTTCTTTCTTTCTTTTTCCTTTCAACAACTTCTTTTACTCTCTTATTTAGACGTCTAAATTCTGCCTTTTTTCTTTCAATCTCATCATTCATACCAGAAGAATTACCAGCTTTGGTTGCTAGTAAATCTAACCATGGTTTCTTCTTTGATTCAACTTCCACCCGTACCTCATCATCCTACCATAACGTATTACTTTTCCTTTCATTTGTTCTCTTACTTACACCACATACTTCGGTGGCGGTATCCACCAAACCTTTCTTAATATTATCCCACACAGTATTCAAGTCTAAGTCATTCATACACAACTCATTCAAACATCTAATATTTTCTCTCAGTCTACATTTATACTTCTCTTTCACATCTTCATCTTGTAACTTCTCTATTCTTATACGCTGTAACGCAGTAGTAGACACAGATGTCCGATGCCGCCAACGCTTGAAAAGACCATTAATTCGACATAAGATCAAGTAATGATCCGTCCCTACGTTGGACCCCCGGTAAACCCTTGTATCTACGACTGCGCTCCTCATTCTTTCATCCACAATTACGAAATCTATCATGCTTCTATCATCACCTCTTTCACATGCATACATGTGAATCTTCTTATGACGAAAAAAAGTATTCGTCACAAAAAGATTCTTTTCCGTACATACGGTGAGGAGGTCTTCACCATTCTCATTTATACTTTCATCGTTACCAAACGTTCCCAATATCCTTTCATAACCAGACCTCTTCACCCCAACCCTTCCATTAAAGTCTCCTAACATAATAATATTTTCATTTTCCTTACATTTTGTCAACACCATCCTTACCATGTCCCAAAACTGCTCTCGGATGTAAGTGGGCTTAGACATGTCTGGGGCGTACATCCCTAGCAGGAACAGCTTCTTTAAGTCCACTTTCATTCGTAACCATAGCAGTCTCGGGCTTACACATTCATACTCTTTCACACATTGACCCATTCTTTCTGAAAGGATGAGACCGACTCCCTGGCATGCCCGTTCGGTCTCGCCTACACCAGACCAATACGCGGTATACGTACCATGTGCAGTGGCATCCTTTCCCTTTCGTTTCGTCTCATTCACACATAACACATCTATTCCTCTGTCATTCATCATTTCGCATACTTCATCCATCTTATCGTTCATTCCTCCACATACATTCAGCGTAGCCAGACGGGTTTCCGCAATCCACTTTTCGCCCCTCCGGGAGACAGAACGTGACGGGTGGCGAACCTCGTCGCCGGTTTTTCTCCCGGAGATTCTTCGCACCCCTGCCCCATTTAAGGGGCGCCGGGAACTCGGGGCCATTTCTTTTATTTGCTGAGTCATGGTGCGAACAAGGGGTGGTGGTAGATTTTACGCCGCTACCATACGGCGAGGAGCCGAGTCTATTTTTTCGGCTTTGTCGCTCGTTTAGCACCACCCGGGGGACACGTGTAGGGTGGGCCTAAGGTTAGGTGGTCGAAGCCTACGGACGCGAGCGACTCATCCCCCGCAATTATACTCATGGACAAATTTAGAGGAACGCAAAAGAAGTGTGTATAAAACTAAATATCATAAATATTTTTGCGACTATTAGGTTCATAGATTTGGATTTTGCTTATTATTCCGTAGTTTATAATTGCAATCGTCGAAAAAACAAACGATTAAAGTGACAAAAATTAACTTAATTAAGTAAAATTTAAAAAGAAAAATTTCACAGGGAAGAAACATTTTTGTACTTAACTTTTTTCTTCAAAAATGCTCAGAAAAGGCTGTATGTGGACTATTAGTACTAAGTGTTGCCCCCACTAGCTCTCCGAACTGCTTCCAGTCTCCTTGGCAAATTTCTAATCAGATTATTGTTAATTTTTTTTGAGAAATTGTTCTTCATGTAATGCGTTTTTAAGATCTCTCAGATTAGCGAGGGTAGGATTTCTTTTCTTAATTTGTCTTCCAAGCTTATTCCATACATGACCTATGGGGCTTAAGTTGGGCGAGCGCGCTGACCTCCTTATAGCATTGATTTCAACGTCTTGAATGTATTCGACAACTACGGCCGCAGTATGGGGGCGCGCGTGACCACGAATAAAAATAAATCTAACTCCTATAAAAAGGACAATTGGTACTACAATTTTTTCATCATCTCAGTTACATATCGTACCACTGTTGACCCGCTAGTGACCCACTCAACGACGTGGAGAAAGCAGTCAAGGCCAAAATGTAAACAAAACGTAAATTGAAAACTCAAATTCAAAAAATGGCAAAAATATTTGCAGTATGAAAGATGTTATATTACGCAATAATTACATAAAAACATAGATAATTCGAAAAAAGAAAACATAAGAAACATTATATTTTTATAGCATTTACTATTACTGTTTGTGGCCAGTACGCATGATAATTACAACAGGTGAAATTAAACATTTTTTGCGTTTCTCTAAATTCGTGCTTGAGTGTACAAGACTTATTATTCAATTATTATTGCCTTTATTCAAGTTGTACTACTTAATATATCTGATATAAGTTATACTAATTAATTTGATGTTATCATGTGGAAGTAAGATTCGTTCTGTTTTCGAAACAAGACATCGACGAAAAAGCTTTAAACTATGACTATGTTAATAAATTAATGAAAGAGTGCAGATTGTTAGTTGTGCGAGCTTTTCTGGGGCTACGATGGGTTTTACACGATATTGATTATTTTTGGTGTATTTCTTTTTTTATTTATGAATAATCCATTTACGCAATTTTTTTAAGAAAATTATCAACTCCAATAACATTCTTGTTAACCATTCTGAACGATGCCATGTTTGATGGGCTGGTTGGCAACTGCAGTTTTTATCTAGTTGCTATTAGAAACATCCTGCCGCCCATTTTCTGTTTCTTTTTAGAGAATTAAGGTGCCAAACGAGCACACAGTCCACCCGATGGTACGTGGATGCTGTGGCCCATAGACATCTACATTTATCCTCGATTAAGACTCAAAACGCAGATGCGTTGTCACCCCTGAGGACTAAGATGGAATGCCTCGTTTCCAGTAAAAAAAGGTCTCCGAATCTCTTCAATCACCATACCAAACAAAGCAGTATTGAGCATTCGTACTACAACCATAATATACCAGCAGCGTGGATCTACCACGTACAAGCTCTTACGGCACCCATGGGACGATGTGGGGTATTGGGTATTCTTACACCGCCGTTACACGATCAAATATCCTCCCTGCGCGGCAATCTGTGGGAAGGCATATGTTCAGCAGTGGACTTTGATTTTCTGTTATTAATGGACGAACTCCAACTAAGAATAGATTACGTTAACGACAGTAGGCGAATGGCGGATTCAAATCCACGATCGTGTTTTGTTGTGGGTAATCTAAATCTAGTCTTAGTCTAGTAGTAGGCTGCTAGTACACTTAAAATTATAGCATTAAATGCCAAGAATTGGTTCATAACCTAATGAAAGATAATGTTAATGCTTTTCTGAATGATTACGGCCGTGTAAAAAACTTCTTGCAATGTCGACGGATATCAATTACACAGAATATTTCATGTGTTATAGAGCACTATTTCAGATCTCACACAACGCCCATTTGACATTGCAATAAAGGAAATAGATTTGTTAGGGTTCCGTAGTCAACTAGGAACCCTTATAGTTTCGCCATGTCTGTCTGTCCGTCTGTCCGTCCTCGCTTAATCTCTGTGACCGTTAGCACTAGAAAGCTGAAATTTGGTACCAATATGTGTATCAATCACGCCGACAAAGTGGTAAAATAAAAATTGGAAAAAAATGTTTTATTAGGGTAGCCCCCCTATATGTAAAGTAGGAAGTGATTTTTTTTTAATTTCAACCCTAACGTGTGATATATTGTTGGAAAGGTATTTAAAAATGAATAGGGGTTTACTGAGATCACATTTTGATAATGTCAATAATTTCGGAAATAATCGCTCCAAAAGTAAAAAACAATGTGTCCCCCCCCCCTCTAACTTTTGAACCATAAGTTTAGAAAATATGAATAAAATCTGAAAAGTAGAACTTTATAAGGACTTTCTAGGAAAATCATTTTGAACTTGGAAGGAAAGTTGGAGCACCTGTCGCGGAGCGTGCAATGTTGCACGCTCCATGTTCGCGCACGTACCCACTACCGGGAGCAGTTGCAGGAGCGCGGAGCTCTGCTGGAGCGCGAACATAATGGATACCCACCTTTAAACTCATAAGTGGGAACACTTATTGTGACGGACGGGAAACTACGGAACCCTACACTGAGCATGGCCCGACACGCTCTTGGCCGGTTTTTTTTATAATGATATAGTTAATTTTTGCGTGTGACATATACAAAACCAAAGTTACTCGCGCATTTCGTAGAGTAACACACATGTGTATTACATTACACGAGTATATTACGTTATGTAAATATGAACTTTTGAATAGAAGAATATTCTACGCGAGTCGGATCCAGTATCGAACTTTATGTCTTCTTCAATATTGTGGTTTTGCAAGAATGTTATTTTTGTTAACACGTTGTTACTTAGTTAAATTAATGCTTTAACTAATGTTGATACTGTAAGATTCTTTTTCTTTTCGATCAGTCCAAAGAAGCTGAAAATAGGCCACAGGGTAAATATATAATTTTAATATTGACCACAGACCTACATTCTTTTTTAAACCCTCTCACCCCACTACCCTACTACACCAGGTCCTGTACTGTAAAAGTGTTTATGATACATGAATTGCACATGGATAAACATCCAGTAATTAAATGTATGTTCTGCAATATGCAAATGTGTATCAGTTTAAAAAGTTAGTATTAAAATTTTTGTGAAGTATGCGTGAACAAGGTTTTCGTCTAATTTTACCACTGTAGCTTCGTGGCATTCTAAGGGCAATATCTGATATATTTGATTGTCCCATCCTAAGGCACTGGATGCGTATGCAAATGCATGTGCTTGATGTCATGGGATGTAGAAAATAATTGTAAAACTATTCATATTTAAAACTAACTTAGCTTAAGCCAAAAAAAAAACTAGCATAATTATGGACTGTATGCGGGTCTGAAATAAATTGTTATTATTACTATTATTGGTACCGGTGGGGATCGAACCTGGGTGCTTACGTACCTACTGCGAAATTTACATTGAGCGCTTAGCCTCAGAGCTTGTACTTTATAATAGTATTAGCCACTATTTACAAAAATTGATTATGGAAAAGTTATCCTATGTGCCCATGCGCAAGTATGCCATGCAAATAAGAAAATTATTGTTAACAAAATTTTAACTTTTATGAACTTTTGTAAAACTCTTGCAATGAGAGCCAAGAATTTTGACTTAAAATTTCATAGTTTAATGATTTCTTAAATTTACGCGAACATTACACATTGAATGAAAAAATTATTGCGTTTATTTCATTACTTTTACTTATTTTTAATTCCCGACGTTTCGGGTGCTTTACAGCACCCATGGTCACGGGGGGGGGGGGGGACTGAGATGTTTGACGTCCCAATGTCATAGTTAGTCCGGCTACCTTCAGTTTTTGAATATTAATTTTTGGTCCGATTTACGCAAAACGAGCTTATAGTATCATGAAGTCTTGCAGTGGTATGCTTAGGTTTGGGTTTAATTTTGTTAATTATAGGATCCCAATCAGGTGGCAGCACCCATCCATCTTCTCTATTGAAATTTGGCACTTCCGCACCGACACTCCGGGAAGTCTGCAGTCTGCGAACATGTTCAAGATCGTCCCCACCATTACATTCGATTTGATAAACCACAAATTCTCGCAATAGAATACCGATTCCTACCAAGGATGATACGCGAGGCTATTGAAATTAAAAAACATCAAAATTTCAATAGAGAAGATGGGTGGGTGCTACCATCTACTTGGGATCCTATAATTATCAAAATTAAACCCAAACCTAAGCATACCACTGCAAGACTTCATGATACTATAAGCTCGTTTTGCATAAATCAGACCAAAAATTAATATTCAAAAACTGAAGGTAGCCGGACTATGACATTGGGACGTCAAACATCTCAGTCCTCCCCGTGACCACCGAAACGTCGGGAATTAAAAATAAGTAAAAGTAATGAAATAAACGCGATAAAATCCGTAAATTTAGTTTTATTCAATTTCATAGTTTATTTTTGTAGTACAAGGGTGACATACGTACACACAGTTCATCTGATGGTAAGTGGATGCTGTGGCCCATAGATATCTATATTTCTGTTCTCAATTAAGAATCAAAATGCAGATGCGTTGTAATTTTTGAGAGAAATATGGAATACCAGTTTCCAGTAAACGGTCTCCGGTTCTCAACACTCACCATTCGAACACACATTTGTGTTACAACGGAGGCTATTGAATAACCAGCACCACGCACTGGGGCAATGCGGCGGACTCTTTGCTGCCCCAAAATACCTCAAAACACTCAAGAAAGGAAACATTCATAAGAAAGTGCTGATTAAACAAGTGCTGTGCTGTGGTTGAGAGCAGAACTAGTTGCTCCATGAATCTCTCAGAAATTAATTAATTATATTATGTTATGAAATATAATAATGTTTATTTATCCTCAAAAAAAAAAAAAAAAAAAACAGACCATACATATTAAAACTTAAATCTATTCAAATACGGGTATATTCATACCCATAGTATAGAAATGTAAGGAGCTGGTGTCTGAGCTAGGCAATAAAATGCCTGTTTGTACAAATCACCGGGTCCCCACCACACGAGATTAACAACAGCATTATTAGAAATTGGATGTTGTGGATGTATCTTAGAACTAATGATGATACTTTGATGTTTTATTATGACATTTAACTACATATATTAAAAATACTTCGCATATAATCTGCATCGTTTTAAAATACTTTCTCAAATTAAATATTTAATCTAATAAGATAACAATTTGTCTCATTTTAGAAATTTTAATATTTAAGACAAAATTGCAATTACATTTGCTCAAATAATACTTGATATATTTGTTCTTTTCTGAAACCTATCGTCGTCTCAGGTAAAACAGATCTTATGCAGTACGAGGAGTAATTACATCTGACCTATTTTTTGCTGTTGACTTGTAATCCACGAAACCGTAGTTATCATTTTTTACCGTTGCGATTACCGATTTCCTGCCTCTCTGGACGAATTTGTCACATCAGAGAGATGTAAAATTGTATACCTTATTTACTGTTACTGTTTGTGTTAACAATGATAAGCGGAATCCTTTATATTCTGATTAAAGTATGAAAATATTTGATTACGAATTAAAATAACAAAATAACTGATGAATAAAAATAATTTTAGTTTAAAGAATGCGAACTGTTAAAATATCCCAGCCAAAAGATCGAGGAGCGATTGACTAGGTGGCGGTGTAAGATCAACGAATCAAAGAACAGACACAAATGTCATCCTAATGACTAAAAAATAAATAAATGTGGCCACCAATCTGCCTGAAAAGCGCTCCACCTATGGCCAATGTCCCACCATCGAGGCAACCTATGAGAAGACTTTTGTTAAAAAATTATGCCCACAAGGGCCAATTTTCTGTATTATATTATTTTTATTATTATTATTTTTTATATACATATAATAATTAGTATTTTTGATCCTGTTTTTGAACCTCAATTTAAAGTAGACCTTCATTAACCTTGAAGGTGAAATGGATTGTACGAACTGCAGCCTTATAAAAACCGGAGCACTCATTGTAAAATTATTCAGTTGCCAACTACAAACAACAACAAAATGTTCGCTAAGGTGCGTTAAGTTATAACTTAGAATAAATTTATTTAAATATGGTGTACAGCCTATATTCGCTGTTAAAAGTAACAGTGATTATTTAATTTAATTACGGATAAAAAGGACATGAACAATTTTCTGAGGATTTTTATGGAGTATTTAAAATTGTAAGATTACATAATTTAAAAATAATTTAGTTCAATGTTTTACTTTTACAGGTTATCGTTTCTCTGTGCGCCATAAGCGCGGTTCGCGCTGGCGGTCTTTTGGGAGTTGGCCCGGCGGTGTATAGCAGCCACGCAATCGCTGCCCCCGCTGTGGTCACCAAGACTATCACTCCTGCTGTCTCCTCTGTGTCTTCTTACTCTACCCAAACTGCTCACGGTGCACCCATCGCCACCTACGCCGCTGCTCCGGCCATCGCCACCTACGCGGCTGCACCTGCCATCGCCACCACCTACGCCGCCGCTCCGGCCATCGCCACTACCTACGCCGCCGCTCCCACTGTGAGCAAGATCATCACTCCTGCTGTCTCTTCCGTATCTTCGTACTCAACCCAAACCGCACATGGCTCTCCCATAGCGACCTACGCATCTCGCCCAGCTGTAGCTTACGGCACTCAGCTCATCGCCACACCTGCTGTGGGCGCATATTCCACCCGCACTTACGCCGCTCCCGCTGCAACTTCCTACTCCTCCTACTCCACCCAAACTGCTCACAGCAGTCCCATTGTGGCTAAGACATACGCCGCTCCCGCATACACCACCTTCGCCGCCCCCGCGTACTCCACCTACGCCAGCCCCGCGTACTCTGCCTACGCCGCCGGCCCCGCGTACACGACCTATGCTGCGGCTGCCCCTATTCTCCGATCCTCCGTTGCGTACTCTGCCGCCCCCGCTGTCTCCCACATCTCCTACAGCGGTCACGGTGCTAACTATGGTTGGTAAACTGAGTCTCGTTTAAATTGTAAATAGGTAAACGAACAAATAAATGATACATGAAACATTAAACATTTTTGTTTTAGTAATTCCGGTAACCTTCATTATCTTACTTACACACTGCTTCCCTACAATTTATAATAATATCACCTGTGGATATTTTGTTTTACATAAAATACACTTATTAAGTAAAATGAAGAAAGGAGATGTACTTTAAAATTTATATTAGCTTTTATATTACTTACGGGATATTGTACTACTTTTAAAATTGAAATACTTTTATTCTTTGCAACTTGTATTACTAATAATATTGCACTCACACCTTGACTTGTGAGAATTTATTTAACTTTAATTAGTATTGGTACAAGATTTTCTATAAAAGTATAGTACATTCGTACAACTGGCCTTCTCTGATTTTTAAAAGGGTTGGATTTATGGAGCAAGATAGTCTGCTACGCAATATCAGTACACGTAGGTTCTCTCAAAATGTCTCTGGTTTTCCTTCACCGCCGACTAGCCCCGATCAGCACACAAAAATGCAATCAATAGTTTCAGTGGTTACCACTAGAAATAAACTGATGTAGCACGTTTTCATTGACTACAATAACTACCTCAAACAAGTATTCACTTTTTATTTCACTTTCAATGCACACTCTGCGTTCTGCAAATGTCTTAGTTCGTGTATTGCCGAATTTTAACGAAAGTTTTTTAGAAAATATATTTCGTAAATGAGCTTAAGAAGAGTAATAGATTCGCCGTTTGGTCGCGTTATAAGAGCACATTCTGCCTCTTGAGTGGTGTCTTTGTGTTAGATAAACGTGTTATCTTCTAATATTTTACAAGATGTAAAGTACCCAGACTTGCGACGGAAAGTGGCATTAACGATGCAGTGTTTGGAAATACATTCGTCAAACCGACCAAGTGGCGATTATGCAAATCTTTACTGATATGAGATACGCAATTGTAGCTTGGAGCTTACTAAAAATTTTCACATGTCTTCGAAAAATGTTTCTATTTCATTATTGGTTATATGTAGGTTTTCTCACGATAGTTTCATTCACCGCTAAGCCCGAGGTAAATCAAAATGCGATTAACGTTTTTATTGGTGCGGGCGAGGATCGAAACCGGTGATTATTCACGTACTGTGAAATTTACAGCAGAGCATTGGGGAAGGTGAGGTTTTTTTTTAATAGAATAAGGGTGACAAACGAGCACACAGTTCACCTGATGGTAAGTGGATGCTGTGAACCATAGACATCTAAATTTATTCTCGATTAAGAATCAAAACGCAGATGCATTGTCAACCCTTAGGACTAAGATGGAATGCCTTGTTTCCAGTAAAAATGGACTCCGAATCTCTACACTCACCAAAAGAAACACAGCAGCATTAAGCTGCTATTTTACGCCGATATTCTGTGAGAGCGTGATCCTTCCCCTGTCGAACCGCCCCAATCGTGCTACAACCATGATAAAAACAACTAGAGATCTCATGAAGAAACACGCCGAATAATTAAATCTGGACGTAAAATGGATACTACCTACGTGCGCCAAATCACCGAAGTTGTGGGTTACCAAAAATACACAAGCCCTATGCTCTATTACGTCCCATAGTGAGCTAAATCGATTCACCAACTTACAGATTGGCTAAACACTTTTTAGCCAATCCGTAAGTCGGTGAATCGATTTGGCTCACTATGGGAACGAAACACACGAAAATACTCTCAACGCTCAGGGGACATACAAGAGCACACATAAAAGATTCCTACCGTTTTGTCAGCGAGATTAAAGACCTACATCTGGCAGACAATGAAACTATGATCAGTTTTGATGTGCAGTCATTGTTTACATACTACATACATATTTTTTTTACATTACATAACTAGAAGGCTGGGAGAAAACAACATGCCCGTAGAATATGCAGTATTACTCAGACACTGCTGACATCTGGCTACCTATTGTGGAAGGAGGAATTCTACAAGCAAGTAGATGGCGTGGCGATGGGCTCACCTGAATCTCCCATTGTCGCTGACACATTCATCGAAGACTTTGAGGAGAAAGCCTTGCTTCTTTCTCCCATAAATCCAGGATTCTATTAGCGGTACGTAGACGACATTTTTACAATTCTACCTTTAGATAAAGTAACTGAATTATTAGACCATCTTAACTCTATAAATTCTAAAATTCAGTTCACAATGGAGTTAGAGGGAAACAATTCTTTAGTTTTTCTGGATGTGTTAGTAATTCGGAATCCTGATAACACCTTGAGCCATACTGTGTATAGAAAAAGACCCATACAAATAGATATTTAAACGGTGATTCTCACCACCATCCTTCACAGTTAGCTACCGTTGGTAAATATTTGTTTCAGAGAGCAACGTGACGGTAAACACCTGGCTGCCGAGCTCCAACACGTCAAGCAAGTTTTGCATGACAACAAGTTTTGGATCCCGCGCCTACGTCACAGTAAATGAGTGTAGCCGGCCACAGTCGAGCGTGTACGGCATATGCTAGATGTGTATATATGTTAGAGGTGTCACTGACAAGATTGGCTACGTCTTGAAGCGCGCTTCCATTAAAACACACTTCAAGCCGCCGAAGATGATTGGTCGGTTTTTACCATCAGTCAAGTGTAACGTTCTTCTGCAAGATGCAGGAGTGTACAAGCTTGACTGTGAATGTGGACTCTCCTACATAGGACAAACTAAAAGATCAATTAAAACCCGCGTTAAAGAACTTATAGGTGATGTGAAAAATCAACGCTCCGGGAAGTCTGCAGTCCATGAACACGTACAGGATCGCCCCCGTCACTACATCGGATTTGATAGACCATAAATCTTCGCTAAAGAACACCGATTCCTTCCAAAGATGATTTGCAAGGCAGTTGAAATCAAAAAACATCCTAATTTCAATAGAGAAGATGGGTGGGTGCTACCATCTACTTGGGATCCTATAATTAATAAAATTAAATCCCAACCTAAGCATACAACTGCAACACTTCAAGATACTATAAGTTCATACTGTGTAGATTGGAACAAAAATTAATAATTTTAATTTGTGGTAGCCGTGGTTAAATATGACATCTAGAAGTTGAACATCTCAGTCTCCCCCGTGACCACAGACTATTATGATGCTATACATCCCGTGACCATGGGTGTTGTAAAGTGCTCGAAACGTCGGGTATCTAAAAAATTAAATATACACGATAAAATCCGTAAAAACTAGTATTTTTAAAATAATTGATCAATTTATAATTCAAATGAATAAGCCAATTTATAAAAGCGAGCGAGCCTTACAGTAGTCGCATGTGATGTGTAACATCTGACATCTCACCTTGATAATAATCAACATTAATATTATTACATCCTGAAATAAGCTACATGTTTGTTTATTTAAATCTAAGTTAAAAATGTCAATTGAGCAATGAAAGAAATTAATTTGAAAATGTATAAAAGTATAAATACTGAAATATTTATATGAATACACATTCATTATTGCATTTTTTATAAATGATCTGCACTTTTTTCAAACACTTATTATCAACAATAAATACATAGATTATTAATAAATATATTTATTACTAATAAATGTATTTACTGTTGATATTCCGTAGATTGCGGGGGCATTTTTCCATAATTCTCAGGCTTGGCAAATGGGTTGGCAATCGTAGTTTTTTTATTTAATTTTTTTACAGGAAAATTCTGTTGCTCATCTCTTCTCTCAGATTTCCTTTGTCGACGTTAACGATTATCGGGGATATGTGTATATATCTCGTAATGTAGAGATTCGGTGACACTTTTTTACTAGAAACGAGGCATTCCATGTTATTCCTCAGAGGTGACAACGCATCTGGGTTTTGATTCCGATTTCGATCCTCGCCCACACCTATATAAACGTTAATTGCATTTTAAGTACTAATTTACCTCGGGCTTAGCGGTTAATGAAACCATCGTGAGAAAACCTTCATATAACTAATAATTAAATAGAAATATTTTTCGAAGACATGTCAAAATTGCTAGTAAGCTCTAAGCTAACATTGCGTATCTCATATCAGTAAGGATTTGCATAATCGCCACTTGGTCGGATTGACGAATGTATTTCCAAACATTTTGCATCGTTAATGCCGCTTTCCGTCGCCAGTCTGGGTACTTTACATCTCGTAAAATATTAGAAGATAATACCTTTATCTGACACAAAGACACGCCGAATCTATTACTCTTCTTGAGCTCATTTACAAATATATTTTCTAAACGACTCGTTAAAATTTGGCAATACACGAACTAAGATATTTGAAAGATATTACAGAACGCAGTGTATTGAAAGTGAAATAAAAAGTGAATACTTGTTTGAGGTAGTTATTGTAGTCAATGGAAACGTGCTACATCAGTTTGGTTCTAGTGGTAACCACTGAAACTATTGATTGCATTTTTGTGTGCTGATCGGGGCTAGTCGGCGGTGAAGGAAAACCAGAGACATTTTGAGAGAACCTACGTGTACTGGAATTGCGTAGCGGACTATCTTGCTCCATAATTCCAACCCTTTCAAAAATCAGAGAAGGCCAGTTGCACGAATGTACTATACTTTTATAGAAAATTTTGTACCAATACTAATTAAAGTTAAATAAATTCTCACAAGTCAAGGTTTGAGTGCAATATTATTAGTAATACAAGTTGCAAAGAATTAAAGTATTTTAATTTTAAAAGTAGTATAATATCCCGTAAGTAATATTAAAGCTAATATAAATTTTAAAGTACATCTCCTTTTTTAATTTTACTTAATATGTGTATTTTATGTAAAAAAAAGTATCCACAGATGATATTATTATGAATTGTAGGGAAGTAGTTCAAGTAAGATAATGAAGGTTACCGGAATTACTAAAACAAAAATGTTGATATTTCATGTATCATTTATTTGTTCGTTTACCTATTCCTATTACAGTCTATACGAGATTCAGTTTACCAACCATAGTTGGCACCGTGACCACTGTAGGAGATGTGGGAGACAGCGGGGGCGGCTGAGTACGCAACGGAGGATCGGAGAATAGGGGCAGCCGCAGCATAGGTCGTGTACGCGGGGCCGGCGGCGTAGGTAGAGTACGCGGGGCTGGCGTAGGTGGAGTACGCGGGGGCGGCGAAGGTGGAGTACGCGGGAGCGGCATAGGTCTTAGCCACAATGGGACTGCTGTGAGCAGTTTGGGTGGAGTAGGAAGAGTAGGAAGTTGCAGCGGGAGCGGCGTAAGTGCGGGTGGAATAAGCGCCCACAGCAGGTGTGGCGATGAGCTGAGTGCCGTAAGCTACAGCTGGGCGAGATGCGTAGGTCGCTATGGGAGAGCCATGTGCGGTTTGGGTCGAGTACGAAGATACGGAAGAGACAGCAGGAGTGATGATCTTGCTCACAGTGGGACCGGCGGCGTAGGTAGTGGCGATGGCCGGAGCGGCGGCGTAGGTGGTGGCGATGGCAGGTGCAGCCGCGTAGGTGGCGATGGCCGGAGCAGCGGCGTAGGTGGCGATGGGTGCACCGTGAGCAGTTTGGGTAGAGTAAGAAGACACAGAGGAGACAGCAGGAGTGATAGTCTTGGTGACCACAGCGGGGGCAGCGATTGCGTGGCTGCTATACACCGCCGGGCCAACTCCTAAAAGACCGCCAGCGCGAACCGCGCTTATGGCGCACAGAGAAACGATAACCTGTGAAAATAAAACATTGAACAAAATTATTTTTAAATTATGCAATCTTACGATTTTAGTTACTCCATAAAAATCCTCAGGAAATATTCACTCTAACTTTTAATAGCGAATACAGGCTGAACATCATATTTAAATAAATTAATTATATCTTAACACACCTTAGCGAACATTTTGTTGTTGTTTGTAGTTGGCAACTGAATAATTTTACAATGAGTGCTCCGGTTTTTATAAGGCTGCAGTTCATACAATCCATTTCACCTTCAAGGTTAATGAAGGTCTACTTTTAATTGAGGGTCAAAAACAGGATCAAAATAGCTTTAAGTACCAATTATTATATGTATATAAAAACAATGTAATAAAATAATAATAAAAATAATATAATACAAAAAATTGGCCCTTGTGGACATAATTTTTTAACAAAAGTCTTCTCATAGGTTGCCTCGATGGTGGGACATTGGCCATAGTTGGAGCGCTTTGCAGGCGGATTGGTGGCCACATTTATTTATTTTTTAGTCATTAATGATAACATTTCTATCTGTTTCCACGTGTGACCTCTTAGAACACCTGTGGGATGATTTGTAGTACATCTTTTTACATCGCCACCTGGTCAATCGATCCTCAACCTTTGGCTGAGATATTTTAACAGAATTATTTTGTTATTTTAATTCGTAATTAAATATTTTCGTACTTTAATATAATTATAATTTCCAATCTGGTTCTGCCTCTCTCTAAACCCGCTCAGTACCTTACTGGAGGGCTCTGGGAGGTGATTTCAGCTACGGAAGAGTGGAACAAAATTGACCCACCTTTTCTGTATGGATGAACTCAAGTTATTCGCCTCCAGTCGCTCTCATGGAATTGCTAAATATCACTTGTGAATTTAGCTATTTTATCGGAATGGTGCTGGGGACGATTAAGTGTGCGGTCCTCCATGTTGAAAGGGGAAGGGTTGCTAACTCTGAGGGCATAGACTTATCTATGCACATCAACTTAAGGATCCTTTTCGAGGCTGAAACACACCGATACCTGGGAATGTCACAAAACATCGGTATCAATGAGGCTGGTACGAAACAGTCAGTTTGCGACGTGCACGCTTGACTAAAGTGTTTAACAACCTTTTGTCCGATGTGAATAAGATACACGCGTATAAAGGTTGAGTCATTCCTGTTCTCATGCATACCTTTGGCACTTGATTGGGACCTGAGTAGGACTCAGATTGAACTTATCGCCTTGGATAGAAAAGTCCGCACCATGAAATCCCATAGGATGTATCATCCGAGATCGTCGGTAATGAGGCTGTACTTGCCGCGAAAGCATGGTGGGCGTGGATTTCTGAGCGCGCTCACCATGCATAATCGCGAAGTGTCATTACTTACTGGCGAGATCGGATGATCTATTCTACAATGATGTCATTTCTAGTGATAAAAGGCTTACCCCTCTATCCTTAGCCAACAGCAATGGCAGGACTCAGCAGTACTTTGCATTTCCGACCGGGAGATCAAATGGAAGGAGAAGGAGCTCCACGGGTGGTACTACAGGGCTCTACATGAGCCCTTTGTAGATACGGTCGCCTCCGTCAACTGGCTACGTTTCGGTGACTTCTTCGGGGAAAACGAGGGTTTTGTACGTGCAATACAGGATCAGGTTATTAAGATCAACAACTATCGGAGATACATCCTAAAGGATGGTAACGTCGACACCTGTCGAGCTTGTCGCCATCCCAGTGAGTCACTTAGGCATGTCATCTCCGGTTGTTCGGCGCTTTCTAGCTCTGAGTACTTACAAAGGCACAACCTAGTAGCCAGAATTCTACACCAGGAGCTCGCTCTGAAACACAGTCTCATGGACCGGAAATTGCCGTATTACAAGTACTTGCCAGAAGCCGTGCTCGAAAATGATCGCGCCAGGCTCTACTGGGACCGGGCCTTCATCACAGACAGGACTATTCTTGCGAATGTGCCTGATATTGTGCTGATGGAACGACCGGGGAAGAATATTTTTGGTCGATATTACCATTCCGTATGACAAGAACCTCGTGAAAGCCGAAACAGACAAGCAAACAGAAAATCTGCACCTGGCTGGACATGTGGGGCGGTCTCCCGACCGAAATTATTCCTGTAGTTGACTCTGCAAACGGGTTAATTCCAGCCAGCCTCTCGGGTCATCTCAGACGGCTGACGGACCGCTCCGGGCTCAAATGCAGAAGGCGGTGTTCCTCGATACCGCCCGCATTGTCCGCCGGTTTCTTTCCCTTTCCCCCTAACCCTCGGCCGTTTGGTCTCCCCTGCCGAGGGCTTCCATATGGTTGGGCTTTTATTTATTTAAGTATTATTTATTTATTTATGTCAGCATACTAAATTATTTTTACGTATATTTATCATTTCCTTTTATATATTTATTAACCCCAACCAGATGTGAACACTCTATCAATAACCCCATAATAATAAATAAGGTATACAATTGCACATCTCTCTGACATGACAAATTCGTTCAGACAAGCAGGAAATCGGTGATCACAAATAACAAGGCTAAAAAACGATAACTACGGTGTCGTGGATTAAAAGTCAACAGCAAAACTTAGGTCACATGTAATTACTCCTTGCACTGCGTGAGGTCTGCTTTACCTGGCAGGACAATAGGCTACAGAGAAGAACTAAAATATTAAGTATTATTTGGGCAAACGTAATTGCATTTTGTCTTAAATATTAAAATTTCTAAAATGAGACAAATTGTTATCTTATTAGATTAAGTATTTAATTTGAAAAAGTATTTTAAAATGACGCAGATAATATGCCAAGTATTTTCAATATAGGTAGATATTTCCAAAACGTGCACGCACGCACATGAGTTAACGAAACCACTGTAATTATTTGCACAATATTATTTATTTATAAATACATATATAAATTAAATGTCTTTATAACACTTTAAAGTAACATCATTAGTTCTAAGATACATCCACAACATCCAATTTCTAACAATGCTGTTGTTAATCTCGTGTGGTGGGGACCTGGTGATTTGTACAAACAGGCATTTTATTGCCTAGCTCAGACACCAGCTCCTCACAATTCTATACTATGAGTATGAACATACCCGTATTTGAATAGATTTAAGTTTTAATATGTATGGTCTGTTTTTTTGAGGATAAATGAACATTATTTTATCTCATAACATAATATAGTTAATTAATTTCTGAGAGATTCATGGAGCAACTAGTTATGCTCTCAACCACAAATGAACAGATGAGCACTTGTTTAATCAGCACTTTCTTATGAGTGTTTCCTTTCTTGAGTGTTTTGGGGTATTTTGGGGCAGAAAAGAGTCCGCCGCATTGCCCCAGTGCGTGTTGCTGGTTATTTTATATCCTTAAAATATTTAAAATTTCTCTTTAAGGAATCCTGGATATATTCCACGATATTGGCGTCCACCACTGAGCACGTGGTAAATATGCACTTAGTTGCCGTTGACAATTTCATTGCTCTTAGCGGGAATCAAGCACAGTTAGCAGGCGAACGGTACACGTTGGCATGCTGCAGCAATGTTTTTGTTGCAACACAAGTGATGTGTTTCGAATGGTGAGTGTTGAGGACCGGAGACCGTTTACTGGAAAGTGGTATTCCATATTTCTCTCAAAGTTGACAACGCATCTGCATTTTGATTCTTAATTGAGAACAGAAATATAGATGTCCATTGGCCACAGCATCCACTTACTATCAGATGGACTGTGTGTTCGTTTGTCACCCTTGTACTACAAAAAAAACTATGAAGTTTTAAGTCAAAATTCTTGGCTCTCGTTGCAAGAGTTTTACTAAAATTCATAAAAGTTAAAATTTTACTAACAATAATTTTCTTATTTCCATGGCATACTTGCGCATGGGCACATAGGATAACTTTTCCTTAATCAATTTTTGTAAATAGTGGCTAATACTATTATAAAGTACAAACAGAAGAAGCTCTGACGCTAAGCGCTCAATGTAGATTTCGCAGTAGGTACGTAAGCAACCCAAGTTCGATCCCCACCGGTACCAATAATATAGACCAAAATTATGTTAGTTAGTTTTAAATATGAATAGTTTTACAATTATGTTCTACATCCCATGACATCAGACATTTGCATACGCATCTAGTGCCTTAGGATAGGACAATCAAATATATCGGATATTGCCCCAAGAATGCATTTAATTACTGGATGTTTATCCATGTGTATCATAAACACCTTTACAGTACAGGACCTAGTGTAGTATGGAAGTGGGGGGAGAGGGTTTAAAAAAGAATGTAGGTCTGTGGTAAATATTAAAATTGTATATCCACACTGTGGTCTGTTTCCAGCTACTTTGGACTGATCGAAAAGAAAAAGAATCTTACAGTATCAACATTAGTTAAAGCACTAATTTAACTAAGTAACAACGTGCTAACAAAAGTTACATTTTTGTAAAATCACAAAATTGAAGAAGATATAAAGTTCGATACTGGATGCGACTCGCGTAGAATATTCTTCTATTCAAAAGTTCATATTTACATAACGTAATATACTCGTATAATGTAATGCATATATGTGTGTTATTCTACGAAATGCGCGAGTAACTTTAATTTTGTATGACATATACAAAATTGAACACGCAAAAATGAACTTTATCATTATAAAAAACAAATCTATTTCCTTTATTGCAATGTGGAATGCGCGTTATGTGAAATCTGAAATAGTGCTTTATAACACATGAAATATTCTGCGCAATTGATATCCGTTGACATTGCAAGAAGTTTTTTACACGGCCGTAATCGTTCAGAAAAGCATTAACATTTCTTTCATTACGTTATGAACCAATTCTTGACATTTCATGCTATAATTTTAAGTAGGTAATAGTAGCCTAACGATTTAGGGTACCGACAACGAAACACAATCGTGGATTTGAATCCACCATTCGCTTACTGTCGTGAACGTAAACTATTCTTAGTTGGAGTTCGTCCATTAACAACAGAAAATCAAAGTCCACTGCTGAACATAGGCCTCCCCATAGATTGCCGCACAGGGAGGATATTTGATCGTGTAACAGCGGTGTATAAAGATCCACTAGCCCACATCGTCCCATGTGTGACGTAAGAAGCGACTGAGGGAAACCAGAAGATCGGAAGCAAGATCTTTCTAACGATAACTAGATAAAAAAAAACTTCGGTTTTCATCCAGCCTACCAAGCATGGCAACGTTCGGAATGGTTAACAAAAATATTATTATGGTTGATAGTACTAGAATTTTCTTTAAAAATTTGCCTAAATGGATCATTCAGAAATAAAAAAATAATTCACCAAAAATAATCAATATCATGTAAAGCCCATCGTAGCCCCAGAAAAGCTCCCACAACTAACAATATCTGTACTTTTTCATTATTTTACTAACGTAATGTCCTCCAGACCGAATTTTCGGTCACGGCGGCCTGCCTCAACGGAGGCTAGCCATCGTCGCATGACAGGATTATAGTGCCCAAGTGTATGCGCGAGTACAAGTGCACTCTCTATTGCCTCACTCTCATAATCCGATGGGACGGTAAACCGACACGACCGGAGAGAGATAAGGCGCAGGACCAACGGCTTTACGTGTTTTCCGATGTACGAGGGTGAGACACCGCCAACTTCCTGACACCGGTCAGCTACTAAGAATATCTTGACAGAAAAACTCAATAATTGATTTTTTGGCCCGACCCGGGATTCGAACCCAGGACCTCATGATCAGTAGTCGCACTACTACTACAACCACTAGACCAACGAGGTAGTCATTTTATTAACATACTCTTAATTTAATGCTACCTCATCGATGTCTTGTTTTGAAAACATAACGAATCGTACTTACACATGAGAAAATCAAAATAATAAGTATTACTTATATTAGATGTATTAAGTAGTGTAACTCGAAAATATTGCATATTCTACGGCATGTTGTTTTCTTCTAGCCTTCTAGTTACAATTGAGATGCAGTCTTCAACAGGTAAGCATGTAAACAATGACTGCACATAATGCAGTCTTCAACAGGTAAGCATATAAACAATGACTGCACATAAAAACTGACCATAGTTACATAGTCTGCCAGATGTAGGTCTTGAATTTCGCTGACAAAATGGTAGGAATCCTTTATGTGCGCTCTTGTATGTCCCCTGAGCGGTGAGAGTATTTTCGCTAAGTGTTGAGCCAATCTGTAAGTTGGTGAATCGATTTGGCTCACTATGGGACGTAATGGAGCATTGGGCTTGTGTACAGGTCTTTACAGGTGTATATATCATTATAAGAGAAAAAAAAACTAAACAGCATATAAACTCTAAAACAAAATGAAATCAAACTAACCAATCAAAGTAAAAGCACGACATCCAGTAATAATTACAATAAATAATAAATCAAATCAAATCAAATCAAATAATTTATTTGTAAAAAGTTACAAGCTTGGTGGAATAGGTATGATACGTAACACTATGTTTCGCCTACAAAGGCATACAAATATTTGTTTATCACTATCACCTGACAATATAAAAATTAATTTTTAATAAAATAACAATTTCAATTATAATTAGTATGTTTAGAACATTAACTATTATCTTTACTACTAATTATTATCTTAATTATCAATTACATAAATATAAACATATAATAAATAAATCGTCCATTAGTTATTGCAGGTACTATAAACCATTCATTTTATCTTCAAAGTATTCGTTGATAGAGTAGTATGCTTTGTATATTAAAAAACTCGAAAGCATAACTTTGAATCATTAATCTGCCAAGGCAGGTGGTGGTGGTGGCAGGTCTATGATCTATGTTTGTCAATGATTGCAACCATCTCAATCTTGCGATAAAACCACGCAGATTATCGTACGAAGAAACGATCCATGGTAACTGCGGTTAACTATGACATCTAGACGTTGAACATCTCAGTCTCCCCCGTGACCATGTATGCTGTAAAGTGCTCGAAACGTCGGGTATCTAAAAAGTTATATATACGTGATAAAATCCATAAAAACTAGTATTATTTAAATGTGTAGTGTTCGTGTAAATATAAGAAATCACAGATCAATTATTATTTGACATAAGGGACATCTGTCGTGTACGGATTCCGGCGCCCGAGGCCTGTTAGTACCGCGCTCTTTGTAATGGTTCCTCCGTTATTGCTCAAAATGCTGAGCAATTATAGGAATATACTGATACTTATTTTTTAAATTTATATCTCATAAAAATCAACAATAATACACATTAAACACACAATAGGCAAACTACTCAGGTTTAGTTGCTTAAGAAAAACAAAGTACGTGTAACCTATTCATATGTTTTTTTTATTTAGATTAAGTATTTGCCGCGTAGGTTAGTGGATGTTCTTTCCACCGCCACTATACGGTAGGGCGGTGTAAGAATATCCACTACCTCCATATCATTCCGTCCTTCCGAAGTTAATGCTACAGGAGACGTGTAGCAGCATCCTACTGATATCAACTCATAACAATAAATACTACGGTTACCAAACCGCTTGCGCGTGACCCTTGTGACATATATCCTCCCACGAGGTACTATGGGGGAAGTCTATATTCACCAGTGAACTTTGTGAACTTATCTTTTAAACTCACAATGCGTAGAAATGCATTGTTTTAACTGATTTTAGTGCGCACGCACACATTCGTAAGGGTCGATTGGTAGGTAAAAACGTAGTTGCCCATAAATCACATTCTTTCGGATAAATTAAAATAAAAGCAGAAGCCTTATTTACTCGTATTTTCAAAAACTACAATATTGGTATTTATATATTTGAACTTTTGAAAGATAAGCCTGTATTTATTTTAATTATATTTATGCATTTATGGTTAGTTTATTTATAGATAGTTTAAGTCTCCTTGTTATGTTTTTATAAAAACAATTAGAGCGACCATCCCCTTATGATTTTGAACTTAAGGAGGATTATACATTTTGTAAGTAGCAGTAACATCGTAATAACCCGTTGATCTAAAATTGTCACGACTATGCTTTTCATATTAGATTACTGCAATGTTTAATTGTAATTATTGCTATTCAAAGTAAGGTGTCATATTTTCAGTAAACACACTTATTTTCATCTTATAAAAGCTGTTGCATTTACAATTATATTCATTATATTCCTCATCATAGTAATGAAATCACCTAGTTAAGGAAGTCAGTATTGTACTGAATTAGTTTTTATTTATTATTGTAATGAAACAGTCATAAATGTCATTGATACATCATTGTAGTTTTTAAAATCTTTTTTAACGTTCTTGAAACTTAGCTACATATAAAATGAAGAAATTTGTTATCTGGTAGTTATGTATTATAATTGTTTCAGTTACGTATGTAGCTTAGTAATTTATTTTATAAATTGAGCAATCATTCGACATGAGTAGTCTCTGCCTCTCCAGGCGCTCGAGTCCTATTCCTTCCGCTCCCTTTTCAATCGATCCTTTGTTGTCGCTCAAGAAATACTGGTGATTATCGGTACCATTGTAAAATCCTATCCTTATATAAAGTTTATACCGAGTTTTAAATTTTAATTCACATTAGTTTGAAAGAGTACACTATATTATGTTTCGCAATCATTTGTAAAATGCAACCTTGAACACGGACTTATTAGAAGTAATTGATTTTTTTTTATATCATTTTGTTCTATCCATTCACCTAACACCACCTTTGACTTTGACCTTGACTTACCTATTTCGTCCATTGAATTATTATGTACTAAAGCACACAGTTGCCATGTAGTGGCGGTTAAGAATATCCACTACCCCATAGCTTCCCGTGGATGTCGTAAAAGGCGACACAGGGAAACAGGCAGGAGATGGGCAGCAGCATCTTCCTGATAACAGCAATTATTTAACAAAAAACTGCAGTTGCCAACCCACTCGCCAAGCGTGGCAACTATGGCAATACACTCCCCCATGATAAGAGTTACGAAAAGACGGCCCCCAGTCCCCGGCGGCCCCGCTATTCCTGGCTACGGTGGCGACCATGGTAACGGCGGCACGTGGGGTGCTTAGAACCATCGGTGGAGGTTCGGTTGCCACCTAAAACGACGCGACCTGGCAGCATACAACGCACGCATCCTGAGTACTGACGAGAAGATCCTGGAGCTGAAAGAAGAGATAAACAAGTTGCGCTGGAATATTATAGGAATATCGGTGGTCCAAAGAGAGGGGGAGGACACGGCAATTCTTGAATCCGGTAACTTGTTCTATCACTGGGAGGGCGACCATCTGTCCCAAGGAGGTGTTGGATTTATCGTCCACAAGTCTCTTGTTAACATTGTTGTAAAGATTGGGAGTGTGTCGACGAGGGTTGCGTACCTTATACTTATAATTAACAAACGGTATTTGCTGAAGTTCATACAGGTTTACGCACCAACGTGGGCACATTCTGATGAGGAGGGGGAGAAAATTTATGAGGATATTACTAGAGCCACGCATTCTTCCAAAACCCACTATACCGTGTTAACGGGAGACTTCAACGCAAAGCTAGGCACAAGAAAGATCAGTGAGCAGAAGGTAGGGAAATTTGGGATAGGACAACGGTACCCAAGAGAAAGAGGAACTTTTTATGATGAACTCTTTCTTCCAGATGCGGACCCACAGAAAGTGGACCTGGTCGAGCCCCGACAGTTCGACAAAAATGAGATTGACTTCATTATGACGATCAGACGCCAACTGTTCAGTGATGTCTCGGTGATCGCAAGGGTGAAAACAGGCAGCGATCACCGAATGATTAGAGGCTTACTGAACCTAGACGTTAAGTTGGAGAGATCTCGTCTAATGAAGTCAACGCTCCGTCTCCCTCGTGTTCTGTATCAAAGTTCGGAAACCTTTCAACTCGAGTTACGTAACCGTTTTTAGTGCCTAGAAGATTGCAATGCAGAGGACGATTTGAATGACAAGCTCGTGGAAACTGTGCATGTGGTCGGATCAAAGTTCTGCAAAAGCCGCCGCAGAAGAACACAAAATCTTTTCGATCATGCTCTCAATTTCATGGATGTTAGACGGGAGATAAAGCTGCAGTTGTCAGCAGATTTGACAGCATACAGGAAACTGAACAGACAGATCTCCAAATGCATGCGGCTGGACTTACGCAACTTCAATACAGCTCGTATTGAAGAAGCGATTAAGCGAAACCGGGACTCTTTGCCAAAAATCTGTCTGTCAGAAAGAGCCAACTGTCAAATCTGAAGACTGAGTATGGCAGCATCGTTTCCGGGACACCTGGGATTTTGAGTGTGATTGAGAGGTTCTATGGGTAGCTGTACACATCATCGTTGGTGCTGCGCGCAAGTGTGGGTAACGATCCAAGAGCAAGTCTTATCCCAGTTCTTAGCAAGTCTATCGTACTTCATGGCATTGCTTGGGGGAGGCCTATGTTCCGCAGACTTGTAAAGGGCTGTAATGGTACTGGTAAAAGTACAGAACATTATAGCTCAATTGTTTCGTCCACCATACTCGTATACTACTACTCGTAACTACTATGTACCGAAACATCCAGTCTGAAGAGTATAGAAAGTCGGACCGTGAGGAATTTAATGTTATTCCTTTGAGAAGACATCGCATCTGTAGCCTTCTTTATTTGAAGTTAGCTGCAGGTGTCCATGGACTCTAATGGCCACTTACCGGGAGGGTACTCTAATGGTACATAATTTTGTATAAAAATGTATTTTGCATCTTTGTTACCCATTTTGGGCATAGAGGGTGAGTGGAGAGGGAAGGGGTGCGAAATCGTGATAAATTAAAAATTGCTTTTTCCCTACGCATTTGAAATATTATAATATTCTCATTTGATACATATATAACTATTTGCTATAAGGTGGACTTGTATCTTGCTTATTGCCTCAATATTATTAAAAAAAATTATTTGAATGTTATATGAATCAATTCAACACAATTTTTACAATTATAGGGGACTGGCGATCGCTTATTGCTATATCACATACCTATTTCGTATATTTTATGTTACTACTTATCTAAAATAGTTATTTCCGATTAATATAAATGGACTTAAAGATTAATATGAGTTTTAACGACAATCATTTCACTCAAATACTTTACGCTAAAAAATCGGTCAAGGCCGAGTAGGACTCGCGTATCGAGAGTTCTGAATAAATTGAATTACGTATGTAGATTGCTATCTAAAAGCCATCGTTGGAATCGAGTATCAACGATTTTTGCCAATTTTTGATGCCGATAAGGACTGCCGTAAATCGACAAAAATAGGTAATATTACACTTATAATAAGTATACCTAACAGTGTAACTACTAAAGCAAGTACCTACAGTCATCAAAATAATTTACTTACTGAAATTCATAAATTGTTGGTAAGTACTAAACATTGTTCTAACAAGAAGGTAAGTAGGATGGAATGACAAACTTATTGCTTTGCAGTGTAAAAACATTCATTCATACATCGGTGAATTATTATGTACTAAAGCACACAGTTGCCGTGTAGTGGCGGTTGAGAATATCCACTACCCCATATCTTCCCGTGGGTGTCGTAAGAGGCGACAGAGGGACACAGGCAGGAGATGGGCAGCAGCATCTTCCTGATAACAACAATAATGTAATAAAAAACTGCGGTTGCCAACCCGCTCGCCAAGCGTGGCAACTATGGCAAATATCCCCCCATGAGTAACGACGCAAACAAACGGCCCCCAGTCCCCGGCGGCCCCGCTATTCCTGTCTACGGTGGCGACCATGGTAACGGCGGGGCAGGGGTGCTAAGAATCTCCGGTGGAGGTTCGGTTGCCACCTACGACGACTCGACCTGGCAACATATAACGCACGCACCCACCACTGACGACAAGATACTGGAGTTGGAAGAAGAGGTAGACAAGTTGCGCTGGCATATTATTGGGTTATCCGAGGTCCGAAGAGAGGGGGAGGACACAGTAATCCTCAAGTCCGGCAACATGTTCTATCACCGGGAGGGCGACCATCTGTCCCAAGGAGGTGTCGGATTTATCGTCCACAAGTCTCTCGTCAACAACGTTGCGAAAATTGGGAATGTGTCGACGAGGGTAGCGTACCTGATACTCAGGATCACCAAACGGTATTCGCTGTAGGTCATACAGGTTTACGCACCAACCTCGGTACATCCCGATGAGGAGGTGGAGGAAATGTATGAGGATATTTCCAGAGCCATGCATTCCTCCAAAACCCACTACACGGTGTTGATAGGAGACTTCAACGCAAAACTACATACAACAACACAAGAGAAAGCGGCACAAGAGAAAGCGGTGAGCTGAAGGAAATTTGGAGTAGGGCAACGGAACCGAAGGGGCCATCAGCTGGCCGACTTTATGGAGAAAGAGGGACTCTTTATGATGAACTCTTTCTTCCAGAAGCAGCCCCACAGGAAATGGACCTGGTCGAGCCCCGACGGTTCGACAAAAATGATATTGACTTCATTATGACGACCAGACGCCAACTGTTCAGTGATGTCTCAGTGATCGCAAGGGTGAAAACTGGCAGCGATCACCGAATGGTTAGAGGCACACTGAACCTAAACGTTAAGTTGGAGAGGTCTCGTCTAATGAAGTCAACGCTCCGTCCCCCTTGTGCTCTAATCTAGAATCCCGAAACCTTTTAGCTCGAGTTACGTAACCGCTTTCAGTGCCTAGAAGATTGCAATGCAGTGGACGATATGAATGACAAGCTCGTGGAAACTGTCCATGCGGTCGGATCTAAGTTCTGCAAGACCGGCCGCAGAAGAACACAAAAGCTCTCCGATCACACTCTTAATCTCATGGCTGTTAGACGGGAGATGAGGCTGCAATCGTCAACAGATTTGACAGCATACAGGCAACTGAGCAGACAGATCTCCAAATGCATGCGGTCAGACTTACGCAAATTTAATACTGCTCGTATTGAAGAAGCGATTGAGCGGAACTAGGGCTCCAAAGTCTTTGCCAGAGATCTGTCTGCCAGTAAGAGCCAACTGTCGAAGATGAAGACTGAGTGTGGCAGCATCGTTTCCGGGACACCTGAGATTCTGAGTGAGATTGAGAGGTTCTATGGGCAGCTGTACACATCATCGTTGGAGCCACACGCAAGTGTGAGTAACGATCCAAAAGCGGGTCTTATCCGACACTATTCCGATGATATCCCGAACGTCAGTCTGAGCGAGATTAGAATGGCTCTCCAACACCTTAAAAACGGCCAGTCCCCGGGTGAGGATGGAATTACAGCGGAGCTTCTGAATGCGGGTGGAAAACCGGTACTTGAAGTCCTTCAGAGGCTCTTTAATTCCGTCCTCCATGGTGGCACTAATCCGGAGGCGTGGAGCAGAAGTGCGGTGGTCTTGTTCTTCAAGAAAGGTGACAACGCCCTCTTGAAGAACTACAGACCGATATCCCTTCTGAACCGCGTCTACGTGCTGTTTTCGAGAGTCATTACGAATCGTCTCGCACGCAGACTCGACGACTTCCAGCCTCCCGAACAAGCCGGTTTCCGAAAAGGCTTTAGTACCATAGACCACATACATACCCTTCGGCAAATTGTACAGAAGTCCGAAGAGTACAATCTGCCACTTTGCCTGGCGTATACGGACTATGAGAAAGCCTTTGATTCCGTCGAAATTTGGGCGGTGCTACAGTCTCTTCAGCGGTGCCAAGTTGACTGTCGGAATATCGAAGTGCTGAAGTGTTTGTACAGTAGGGATATGATGGCTATCCGAGTACAGAACCATGGTACGAAACCTATCCAACTGCAGAGAGGTGTAAGACAGGGTGACGTTATTTCCCCGAAACTCTTCACCGCTGCATTGGAAGACGTTTTCAAGCTCTTGCACTGGAATGGATACGGTATTAACATCAATGGCGAGTACATCACTCACCTTCGATTTGCCGACGATATAGTCCTTATGGCAGAACCGCTGGAGGACTTAAGCACTATGCTCAATGACCTCAATAGTGCCTCCCAACGGATAGGTCTTAAGATGAACATGGACAAAACAAAGATCATGTTTAATGTCTATGTCACACCTATGCCGGTAGTTGTTGGGAGCACTAAGCTCGAAGTTGTTGACGAGTACGTTTACCTGGGACAAATAGTCCGGCTAGGTAAGTCCAACTTCGACCGAGAGGTCAATCGACGGATTCAACTCGGCTGGGCAGCGTTCGGGAAATTACAACGCATCTTCTCGTCAGGTATACCTGAAAACTAAGTTGTACAACCAGTGCGTGTTGCCATTGATGACATATGGAACTGAGACGTGGTCCTTCACTGCTGGCCGTATGAGGACGCTCAAAGTCGCTCAGCGAGCTATGGAGAGGACTATGCTCGGAGTTTGTCTGCGTGATAAACTTAGAAATGAGGATATCCGCAGTAGAACCAGAATGACCGACATAGCCCAACGGATTAGTAAGCTGAAGTGGCAATGGGCCGGCCATATAGCTTGAAGAACCGACAACCGTTGGGGAAAAAAGGTTCTCGAGTGGCAGCCTCGTACCGGTAGACGAAGTGTAGGGCGACCCCCCTCACTAGATGGAGTGACGACCTGGTAAGACATGCAGGAAGTCGATGGATGCAGGTGGCTCAGGACCGTGCTTTGTGGCATACCTTGGGGGAGGCCTATGTTCAGCAGTAGACTTGTAAAGGGCTGTCATGATGATGACGATGATACATCGGTCTACATCACAATCTATCCCAACTGTAAAATATACTTTTTTATAAAATAAGGTTGACAAACGAACACACAGTTCACCTGATGATATGTGGATGTTGTGGCCTACGGACATTTACATTTATCCTCGATTAATGGACGACACACACGTTCGGTTCAACTGATCAGTTCAAACTAGAACTGTTGATATTTTTTGAAATATCGGATTTTCTATATATCGATAATTATAAATATATCAAAATCGAAGTTCGATATATAAGATTATTTATCGATATATCGAAATCCAATATTTTAAAAATATCAACAGTTCTAGTTTGAACCGATCAGTTGAACTGACCGTGTTTGTCGTCCATAGGAATCAAAATACAGATGCGTTGTTGCCCCTGAGGACTAAGATGGAATGTCTCGTTTCCAGTAAAAAGGGTTCTTCTATTCTCTACACTCAATATACGAAACACAGCAGCGTCAAGCTGCTATTTTACGCTGGTATTCTGTGGGAGCGTGGTCCTTTCCCGGTCGAGCCATTTGTACTACAAGTATACTACTAATATGGCTGCGGCATACCTCTACCATAGAAAGATACGTGTCCAGTCTTATGACCTGAACATTTCTAACGCGTCTATTGATGTAAAATATGTTTACTTCGTATCGCGTAATTGAATTTTTAAATCAAGCCAGAAAAAAAGTAATGTTACTATGTTTATCATTCTCAATAGACTTTTGGAGACGAAACGTGTTTTACAATGGCTCAAAGACCCAGAAACCATGCCAAAATATTTAAATAAATGTGTTTTACACGTTCCGTTTCAGACTCCGAAAAACTTGTTCATTCGTCATGTGGTTTACGAATGTTCAAAATATCCTATTGTTTTTTCATAACTTATTAATTTATGATTTTTTATGGTTTTAAACTATGGTGTGGAAAGAAAAATAAGTCTACAGATATTATCTCACAGCTGTTATAACCTCAAAAACTTATTTATTTAGCTACTATACTACTACCATACTATAGCATTTTTTCCTGGCCTTTAAACGAAAATATGATAAATTATTATGTTATTATAAACAATAATTATTTTTATACAACACTAGTTGTAGGTAGGCGCGAACTGTTAAATAAATCAAGTGACAGGTCAATCAATCTATGGAAAGTGGGCATGATTATTTGTAACTGCAAAAATGTTATGTAGTAAGGGCATTGAGACGATATTGAGCGTACCTTACGCTCACTAGATGTCGTTAGTTGTGGCTAAAGCGATTTTATTATGCAGATGATCACTGTGTCATAATTATTGAAAAGTTTCATTATCTAGTCTATGTATATGCACAAAATAGATCGCTTTATCCATTTCTAATCTAATTAATATAAAATACAACAAATATTCCAGAAAGAAGATTTCTAACAAATTTATTTCCTCCGTTGTAAAATTTGTCAAATACCCCATTCCTAAGTGCCTCCCTGGTAGCAGTAAAAGTCGTGATTGTGATTTTTTGCTTTACTAGTGCTGCGAGACCCTGTTTCTTGCCAAATTTCATAGTTATAAGCCAACTGGAAGTATCCTATAAGTTTTGATGAGTAATTTTGTGAATATTAAACTATATAACATAAATGGACGTATCGTTTAATTACTTTGACTGGGAAGCAAGATTAGACATGTTTACATTTCCATGAAACCATGGAACCTGGTAATTGATATTGATTTTAACTTTATACAGTTTGACGGACAAACAAACAGAAGGACAGACAGACTAACAACAAAATGATCCTATATATTTTTAGAGTCACGTTAAGGACCTTCAAAAATAATTTAAAAGGTTTTATCGCATTAATTTTTAATTTTCAATCCCCAATGTTTTGAACGCCTTTCAGCACCCATGTTCACGGGAAAAAAGGGAGGGGGACACTGTAAAACTTTAATGACGTATCTATTTTAATTTTTAATCAAGGATAGTTGTAGATACTTGTAAAGGCGCATTACTATCGAAAACTATTCCACCAAATTTTTTTTATGCGCTCCCTTTATATTGTTCTATTGATGATATAAATGAATTTTTATTTTGAAACGCTCCGCACGCGTTTTCAATATAGCACTGAGTTGCCCCGTGACAACATGCATTTATATCAGTAGGACAATTTGAACAGAATCGCATAAAAAATTGAGGTGGAATAATTTTTGCACGTAATAGTTTGTCTATTAAACTTATTCAAATATTAATATTACATTTATATATAATCAAAAATCTACAAATAATTTAACATTTGAGTTTTAAATAGTGTATATGTGAAATGTGTGAAGCAGTTGTACATACCTAGCCCGTCCA
Source organism: Parnassius smintheus behrii (assembly GCA_036936625.1). Classification (NCBI taxonomy): domain Eukaryota; kingdom Metazoa; phylum Arthropoda; class Insecta; order Lepidoptera; family Papilionidae; genus Parnassius; species Parnassius smintheus. The sequence continues at coordinate 31,837,407 of JAUPFT010000015.1, read as the reverse complement.
CATATATTTCTATACTTTTAAAACCGTTAAATTTTTTTTATTATTCCCATGTAGTTATTTTATTTTATTATAAACTTTTATTCGCACAGATAATTTTTGTTTTTCCAAATTACGAAATCTGTTAAATTTTTACGCGAATAAGGGTGAGAAATAAGTACACAGTAAAGTTGATGAGAGTAGTCTGATCTCGGATTGAGAATTAAGACGCAGATGTTTTGTCACCTCTGAGGACAGAATATCTCCTCACCGCACCGGTAAAACGGTCACTACAATAAACAAGCATTACGCTGCTATTTAACCTGTATTCTACGAGAATTATAGTCACTTCCTGGTGGAGTTGAAGAACTGATCCATTCTCGCTTAAGTTGTAATGCAACTGCAGCATGTGTCTATCATTCAAAAATTATAACCATTGTTTAAGTTAAAAACCATATTTCACAGTGAAAAACATAGTAGGTAACATGCTCGGAGTTTCTTTGCGCAACAGACTTCTTAATTGAGAAATCCTCAGTAGAATCAGTGTAATCGAAATAGCCCAGTGAGACAGTAATCTAAAATAGCAATGAAATAAAACTCGTCAAAACCATCAACCAGAGAAAAGTTGCGTACCTAGGACACGTGCTAAGGCATGAAAGTTACCAACTGCTGCAGACTATTAGGTTGGGCAAAGTAGCGGGTAAAAGGAGTGTTGGAAGAAGGAAAATGTCCTGGCTCTGTAACATCCGGAAATGAATCGGGATAAAAAAATAGAAGATCTGTTCAGGCTAGCCCTGAAAAAAGAAGAATTTAGGAGGATGTCTGACGACCTTCGGTAATGGAGAGGCACTTAAAGAAGAAGGAGCTCAAAGAACCGACAACCGATTTGGAAGAAAGGTTCTCGAATCTTCGAGAGTTCTAGGAGCCTTGTACCGGTAAGTTACTTGGTATAACATGCAGGAAGTATTCATGGGTGCTGGTAGCTCAGGACTCCGTATTGTTACTTTCCTTGGAAGAGACCTATGTTAAGAAATGGACTGGTGAAGGGCTGTAACGATGATAATAACATAGTTACTTCAATGTATATGTTAATTTAATTTTCGGAAATAATTTTTAATAGGTAGATATTTTTTTTAAATAGCATTTTAAAATGTTTACCTTGTGTTTACTTTAGATGCTATTGTAATTTTACGTTTACCAATTTCTTTTTTTAATTTGTCTTTAAGTAAAGTATACAAAATTTTTAGGTACTTACTACCAGTGCGATTTTATACTATACACTTTCGTACGCGCTAGCGTGTATCATCTACCAGTACTATTAACATATACAATTAAAAGTCTGTTGTATATAAAGTACAATCATCATAATCATCATCATTGTAATTCATTCAATTCAATGACAAAAATGAAAATTCGTTGTGTATTAAGTATAATTATCATAACTGTTAGCCAGGAAACTCCATAAGACCACAGCTACACGTCTCGCACCTTAAGCCCCACTGTCCATTGCAATTCGGGTATTTTTCGCCCGGCGTAAAGAAATGGTTGTATTACTGGCATCAGCAAAATCTTTTTGGTTTACCCCATGGTTGCCTCTTAAGACATTTTCGTGACAAATTGGGCTGGTGTAATCTACGATTTTACTTTCGTATTATACCTAATAATAAACAAATAAAATTATGTTAAATGAACAGATAATATATAATTCAGGTTTATAACTAAGGAACCACTATACAAGGTTAGGTTAGGTTACAGCCTGTATACGTTCCACAGCTGGGCACAGACCTACTCTAACTTCTGAGAGGGTTTTAAGGAAAAGAAGTGTGCGCCGCGCTGCGCCAGTGCGTGTTGGCGAATTTCACGTCTTCGAAATATATTTTTTTATTTCTCAGACATGCAGGTTTCCTCACGATGTTTTCCTTCACCACCGAGCACGTGGTAAACCAGCACTTAAAATTGCAATTAACAATTTCATTGGTGGCGGCGGGGATCGAACCCGGGCTGCTCGCGTACTGTAAAATTTACAGCGAGCGCTAACCATCTGAGCTCCCACGGCTCTCACTAAACAAATTTTAGTAAAATAAAAACATGGATTGCCATGAAAATAATATCGTCGGCGGAAGAAATGGTGAACATTATCATATTAAAGTTAAATTACATCAAATTTTTATAATAGTACTTTATTTTTACGAATATCCAATAATGGTCGTGTGCTCCGAATAAATATACCGAGCCCTTTTCCCCCCTGTGAACTTTTCATATATAGCGCGTGCAAGACGTAGTTTTATAATTGACACATATATTTTTGTCGATCGATTAAAACACGGCGCGGCGATGAATTTTCGTGGTGCAGAGGCTTAGTATTGAGTAGCGGCGCCGAGAAGCGCTGTACCGCAGGTTCGAATCCCGCACGGAACAAGTATTTCTATTGACTTCATGTAATTGTTCTAAAGCCGTGGCAAGAGCCGTGGTAGCTCAGAACTCAGATGGTTAACGCTTGCTGTAAATATAACATAACGCGATTAACCCGGGTTCAATCACCGCCGGCACCAATGAAATTGTTAATTGCAATTTTAAGTGCTGATTTACCACGTGTTCGGCGGTGAAGGAAAATATCGTGAGGAAACCTGCATATCTGAGGAATAAGAAAAAAAATATTTCGGGGACATTTGTAGCGCAGCGGATACTTCTTTGCCCTAAAACCTTCTCAGAAATGAGGGGAGGCCGGTGCCCAGCAATGGGACGTATATGGGCTGTAACTTTAACTTTTTCCAATTTTTCTAAATATGATATTTGTCTGCGTGCAATTTATGTATGTAAACTACAATTTATGTAGTACTTTACGGTACAAGAGATAAACCTATTGTGAGAGTAAATAAAAAAATTTAACAATTACTGAATGTTATTCAACATAGTAGTTAGCTTATCTCAATACATTACTGAAAACCACTGCAAAGCTGAAACCCAATCCAACAACCAGACCAATTTGGATGTGGTTTTCAGTAATGTGTTCATCCGTCATCCGAGGTGCCAGAACCATTGTATCGGATACCTGTTTTATTGCATATGGAATCCAGACGAATGTCTAGGCGAAACGTCTTCTGTGCGTGAAGTTTCAAATTTATATTTCAAATCAGCCAGATAAAAATTAAAAGGAAATATGTATTAACAGAAAATTTTTGTTCAGAAATTATTTAATGATAACTTTTTCGAACTTAAAATAAGAAATTTAAATATGTGTAAAGACAAAACAAGCATGTACGTGCATAAACCGTGGTCAAACTAAAGGTCTTCGTCACTCTCTGACCCATAAAACGTTTTAAGCATTAATTACACACAGTGCCCTTTCAATTGAGTGTTTGGATCCAGTTATATACCAGTATGACGCAATATTAATTCGGCATTAAATTATCTCAATAATAATAAGACAGATCTAGTTCAATCAGTTTAATACTAAAATTTTTTAAAAAATTTTTTGACTGCCTCGTTGGTTTAGTTGTTGTGGTATTGCGACTGCTGATCAGGGGGTCCCGGGTTCGAAACCCGGGTCGGGCGTATAAAAATCAAGCTATAGAGTTTTTCGTTAAGAAATTCTCAGTATTTGCCCGAGGACTGGAATTTGGCAGTATCTCACCCCTCTGCCTCGGAAAGCACGTAAAGCCGTTAGACCTGCGCCTGATCTCTCTCCGGTCGTGTCGGTTTAGCGTCCCATCGGACTATGAGAGTGGGGGAATAGAGGGTGCACCTGTGCTTGCACATACACTTGGGCACTATAATCCTGTCCTGCGCCGATGGCTAGTCTCCGTTGAGGCAGGCCGCCGTGACCAAAATTCGGTCTGGAGGACATTATTATTGTGTTGTTTTAAAAGTAAATATAGTGTATTTGAAAATTTTTCGGCTTCAGTTGGTAGATGCAATAGATTTTTTTATTTTCATTGGGCCGTTCATACAATAACAAAACATTTTTACATATTATACAAAGTTGTATTGATTGTATTGATGCTATCGCCCTGCTGTATAATATTAACGGATAATGGTAAAGCCTTATAGAAATCCACAAAGATCGCTTTTGTTAATAATCGTATTTGAAATCCAAAGTTATATTTGTATTCAAAATTTGCTTTTATAAAGCACGTTTCAAATCCTACCCCTTCAAGTCCTTGATGCGGGTAGACTTTAGAGTATACCTAAGTTTATTAAATGTATATGTAATGTATACTTTAAGGAAGAAACTTTGTACGCAGAAGCGATAAGCAACCCACAAGTAAACTATTTTTCCCCTAACAGTTACAATTTAAAAAAAAACTCTAAGAAAGCTCATTCCGACGCATTTTTATCGTTTAAATTGTCATCTAATTGTTGTGAATTATTATTTCCTTACAAAATGTTTTTGCATGTGCTTAAAATTTCCGTAGACGGATCAGTAATATTACAGGGAATCTAGTTACTAATAGTTATACGACTACCCGTAACGAATGCTAGTTTTATTATAACATAATTAAATTATATAAGTATATTTATAAAAAGAGTCCTATGTCACGCAGCAACGCATGGCCAAGTACACGGGATAATTATTCGAAGGCCAGTTAAATATCCTATGTCGTCCCCTATCCCACGTGGGAATCAAATTGAAACCCGCAGTGCAACGACCAAACGGTTAACCACTGCGCTACTATGCCGTCAAATGCTTAATTTTTTTCTCATTTCATTTTATTCCAATCCCCGCTAACATTTAATTTGATAAAACTGATGAAGTGTCATAAACACCGTTAAGTTTACTGTCAGCCGCGTGGTGCCGGCGTAAGCGAATCCATCGTCCAATTTTGTCCCAAGGGTGATGTAATAGGCGACTATGGCTAGTGCCATAAAAGTATTACGGCTTCCGATAGATAGCAGTATAACTATCTCGTTTACGAGACATCTACGGTCCATATCCAACAGTGAACTACAAGAGAAAAGAAAAAATAATTAATCTTTATAGTATGTGAAATTACTGTAAGTGATTGATTTTTAATATAGGTATTTGATATCTTGATAATTTGCGACTTCAGTACTCGTAGCCTTTATTATTAAAACATATATTCGTTAATCTAGTTCATTCAATATGTTATGATTAAAAAGTAAGACTACGCAATCCATGTATAGATGTAGGCTACGCCAAGTTGTCACTTATTAATTCTGGCATATAAACTGGGTGGGGCTCCGCCATGACATTGTTACAGTTGGACGTACAGGAGCAATATAAGATCGGATTAAGCGGATAGCAATAATAATCCTTCTACTGATGTGTTAAACTGCATATTGCAATCGCATGCCAATCACGAAATTAAGTGCAAAGCATTGCACAAAAGTACTTAAAGGATTTGATACCAGTTTGCCTGCGTTGTATAAAAGTGAACGTAAGTGCTCTAATAGTCACTCCACGATCAATACACACAGCCTAAACATGTATTACAAGGTGCGGACTTTGTTGTGAGTGAAATAACGTGTAAAAATGTGATCATATTTAAAGTGAAGTATTATTTTCAGGTAATAGTACTCCTGTGTGCCGTAGGCATCGCAACGGCTGGAAATCTTTATCATGAAACTGCTCCCTGGTCTTACACAACATATGGTGCTGCACCAGCAATTACTTCTTACGCCGCTGCTCCAGTCATTGGAAAGACTTTTGCGCCATCAGTTTCATACCAATCAATTTCTACGCAGTCCGCTCCAGCCTACGCTACCTATTCAACCGCACCAGTAGTCGCTAAGACAATCGCCGCACCGGCTGTTGCAACTTATTCAGCTGCACCATCTGTATCGTACCAAACTATTTCCACTCAATCTGCACCACTCACTTACGCTGCTACTGCCCCGGTAGTTGCTAGAACTTACGCAGCTGCAGCTCCTATTGTTACTAAGTCTTATGCTGTGCCTTCTCACTCTAATTACGCAGGATATTCAGGCGGATCAGCAGTTTCCTATCAGAGTGTTACTAGACATTCATCTCCATTGACATATGCAGCTGCTGCCCCTGTTATATCTAGTTCTTACGCGGCTGCTCCAGTTGTAGCTCATTCGTACACAGCACCCCCTATCTCTTCGTATGCGGCTCCGGCTATATCTACTTACCAAACTGCTCCTGTAGCTACTTACACTACTGCTCCTTTAGTTGCTAAAACTGTTTCCCCTGCAGTATCATATTCATCAGTCTCAACTCACTCTGCTCCTGTGGTAGTAGCCGCTAGAACAGTTGCGGCTCCTGCTTATACGTCCTATGCTGCTCCGGTAGTTTCTTATTCATCTGTTCCTTCTCATTCCGCTTCAGTAGCATATACGACGGGTCCCTTAGTAACTAAGACTATTTCTGCACCTGCGGTGGCCACATATACAAGCGCGCCTGTGGTTTCTAAAACAATTTCTCCAGCTGTTTCATATTCATCTGTATCTTCCCACTCCACACCAGTAGCTGCGTATTCTGCGGCTCCTGCCTATACTGCATATTCTACTGCTCCTGCCTATACCGCTTATTCTACTGCTCCTGCCTATACGTACTCTACGGGCCCCGTTTCATCTCACGTCTCCTACTCCGATCTTAGTGGTCATTACGGATGGTAGACAACCAAAGTCTTTGTTGAAATGTTTTATGTACAAAAGAGATTGTTTATGTTAATATACTATTTTATTATTAAGATAAAAAAATAAAATTGTCTTATCCAAAATAAAATTGATTTTTATTTATTTCTCAATTAGTTTTTCATTTAAAACGTTATTTTCAATGGGAATATTTCCTTTGTTCTAAATGAAAAAATATAATTATTATATTATAAGAGTCTTATGACATTTACAACAGATTTTTAAAACTTTGAAATTTTGATAATTTGGTCTCTTGTAAATAAAAAGTGTGATGAAATATATGTATGCTATGGATATAGACTTTTTTATGATAGCTAATCAAAATATCAAGTAAGAGTAAGAATATTTTAGCGATTTTTAAATTATTTACTAGTCTTAAGCACTTACTACTGTTCATCATTCGCCTTATGTTACAAGTTTATTAAGACCTGATTTCTAAATCATAAACAATTGAACTATTTTACTTATACAACTGTAATTTTTAATTCGTTTATTTTTCGTTTACCTATGTATATTTTGACAGTGTAGTAACGTTGTAATAATATCAGATAACCTGTACCGTACTATAGGTTTCGTAAGAGGCGACAGACGGAAATAAACCAGAAGATGGGCAGCGTCTTAGCGTTAAGGTCAAGTTAAAAAAATATTGCCACCTGCCCAGGAAGACAACTATGGCAAATATCCCCTATGGGACATCCATGGTGGAGGCCTATATACAGTGGTGGACTTTTGACAGGGTGTGACAATAGAATTAGCATTTCGAAACATTTTAGTCTGTCTGTCTGTCTCATAATATGTATATTATGTTAGTATCATAATAAGTTACAGTCTATATACGTCCCACGGCTGGGCACGTGCCTCCCCTCATTTTTGAGAGGGTTTTAGGGCAAGGAAGTGTCCGCCGCGCTATGCGTGTTGGCGAACTTTACATGTCTTCGAAATATTTTTTTTCTTATTCCTCGACATGCAGGTTTTCTTACGATATTTTCCTACACCGCCGAGCACGTGGTAACGCTCGCTGCAAATATAACAGAACGCGAGTAACCCGGGTTCGATGCCCGCCGGCATACCAATGGAATTGTATTTTATACCCATGCATTTACATTTTGTAGGAGTGTGTGTATGTACAAGATATGTATTTATTTGTATTTTTTTTATTTTACTTAATCTCATATTTTTATATAGTATGTGACAAAAGAGTATATAGTCCACCTGATGGTAAGTGGATGCTCTGGCCCACAGACATCTACATTTATCTTCGATTATGAATCAAACGCCTATGCGTTGTCACCCCTGAGGACTAAGATGGAATGCCTCGTTTCCAGAAAAAAAGTGTCCCTGGATCTCTATACTCAACATACGAAACACAGCAGCATTAAGTTACTATTTCACGCTGGTATTCTGTGACCACCATCCGTATTCAGGACCACGCTCGGTCCTTCCCCGGTCGAGCCAATCCATTCGTGCTACAACCATAACATATCTGCAGCGTGGCTCTACCTCTACATTTATATATTGTAATATATATTTATTGCGTCGTGATTATTTCAAATTCAAATAATAAAGACAAATTCAAATTCTCACTACACTGAAAATACCTATCTCTACACTAGAAAAAATTCTGTCCTGTTCTTGTTACTATAAGGATCATTCAGAAAAAGTTATAACACATGAGCATAATTATCAGAAGTTAGAAAATCTACTGCCATGAACTGTTACGTACTGAGTTTGCTTTTCTTTATCTACTCACTTCGGCTATGAGTAGTCCATAGTTATTTATGCATTACAAATGCAGGGAAGTCTAAAAGTTCTTTTACAAGAACTTCCAGTAAACTTTCGCCTGAAAAATTTAACAATGAAAACTGAAATAAAATATTGTATTCATGAAAAACAACCAAGTATCTATTGGTAGTTGAAAATAAACGTATAAACAAAACTACTACTTACTACTAAGCAAAGACTAGCCCTTCGAAATCTTTAATCCCGTAGCTAAAGTTTGTTAATAGGGGTCATTATACGAGTTAAATACGTCGAGTAAATCTAGCTACCGAAATACAGAGCTATTTTTAAGGATTATTTATTTGATGAAATTTGTATTAGTTTTATATGTTTTGTACAGTTATAATTAATTTTTCATCATGTACTTAAAGTAAAGATGAAAAAGAAAGGAAGAAAGAAACTTTATTTGCCGCTTTAAAACTAAATAAGGATAGACATTCGGGTGATTGATAAAAAAAATAACGTATTGTATTGCAGCAACGAAAAGGCCACCAGCTCTCGCTGTTACGAACTGTCAATAAATTAATTTACTCTACGGATTGTAATACTATTACTTTATTTATTGACTGCCTTGTTGGTCTAGTGATACTAACGCGATTGCTTATCGTAAGGTCCCGGGTACTAGTAAATGAGTTTTTCTCTAAAGATATTATCAGTAGCAAGCCAGAGTCAGGAAGTTGCAAGAATTTCACTCCTGTGCCTCAAAAAGCGCTTAAAGCTGTCCTGTGTCTCTGATTTATCTCTGTTGGCTTACCATTCCTTTGTACCATGAGAGTGAGAGGATAAAGAGTGGAGCTGTGCTTGCGCATACACTCAGGCACTATATTCCTGTCCTGTGCAGATTGCTAAGTTCCTGTTGACACTGGACGCCGTGACCGAAATTCGGTCTGGAGGGCATTATAATTGGATCAGAGTGTAGCCGTGTAACCTTCTCTGAAAGTAGTTGTCCAATTTCGATGAGACTAAGTAGGGATAATTTATATCTTTCTGTAAACGATACCTTTTAAAATTTTATTTATTTAAGGTATTTATAAGTATTATAAAATAATAATAAAAGTATCCTCACAATAATGTAGTTGTGTTGTTAAAGTACCTTAAAATAATGGAAAATTAAATATAATTAATAACTTCATCCCACTTTTATCCGCAAAACTGACATACCCAGTTTGTATTCGTAATAGTTTAGAGGCCGAGTATTCGCCATAAATTTCTTACTACGCGGTTACACGAGTTCGATTCCCGCCGCACTAAAACCAATAAAATTGTTTATAGTAATTTTAAATGATGATTTACCACTTGACCCTCTGGCTTCTTTTTACACAAAATTGCAATTTTACAAAAAAATATTCGAACGTCATCCAGATTCTCAGCTGTCAAGATTCATATTTGTGCCGTTTCCTCACACGCCTGTGCTAACGCCTGGTCAAAATCAAATTACTTTTCAGTCAGAAGGCGAATTCCACATAAGGTCATTATTTTCATCTTCAGAGTGCAAAATCATTCAATCGGGTCCTTGCAATCTTCATTAAAAATTTGTCAAGCTTTAAAACTAAACGATTATTTATTAGGCAAGAGCTCTCCGGTAATGTTATTTAAAAAATCGTGACCCGACAATTTATTAGCACTTTTCTTACATGAAAGTCTGAAAAACCAAAATCGCTGACGCGACACCGCTGACTACAAACCACCGATGAGGTACACCTACCGCTATAGTCTGATTCTACGGTTATGAACAAGTTCTAAATAACGAGTTTAGATAACCTGGTGGCAATGAGTCATTATAGGAATTAAGAAAAAAACTTTTTGTATATTCCCCATCAAGAAATTATCCCATGGTTTCTGTTCCGTTTTTGTTCCAGTTAAACACTATTGCTGAGTAAAAATGGTGGAAAATCTATCTAACAATTCTTAACATAAGTTTCATTGACTAATAAGAAACAGAAAGGACTTTTGAATGAATTGTATAAATACTTGAATGATAAAAAAATAATATAATTTCTTGATTTTGTTTGAAAATAACGATAGACACGTATGGCAATTCACAATGCTACATATTATAATTCACAATGCTTCACAATGCCACACACAACTAGTGAAAGTTGGGTGTGGCAGAAGAAGCACGAGAGTAGAATGAACGCAGTAGAAATGCGGTCGTTAAGGAGTATGTTAGGGCTGAATCTGAATGACGGGGTAAGAAATGGTGTAATAAGAGAAGAGTGTGGTTTACAAGATGATGTTGTGACCAGGATTAAGAAAGGAATGCTTCGGTGGTTTGGTCATGTGGAAAGAATGGATGAGGAAAGACTGACAAAGAAAATTTATATTGCAGAAGTGAATGGCAGAGTCGGAAAGGGACGTCCTAGGCGAAAATTTATCGACCAAATTGGCGATTTATTAAAAACGGGCCAAATTAGGAGTACCCTTAACCGACGAGCGTGTATGCGTAGGTGTATGTATGTGAAGGAGGCGAGAGAGGTGTGTCAGGATCGTGCCAAATGGAAGCCTGTAGTCTCTGCCTACCCCTCTGGGTGACAGGCGTGAGTGCTTATGTACAACGATAGATTTCGTGAACTTATAGGCATTAATTACAGGGTATCATTTAGATCGTTACTTTATTTTTGGTAGATCATGTTTAATTTTCATATTTACTTGGTAGAGCCACGCTGCAGTTATATTATGGCTGTAGCACGAATGGCGGTACTCGACCGGAGAGGGACTACGCTCTCACAGAATACCAGCGTAAAATAGTAACTTTGTACTGATGTGTTTCGTATGGTGAATGTAGAGAACCGGAGACCCTTTTTACTGGAAACAAAGCATTCCATCTTAGTCCTCAGAAGCGACAACGCATCTGACAATGGATAAATGTAGATGGCTATGGGCCACAGCATCCACTTACCATCAGGTAGGCTGAGTGCTCGTTTGTCATCCTAATTCTATAAAAAAATATTTATCACGACCTATGTCAGGAAATTTTATCATCAATCATATTTTTTTAAATTGTAATAATGCTAATATAAATTTGTTTGAGTTGTTATTTCAACGTGTAGCGGCGGTGTAAAAATATCCACTACCCTATATCATCTCGTGGGGGTCCTAAGAGGCGACAGAGGGAAATAAATCGGGGGGGTGTGGGCAGCGGCGTATTTTTAATAAACGTTAGAAAAAAAAACTGCGGTTGATAACTCACTCGCCAAACGAGACAGCTATGGTTTTTTAGCCATTAGGAGACAGAGCTATGGACGTTGAGAGCCTGTAAAGAATGATTGAAATATAATCGTTCAAATATCACTACGTACTTACTGTTTTGTTATAATATACGTAAATTGGGGATCTTCCCAGGGTTCGGCTTCAGACGTTTTAGTAACGTTTTAACCCTTTTTGACTAACTTTACATTTTTACTTCATTACCGAATAATATGATAACATCATCCAGTACTTGGCAAAATTAACGTGTTTTTGTTTTTCAATGTTATATAATTATCACCTTCCTAAACCTACATATTTATGATAATTTTATAAACTTATATTTATTAGTACGTCAAGAGATATCATTTTTATTTCTTTAAAATTATCTCCAAGGGACACTCCCAGGGCTTAGAGTAATAAATGGCTCTTACGATTATGACCCTCTTTTGAGTAAGAAAATTGTTCTAACGTCAGTCCTATGTATTTTTATCCGTAATAAATTGTCATATAAGGCTATGAAAATTACTATGAAAATTAATAAATAAACCTTGTACGCAACGCAACCTCATCGCAACCTTTGCGGGAGGTCTTTAATTGGCTGCAATGATTGACGGCATTCAATATTTTATTTAAATATGGTTAATAAATGGACTTAATTAAAACACTGTTGTTAATACATTGTTGCTATATTTTTGTACAGTGTCGTGTGTGTTGTGTTTGATAGCTATAGAAATTATCAAAAAGATCGCATATCCTTATATCCTTCCCTATTATAATAAATTGTGTGATAAGAAAAAAGTGAAGTTTGCAAGATGATTTTGCAACCAGGATTAAAAAAATGCTTTCATTCTTTGGTCATGTAGAAAGAATGAATGAAAGTAAACTTTTGTTGCAGAAGTGAATGGTAGAGTCGGCGAGAGATGCCATAGATAGAAGTTTATTGACCAAATTAACGATATTTTGAAAATGTGCCAAATTAAGAGTACCCTTAAGCAACGAGCATGTTGAGCTTCCTCATAGAGCCATCAGTGAAGAACCACGCCTCAGATCCGTAAGTGATCACTGACAAACACGCACTGGTTGTACAATCTTGTTTTCAAGTTTTGAGGTATACCTGATGAGAAAATGTGTCGTGGAGAGGGCTATGCTCAGGGTCTATCTGTGTTATGAACTTAGGAATGAGGATATCCGCAGTAAAACCAGAGTAACCGACACAGTCCAACGGCTTAGTAAGCTTAAGTGGCAATGGGCCGGACATGATCGGGAAGAAAAGTTCTCAAGTGGCAGCCTCGTAGGCGAAGTGTAGGCCAGCCCCCTACCAGATGAAGTGACGACCTGGTGAGACGAAGAGAGAAGATGCAGGTGGCTCGGGACCGTGCCTTTGTGGCATTCATTGGGGAGGCCTATGTTCAGCAGTGGACTTTTGAAGGACGGTAATGATGATATTTACCATATATACTATCACCATATACGATGTACACAAAATGTATTATATATATATAATGATTATATATATACATATATATATATATATACATATATATATATATATATATATATATATATATATATATACATATATATATATATATATATATATATATCGTATTCAGTAGGTATAATTTAAATAAATTATTATTAAAAATACTCTTAATACAATAAATTCAAATCTCAATCAAACGATTAATCAATGTTTATGTTTAGAAATGAAAATATATATGTTTCCACATAAAAATATAATAAAAATAATAAATCAAATATATAAAATTATCATTTGTTTTTATAGTTTAAAATGTCATATCATCACAACTTACTGCCAAGTTGGATTGTAATCAGGCACTGGCCTAAAATACGATATGTAAAATAAATATATTAAAATTTGGGTTATCAAATTTCGGATTTATAACAATAACTTTCAAATGAAAAGCTAATAAAAGTTAACAAATAAAACACTAATAATTTAAAACAGACAATAGGGCTATGAGATTATTATCTTTAGTGATGACCTTTCAAATTTCTATTATATTGAGGCTTTCATTAAGGCCTATGACAGGAGCGGCTAACGATCCAGTCTTCAATTAGAGAACTATGTAATGACTACCAGCCGCCGCAGGGTCGAACTTATCTGGGAAAGTTAAGTTAATTAATATTATGAGAATAGTTTTTGATATGATATTATATAAATAAAGAAAAGACAAACGTGTTTTAAAAATATAATTAGCTTAAAAACTATGAATAACCATAAAATATGTCTCTCAAATCAAAACAAGAGTACATGGATCTAGGTCGTGGGCAGTTCAGCTAAAATAACTATTTACATTTATATATTTGTAGCTTTAGAAGCATAGAAGAGCCGCGATGCTATAGATACTAATTTATGCTGGCGGGCATAACTGGTAAAGTCTATGTTAAGTAATAGAATAGAAAATAATAATTTGTAGTATAGATCACAAGAATACTCAATAAAAATATCCGTAATTTTTTTTTCATTATTTAATTTTTTTCTTTCATTTATTTAATTCTTGTAGTTATAATTGACTCTCACTTAAATTGAAAATCACACATAGAACAGATTAACAAAAAGATATCAAGTTATTGCTACGTTCTTTCAATACTTTCTTGATCAACCTCTGAATCTGTTACTAGACTAGATCTACTGTTATTCTATGGTTATATCATATTTATTTTTTGGGGTAGTTCAACTAACATAAATGAAACGTTTATACTACGGAAACGATGTTTGCGTATCATATACCGTAAGACAAATAGAGACAGCCTGAGGAATTTGTTTAAAGAAAAATGTTTTTTAACTTTAACTGGAATATCTTAGAGTTGTGCCTATTTATTAGAAATAATTGCGATTTATTCGAACTGAAACTATTGAAACGGCAAAATTTACGCCCTTGCCACGAAAACAATCTTTATCTACCTCAAATAAAATAAATTGTTTGACAAAAGTGCATACATAACAGCAATTAAAGTATTTTATCACTTACCCAATAGTATAAAAATAATAAAAAGGTTAATTGTTAATCTATCATCTGTTAAATGTAAATCGCAAAAATGTAATCTGTTAACTGTAAATAGTATATATACTATGCCTACCTCGTTGGTCTAGTGGTTGTAGTAGTGCGACAGCTGATCATGAGGTCCTGGGTTCGAATCCCGGGTCGGGCCAAAAAATCTATTATTGAGTTTTTCTGTCAAGAAATTCTCAGTAGCTGCTCGGAGTTAGGAAGTTGGCGGTGTCTCATCCCCGTGCCTCAGAAAGCACGTAAAGCCGTTGGTCCTGCGCCTGATCTCTCTCCGATCGTGTCGGTTTACCGTCCCATCAGATTATGAGAGTGAGGGAATAGAGAGTGCACCTGTGCTTGCGCATACACTTGGGCACTATAATCCTGTCCTGCGCCGATGGCTAGCCTCCGTTGAGGCAGGCCGCCGTGACCGAAATTCGGTCTGGAGGACATTACTGGTATTATTATATATTATGTTTAAAATGAAAATGGTAAATCTGTTGCAACTGTTGATACCTTTAATAATATGTCATCTTTAACTTGTACACAGTAATGCAATAAATGAAACAATATAAAATTATATATGAAATATTTAGAAACAGCATGGTAGCGATCATGTCATTCCCAGTGGTTATTATCAATCATGTATTACATTTTAAATATCGCAACTGAACACAGGCCTTTTTTCACTTTAAGAGTATGTTGCTAAGCGGTTTGGCGGGCTCTATAAACCCTTGAATCATTTTTAGTTTCGCAGACATGTTGGCTTTGACGAAGCTATTTTGTTATCGCCGAGCACGTCGTAAATTTGCTTTTAAAATTTCATTGGTGCCGATGGAGCTCGAACTCGGCATGAACAACTATAAAATTTTAATGTAGCCGCATATGCTCTGAACAACCGCGTCTCACTATCATTTATCAGGTCAATCAATTATTCATCAATCAGGTATTATCCGTACTAACATAATAAAGCAGATGAGGTTTTTGATTTTCTGTTTTTTTGTTTAACCCGGTGTCATTGTTAAACCCGGAGTACCTTCAGCATTTTAAATTATTGTTTATGGTCCGATCTAGGCAAAATGAACTCATCGTGTCTTGAAGCCTTGCAGTGGTATGCTTGGGTTTAGTTTTAATTTTATTGATTATAGTGTCTACTTACTTTACTTACTTACTTAAGTAAGTAAGTAAGATTATAGGGTCCCAAGCAGGTGGTAGTTCCCAGGCTCATACTCTATTTAAATTAGTAATTCAAGCATTTTAGCTTAAAAATTGCGTGATGATAGATGCGCTAACAGATTTTCCTTATAGCACTGGGGAGACTAATAGGCCTGTAGTTGGAGGCCCTATCTTTTGGTTTATTCGGTTTATAAATACCAATAACATCCGTTTCCCTCTACACGTCTGTGAAAGTGCATGTGGAAAGAAGGACATTGAAAATGACCACTAAAAGGCCACTAAAAGGCAAATCGAAGGGTAAGGATTTAAAGACCTTATTATTAATACCATCAACGCCTGGCGCAAGTAACAGGAAGAGGGGGATCATCCGTTGGTGTTGAAGTGGATAGATTAGCCGCTTCCTCGTCCACCTTGTTCAGGTGGACGGGGTCGACTGGCAGAGTACTGAGAGAGCATTGGCTTTCCAAACCTGCATGTAATGAAAAATAAAAAAAATATAAAAAAAATAATTCGGAGACATGTGAAACAGGCCGACACGTATCGGGGCAGCATGGTTGACACTTCCTTGCCCTAAAACCCTCTCAGAAGTAATAGGAGGCCTGTGCCCATAAGGCGGACACGTAACATTATAAACGTTGCAGAGCAAAGTTATATTTTATCCACTCACACTCTGTATACACCCGGGTAAGTGTGCCCTCCCCCCTCCTCGGCACAACGATTATAATCGCGGTTTCTTAAGATTAAAGCGGTTATAGAAAACATGATACTTGAAAAGTGTGTAGTGTGAGAGTTCGCTGTATAACGTACATATGGCGATAGATACAAGTGCTCGATTAATTTTGACAATTTTTTCATAAATTGCTGTCTGAAATGCTTAAAAAAATGATCATGTCATACTGTACGGCCCAGAGTTGATTTCTTTATTCATGTTATCCAGTCGCGTGATATACGCGGGTGAAACCGCGGGGCACAGCTAGTGTGTAATATTTTGAAAATAATTTTATTCAAGGCGTCTTTACCATCGTTAATCCTTTTGTTTATTTGGAAATAAGAGCCAATTCTGTTTTTATTATTAAAATGCATCATTGTAATTTTTACTAAATAATTAAATAAATATAGCTCGAAGCACCGATAACCGATGGGGAAGAAAGGTTCTCGAGTGGCAGCCTCGTACCGGTAGGCGTAGTGTAGGGCGACCCCCACTAGATGGAGTGACGACTTTGTACGACATGCAGGAAGTCGATGGATGCAGGTGGCTCAGGACCGTGCTTTGTGGTATTACTTGGGGGAGGCCTATGTTCAGCAGTGGACTTGTGAAGGGCTGTAATAATGATGATGATAAATTAAATACATTAAATCAATAATCGTTTTTTTCTGTCAAGAAATTTCGGAAGTTGAAGGGGCATTTCACCCCTGTCTCGATAATCACATAAAGTCGTTCTTTGGTCTTGCGCCTGATCTCTCTCAAGTCTTCTGTCCCATCGCACTGTGACAGTTAAAGAAAAGAGAGTGCACTTGAGTTTGCACATACACTCAGGCACTATAATTCCATCACTATATGGAGTTTAAGTAGGTGTTTTTTCGCAAACTTTCATTAAGCGCTGAAGTATTTGGAGGGCTCTGTGTGTCGGACAGCATGGGGTTTAAGAACTGTTTTTTTTTTAATTTAAAAAACATTACCTCCGCACTAGAATTTTCTCCTATCTCACAAGGACAAACGTCCTGATACGGAACAATTATTTGTAAAACAAATAACAATAAAATACAAACTACTGTGGTACTTGTTCCGTGCAGGATTCGAACTCACTCAATTACTATTTTATATTTTGTATGCCTACTGGCGGGACATAGAGACCTGAGACATACCTCGTATTTTACTATGTATATATTGAGATCTATAAAATAACCTATGGTCACAAAATAAACTGATTTGATTTGATTTGATTTACTGCTCAAAGCGCATTGCTAAGTCACTGCGCCACGAAGCTGTAATTTTTTTGTTGCATGGCTGATTGCGTGTGTAGAGGAAAGTACAATACACTCTGAATATTGTGAGCTTCATCCCTTTAAGCACCGCTGAAATCTGCGGGAAATTATTCATATTCACTCTAAGCAACGGAACCTTCCACTCCCTTTCTATATAAGTGTGGTCTTTGTACTGTAAACATAATTTCAATGCTCCTTCGAAGCGTACCAGACACACATCCCTATTTCATGTCCCTTTAAGTCGCTCTAAATATGCTCAAAATTCTGTCATTAGTCGTACATTTAACTGCTACAACAAAAACTTTTCAACTATTGATATTTTCCATGACAGTAAAGCTTCCATAAAAAAAGAAATAATCTCAATTTTAAGAAATAGCAAGTAATATAAATTAAAAAAATAACACGTACAAACATGCCACACATCTTTCACACACACATACACACACACACACACACACACACACACACACACACACACACACAAACACACACACACACACACACACACACACAAACACACACACACACACACACACACACACAAACACACACATACATACACACACACACACACACACACACACACACACACACACGCGCGCGCGCGCACACACACACACACACACACACACACACACACACACACACACACACACACACACACACACACACGCGCGCGCGCGCGCGCACACACACACACACACACACACACACACACACACACACACACACACACACACAAATAAATATTTACAAAATAAAACACTAGTAGATGTACATATATGCACTGTATTTTGTAAAATGCGTAATGGCGTAATGACTACTCTTTAAAAATAACCCTGTATAATATTATTTCCACACAGTTGTAGCGATACGTTAGAAGATTTGTTTTTTTTATAAAGTAAGAACCTGTAACTGGCAGTAGAAAATGTAAATACTTACTAATTTTATAATGTTACAAAATGCTGTTGGTTCGGTTACAATAAATTAAAAAAAATTATTTAACTAAATTAATCCTTCGAAAAGGCGTCCCGTTTATCCTAATAGTAAGTACTTCCTGAAAGCAGTTACGTACCACCCCAAATATTATATACCGACTTGTAATCATATATTATAGGCAATGTTTTGCCGCGTATGTCTCACAGCACACTGGTAAGTTTACTCAACCCGCAGACCGAAAAATTCAACAGCACCCATATCATTTGCAAAACTTATATATTTACGTACATATGTATACTTCGTCAAGGTAACACGCATGCTACTGTCCGTTTTTATCAGCCCGTTTAGGTAATGGTCCAGAAATATATTCTCCGCAGTAGCTGATCGTGATCAAAACAATCAGACAGACACGATGCCGTTTTTATTCCAACCTTCTGAACAAAAAAATCCTTTCCTTAGTTTTCTTGGTTCCTAGGCTGATAGTCGCGGCTTCCACAAAGTCGAAAACAATATTAAATATATAGTAATTTGTCAAGTATTTATGATATGATTCATTATAATATCAGTCAGCACGTGACCTAAATTCATAAGGAATGCTTTGTTTTTTACGTATATTTATAGTACGAACTTATAAATCAATCCTTTCTATGGAATGATCTCCTCCTACTATATTGAACCAAATCTAAGAAATATCTTTTAACCATTCGCATTAATCATTCCGCAATAACTTTGTACAAGCGAACTCACACGATATAAAATAACCTTTTATATAAATCCAAAGAATAATGATGCTATCTATATTTTATGACAACATGCTTAGTTCTTTATTATATATTAGTTTAAATTCGAATCTTTTAAACAAAGCAAAGTATTAAACATTTTGGTTTAATAAATTTTTATGCTTGACGTTGTTATCATAATATGTCGTTATGCACCTTACCGTAGTGTTTGGTTTGGATGATTTGAATTCATGCTAATGCGAATAAACGTCTACATTTTTAATTTATTTTTTATTAACATCAATGGCGAGTACATCACTCACCTTCGATTTGCCGACGATATAGTCCTTATGGCAGAATCGCTGGAGGATCTAAGCACTATGCTCAATGACCTCAATGGTGTCTCCCAACGGATAGGTCTTAAGATGAACATGGACAAAACAAATATCATGTCTAATGTCCATGTCACACCTATGCCGGTAGTTGTTGGGAGCACTATGCTCGAAGTTGTTGACGAATACGTTTACCTGGGACAAATAGTCCGACTAGGTAAGTCCAACTTCGACCGAGAGGCCAATTGACGGATTCAATTCGGCCGGGCAGCGTTTGGGAAATTACAACACATCTTCTAGTCAGGTATACCTCAATCTCTGAAAACTAAAGTGTACAACCAGTGCGTGTTGCCAGTGATGACTTACGGATCTGAGACGTGGTCCTTCACTGCTGGCCGTATGAGGACGCTCAAGGTCGCTCAGCGAGCTATGGAGAGGGCTGTGCTCGGAGTTTTTCTGCGTGATAGACTCAGAAATGAGGATATCCGCAGTAAAACCAGAATGATCGACATAGCCCAACGGATTAGTAAGCTGAAGTGGCAATGGGCCGGCCATATAGCTCGAAGAACCGATAACTGATAGGGAAGAAAGGTCCTAGAGTGGCAGCCTCGTACCGGTAGGCGTAGTGTAGGGCGACTCCCCACTAGATGGAGTGACGACCTGGTAAGATATGCAGGAAGTCGATGGATGCAGGTGGCTCATGACCGTGCTTTGTGGCATTACTTGGGGGGGGGGGCTATGTTCAGCAATGGACTTGTGAAGGGCTGTAATGATGATGATGACGATGATTTGTTTACAAAAAATTCTTTTTTGGAGTTACATAATATATTATATGAATCATGAATAAAACACGTATATTTTTTAATAATTTCTGTGAATCTCACTGTGGCGAAGTTGCGAGTAAGTTTAGAAGATATCGTCTCGTACAATGCAATGGTACTAAAGAGGCATTGAGAACAATTTGAAAGGTTGAATTGGCTTTCGATATAAAAAATAATGACAAATGCAAAATAATTATTTAGAGACATAAATGCAAATAATAACATTTTTACGAGAAATTAAAAATATATCCAATTGAGACAACGTTATATTTATTGATGAGACATGGCTAAATGCAAACACTGTGCCGCGGACATGGACAGATGACACGTACCCTATGAAAAGATGACTGCCTCATAATTAGTGGGATACGTCGGAGGAGGATTTGTAGAAAATACTTGTTTTATAATGTTTACTGCACAAGGGAAGACTGCGCCAAAATGATGGAGAAAACAAAGAAAATTGTTATGGATGACCTATTGAAAGAGACATTTTGAATGCATGATAGAAAATCAAATATTAACTAATGCAAACGACGACGATGACAAAAACACCTCAACTAGTTGAAATGAAAGTAATTAAATACATTTTTAATCTAGTGAATTCTTTATTTTACATAACTTTATCTTTAGAAATAAGCATTAAGCAATAAATATGAAAACAACTGATAAATTTTGTGTTTTGAGTTATTTGTTTTTAATTTATTCTGATATTATTTTAGATAAAATTGTAAATTATTACCTACCAACTCTAAAGAATCTTGTTTATTAATAGAATAACACATAGGTACAGATTTTTCAGTTGGAATGCCTAGTTTAATATATGTGACAGCTATCAAAAAGTATTACTTAGATTTGGTGGAGTATAATACTTCTACATCAGCGTATAATAAATGTTCAATGTGAGACATTGGCCCCTACCTTTTTTTTAAAGAATAAGGGTAACAAACGAGCACACAGTCCACCTGATGGTAAGTAGATGCTGTGGCCCATAGACATCTATATTTGTCCTCGATTAAGAACCAAAACGCAGATGCGTTGTCACCCATGAGGACTCAGATGGAACGCCTCTTTTCCATTAAAAAGGGTCTCGGGATCTTTTCTTTCACCATACGAAACACAGCAGTATTAGGGTAAGGATGATTTATTTTAAGTGGCACGCTCAGCAGGCTCAGGATCAGGCAGCAGGATCGAGAAGGACAAAAAATGAGATGGTTATGTCGCCATCTATTGAAAACCATCAGATATTTCTGTTTTTTATGAAGGACGAGCATACAGCTTGATGGCAAGTTATCACCGCCGCCCATGAATATTTTCAACATCAGCGGATTTCAGGTACGTTGCCATCCTTTTAGAAAAGAGTGGGCTCTTTTCTTGGAGACCCCTAAGTTATATCGTAAAAAAATCCCCTAGCGTCATTAAATAACATATAACTCTATTTTTTATGAAGTATGGGTAACAAGCTATCTCACAGCCCAGCTGGTGGTAAGTAGATGCTGTGGTCCATAGACATACTGCTTATTTGATCTCAAATTAAAAATCAAAATGCTGATGCATTGTCTTCCTTGAGGACTAAGATAGAATGCCTCATTTCCAGTAATAAGGGTCTCCGGTTCTCTACAATCACTATACGAAATACAGCAGGAATCAGCTGTTATTTTAAGTTATTATTCTATATGAGCGTGGTCCTTCCCCGGTCGAGCCAACCCATTTGTGCTACAACCGTAATGTAGCTGCAACGTTGCTCTGCCATGTATGAAAAAATTATATAACTAAGTATACTTGACTATTCAACGTAGGTGTTAGTAAATTTATGAGATAATATAATAGCATTCTAGCATTGGAAGAAAAAGATCCGATCGCCTTACATCGTTATAAACAGACATTTTGCATTGAAGTTACTGCTGATTGCGTAACCTAGTGGTCCAACCATCGCCTTGAACCATATAAATGACTTATGAAAGTATATGTGTCTGACGACTAGCTTACCGTTTTTATATCGATACTTAGCGTTCGTTGTTGTTTTATTATATTAGCACAATGACCGATATCTTCGATAGTAGGTATTTCGCCCCGCAACAGCCACTTCCTTTGAAAAATTATGTTTAACACAACTTTTTGTTGTCGACAGACCGCTTTAGATTTTTAAAGATTGAAGATGAAAGTGCCGAAATAGCCATGAAAGCTCAAGGGTTAAACGTTCACAGTAAAATTTGTAGTACACGAGCACCCCATTTCCAATCCCCGCTGATGCTAATGAAATTATTGACTGTAATTGTAACTTATTGTGTTGTTTTGCCACGTGTTCGGTGGTGAAGAAAACATTGTTATGAAATCAAGTAGATTTTCTCGATTACTTTATTAGGTAAAATAAATAAAACGTTTCTAGTTTTGGAGATCTTCATACACAATTTTATAACTTTACATTTGGCTGCAGTTAAAAAAAGAGAAAAATAACGAAAGCTTTTGAATAATAAAATTTAAAACTTCTGTGCGCCACCTCTCGCTTAGTTTTGTAACTAGTTTTCCGATTGAAATGTTTGTAAGAATGTTACGTGTGAACACTTGTTGTTGGCGTATGTATTGTAAAAGAATAAGCTTAGGATTTGGCTTTTAACCAATATTTTTTGCTACTTTAGTATTTGACTGGTAGAGAATGCCATCAGGCATTAAGTACAATACATCCCTTATTATAAATTGTGTAATAAAGGTTAAATAAATAAATACTTATAATTAAATTCTTTACTTTAAATATTTGAAATGCTGAATATGCAAATAATGTTAAAAAAGTAATTGTAAATGTTTACGTTGTGTGGTTTAGAATTCATTTTTTATTTGGCATCATATCTTCAACAATTTAAGTTAGAAAACTTTAAACGTTTTCAAAATATTATTGATTACTTAACTACAAAGCGTTTTAAATCATTGTTAATAATTTTAGTGATGATGGCATTTATATGCTCTAATATATAAAAAGTTTGCAGATAACCCTAAAAACTTTATCAATGATTTTCTGCTCAGTGCTTTGTTAGGAAGGAAAAAAAGGTTCCTGTAAAAAGTATTCATAATTATCATCGTCACCTCCCCCTTCCAGATGTAGGTATATAAGATTCCTCATTAGATTCGCCACGTTTGGCTGGCGGATTGTCGACTGACGTTTAGTAAAGTCACTTTTTCCCGTCGCCGGCCAGTCCGCGTTTTTTGTTGCGGAAACGTTATCTTTCGAAAGCCATTAAATTCTCTTTCTTTGATTCTCTTATTGAATTCGAAGGGGTAATTTGATGGTGTTAGGGGAATTCTAAGAACACAGACTATCTTCGAGAACAACCTGTCACTATAATTGCTTCGATTACACTGCGATGCAATGTTTTCATTATAATGTCTTTATATTCATTATAATAATTTTGGTGGATTTATATTTTATATCTCAATTTTATTATGTGAGTTGGGAGACCGGGAGGCTTCGTATATTCAGCAACTCGACCGGATAATTAATGGCGTCATCGGTGTTTATCACTGAGTCGACGGATTCATATTGATATTCAACCCCTTCGAATGATCAATCAAATCTCAAAAGTATTTCATTTATGACTGAGGCTTGTTCGTTTTATTTGTTAGGATGGCACGCTCACATAACCATTCTGCAGGTTTATCGTGAATAATATTAATGCTTGGGTAAATTTTAGCTATAAGCTCTTCTACAGTGGAAACAATTGCACCTACGAGTACCATTAGCTCGTAACTTTGTAGGGAGAATTATATTATTATCCAGTTCCAGGAAACCACCATTTCCTATTTTAAGCAACAGTTCTGAGAACTATCCGGCAGTAACATGTCCCCTAAGATGGACTTTCATATTTTTGGTAATGTTCAGTTTTGTTACTGAAGGTCACGAATGAGACCGCTTCATGCACGCTTTAACTTCGTCTGCTCGCGTTCCTCTGGGCACTACTGGTAAGTCTGCCGGAAATCGCCTGCTAATAATACAGTAACTCCTCCCATTTAACAATTATTATTCCTAATATTTTGTAGAGATCTATTTAGGGCTTCGAACCCGTCTTTGAGCTACAGTACTCTTATCCCAAACAATTTATTTCATTTTACGGAGTACTTCCGCCATATTACTTTGTTTGGGTATATTGCAGAATGGGGTTTCGGTTTGTATCAAATCGAGAGGAAGTTTAAACGCGGAGTGTGCTTTTACCTCCTTACAGCAGAGTGGCAGCTATTCTGGACGATGCGACCGCTAAGGTGATATCACTATTACTTCTCACTTTGGCCAACATTAAATTTAATAGAAAAGTCTTGCCTAGTCCACCAGGATCATCCAAAAAAAGATATCACCAACACCTGCTTATTCATTGTTTAGGTAGCCTTCACTACTTGATACCAATTCTGCTAAGAAATTGACATCGTAACTTGTTTCTTTCAGGTAGTCCCGGTTATTATGTAATCCTTCAGAATTTTGAGGCTGACGCAACCCGTACTGCTGTAGGATTGCTCCCCTAATTCTAATGCAGATTCTCCTATTGTAACCAGATATTTATTGTAGATTTCATCTGCTAGATGTTCATTTAGTATGCCAGCCTTTCCACTTGTCGTTTGTAGTCTACTGATAGGCTATCCCTGTATTTTATCCAAAAAATTAGTGTGTCCGTTATCTGACAGAATGCCAGCATTATAGAAAAATGTTCATGTATTTTAAATTGCACCTCGCATATCCTGTTTCCACTAGGGCAGAATATAACCAATATTGGTCATCCTCTAGTAAGCTAAGATTCATAAAAGATAATTGAAAAGTTGGTTAGAGGACATTGTTGACAGTCTCAAAGTCATCGAAGGATAATGGATCCCTAACCTCGTGCGGAAGAAAGCGGGGATTTGCGTTATTAAGTTAAGTTTAAGCGTTAAGAGTTGATTATACCGTTCGATGTGGCCATTTGTAGGCTTTCTTTTAGCATTTATAACAACATTAGACGTATTTGGCGTAGCAGATACATTGTCCAGGACTGGCTTTAACTCAACATTAACATTATGAGTATCTAGTATTTCTTTTAATTGCCTTATTACCACTTACCAAGCCAGGTTTTACATAAAGAAAGTAATTGCAACTCAATTGAAATTCTATATCGTCCTTACCAACAAAATATAACAGTAAGAACTGTGGTTCATTCTAGGGTGGCGGAAACAAACTTCCAACCAAATGATACATACTGTTTAGCTACAAATGAGGTTATTTGAAAACACCTTTTATAATGCCGTATGCCAGCCATAAAGTGATCATGCTCAAGGTGCAGGTTTCTTATCAAACAGTTAAAAAGATCTGGAAGCTTTTGCAAAGGTTGAGCTGAACTTTTACTGAATCGCAACACATTCCCACAGATTCATCCCTGTACTTTAGAGTTTTACACTACTTGCATTGGATGTTCATCGGTTCCAAAACAACAGTATTATCAGTACGCTATGTTACTATCATAACTCAGTCCAGAAAAGGCTTTAGAATTGCAAGGTTGTAGACGTCTTTCAGTTCTCTGTCCGTCATGATTTTGTTCATATCGTAACTATGATACTCTGTACACTTCAAGGTGCTTGCGCCGATATTCACTTGCAGCCTACTTATGTACTTTAGGGTGTTCCCTTCAATATTCAACGACAGTCTGCCTGTGAACTTTGTGGTATTTTTCTGATAATTAGCTGCATTTTTACGATGATTAGAAGGTTCATTTCGATTATATTTTTTTTCTTGCTTCCTTAAGTTGCAATTTTCTAACCACATTGGTAACCTTAGCCGTGCGTTTCTTCGCCTTATTTATTTTTTTGACTTATTTGTCAAACTGATTCGGAGATTCTATGCAATTATTCCTGGACAAAGAAGAAATTAAATCTGACTCACATTCAGATTCAATAATTGTATAAGTAGGTGAATGAAAGTCTTGCACAACAATAGAAATTGGTGAATGTTGAGTAAACGTCGCAGATACAGCCATTTCAATGCGTTATTATTTGGCTATTGAATGCTCATCAGTGTTACTATCACCATAGGCATCAGCATAGGCATCAAAATGACCATTATAAAGATCTTGAGAAAAACGTTACCTTTTGATGAGTTGGTCTTCTGTACCAGATTTAGTATACAGGTTGCCATTTTGACACATTTTAAATATAAATGGGTATATTTGGCGGCTTTGGCGGCAGAAACTGCCATATGTAGAGTGTTGTAACATATCTAATGTTTGACGGCTCCGTGGCGCAGTGTCTTAGCAATGAGTTACATCGCTAACAACAATTTTTTTACAAGTATTTGTATGGCCTATATGTAATTGTTCCGGATCTGGATGTTTATCCTTGTGAAATTTATATTTCTAAACTACCCCTACGATACAGGAGAAAGAGTGGAGGTAACGTTTTTTAAAAGAAAAGATAAAATGATAAATGTATACTCTTGTTTTGTCCCATGATTGTTGCCACGGCAATCATGAGACGTAACAGCAAATTCATCTCAATTGTTAGTTACATGACGCAACATTTCTTTACCAATATCCATCGAGCGTTCTTGTGTGCCGTACAACAAATAAGAAAGCGTAGGGAAAAGGCATACGCCATCCCCCACTATTGGTACAATAGTAAGGTTTATTAATTTCCCATTTATATTAACCAACTCTGCTCCCATTTTTAAAAATAGACAATACACACTAAATTAAACTTTTAAGACAAACTATCTACCTACCTAATTAAATATCTATATTAAAACAAATAGGTAACTATATTATTATACGTAAAAAATCAAACTCTAAGAATTAGAGATTTATATATATATAGATTTAATTATAATAGCAATAAATGAAAAATAATTTAAATTAACTACACTCAAAATATTTTAAGGAAATAGTGAAAATGAACTTCCAAACAAATTAATCAGCAATGGCAAATATTCGCTAAGTAAATAGTCTAAGAGATTTTCAAGGAATTTTAGAAATCAAGGTATAAGTTAAGTTATTCATTTAAATAATCCAAGAACAAATACAATTAAAATTTTGAATTCCAATCCGATTTAAATATTCTTTTATATTTGACATTCTAATTTTAAAGAGTGTTTGCAACATTGCATCCACAAAATAACTTTCTACCCCTTTTTAACCCCGTTAGGCGATGAGTTTCAATGAAATACGAAACACGTCTTCCATCAATGTAAAATTTGAAGTAGATTGGACCAAGAAATCACGTTGTTTCATACAAACTTTGTCCCCGTTTTTCACCTCCTTAGGGGTAGAATTTTGGAAAATCCTTTCTTATCGGATGCCCACGTCATTCAAAGAACAGACCAAGTTTCAGGTATCTACGATCAGCGGATTAGGCTGTGCGTTGATCCGTCAGTCAGTCATTTAGGACAAAGCATTTTATATACACACATAACATACACGCACTAGTAGGCAGAGACTACAGACTTCCATTTGACACGATCCTGACACACCCCTCTCGCCTCTACCACATCCATATACCTAAGCATACATGCTCGTCGGTTAAGGGTACTCTCAGCATTTTATATGCATAGATTAATTTTATTTTAAAAACATGGAATTCTATATTTAAAATTAGCCATTTGTTTATTGATTAGCATTACTTTTTCATCGCATTTGAATCGTTTTAGTCATCATGGATACTTTATATCTTAAAGTAATTATGGAATATGAGTAACGTCGTGGCAGCAACGCGGCACAACCCGGCACGCAACTGCAACGCCGTTTACGGAGCGAATACTACAAACGAACGCACCATCTGTTATTGGTTTGCTCGCTTCCGTTCTGGAAATTTCGACCAGAAAAATGAACCCCGTGGTCGTCCAAAATTTTGGTCGTCAATAACAAATTAAAGACGATTGTGGATGCTGATGATACTCAACCTACGGCTGAATTAGCAGCAGCTTTCGACGTTAGCATCAAAACAATATTGTTCCATAAGCGTCAAATTGGGAGGGGAAAAAAAGCTTGACAAATCTGTGCCCCACGAACTCAATGATCGCCAGCGTGAAGTACGCATCGAGACGTGCCTTGCACTGTCCAACAGGCACGCAAACGCAGGAATTCTGAACCGCATTGTTACTTGCGACGAAAAATGGATTCTGTTTTACAATCGAAAGCGCTCAGTAATTTGGTTGAATTCCTAAACAACTCGTTGATTCAACACCTAAAAAATGCCATAAGCGAAAACTTAACCCAGAAAAGTAATGGTCACCATTTGGTTATCTAGCGCCGGTATAATTCATCACAGCTCCTTACCAAACGGGATGAGCATTACTGCAGCTACTGTAGAGAAGTGAACACAATGATGAAGCTCGTACGTCTCCAACCAGCTTTGATGAATCGCTCGTCCCCGTTGCACTTGCACGACAACCCGCGACTTCATTCGCGACATTCGCGACTGTACAAAAGACGGTCTCCAAGTTGCAAGAGCTGGGGTTGGAAACTCTCCGTCATCTGCCGTACTCACCAGACTTTGCGCCTACAGACTTCTACTTTTTTCAGAACTTGGATAAATTTTTGACTAGAAATAAATTCTGCATTGGCGAAGATGTATCGATCGCGTGGGTGACAACTTTGATTAATAAAAATAATAAATATTGAAAAAAATACGTTAAATGATTACATAAAAACGGCAATTTCATAGGTCCTAATATTCATTTAATGTCCCACTATCCTATACTTCTGTACACCACACATATTCATTGCTTCAGTATATCGAAGACAGTCAGTACTTACTGAAATCTTCTACTGCTTAAAAAAAAAAAGCTTAAAATAATACGATAGAAACATACGTTTCATAAATATAAATGTATACATGGAATTCATAAAATAGTTTGAATTTCGTGTGTACACATAAAAACTACATAAATATTACATACGTATTAATCTTAAAAGGAAGTTATAAAACCTCCGGGCATTGACTGTCCGGTAGGATATGTTGAATGACATTTACCCATTGATTTTAATGTCTCCATGACATTGTTACGGCTGAACAGCGAAAGAGCGTTACATTATAAATGCAACTGAAAATAGTCTTTATTACGATATCGTAGATTATGTAATCCTGTGAAACTTGCTTGGAATAAGCTGTTGCATAAAGTTACGTGATTTGATACCAGTATATCAGTCATGTTATGTATACAAATATAACACGTGTGTAATTTCGCTTTTAACAAATTATAAAAGAGAAATATGCTGTCAAAATATATATTACAATAGTTGATCTGAAAGTAACCAATGACATAATGATATCATCCCATCAAAATGAGATTATAATTACTACAATTTCATCGTGGAAGTCTTCACTTACGTTAACAGCGTCCTAAATTAATTAAAAAAGGTGGTTCATTGCATAGAGTACATTAAAGCGACAAAGTGGCACTCAGATAGTATTCGAGCGTGTCCTTATTTTCTCGTGCATGAAACGGGTAAGCTAAGATCCATAAAGAAAGATTGAATTCAGAGCCAGAGGTGTGAGAATAGTCACAATATATTTGAAAGCAATATAATAATAATAGTAATAATCCCGGTCAGCCTCTCGGGTCATCTGAGGCGACTGGGACTCCGTGACGGACCGCTCCGGGCTCAAATGCAGAAGGCGGTGCTCCTCGATACCGCCCGCATCGTCCGCCGGTTTCTTTCCCTTTCCTCCTAACCCTCGGCCGTTTGGTCTCCCCTGCCGAGGGCTTCCATCTGGTTGGGATTTTATTTATTTATGTATATTTGTATTTATTTTATTTTCATTATATTTATGTATATTTATCTTTTCATTTTATTTTATAGTTATATATTTATAGAACCCAACCAGATGAGAAAACTATATAGATACCCCACTGAATAATAATAGTAATAATAAATGATTTATTTTCTCATCACAATATTACAGAATTATTGTACACATAATATTAGAATATTACACCTTAATGTTATACTGCAGGAGACTGGTGCCTAAGCTAGGCTTTACGCCTGTATTTCAGGCCGCCAGGTCTCCGCTATGATTGTAATTACAATACTTATATCGTGTACATGTACCATATTTGTAATTTACATAATGTACCTTCTTTTACCTATTATGACTCCTCTTATGTTCTTTAGATACGCAATATAAGATGATGATTTGAATGAGATGTACTTTGACGCGTTTACGGGTACCTTTAAAATCAAAGTAAGAAAGTAAAAATTCTTGTGAATTAGTTTACATCTATTTGTAATAATGAAAGATTTTTATTAAAGTATTTCTGTTTAATAAATTAAGCTTTAATGTAATTAAAGACAATCAAGAGAAATACAACTAGGTAGGACAATTTGAGAAGCAGTTCTTGCCTTCGGGCATTAATTGACCATAGCCTACAATCGGGTGGAGCGTCACCATGACATTGTTACATTTGGACAGACAAGGGCTTAGTCATTAATGAAAACGCTACGCAATTACAGTCCTTAATACATTGAAATAGATTACATTTTACAAGTGAAGCACTGAGTGAGTTTTATTGCACAAACCGACTTCGAAGATTCGGTACCAGTTTGTGCATGAAGTATAAAAGTAGACGCGAGAGCTCTCATATTCATACATTCATCAAACACGTAGTCCAAACATGTATTCCAAGGTACGAAAGTTAAAAATATTTTATCCGCGTTTCTATATCGCTCGTAAAGTTCATAGTAGTAATCCGGGTTCGATCCCCATCGGCAACATGAAATTTTTAATTCCAATATTAAGTGCTGATTTATTACGAGTACGTGCTCGGCGGCAAAGAAAAACATCGGAAACCTGCATGTCTAAGAACACGTGAAATCGCACTGAGGAGTGCAATGGTTTAACTGCTCCATGACGCTCTTAGAAATTAACTTGAATGCGTGTGCTTAGCAGTCGGAACTGTATAGGCTATTATTTATTTTAACTTTAAAGCATTTTTGTTAAAACCGGAATGATTAGCAACCTACAGTCATGCTTCCTGAGTTCAATTATAACTGGAAACCGTATTTGTGCAAATTGTGTGCGTGTGTGTATATATCTGACTAAACATATGAATTCACCCTGCGGAATTTAATAGAAATTGTCATAATTAAACTCAACAGAATTTTTTTTATAAAATTTAGAAATTATATGATGTTAATTTTAAACAGTTTAATTAAGTAATGTGTTTTGCAGGTGCTAGTATTCCTGTGCACAGCGGGCATCGCATCCGCCGGCAATCTTCTGCACGCCGCTCCCGTGGCCTACAGCTCGGCTCCTGCCGTATCACATGTGTCGTATTCATCGCAAACTTCACACAGTGGACCATACACCACATACGCTGCGGGTCCAGGGTTAACTGCGTACGCTTCCGCGCCAGTTGTTGCCAAGTCATACTCTCCTGCCGTGTCTTACCAAACGTATTCTACTCACTCTGCTCCGGCCGTCGCTACATACGCTGCACCCGTGGTAGCTAAAACTTTCTCCGCGCCTGTTGCGACTTACTCCTCAGCACCATCGGTATCCTACCAGACTATCTCTTCTCACTCTGCACCTTTGACCTACGCCGCGGCCGCCCCTGTAGTCACTAAGACCTATGCTGCCCCCGCTTACTCTACATACGCAGCACCAGCGTACTCTACTTACCATGCCACTCCTGTTGTAGCTAAGACTATCTCTCCTGCTCTGTCCTACTCTTCGGTCTCTCACCCGGCTCAACTGACGACCTACGCCGCTGCCGCTCCCGCCTACTCAACGTACTCAGCCGTGCCAGCGCTCAAGACTGCCGTCACGTACTCTGCAGCGCCAGCTGTCTCACATGTCAGTTACACCGGTCTCGGTGCCAGCTATGGCTGGTAAACAACTAAATCTTCGTCATATTATTTATTGAACAATGAAATTGATTATTTTTAGTTTTGTAAATAATGTAAAAATACAAAAATGAAAATAAATAATTATTAAAACGTATCTTTTTCTTTCAATCATTAACTTAATATGCCTCAGAAATATGTTTGAGGAAGTTTTAAAAATTTTAATATTTTTTACAAATGTCAATTAAAAGTTAGATTTTATATACGAGTACATCCCACTGTGGTTCCCATAATTTCTGAGATAGTTTTTGGAGTAATAAAAACTCCACGAGCTACTTTAATGAATGTTGGTTTAAAGGTTTTGGTAATAATATTTTCCATTTGTTATAAGGTGGTAGAGCCACGCTGCATCTATATAATAGTAGCTGTCCGAATAGGTCGGCTAGACCAGGCAGGAACCACGCTCTCACAAATTACCCGCTTAAACTAGCAGCTAACGCTGCAGTGTTTCTGTTGTTTGCTAAGTGAAGAAAACAGGGGACACAGTCAACAGAGACTTTTTAATGGAAATGAGGTATTATATCGTAGTCCTCAGTGGTAATAACCCATTCAAAATTTTACTTCTAAATGAAGGATAAACATATAATCTAAGTAGGTGCCTACGGGCCGCAGTGAAAATTCCTTCACTCAAAATCAATCCAATAACTTTATTGTTGTAGATTAGGATTGGGTTTGCTTGCGGCATGTTATTTGTTGTGTAGATAGAAACTTTAAGGTGTGCACTTATACCCAGAACAACAGCTTAAATAATGTCAGATTGTCAGATTATTAAAGCGAAATTTAAAATTCATTAGTCTCATGTTTGTCTCTGACTTCTAGGTCCCACGCTTAGCAATTATAACAAAAAAAAAATGTGGCAGCTGTGTTACCTGCCTAGCTATGTTATGAGTGGGTCCTTATGGGTTGGTGGAGGTGGAGTCGCGGGAAAGTGGAGTGCTGCTATGGCAATGCGTCACTCCTCCGCGAATCTAGCGGGGAGGCACCGTTGATGCAGTGATGGTGGGCTGCGGGGAGAGGAGTGACAGTTTTGCGAGGTGTCGCTCTCCCAACTCTCTACAGTCGAAACGTGGTTGGCGGCGGAGCCACTCACCATATCCACCGCTGGGGTATTTCCGAGTGTTAATTTTTCTATAGCCCCATGGCCTCCGTGTATAGAGTTCGGGGAGTCCGTTGCGCAAGGCGTGCGCGTGCTTTCTGGTGCGCTTTATATGAGAAGAAAAAGGGGAGGATTAGTCCTCCCTGAACGGGTGGTGCCATGGGACGGCCGCGGTTATATGCGAAAGCATTCTCGTGGCCTTGCCAAATTGCAGTGAAGGTGGAACACCAAGGCGTTAGTCGGTATGAGTCCAACATAATCCGTCCTAGCCACCGTGAGGTAGGCATGCGTAGGCATTATTCCATGTAAAAGAAAGCGACTATTCAATATTTTTTTTTACAAATATCATTTTAAAGCCATATTTATTATTATTATTATTATTATTAAGTCAAGTCACATGAAAACATCAAAGCCATTGAATTGGATCGAGTTGTTGTTTACTTCATGGGCTACAAGCTTTGTGAAATTAAAAAATGAAGTTCTATTGTTAAAGTTTTTACTGTTTAATCTTTTCGTAAAATATCCGAAGATTTCTATACAAAGCTTAATACGTCTGAATCAATTTTCAAAACGCTTTTCTCAGTCTGCCCCAGGCGCCTCTTCTCCGGTCTGCTAGAACGCTGCCAGCGCATTATCCAGAACTGAAAATCTTTTAAGACTTTTTTATTGTAGGAAAAGAAACTGTACATTGTAGAGCAGCTAATTTGTAGTTCCGACACGAATGGGTCAGCTCGACCGGTGAAGGACCACACTCTCATAGAACGTTTGTAACGTGAAATAGTAGTTAAGCATTGTTATATTACGGGTTTTGAGTGTAGAGATCTGGATACCTTGTTTAACTGGAAATGAGGCATTCCATCTTAGTCCTTAGGGGTGACAACACATTTCCATTTGATTCTTAATCAAGGATAGATATAAATGTATATGAGCCACAGGATCCCCTTACCATCAGGTGGTCCATCTGTGCTTGTTTGTCATCCTTATCTTACAAAAAGTAGGTATCACGGGATGTCAAATCAGAATTGTAACGAGGGTTACTCAAAAACCTTAACAGATGTGCTTTTTAGGAAGTCCCTCGGTTTGAGTTCCAAGTGCGTCTGCATAACCCAGTGAGCAAATGTAAGGTTGTGTGGCACCTATCGTGCAACTACTCCCTGATGCGAATGTGTTCTTGTAAAATCTTATGAAAGTTACCTAATAAAATATGTTGAAAATGTTTAAACGTTATACGCCTATTCTGCTTAATTTAATTTCCCGTAGTAGAACGCTTCCTTCCGGAACAGCCAAAAACGGCAATCACTTCTTTCTTCATCTCTCAAAGTTAATCGTGTTGAAATTTGTTATAACAGCACTACACGGTTAGCTTAAAAGTTGGTTTGTCCATGAATGCCCTTTGTAGTCTATCAATAGATTCAAAGGCTTTTAGGTATCATTTGAAATGCCAAAAAAACATCGCCAGAAAATGTTCCCGACGCACATCCAATTTTCAATCAAACACGATATTTCATTTAAGCTTATAAAACTGTGGACGATAATTTGAAATTGGGCGATATTTCCCATAGTTGCTTTGCAGACCACAGACAACAGAGAGGTTAGCAACCGCAGTTTCTTATTTTATAGTTGTTTCAGGAAGACGCTCCTGCCCACTTCCAGGTAGGTTTGTTTGATACCTTTTACGACACCCACGTGACAGTATCGGGTAGTGGATATTTTTACACCGCCACTACTTGGTTAACTTGCTAGTATAAAATCTTGTTAGTGTTTCAAAAATTTTAATTACAAAATTATCTAAATGATTTTGTTGTATTTTCTTTCACAATAATTTCGAATCCATTTTGAATTCAAAAGAAAAGAGGGCCCGGTAGCCCAGTTTTGAATTGCACAAGGACAAGCCTTTGCAAGGGCTACAAATATTTGTTCGAAGTCTAGGTATATGCCTTAATGCCATTTATCGATATATAAAGCTTCCACTATACGGAAGAAATTCGTCTTTTACCACTAGGCACTTATGGTATCACTCCGTCACTAGTAGTTCGTTTAGGTACCACTCACAGCCATTTCCATTTAACTTCTGTTTGGAATTCCATTTGAAGCAATGAATGACAAAGTTCTATGTTCAACACTTTTGATAAGTAGTAATAAATAAATATAAACTAAATTAAGTAGCGCAAGTATGCGTTTTTCACGCAACTTGGTGTAGACACTATCGGTCCGTGGAGTCCATGTGCGGTAAATTTCCTAAAGAATATACGCGATTTGTCGTCGCTGCTGGTAATAAGAGGGCTTGTTCTTTTCTCGCTCAAAGGCTTAGTATAAAGTACTATTATTTATATTTATTATTATTTATTCTGTGGGATAAAGCTATTCAGGGAGGAAACGCATCCAGCGTTCTTGACACTATACCGCGGAGAGTAGGTCTTTATGATAGATTAGTTTTCCTCTCTTTAAATAAACTGTCTTGTATATTTAAATGGTATGTAAATCGTTTTGTAAATGATGTTAATGTTATATATATATATATATATATATATATATATATATATATATATATATATATATATATATATATATATATATATATATATTTATAACCGTTTATTAACTTTCTATTATTATATAATAATATTAATAGAAAGTTAATTAACAAGTGAAAGACTAGTATCATTAAAAATAAATCCCATTACGAAAATAAAGAACAGACTTGTTAAAATCGACGATGGGCTTTGTTAGTAGAAAACGGCGGATAATAACGAGACTTCCACGAATGTCTTTTATTATTTTTCTTAAAATAAAAACAAGTTTGGACTCTACATATTTTTCTTACACTTTTTCAAAGCAAGTTTATAAAGTTTATCAACTTTAGTGTAAAGAAGATTTTACACTGGTGAACATGCCAGTGAACAACCTCTCCCATAAATTGCCTCATAGTGGGAATATTAGCCATAGTTGCCAAACTTGGCAAGCGGTTTGGCATCCGCAGTTTTTATTTTTGTCGTTTTTAGGAATACACAGCTGTCCATCTCCTGATGTTTCCCTCTGTCGCCTCTTGCGACACCCGCGGAATGACATGGGATAGTGGGCATTACACCGCTACTACACGACAAGCAGAAGATTTTATTCACAAGCAATGACCCTTTACCATGTGTTTAATAAATATTTAAGACCAACTCACTAATGAACTATGATTTACTGTCCCTTGATCTACAAAAGCTACTTGTCAGAACCCGATATAACTTTTTTACTGGCAATTTTCGCACTATAGCTGGTAAACGCTTTCCAATGCAACGACTGGTTAGCAAGTATAATAATAAGTTTAAAAGTACTGATATATTTTAACTCTCATCAACCAATTTTGGAAATTGCATATTAAGGACTCTTTATAATAATCAACGATATCAGTAGTACAACGTATTGAAAGCCCTTACTTTAATTTCTATTTCATCTCATCATGTCCGAAAACGTACTTGAATTTAAATTTAAACTTATTTACTCATGTAGCTACAAGGTGTGAACAGCGTAGTACATTATATATTAAATTAATCTGTAATGATATAAAATTAAAAGGTAAAA
Source organism: Parnassius smintheus behrii (assembly GCA_036936625.1). Classification (NCBI taxonomy): domain Eukaryota; kingdom Metazoa; phylum Arthropoda; class Insecta; order Lepidoptera; family Papilionidae; genus Parnassius; species Parnassius smintheus. Next base: position 31,800,349 of record JAUPFT010000015.1, on the reverse strand, counting down.
GTTACAGTTACATACGTCCCGCTTCTGAGCACAGGTTTCCTCTCATTTCTGAGAGAGTTTTAGGACAAAGAAGAGTCCGCCGCGCTGCCCCAATGCGTTATGTCGGGCTTCACATTTTTTCCAAACATTTTTTTTCTTATTTATCAGACATGCAAGTTTTGTCGATGTTTTCCTTCACCGCCGAGCACGTGGTAAATCAGCACTAAAGATTGCAATTACCGATTTCATAGGTACCGGCGGGGATCGAACCCGGGCTGCTCGTATACTGCGAATACAGCGAGCGCTAACCATCTCTATTGAATACAATGATTGTCTAATTTATACCTCCTGTAGTGTATAACTGTTATCTGTTTTTTTGAAAAAGAAAAAAACAAAAGTAAGTTTTTTCTGTTCTTAATGCTACAGTATTTATTCATTAACTTTAAATATTTATTTGGAGCCCATCCAAGATTCCAGTGAACACAGGCATTATTAATGATCAACAATATCCTCAGCATCCCCTTTAGATTGTCAAATAAGAGGATATTTACAGTAGTTGTCACGCTCGGCGAGTGATAACTGGTAGGTTGATAATTGTAGCTTCTCAGCTACAATTATCAATCTACCGCAGAGTGGTGCTGCTACCCACAAAATAACCTCCAACGCCTCTCTATGCGTTAAATGTGAGGAAACCTACATGCCAGAGCTTTCACAAATTTTGTTGCAAACTCTTTTCTGCTCTAAATCCTTCTCCGAAAGAAGAGGATGCCTGTGTAAATATATTGTCTGTAAGCTGTTTTCTAATTCAGTAATATTTTTTCTCAATCACATATTAGATACCGTTAACTACTGCATGAAATATATTACGCTCTGACATTAAAAAGTTAATCAGCACTGGGTGAAGCATCACCATGACATTGTTACATTTGTGTCGTGATTTCGGACATACAGTTCTACGATCATAGGCCTTATTGTAGAGCAAAAAGTATCATTTTACAACTATATAACATCAAATTTACGTTGCAGGTATGCGTTCCAAGGATTCGATACCAGTTTGCATAAGAAGTATAAAAGAGTCGGCCAAAAAGTTCTTACTCATTCAATTTTCAAAACACAAAATCGAAACATGTACTCTAAGGTATGTTAAAATATTTTATCCGCGTTCCTATATCGCTCTTAAAGTTAATAGTAGGTGAACAACCCTTATTCGTTCCCCATCGGCACCAACGAAACTGTTAATTGAAATTTTATGTGCTGATTTTCTACCTCCTCTGCGGGGAAGAAAAACATCGTGAGGAAACTTGCAACGTCTAAGAACACGTGAAGTCCGCGAAGTGGTACTGAGCAGCGCAGTGGTGTAACTACTCCATGAAGCTCTGATAAATAAAGCTAGATGCGTGTGCTTAGCAGTGGGACGTGTATAGGCTGTTATTTATTTTAACTTTTAAGTATTGTTGTTATAGTCAGCATGCTTTCCGACCTGCAGTCATGTACAATTATAGCAGGAATGATAATTGTACGTGACCAAAGTACCGTATTAGTGTAAATTATATGCGTGTGTGTGTCTCTCTGCCATTCATTAGAAATTGTCAAAATGTAACTAAACAGAAATATTTTGTGAAATTTAGAAATTATATGATGTTAATTTTGAACAGGTTAATTAAGTAATGTGTTTTGCAGGCGCTAGTATTCCTGTGCGCAGCGGGCATTGCATCCGCCGGCAATCTTCTGCACGCCGCTCCCGTGGCCTACAGCTCGGCTCCTGCGGTATCACATGTGTCGTATTCATCGCAAACTTCACACAGTGGACCATACACCACATACGCTGCGGGTCCAGGGTTAACTGCGTACGCTTCCGCGCCAGTTGTTGCCAAGTCATACTCTCCAGCCGTGTCTTACCAAACGTATTCTACTCATTCTGCTCCGGCCGTCGCTACATACGCTGCACCCGTGGTAGCTAAAACTTTCTCCGCGCCTGTTGCGACTTACTCCTCAGCACCATCGGTCTCCTACCAGACTATCTCTTCTCACTCTGCACCTTTGACCTACGCCGCGGCCGCCCCTGTAGTCACTCCAGCGTTCTCTACTTACCATGCCACTCCTGTTGTAGCTAAGACTATCTCTCCTGCTCTGTCCTACTCCTCGGTTTCTCACCCGGCTCAGCTGACGACCTACACCGCTGCCGCTCCCGCTTACTCAACGTACTCAGCCGTGCCAGCGCTCAAGACTGCCGTCACATACTCTGCAGCGCCAGCTGTCTCACATGTCAGCTACACCGGCCTCGGTGCCAGCTATGGCTGGTAAACAACCAAATCTTCGTCATATTATTTATTGTACAATGAAATTGATTTTATTGGTTTTGTAAATAATGTATAAACACAAAATTGAAAATAAAATGATTGTTAAAACTTACATTTTTCTTTCAATTATTAAATTCGAATGCTTGTGAAATGTGATTGAGGAATTTCCAGAATTTTTAATAATTTGTTCAAATATCAGTAAAAAGTAAAGTTACATTGTTAAGAAATTAATAGTAGTTGTACGAATGGGTCGGCTATATCGGGGAAAGGCTACGCTCTTACAAATTACCAGCGTAAAATAGCGCTTGCTCTAGCACTAGATTTAGACTCTTTTTACAGGAAACAATGCGTTTTATCTTAGTCCCCATATATTATCACGCGTTATCACCAGGTAGTAATTACGCGGTGATAAATTTTGTTTCTAAATGAATGACAAATGTAGGTGTCTACGGGCCGCAGCATCGACATACTATAAAGACGTATGCTCGTGACGATGTCTTTCTTAACTCGAAATAAATCCACCAATATTTTCATCTTGTGGACTGGGATTGATTTCAGTTTGCTGGTAGCGTGCCTATAGTAACTTTGTGAGCACTTCATCATCATCATCATCATTACAGCCCTTCACAAGTCCACTGCTGAACATAGGCCTCCCCCAAATAATGCCACAAAGCACGGTCCTGAGCCACCTGCATCCATCGACTTCCTGCATATCTTACCAGGTCGTCACTCCATCTAGTGGGGGGTCGCCCTACACTACGCCTACCGGTACGAGGCTGCCACTCAAGAACCTTTCTTCCCCACCGGTTATCGGTTCTTCGAGCTATATGGCCGGCCCATTGCCTATCCAGCTTACTAATCCGTTGGGCTATGTCGGTCACTCTGGTTTTACTGCGGATATCCTCATTTCTGAGTCTATCACGCAGAGAAACTCCGAGCATAGCCCTCTCCATAGCTCGCTGAGCGACCTTGAGCGTCCTCATACGGCCAGCAGTGAAGGACCACGTCTCAGATCCGTAAGTCATCACTGGCAACACGCACTGGTTGTACAATCTAGTTTTTAGAGATTGAGGTATACCTGACGAGAATATATGTCGTAATTTCCCGAACGCTGCCCAGCCGAGTTGAATCCGTCGATTTACCTCGCGGTCGAAGTTGGACTTACCTAGTCGGACTATTTGTCCCAGGTAAACGTACTCGTCAACAACTTCGAGCATAGTGCTCCCAACAACTACTGGCATAGGTGTGACATGGACATTGAACATGATCTTTGTTTTGTCCATGTTCATCTTAAGACCTATCCGTTGGGAGGCACTATTGAGGTCATTGAGCATAGTGCTTAAGTCCTCCAGTGATTCTGCCATAAGGACTATATCGTCGGCAAATCGAAGTGAGTGATGTACTCGCCATTGATGTCAATACCGTATCCTTTCCAGTCCAGTAGCTTGAAAACGTCTTCCAATGCAGCGGTGAAGAGTTTCGAGGATATAACGTCACCCTGTCTTACACCTCTCTGCAGTTGGATAGGTTTCGAGCTCTGGTTCTGTACTCGGATAGCCATCGTAGCCCTACTGTACAAACACTTCAGCACTTCGATATACCGACGGTCAACTTGGCACCGCTGAAGGGACTGTAGCACCGCCCAAATTTCGACGGAATCAAAGGCTTTCTCATAGTCCACATACGCCAGGCAAAGTGGCAGATTGTACTCTTCAGTCTTCTGTACAATCTGCCGCAGGGTATGTATGTGGTCTATGGTACTGAAGCCTTTTCGGAAACCGGCTTGTTCGGGAGGCTGGAAGTCGTCGAGTCTGCGTGCGAGACGATTCGTAATGACTCTCGAAAACAGCACGTAGACGCGGCTCAGAAGGGAAATCGGTCTGTAGTTCTTTAAGAGAGCGTTGTCGCCCTTCTTAAAGAACAAGACCACCGCACTTCTGCTCCACGCCTCTGGAGTAGTGCCACCATGAAGGACGGAATTGAAGAGCTTCTGAAGGACTTCAAGTACCGGTGTTCCACCCGCTTTCAGAAGCTCCGCTGTAATTCCATCCTCGCCTGGGGCCCTGCCGTTTTTAAGGTGCTGGAGAGCCATTCTAATCTCGCTCAGACTGACGTCCGGGATATCATCGGAATAGTGTCGGTGTGAGCACTTATCCACTGAAAAACGGCTTAAATAATATCAAATTTAATAATAATTAAAACCAAAAATAAATAATTAAAACCAGACTGACGTCCGGGATATCATCGGAATAGTGTCGGTGTGAGCACTTATCCACTGAAAAACGGCTTAAATAATATCAAATTGTTAGATCGTTAAAGCAAATTTTATAATGATTTCTTATATTTTCTCGAACACTACACATTGATTAAAGCTACTTTTACGGATTTTATCGCGTTTGCTCGTTTGTCTCCCAATCTTATAAAAAACGTTTTATGGGCTGAAAATAAATATTTAAATCAAACCAATAAATACTGCTAAATACTTTTAGCATTAACAATAGAAAAAACTTTCTTTTCTTTTTTCTATTTTTTCAAAAGAACACACAACAGTTAAATATACACTACAGTATAAATTAGACAGTCATTACATTATGTATAATTAGAGATTATTTCATATATAACTCATCATACTGTTCACAAATCTACTTATATTCTTATATTAAGAAACAAAGAAAAATAAGTGCCAAATGTGGTTTATTGAATAGAATTAGGTTTAAGCTGAAATATATTTCCAGGCTTGATGAGATGAAATAGAAATTAACACTGTGGTAATCAAAGATATCCATTGTTATTATAAAGTGTCCTGAATAATATGCAGTTTTCGAATTTGCTTTATGATGGTCTAAATATATCTTTATTATTGTAATTGCTAACCTCGAATGGTGTAACGGAGAGCGTTTACCAGTTTGACATCTCTTTTTAACTGGAAATTTTGGCACAGTAAAAAAGAGATGCCAAGTTCTAAAAATTTGCTTTTAAAGAGTTTTTGGTACAGTAAAGCACAGTTTGTTAGTGAGTTCATTACAGTCATAAATGTTATAATATTATACAATGTAAAAGGTCGTTGCTTGTAAAGAAATCCTTCTGGGTTTTAAAGTGAGCATTTTATAAACTTCCTTTGAAAATTGCAAGAATATACGGAGTTTTTCTTGACTTCATTTCATTTTAAGAAAAATAGTGAAGGGCATTCGTGGAAGTCACATTATTCTCCTTTTCTGCTTACAAAGCTCATTACTGTAAACTTAATAAAACTAGTTTTCGGTTTAATTAACTTTCTATTATTATTTTATTTATACTTATTTAAAACTATATATTTACATAACATTCAAATATACAACGCAATTCGTTAAAAATTAAATAATAGAAAAAATCCTATTCCTCGCGGTATAGTGTCAAGAACGCTAGATACACTTCCTCGCTGAATAGAGAATAGAACTAGCCTGGGTGTTACATGTCCAGACGGACTACTAGTGAAAAAGTCCTACTATCTAGTGGTAAAAGATGAATTTGTTCCGTGTAATGCAAGCTTTCCTTACAGATAAATTGCATATGAAAAATGTACCCAAACCTTGAATAATTATTTTAGGCATTACAATGACTTGCCCTGTAAGCGTTTCAAAACGGGGCTACTGAGTCGTCTGACATTTATAATTCTGAATAGATTCAAAATTATTTTGAAAGAAAATAATACACAAAATCACACAGTTCTTTTTGTGAAAGCAAGCTTTTACGCTGGCTAGTCAAACATGTAGTGGCGGTGTAACAATATGCCGTACCTGATAATTAAAAACAAACCAGGAAATGGGCAGCAGCGGACTTTTGATAGGCTGTAACGGATATAAGCAAGTAATCATTTATTTCAATATTTTTATAGTATTGTATTTAAATATACTATTACATACAAGTAAAAATACGAATAATCCAATTTCATTTTTCCATCCACAGTTTTTATGAGCTAAATTGAAATATCGCGTTTGATTGAAAAATGGATTTGCGTCGGAAAAATTTTCGGGCGACGATTTTTTGACATTTCGAATATCGCCTAAGAGCGGACGAATCGTTTGACAGACTTCAAAGAGCATTTACGGATAAAGACCCTTCTAAGCCAACCGAGTACTGCTGTTATAACAAATTTCAACACGATTGACTAACTTAGAGAGATGAAGAAAAAAGTGGTTGTCCTTTTTTGGTCTTTCCGAAAGGAAACGTGCTGCTAAGGAAAATTATATTGAAGAGAATAATTGCATTACGTATAAATATTTTCAACAGATTTTAGTGGGTAGCGTTTATTAGATTTTATATGAATACATTCGCATCAGGAGGATAGATGCACGATGGGTGCCACACCACCTCACCGATGCTAACAGGGTTAAGTGGGCGCACTCGGAACTTAAAACGAGAGACTTCCTGAAAAGCAAAACAATTGGTTAAGGCTTTTGAGTACCTCTCTTACAGTACTGATTTGACCCCTTAATAAGGGTGACCAACAAGCCCTGAAGGTAAAAGGATTCTGTGACCCATAGACATCAACGTTTATCCTCGATTAAGAATGAAAATGCGGGTATACTGTCACCACTAATGAATAAGATGGAATGTGTTATTTCCAACAAATGACGTCTCCGGATCTTTACACTTACCATATGAAGCACCGCAGCATAATGCCACAGTCTTACGTTAGCATTCTGTGAGAGCGTGGTACTTCCCCGGTCGAGCCGACCCATTCGTCACAGCCTATATAGCTGCAGCATGGCTTCACCACGTACAACTTTGGTTCCCTACAGTAAAAAAAGGCTGAAAATGCTTTCAGCGTCAGATGATGCGCTAGCAGCGTTCGAGCAGAAACTTAGAAGAGGTGCTTGAATCGAACTGGAAAAAGTGGTTCCGAAATATATACTATACTAAATAGGCAGATCCAAATACCTAACAGTGAGCTACTTGGACCTTTTAGCTAAAAAAAATATGGCTCTTAATGGAAAATTGTGGAAGAAGTAGCATATGAAATTAGCGTTTTGACGAACTGGCCACTTTGACCTCAAACATCTGGCGTTTGGTTTGGAATTCCCAATTCAAATTTATTTCAAATTTAGATTTGTTTCGAATTTAATGATTCATTTGTCCTTGTACTCCCCTGGTATAGCCAGACATTTCGTGCTACAGCCATAATATATCTGCAGCATAGTTCTACCACGTACAGTTTTATTTCCTACAGTTAAAAGGCCGAAAGGATTTTCAGTGCCAGATGATGCGCTTGCAGCGTTCCAGCAGGTCGTAGAAAAGGCGCCTGAAGCGGACTGGAATAAGTTTTTATAAAATTAGTTCAGTCGCATGAAGCTTTGTATAGATGCCTGCGTATAGTTTTTGAAAAGATTAAATAATAAAGACTTTAACAATAGAACTATAATTCTTGATTTCACAAAACTTGTAGCCTATGAAGTAAACAACCACTCGATCCGACACAAAGGCTTTAATGTTTCCATATGACTTGACTTGACTTCCATGTGACGTTTCCACAAGCTTTGTGGATTTTAAGTTAAGAAATTAATTCACAAAATTTAAACAGATAAATAAAAGGAAAAAATTAAATTGACAATATAATTTTCAGAATGAAAAATAGTACACACATCATCATGCCTGTAATCCCCGAGGGGCTGTCAGTCCATTATCAAGATATTTTGGACATTTAGCCAAAAAAGATACGCGTTTAGATGGAAAATATTAAAATAAGTAATAGATAGGGCCATCGCCTCCACAACCACAAATTATGAACCCATTAGTGCCTTTCATGATATGGTAGGCAGGTAACACAGTTGCTGTATTATTTTGTTATAAGTAATAAACATAAGTCACATAAGTCTCGGACCAACATGGGACTAATGAAAAATAAAATTTGCTTTGATTAAAACTACTTTTACGGATTTTATCGTGTTTAATATATATGATTTTTAATTCCCGACGTTTTGGAGCACCTACAGTCACGGGGGACAGAGATGATTGATGTCCCGATGTCAGTGTTAACCCGGAATACCCTCAGCTTTTCAATTAATTATTTATGGTCCAATCTACGCAGAATGAACTTACTATGTCTTGAAGTCTTGCACTGGTAGGCTTGGGTTTAGTTTTAATTTTATTGATTACAGGGTCCAAGCAGGTGGCTATATCCAGCCTCCTTCTCTATTGAAATTAGGATGTTTTTTAATTTCAATAGCCTCACGCATCATCCTTGGTAGGAATCGATATTTTTTCGCGAGGATTTGTGGTCCATCAAATCTGGTGTAATGGTTAGGGCCGCATAGGATATGATCACAAACTGCATACTTCCCGGAACGTTGATGCTTCAAGTCAGCTATATGTTCTTTTACGCGGGTTCTAATTGGTCTTTTCGTTTACCCTATGTATGAGAGACCACATTCATAATAAAGCTTGTACACTCCTCTGCATCGGGATGTATATGTCACCTGTAATATGACACTTGACGGATGGTAAGAACTGACTAATCTTCTTCGGCGGCTTGTAAAATGTTCTAAGAGAAGCTCGCTTCAAGATGTAGCCAAGTTTGTCTGTGACACCTATGACAAGGCAGTACAGCAAGCACTGTGATCGGCGTCACTGATCGCTCGTACTCTCTGTAACAAAAATTTGCCCACGGTAGCTAACTATGAAGGATGGTAGTGAGATTCACCGTTTAAATATCGGTTCGTATGGGTCTTTTTTCTATACACAGTGTGACCTATGGTGTTGTTAGGATTTCGGATGACCAGCACATCTAGGAAAGCTAAAGAATTATTTACCTCTAACTCCATAATAAATTGAGTTTTAGAGTTTATGGAATTTTTTTTAAAGATGTTCTTAAAATGCAGTTACTTTGTCTGATGGTAAAAATGTGTAAATATTTCACTAGCAACTTTTCAAACTTTCAAAGGAAGTTTATAGAACGCTTACTTTAAAACCCGGAAGAATTTATTTACAAGCAACGACCCTTTACAATGTATATTATTATACTATTTATGACTGTAATGAACTCACTAACAAACTGCACTTTACTGTCCAGAGATTTCTTTAAAAGCAAATTTTTAGAAGTGAACATCTCTTTTTTACTGTCATAAAAATGCCAGTAAAATAGAGATGTCGAACTGGTAAACGCTCTCCATTACAGCGAATGGCTAGCAATTACAATGATAAAGATATATTTCAACTCTCATCAAGAAAATTCGAAAATTGCATATTAAGGACACTTTATAATAATCAAGGATATCTATGATTACTACAATGTCCTTAAGTAGAGCGTATTAAAAATATATTTTTTTTTACTTTGATTTCTCTTTCATCTCATCACGCCTGAAAACATATTTAAACTTAAACTTAATTTTATTTAACAAACCACATTTGGCATTTATTTTTATTTATTTTTTTTAATAGTAAAATTGTGAACAGCAAGATGAGTTATATATAAAATAGTCTCTAATTATATATAATGACTGTCTAACTTATACTGTAGTGTATATTTAACTGTTCCTTTGAAAATAAGAAAAAACAAAACAAAGTTTTTTCTGTTCTTAATGCTGAAAGTATTTAAGTATATATTTTATTTGTTTGATTTAAATATTTATTTTCAGGCCATCAAACGTTTTTTTTATGAGATTGAGAGATAAACGAGCACATAGTTCACTTGATGGTAAGTGGTTGCTGTGGCCCGTAGACATCTAAATCTACCCTCGATTACGAATCAGTACAGATGCATTGTCACACCTGAGGACTAAAATGGACGACCTTTTTTCCAGTAAAAAGTGTCTGAAACATAATCACGGCCAAATAACATAGACAATAATAAACGATCATCATCCTCCTCAGCATGCTCTTAAAATAGTCTTATAAAAGGATATTCGCCGTAGTTGCCTCACTCGCCAGGCGGGTTGGTAGCAGCAGCTTTTCTTATTATTATTGAGTTGTTATTAGAGTGATGCAGCTACCCATATGATTCTCTCTATCGCTTCTCATATAGTAAATGCGCTGCGATGAATGTGAGGAAAAGATAGAATTTGGAGGAAATCCTGAATGACTGTAAAATCAAAAATGTTTCTAGGGCATACGAAATTCACCCACACGTATTAGGGCATTACGACGATCTCCTTCCTGCTCTTAAACCTTATCCGAAAGAAGGTACATATCCTTAATCAATACATATAAAGTCTGTAGGCGGTTTTTTAATTCAATTTTATTTTTTCTCATTTATATATTATAAATTATTAACTATTGCATAAAATATATTACACTTTGACATTAATAAGTTAATCAACACTGGGTGGAGCGTCACCATGACATTGGGTGCGTTTGGCAGAAAAAAGCGCTAGCAAGCGCTTATAAGCGCTAAAATAGTTTTCGGCCAGGACACGATTGCTACTTCAGTAGCGCTGACGCAATCCGCCATTTTGCTTATTTAATTTGTTTCTTTTGAAGTAGAGTTTATAAGTTGTTTTGCGCAATTTTAGTTTTAAGTAATATAATGACATGAATAAACATATACATGCTATTAAAAATTCATGATGGGTAAGTTTTTAATATGAATACTTTACAAACATATATTTAAATTATGTTAGATTCCCCGTTTAAAACTAACATCGTGTCCTGGAGGAAAATAGCTACTTACTATTTGACAGCGCTTACCGCTTACGCTCGCCATTTTGCTTACAAGCGCTTGCTAGCGCTTTTTTCTGCCAAACGCACCCATTGTTACATTTTATATCGTGATTTCGGACATAAAGTTCTACTACAATAAACCTTATTGCAGAGCAAAACGTATCAGTTTACGACTTAATTGTATCGAACTTCACGTTGCAAGTATGCGTTCCGAGGATTCGATACCAGTTTGAACACGACATATAAAAGAGTCGCCGCAAACGTTCGTACTCATTCCATTTTCAAAATACATACTCCAAACATGTACTCTAAGGTATGCGTTAAAATATTTCATCCGCGTTCCTATATCGCCCGTAAATTTCATAGTACGTGCACAACACCAATGAAATTGTTAATTGCAATTTAGGTGCTGATTTATCACGTGCTCGGCGGCTAAGAAAAACACCGTGAGGAAACCTGCATGTCTAAGAACACGTGAAGTCCGCGAATTCGCATTGAGCAGCGCAATGGTGTAACTACTCCACGACGCTCTGAGAAATAAAACTAGATGCGTGTGCTTAGCAGTGGGACGTGTAGTCTGTTATTTCTTTTAACTTTTAAGTATTATTGTTAAAGTCGGCATGCTTACCGACCTGCAGTCATGGTTCCTGAGTTCAATTATAACAGGAAACCGTATTTGTTTAAATTGTGTACGTGCGTGTGTATATATCCGACACAAAATACGAATTTACCCGGCGGAACCTTATGCCCTTCATTAGAAAATATCATAATTTAACTCAACAGAAAGAGTTTGTGAAATTTAAAATTATGTTATGTTATATTTAAACAGGTTAATTAAGTGAGGTGTTTTGCAGGTGCTAGTGTTCCTGTGCGCAGCGGGCATCGCATCCGCCGGCAATCTTCTGCATGCCGCTCCCGTGGCCTACAGCTCGGCTCCTGCCGTATCACATGTGTCGTATTCATCGCAAACTTCACACAGTGGACCATATACCACGTACGCTGCGGGTCCAGGAATAACTGCGTACGCTTCCGCGCCAGTTGTTGCCAAGTCATACTCTCCTGCCGTGTCTTACCAAACGTATTCTACTCACTCTGCTCCGGCCGTCGCTACATACGCTGCACCCGTGGTAGCTAAAACTTTCTCCGCGCCCGTCGCGACTTACTCGTCAGCACCATCGGTCTCCTACCAGACTATCTCTTCCCACTCTGCACCTTTGACCTACGCCGCGGCCGCCCCTGTAGTAACTAAGACCTATGCTGCCCCCGCTTACTCTACATACGCAGCACCAGCGTACTCTACTTACCATGCCACTCCTGTTGTAGCTAAGACTATCTCTCCTGCTCTGTCCTACTCTTCGGTGTCTCACCCGGCTCAATTGACGACCTACGCCGCTGCCGCTCCCGCCTACTCAACGTACTCAGCCGTGCCAGCGCTCAAGACTGCCGTCACATACTCAGCAGCACCAGCTGTCTCACATGTCAGCTACACCGGCCTCGGTGCCAGCTATGGCTGGTAAACAACCAAATCTTGGTCTTATTATTTGTTGTAAAGTGAAATTGATGTTTTTTTTTTGTAAATAAGAAATAAAAACAATATTAAAATAAACCATACTTTTTCTTTCAATTATTAACTTAACATGCCGGTGATATATGTTTAAGGATTTTTCGAAAATTTAAATAATTTTCTTTAATATTTCAAAACAGTTACATGTCAATATTAGCTACCTTAAGAGCATTATATATACTCTTATATAAACAACGTGGCAGTGCATTCTAATATTTTGCTATGATATAGGGTAGGTTCGCTAGCCGAATTAAAAAATTATTATACGTAAGTAAAAGATTAATAATCATGTACCATGTAACTAATGATTTTTCTTATAATACTTTTGGTAGTGACGCCTAAATACTCGTTGATATTTACTTTCAAGTAATTTAAAATAGAAGTTTGATTATTAATCTTTTTCTTACGTATAATTATTATTTAATTCGCCTAGTGAACCTACCCTATAGACTTGATATACTTAACATAAAGTTGGTCTTTTTTTAGTTTATTAAATGTTTGTTGTTAGAGAACCATTCGAGTGTACAAAAGGAAGACTTATCGAGGAGTTACATCCAAAGATGCCTTCGACAGGGCAATAAGTACACAGTAAAAGAATTTAATAAAATCAAGAAAATATTAGAAAGTAATCTGGAAATTATGGGACCTAAATTTGACTTTAAATTTGAATTTGACTTTGAGGGGCGCTGGCTAGAAATAGACAAATATATATTGAAGAGCAAGAACTTACATCAGAACATTACTTATGTCACTCAAACTCCTTATGTAACAGGAAAGTTTGCTCTATTTATAGAGATAAACCTGAAAAAGAATACGCTTAATAAGAAAACAAAGAAACCAAGGCAAGGGTAAGAGAAAAGAAAAAGGACAAAAAGCTGTCCATGAAAGAATTAATAGGAATAATGACGAAGAAGACGAAGGTTATAAGGAGGTTGTACTGAGTGCACTAAATGTTTTAGTTTGAGTATTTCTGAAGAGAAATGGATTCAGTGCATTACGTCCAAGTTTAAGTTTTAAGTATTTAGTTGATATATGTTAAAATGTATAATTGTTCATTCTTGCTTAAAGTCTATTTTGTATATATATTATACTAGCTTGCCAGGCAGACGTTCTTCTGCCCTTTTCGAGGACCCTTTGTCATGTCCTATTAAAAATCCTCAAATTCGCAAAAAAATGTGGGTCACTCATGGGCAAAAAACTATCCTATCTCTCAAATTGGACCAAAGTGCACATGGTGTGCAAATTTGATTAAAATCGGTTAAGTAATTTGGGAGTCCATCGCGGACAAACAACGTGACACGTAATTTATATATGTATATATATCATCATCATCATCATCATCATCATTACAGCCCTTCACAAGTCCACTGCTGAACATAGGCCTCCCCCAAGTAATATAATAGCCACAAAGCACAGTCCTGAGCCACCTGCATCCATCGACTTCCTGCATATCTTACCAGGTCGTCACTCCATCTAGTGGGGGGTCGCCCTACACTACGCCTACCGGTACGATGCTGCCACTCAAGAACGTTTCGTCCCCATCGGTTATCGGTTCTTCGAGCTATATGGCCGGCCCATTGCCACTTCAGCTTAATAATCCGTTGGGCTATGTCGGTCACTCTGGTTTTACTGCGGATATCCTCATTTCTGAGTCTATCACGCAGAGAAACTCCGAGCATAGCCCTCTCCATAGCTCGCTGAGCGACCTTGAGCGTCCACATCCGGCCAGCAGTGAAGTACCACGTCTCAGATCCGTAAGTCATCACTGGCAACACGCACTGGTTGTACACTCTAGTTTTTAGAGGTTGAGGTATACCTGACGAGAATATATGTCGTAATTTCCCGAACGCTGCCCAGCCGAGTTGAATCCGTCGATTGACCTCTCGGTCGAAGTTGGACTTACCTACTCGGACTATTTGTCACAGGTAAACGTACTCGTCTACAACTTCGAGCTTAGTGCTCCCAACAACTACCGGCGTAGGTGTGACATGGACATTGAACATGATCTTTGTTTTGTCCATGTTCATCTTAAGACCTATCCGTTGGGAGGCACTATTGAGGTCATTGAGCATAGTGCTTAAGTCCTCCATCGATTCTGCCATAAGGACTATATCGTCGGCAAATCGAAGGTGAGTAATGTACTCGCCATTGATGTCAATACCGTATCTTTTCCAGTCCAGTAGCTTGAAAACGTCTTCCAATGCAGCGGCGAAGAGTTTCGGGGATATAACGTCACCTTGTCTTACACCTCTCTGCAGTTGGATAGGTTTCGAGCTCTGGTTCTGTACTCGGATAGCCATCGCATCGTAGCCCTACTGTACAAACACTTCAGAACTTCGATATACCGACAGTCAACTTGGCACCGTTGGAGGGACTGTAGCACCGCCCAAATTTCGACGGAATCAAAGGCTTTCTCATAGTCCATATACGCCAGGCAAAGTGGCAGATTGTACTCTTCAGTTTTCTGTACAATCTGCCGCAGGGTATGTATGTGGTCTATGGTACTGAAGCCTTTTCGGAAACCGGCTTGTTCGGGAGGCTGGAAGTCGTCGAATCTGCGTGCGAGACGATTCATAATGACTCTCGAAAACAGCATATAGACGCGGCTCAGAAGGGAAATCGGTCTGTAGTTTTTTAAGAGAGCGTTGTCGCCTTTCTTAAAGAACAAGACCACCGCACTTCTGCTCCACGCCTCTGGAGTAGTGCCGCCATGGAGGACGGAATTGAAGAGCTTCTGAAGGACTTCAAGTACCGGTGTTCCACCCGCTTTCAGAAGCTCCGCTGTAATTCCATCCTCGCCTGGGGCCCTGCCGTTTTTAAGGTGCTGGAGAGCCATTCTGATCTCGCTTAGACTGACGTCCGGGATATCATCGGAATAGTGTCGGATAAGACTTGCTCTTGGATCGTTACTCACACTTGCGTGTGGCTCCAACGATGATGTGTACAGCTGCCCATAGAACCTCTCAATCTCACTCAAAATCTCAGGTGTCCCGGAAACGATGCTGCCACACTCAGTCTTCAGGTTTGACAGTTGGCTGTTACTGGCAGACAGATCTCTGGCAAAGACTTTTGGGCCCTGGTTCCGCTCGATCGCTTCTTTAATACGAGCAGTATTAAAGTTGCGTAAGTCTCGCCGCATCGCCGCCTGCATTTGGAGATCTGTCTGTTCAGTTGCCTGTATGCTGTGTAATCTGTTGACGATTCTAGCCTCATCTCCAGTCTTACAGCCATGAGATTAAGAGTGTGATCGGAGAGTTTTTGTGTTCTTCTGCGGCGGGTCTTGCAGAACTTAGCTCCGACCGCATGGACAGTTTCTACGAGCTTGTCATTCATATCGTCCACTGAATTGCAATATTCAATCAATCTATATATATATATATATATATATATATATATATATATATATATATATAGATTGATTATATTTTCTTTCGTATTTATTCCTATAATGTGTACTAATTATGTCATAGGTCAACTTAGGCCCGGTGAAAAGTCAACCAACCCCGAGCATGGGACGAAATACTAGTCAACCTGACTAGTATTTCGTGTTCTACAAAATGAAGCTTGTACACTATATCATAATCGACTGCCTCGTTGGTCTAGTGGTTGTAGTAGTGCGACTATTGATCATGAGGTCCTGGGTTCGAATCCCGGGTCGGGCCAAAAATCAATTATTGAGTTTTTCTGTCAAGAAATTCTCAGTAGCTGCCCGGAGTCAGGAATTTGGCGGTGTCTCGCCCCCGTGCCTCGGAAAGCACGTAAAGCCGTTGGTCCTGCGCCTGATCTCTCTCCGGTCATGTCGATTTACCGTCCCCATCGGATTATGAGAGTGAGAGAATAGAGAGTGCACCTGTGCTTGCGCATACACTTGGGCACTATAATCCTGTTCTGCGCCGATTGCTAGTCTCCGTTGAGGCAGGCCGCCGTGGCCGAAATTCGGTCTGAAAGACATTACATCATAATTGATGGCAAGCTTGTCGTTTTTTTCAGAAGCTTAATAGTTGACCTATGGTTTTTACGATTATATACACTAAAATAAAGAAAATACAAGCGTATTCACTGAAATTTGGTCAACCATCCCTGGTCTACCCTAATCTAGCAGCATTTATAGATAATTGGTCAGCAAACATTATTAAATGAATCGGTAATTTTTAACATTCTGGACGATTGCAAATTTTTTAATCATCGTCATCATCATCATCAACATTACAGCCCTTCACAAGTCCACTGCTGAACATAGGCCTCCCCCAAGTAATGCCACAAAGCACGGTTCTGAGCCACCTGCATCCATCGACTTCCTGCATGTCTTACCATGTCGACGCTCCATATAGTGGCGTGTCGCCCTACACTACGCCTATCAATACGAGTCTGACACTCGAGAACCTTTTTTCACCATCGGTTGTCGGTTCTTCGAGCTTTATAGCCGGCCCATTGCCTCTTCAGCTTACTAATCCGTTGGGCTATGACGGTCACTGCGGATATCCTCATTTCTATTTCTATTTTTAGTACAGCATATTAATTCTATAAGCTGCAATTAGTGACTCGTGTCTCTAAAATTTTGATAATATGGAGGAGTAGCCCCCCTACCCTTCCCCCATTGCGGAAATGTATAGCTTAAGAGTAATAATTTTTTTTTAAAATCATGACTTCGATTTTTGCATAGAAATATTGACCCGTAGATACTTCTGCAACAGCTTTTTAAATTAAAAATAGAATCTTTGAATGCTAACCAAATGATTTAAATGCTGTTTTTGTGGCTAACCAAATTTTATTACAGCTTAACATATAATTACTTCTGCAAATTAAATATCGCAGAGCCACGCTGCGGCTATATTATATTATAGCAGCACGAATGGATCGGCTCGACTGGGATAAGACAACGCCATAATATCAGCATAAAAGACCAGAATAATACTACTGTATTTCGTATGGTGAGTGCAGAGAACCTGAGACCCTATTTACTGCGAAGGAGCCATCTTAGGGGTGCATCTGCATTTTGATTCTTAATCGTGGATAGATTTAGATGTCTGTGGAATACAGCATCCACTTATCGTCTACTGGACTGGGTACTCACTTCACATAGTCTATATGTGGTAAGTAGATATCCACCCTTGTTCTATAAAATAAAGTAAAATACCACATTATTTGTTTAACAACAAATGTTTCGAACCTACAGTCCGTATTAGGCCAATTTTCGTTAATGAAAAAATTACATTAACATTTTTTATACATATAAATGACAAATGAATTTACAGTAACCTGTTAATAAAAAGCTACAGTAACAATCAACTTCAAAAGAAGCAGTGCGCACACTAGTGCTTAGCAGCGTTAATAAATACAGCAGTGCGCACACTAGTGCTTAGCAGCGTTAATAAATACAGCAGTGCGCACACTAGTGCTTAGCAGCGTTAATAAATACAGCAGTGCGCACACTAGTGCTTAGCAGCGTTAATAAATACAGCAGTGCGCACACTAGTGCTTAGCAGCGTTAATAAATACAGCAGTGCGCACACTAGTGCTTAGCAGCGTTAATAAATACAGCAGTGCGCACACTAGTGCTTAGCAGCGGTAATAAATACAGCAGTGCGCACACTAGTGCTTAGCAGCGTTAATAAATACAGCAGTGCGCACACTAGTGCTTAGCAGCGTTAATAAATACAGCAGTGCACACACTAGTGCTTAGCAGCGTTAATAAATACAGCAGTGCGCACACTAGTGCTTAGCAGCGTTAATAAATACAGCAGTGCGCACACTAGTGCTTAGCAGCGTTAATAAATACAGCAGTGCGCACACTAGTGCTTAGCAGCGTTAATAAATACAGCAGTGCGCACACTAGTGCTTAGCAGCGGTAATAAATACAACAGTGCACACACTAGTGCTTACCAGCGGTACCTACACAGACGGTCTTCTAGGCAGTAATTTAAACCCAAGACCACTTATTTAGCAGTAGTGTTTATGACCACAAACCAACAAGGCAGGCAATGTATACCATATGTACGCATAACATATAAATATAAATAAATATATACTGCCATGCTCCTAAATAATCCTCGAGGCTCTTACATCAATAGACAATTTCATTTGGGAGTTTAACAGCCCTTAATGTAACAAAATTGAGCAATCTCCTCATGCCGCGCCACATAAATGAACTTCATACCCTGTTTAACCAGATTATTCGCCAGATACAATTGCATCTTCAAAATATACCAAGACTTTCTTTCTCTTCAGGAACATTAAAGTAATGTAAAGTTATAAATTGTATACGTCCCACTGCTGGGCACAAGCCTCCTCTAGTTTCTAAGGTGGTTATGGCATGTAATGCGCCGCTGCAATGGGTGCTGGCGGATTTACGGAAATATTTTTTAATCACCCACACACTTGTTTCCTCACGATTTTTTCATTCACCGGAGAGCACGTAGTATATTATAACTTAAAATTGCAATTATCATTTCATTAAAGGCGACATAGATCAAAGCCGTGTTGCTCACACACTATGTAATTCACTGCGAACACTTAGCTTCTGAAGTACCACGGCTCGTCTATACATATGAATAAAATTGAATTGTCTCTCTGCAATATAGATATAACTGGCTTCTTTTAAGCTCAGGGGGTTAATTGTATGCTATGAAGATATAAATAACCATTTTTAAAGAATTGGTCGAACTGATTGAGATGAAACTTCACGATCAGATGGAGATCACTGCCAGATGTGTTGTCGGCTTTATTTTTCCGAAAAGAAGAGGTGTTTTTTTTGTGAAATCGGAAAACTGGAAGATATGTAATTATGGTCTTTTAATTCTTTTCTACCTTATTGTTTTATCAAAAAAGAATTTATCTACTTATAATATAATTTACCTATATACAATAGGATATATCTAGTGTTTTGTGTAGAATATATAGAATAAGGTTGACAAACAAGCAAATAAGCTAACTGCTGTGGCCCTCAGCCACCTACATGTTGATGCATTGTTAACTCAGAGCACTGATACAGAATGCATGCTTTCCAGTAAATAGGTTCTCCCGTTCTCTACACTCTCCATACGAAACAGCAGCATTAAGCTGCTAGTTTACGCTGGTATTCTGTTAGAGATCGATCATTCCCCGTCAAGTCGATCCATTAGTGCTGCTAACATAATATCGTTGTATCTACCACGCTCATTTTTTATGATGCATACAATAAATATAAAAAAGGATTACTAAATAATATTACGCTTGCAATGTTATACAAAATCCTATATTACCGACGACAGTAAGCCGACGACGTACTTATTTATAGCAAAATACAAGCATGCACTACCACGTTGCTTATTTGAGAGTATGTATAATGCTCTCAAAGTAGGTAATAGTGATATGTAACTGTTTTGAAGTATTAAAGAAAATTATTTAAATTTTTGGAAAATCCTTAATCATATATCACCGGCATGTTAAGTTAATAATTGAAAGAAACAGGTAGGTTAATTTTAAATATAGTATTTATTCCTTATTTACAAAAAAAATATCAATTTCATTGTACAGTAAATAATAAAACAAAGATTTGGTTGTTTACCAGCCATAGCTGGCACCGAGGCTGGTGTAGCTGACATGTGAGACAGCTGGTGCTGCAGAGTATGTGACGGCAGTCTTGAGCGCTGGCACGGCTGAGTATGTTGAGTAGGCGGGAGGGGCAGCGGCGTAGGTCATCAACTGAGCAGGGTGAGACACCGAAGAGTAGGACAGAGCAGGAGAGATAGTCTTAGCTACAACAGGAGTGGCATGGTAAGTAGAGTACGCTGGTGCTGCGTATGTAGAGTAAGTGGGGGCAGCATAGGTCTTAGTGATTACAGGGGCGGCCGCAGCGTAGGTCAAAGGTGCAGAGTGAGAAGAGATAGTTTGGTAGGAGACCGATGGTGCTGAGGAGTAAGTCGCAACAGGCGCGGAGAAAGTTTTGGCTACCAGGGGTGCAGCGTATGTAGCGACGGCTGGAGCAGACTGAGTAGAATACGTTTGGTAAGACACGGCAGGAGAGTATGATTTGGCAACAACTGGCGTGGAAGCGTACGCAGTTAACCCTGGACCCGCAGCGTATGTGGTATATGGTCCACTGTGTGAAGTTTGCGATGAATACGAAACATGTGATACCGCAGGAGCCGAGCTGTAGGCCACGGGAGCGGCGTGCAACAGATTGCCGGCGGATGCAATGCCCGCTGCGCACAAGAACACTAGTACCTGCAAAACACATTACTTAATTAACCGGTTTAAAAATAACACCATATAATTTTTAAATTTTACAAAATCTTTTTGTTGAGTTAAATTATGACTATTTCTAATGAATGGCATAAGGGGGTAATAATTCCGCCGGGTATTGTTATTGGTTAACAATACTTGAAAGTTAAAAGGAATAACAGCCTACACGTCTAACTGCTAAGCACACGCATCTAGCTTAATATCTCAGAGCGTCATGGAGTAGTTACACCATTGCGCTGCTCAGTGCGACTTCGAGGACTTCACGTGTTTCAGACATGCAGGTTTCCTCACGATGTTTTTCTTAGCCGCCGAGCACGTGGTAGATCAGCACTTAAATTGCAATTAACAATTTCATTGTTGTCGACGGGGATCGAACCCGGGTTGTTCACGTACTATATAATTTACGGGCGATATAGGAACGCGTATGAAATATTTTAACGCATACCTTAGAGTACATGTTTGGACTATGTATTTTGAACAAGGAATGAGTACGAACGTTTTGGGTGACTCTTTTATATCTCGTGTTTAAACTGGTATCGAATCCTCGGAACGCATACTTGTAACGTGAAATTCGATAAAATATAGTTGTAAACTGATACGTTTTTCTCTGCAATAAGGTTTATTATAGAACTTTATGTCCGAAATCTCGATATAAAATGTAACAATTCATTTATTAATGTCAAAGTGTAATATATTTTATGCAATAGTTAATAATTTATAATATATAAATGAGAAAAAATAAAACCGAATTAAAAAACCGCCTACAGACTTTATATGTATTGATTAAGGATATGTACCTTCTTTCGTATAGGGATTAAGAGCAGGAAAGAGTTCGCCGCAATGCCCGAATACGTGTTGGTGAATTTCGTATGCCCTAGAAACATTTTTGATTTCACAGTCATTCAGGGTTTCCTCCAAATTCTATCGTTTCCTCACATTCATCGCAGCGCATTTACTATATGAGAGGTGATAGAGAGAATCATATGGGGAGCTGCATCACTCTAATAACAACTCAATAATAATAAGAAAAGCTGCTGCTACCAACCCGCCTGGCGAGTGAGGCAACTATGGCGAATATCCTTTTATTAGACTGTATAAAGAGCATGCTGAGGAGGATGATGATCGTTTATTATAGTCTATGTTCATCGGACGTGTTTTGATTGGAGATACTTTTTACTGGAAACGAGGCATCCCATCTTAGTCCTCAGGTGTCACAACGCATTTGCGTTTTGATTAGTAATCGAGGATAGATGTAGATGTCTATGGGCCACAGCAACCACTTACCGTCAGGTGGACTGTGTGCTCGTTTGTCTCCCTGTCTTAAAAAATATATAGATACACCTAAATACTTTCAGGATTAAGAACAGAAAAAAATTACTTTTATGTTTTCTTTTTTTTTTCAAAGGAACAGACAATAGTTATATAGAAATTACAGTATAAATTAGACAGTCATTAACATATATACAATTATCCTATTTACAACTTTACTACTAAGAAATTAATCGAAATAAATGCTAGATGTAGCTTCCTGAGCAAATAGATTTAAGTTTAAGTTTAAATATGTTTCCAGGCGTGATTAGATGAAAGAGAAATATTTAACACGCTCTACTTGAGGACACTGCAATAATCAAAGATATCTGGGATGTTTTGAGCGTGAGCGTTTACCAGCTTGACATCTCCTTTTTACTGGCAATTTTTGCTCTGTAAAAAAAATGTAGAGTTCTGAAAATTAACTTTTGAATAATTCTCGGGACAGTAAACACACCCTGTTAGTGAGCTTATTACAGTCTTAAATATTATTAAATACACATTGTAAAGGGTCGTTGCTTGTGGAAATAATGATGATGGAAATAAATGTTTCCTGGATTTAAAGTGAGCATTCTATAAACTTGCTTTGAAAATTGTAAGAAAAATATAGTTTGTCCTGGCTTCTTTTCATTTTAAGAAAAATAATAAAAGGCATATATGGAAGTAACGTTGTTCTCCGCCGTGTTCTACTAACAAAGTTCGTTATTGATTTTAACAAGTCTCTTCTTTATTTTCGTAATAGGATTTATTTTTGTAGTATTTTTACGGATTTTATGACGTTTTACCAACTTTTCATTATTATTGATATGAAATATATATTATTTAATTACAATATGAATATATATATATATATATATATATAATTTATCACCATAATAAAAAAAAAAACTAAAACTTATTTAAATTATCAGATTGCTCTTGGCTAAGTGTCAAGAACGCTAGATGCGTTTCCTTGCGAAATAGCTATACTAAGCCTTTGAGCGAGAAAAGAACAAGCCCTCTTATTGCAGGTACGGTTCCTATCGGAACTTTATTGCACATGAACCCCATGGACCGATAGTCTCTACAAGAAATATCATGGATATGTATTCATTTCTCAGAGACTTGTATTTGCGCCACTTACTTAGTTCACTTTATATTGATTTACTACTGTTTCAATAGAGGCCTTTACCACAGATTGCCTTATAGAGCAGATAATTGCCAGAGGTGTCACGCTTTGTATAATATAACTGTTTTCTCGGAAATATCTATGGGTGGTACCTATCCAGATGGAATAATAGTGATGGAGTCTCACTACCTAGTAGTAAAAGACGAATTTCTTCCGTTTAATCGAAATTACACAATATAGATAATATGAAATCTAATGTTTGTATTATTTGGTTGGTGTTGGTTGTATCCGATCGCCGATGTTTAAAAATAATTGTTTCACGTCAGCTTACATGCATGCCGAGCTTATGTTTTATTTTGTGTGCTTATGTACAGCTGTGACTGGATCCTGAGCGTGGCTGGTGTTCATCTCGATCTCGAATAGGCCAGATCGATTGCGGAAAAAACACGCAGGCACGGTATACCACCGTGAAATAGCTACCTACATCTTTTTCCTTAGACCGAATTAGAACAATTAACAAACTTATTGTAACTTAACGATTTAATAAAAATATAATAATAGTTAACAAAATTAATAATATCACAAGGAATCTGACTCTGAACAAGGAATTTATTATAATTTTCGTTCAAATAGAACGCAAAAATACAAATAAAGACATGATACCTATCCTATACTCTCTAAATTGTTTACGAGATGTGTCCATTTGATTGTAATGCAGGATATTATTACAGTGCATGAGTGAGAGTATGTGGAAGCACAGGTTCGCGCTCATAGTCGATACCGTCTCACTAATCGACCGGAGAGAGATCAGGCGAAGGACAAACGGCTTTACGTGCTTTCCGAGGCACGGTACGGGGGTGAAACACTGTTTTTATAACAATTTAACTCCGCCTCTATAAAATCTGTCAAATATTTCACCTGCTTCTAAATCGGTGCTGCCCTGGTGGCATAAAAAGTTTTGGATGCCCTCATGGAATTCATATTTTATTATTACAATTTAAGATATGATGTTTAAATATTGGCGTAATTGTTATAAAAATAAACCTTATTGTTCCGAAAATGAATCTTGGTAATTCATTACCATCTTCTCTATGGGTGGCTGTAAATCTTCTAGTGGAGTAAATTAAAATTTATACAACAGAATTAACTTATTCGTTATCAAGTTAGTTTTAATAAAGTAGGTACTCACATTAAAATACAAAATTTCCGTGAAGGTGTTTAATTTACATACGTAAACATCTAGATTATCTCATTTCCTTTTAACTATTACCTACATCCATACACAGTCTTAACTTAAATTAGCAAACTTCCTGCACTGGATTGCAAATATACAAGTTGGCTCGGACGTTCCTCTGCCCTTTCCAGTAGCAATCACTTGAAACTTTATGGTATAATTATAAAGTTTATTAATAACTCGCCTATAGCCCCATCTATTTGGTAAAGGTTTAGTGATTTTTAATCTTGGAAATTTAAACAACTCAATATTGTCACTTTGGTCCATAAATATGGAATTAGTTAATTAATAACTTGATTACATTGTGTGAATGTGCGATAAACAGATGCACTAACGAGACTATATATTTAAAAAAACCGTTATATACTGGTATTTCCCCATACTAGAATTTTCTCCTCAATCATGGAGGCAGTTTACAAACATAAATTGCACAAGGACAAACATCCAGACCCGGAACAATTATTTGTAAGCCATTATTGTTCTTTATTAAATATTATTAAATCTCGCTCGAGATTCGAACCCTCAGCCCCCAGCGCTGCAACTCATTGCTAAGCGTCAATATAAATATAAATATAAATATGATATAAGCTTACCTATTATTAAAAATATGATGTACTATAAAAGTAACTATACTGCTATTCGTTTATACAATTATTTACCACCAGTTATTAAACAATTGAATGGAAATATGTTTAAAACAAAATTAAAGAAATTGTTAATTGAAAATGTTTTTTACAAATCTTGATGAGTTTTTTAATAAAATTAATGTTAGTAAGTAATAAATTTTAAATTTATTTTCTTAATTGTTGCGTATCCGACATGAGTAAACCGTTGAGCCTATAACTATACGTTTTGTACTATGATCAAATGATACGCAGTTATGCAGTAAATGTAAATGTAAATCTTTATCTTTAAGCCACTGCGACACGTAGCTGTCAAATGAATTGCCGAATAACAGTGGTTAGAAAACAAGAAATCGTTACTTTGTGTATAACGTACACACGTTTGGCAAAAGGCGTTTGCCAGAGATACGAACAGATACGTCTAAAGTTATAATATTAAGAACAATTTTTTTACAACAGTCGTGTTTTAAATTGGAGTACCCAAATGTCGGGCACTTGTTATTGAGCAGCTAATCATGATTTGGCTTCTCAATAGCTTATGCCCGATTCCTATAATCACAAATATTTATTTTTGATGGTTCTATAGTTTGATACGTGTACATAACATAAATAAATACTCACGCCTCTCACCCAGAAGGGTAGGCAGAGACTACGGACCAGTGGTGTTGCGTATATTCGAATCCGCATCCGCAAATGCAGAAGATCCACACTAATTTGGACATCTGCATTTCCATCTGCATCCGCATAAATAAATCCGGTTAAAAAAAGTTACTCACGAAAGGTACGTAACTTCTTTGAATTTTTTTTTATATAGAAATAGGGTGACAAACGAACACACAGTTCACCTGATGGTAAGTGGATGCTGTGGCCCATAGACATCTACATTTAACCTCGATTATGAATCAAAATGCAGATGCGTTGTCACTCCTGAGGATGATATAGATGGAATGCCTCGATCCCAGTAAAATGGATCTCCGGTTCTCTACACTCACCATACGAAACACAGAAGCATCAAGCTGTTATTTTACGCTGGTATTCTGTGAAAGCGTGGTTCTGCCCCGCTCGAGCCGACCCATTCTTGCTACAACCACGTAGCTGCAGCGTGGCGAAATCATCTTAAATCGATGCACCCAGAAAATTTTTGATTGTTCGAAAACTCGAATAACGAAAAATAGTTGAAGAATAAAAAGGATTAATTGAAATTTCAATCTAGTTTTATAAGTTTAAAAACTCACAGCCAGACTTGATGAAAATAAATTCACATCTATAGGCACTCTTTCTAAAAATGTATCAAATGCGTTCACAAGTTTACTGTTCACTAACTTTTATATTTTTCATTTATTTTATAATTCAAAGTGTTAATTGGACCAAATTTAAGAAAAAAGGAAGAGGTTTACAATGTGATATTATCATTGATTTATTTACACACGATTTTGATTTGATATTTTTACTTTAAAAAAATATTTTGAAAGCAATTTAAAAAACAAAAAATATATAGACATCTTATTTGAGAACCTCCTCCTTTTTGAAGTCGGTTAAAATAATTGTATGTTTATATAGTAGTATTTGATGTTGAGTTAGATTGAAGTCGGATATTTTTCATGTTTTCACTTTAGTTAATGATTAACATACAAATTAATTGAGTGACTTGCAGCTGTAAGGACCGCGTGTTCGAATCCCGCACGGAACCAGTTATATGGTCTACAAATAATTGTTCTGAGTCTGCAAGTTTTCAATATTGCCTTGATGTTAGATATTCGTCCTCACTCATCGAGTGAAGACTAAGGTTAAAAAGAAACACCTGAAAACCCGGATGCTCTTTCAAAGAAAGAGTTGGTACTGTATCGGCAGAAAAAGAACCTGGTGGAAAGTAAATAGAGGAGAACTGAAAACTCTCTCTGAGTGTGCACGCAGGTTCGCGTAGTGTATATATTCTTTGACGCAGGTACACTAAGGAACCGGCTGGAGGCTGATAAAGCTGCGATATTACTTTTCATTAAATATGATGCACCAAATTATAATTTTGATTATTAATTTTTTATTTTAACCTAAAAAAGTATTTTGATTAATATTTTTTACTCAAAATTTTGTTAATAAATAAAAAATAAAAAATTATCGTCTTCTAGTTAATTGTTACCCTAAAAAGTAGTTTTTCCCAAAAGAACACTTGAACTGCGCATCCGCATCCGCAGTTGTAAACCACTTAAATCCGCATCCGCGGATAGCAAAAATTTTGCATCTACTTCACATCTACTTTACATCTACAACAACCCTGCTACAGACTTCCATTTGGCTCCTGACACATATCTGGTGCTTCCTTTACATCCATATACTATTGTATTGTTGTAAAGTAAAGGGGTTCCGGAAGCTCTTACGTTGCCACCACCCGATTATTTTTGCTTTCTTTTATCTTTTTTTTTAACGTAACAAGTATGTTTAAACGGCTATATTAGTGGTTCACATCAGCAGTTGAACAGTTGATTAAAAATTGCGACGTTATTGACGTAGGTACTAGTACTGTCGCGTTATTATTTATCAAATCGGATTATCATTTAATTAAAGTTGTAAGATATGTCACAGTTGATATAAATTAGTAGGATCAAAGGATACACTTATATTATGTTATTACTACCACCGGAAGTTTACTGATAGACGAAGGGCAAAATTAACATACGCGTTTAATTTATATTTCATTATGACTAGCTTTAACCTAGAAAACATCTTGTTTAATAATATGTAAAGTTTATAGAATACTCTTTTCTCTGTATTTATTTAGTAACTGTTGCCCTGTACGGATACGTCAATCCAATTGATACAGGTCAGAAGCCCCTAAATAAATAAGGAGTTAAAAAAATGATAATTAATTCTGCACAAGTAAATTGAAAATGTGATTAAATCTCTCACAATTGAATTACCATGAAGTAAATATGTGTTGTTCAACAGAATTGATTGACGTCTTCTGAAACATTAAAGAGCACTACGATTTACTGGAAAATTCACATAGCCGAACCGAAATCTTAAACATTTATTCATTTATTCGATCATTACAGCTTTCATGACTACCTCGTTAGTGTAGTGATCGTAAAAACTCGGTCGGGTAAAAATCAGTTATTGGGTTTTTCTGTCAAGAAACTCTCGCGCAGTCCGGAGTCAGGAAGTCCTGTAAAGTCGATCAGTAGACACATGTGTACCAGACATAAACATGTTGTACAAAGTAATTAAGAATCCACCCCCCAGTGGTTGGCTGTTATTTGTGTATATACACAGTTCATTTACATTTTTTATAGAATAAGGTTGACAAAACGAGCACACAGTTGAACTGATGGTAAGCGAAGTATTAATATGATGAGAGATCTGGGGCAGAAGGAGTAATTTAATAGTATGTGAGCAACCCGGATTTAATTCCCGTTTTAACTAAATAAAAGAAAGCGGACTGGCTTTTATTTAACTATTATAAGGAAGATGCTGCTGCCCATCCCCTGGTTCAGTTTCCCTCTGTCGCCCCTACGACACCCACGGAATGATATGGGGTAGTGAACATTCTTATATCGGCGCCGTTCCGAGTATTGTACATCTGTTATACGAGTATAGGATATAAGGCCGTAGCGTCATCGGAGGACATGCGATCTTTATTAATTTACGACTGAACTGCGGTACGTTTACCTTAGTCGTCACGCTTCGCGGCTGTTCAATTTTATTTGTTATCCAAAAAATATTGCTATCATTATGACTTTATACTCACATAATATTTTATGTGAGTATAAGAAGACACGCCGACCACCTGGTCGTCCGATGGTGGGAAGGAGAGACAGGAATTAAAGCGTGCATTTCTTGCGCATACTCTCCGAAATGCATCCTATAGAATACCGAGAGGCTGGTTACTTTGCGCCTGTCCTCAAGGCTGACAAGGTTGGTTTCAACCAAATCAAAGTCACTAACGAGCATTTTAGCACGTCTCTACTACACCAGCCCATATGTGACAGCAGTACTCCGTGCACGACCGGACTTGAGCTTTATATAAAGGAACAAGTTGCCCCGGCGGTGAAGTACCGCCGCACTCTTGCAAGAACACCAAGTTTCCTTGCGGCTGCTTTGGTTCTGGACTCAATGAACCACCCATAGTTGAGGTTCGGAGAAAATTCAACCCCTAACAACTGAAAGCAGTCAGTGTACTCCAAAGTAAGAGCCAGGGTGAGCGGGCTCCTTTTACAGAAATTACAGACACTAGTACAGACTATTTTTGATTATTTTTACTCTAATAGTGTCTAAAAAGTATAGAAGGTTTGCAACACAAAAAGGCTATGACGCTTAATGTTGTATGTAATTTAATTTCTTTACTTTATAATGTCTTATTATTTACAATGTGTATTTTCTTCCATAGCCGCCATATGTACCATATCCTCCAAATCCATAGCCGCCGCGACCCTGGTCCCTATAAGATATTGCTGGGCCGTGTGCTCCGTGAGCACCATAGGTTGAAGAGTAAGCAGCGACTGGCGCGGCGTAAGTCTTTGAAATAGGGGCCGTGTGTATGTTATACTGGGAGACGGTGGAAATAGCTGGTCTGGTGTGAGCGTCACTTGCGCCATAACCGCCATAAACTTGAGAAGCATATCCAAGGCCGTTTGAGTATCTAGTTCTGTATCCTAGGCCTTCTCCGTGTCCTAGGCTCGCTTCATATCCGAGATCAGCGCCTTGTTCTAAGCTAGTTGCGTATCCCAGTCCGGATCGATGACCCAAGGTTGTTGTGTATCCTAACCCGGACGAGTATCCGAGCGCGGAACCACTGTAGAGAGTTTCGGCATGAGTCAGACCGAATAGGCACAGTAGTACTGCAATCTGTAACAACAAAAATAAATATAACGTTCGTCGTTTTCAAAGAAACAATAACCATGAATGCAATTTAACATTGGCGGGTGATTATATCATTTCAAATCATCATCGACTAAATCATTATTACAGCCCTTCACAAGTTCTCTGTTGAATATAAGCTAAAGTGGTATACTGACTTATATTCAGCATTGCAGTGGACAAGTATTGCCACAAAACGTAATCCGAAAGTAGATAGCAGCATCTTCGTGATTACCTTTGTGTTAAGTGTTGGCACCTAAGGTATACATATCTCTATAAGCTAATTATTTCTAATGCGCTAAGGGTAGTTTTTCAGAAAATTATTTTAATTTAGTAATTTTCATTTTTATCGCTGGTTTGGATAAAAACCTCAGTCGTGGGAAGAACCATAAAGAAGTTGTAAGAAATTTTAATATGATTTATTCATATTAAAATTGCCGAAAAGTAACTCACATCTAGTCCAATATCTAATAAAAAGCTAATTGAGTAATAAAATAAGAAATGTGGAACAAAATATTACTGTACATAAACATTTTTAAGTACAAAACTAGAGCACTGAAATAAATCCTTTCTTTATGTTAGGACTTATGGTTAGGATAGTTTTGGATGTTTGCCAACACTACTTATTTTATAACTCTGTCTTTATAAATACACTCTTGGAATACAAGTGGCATTGAAGAAGAGTTTCGTCCACTAAATAAAAAATATAATAAAATAATTTTCTATAAATAAGGATTCTAGTTAAAACTCACCTTAGCTGCCATTGTTGTAAATTCTTTAGCAGTGAAGAACCGAATGTTTTTCGGAGCGAATATTTTTGTTTATATATGCAGATGTCGGAAATGTAATAACCTCGTTACTGCTAATGTTCATGAATTTAACAGCAATTGTTCTATGATCATAGGTTTTATAGTTGACGTAATTATAATTGCACTTCTCGAGCGGATAAATGTCGAAGGTTTTGTTTAAAAAAGGATTCATTGAATAAAACGATTTTTACTGATATAGTTATAGTGTTTGATTGAATTAAATATAAGCGACACAATTAAACTCAAGAGTGAAAAGGTATCAAAATTCTATTTTTTACGGCTCTACCGTACTGTAGCTTTTTTATAGAATAAGGTTAACAAACGAGCACACAATCCTGATGGTAAGTGGATGCTGTGGCTCATAGACTTCTACATTTATCTTCTATTAAGAATCAAAATGCAGATGCGTTGTCAGCTATGAGGACTAAGGTGGAATGCCCCGTTTCGAGTTTAAAGGGTCTCTGGTTCTCTACACTTACCATATGAAACACTGCAGCATTAAGCTGCTATTTTACGCTGGTATTCTGTGATAGCGTGGTCCTACCTCGGTCGAGCCGACCCATTCGAGCTGCAACCACAATATAGCGGCAGCATGGCTCTACCACGTAGTTTTAATGCTGTAGCACGAATTAGTTGGTTTTATTGATTAGAATATATTCCTTAAGTTCTTATAGAATAAGTGCAGTAAATTATTTTTACAGTCTATAATCTATATATACGACCTATAGCTGGGTATATGCCTCCTCCCATTTCTAGGAGGATTTTAAAGCAAGTAAATGTCCGCCGCGCTACCCCATTGTGTGTTCACATGAATTTGAAATATTTTTTAAATTCTTAGACATGCAGGTTTTCTATATTTTCGTTCACCAGTTAACACTTGGTAAACAGATTTTAAAATTCCAAAAAAATTTTTTATTGGTACCGGCAGGGATTGAACCGGGTTGCTTTTTTATAGAATAGGGTGACAAACGAGGACATAGTCCACCCGACGGTAAGTGGTTACTGTGGCTCATAGACATCTACAACTACCCTCGAGTGAGGACTAAGATGGAATGTCTCGTTTCCAGTAAAAAGGATCTCCGGTTCTCTATACTCACCATACGAAAGACAGCAGTATTAAGCTACTATTTTACGCTGGTATTACTGATATTACTGGAATTTACAGCGAGTGCTTAGCCATTGAGTCTTGAACCAGTCTCACTGAATATATCAATGTAAAACAGGAACATAATGCTGCTGTGATCAATATAACATTTATCTTGATCACAGCAGCATTTATCGAGATCCTTCTTACTCGTAGAGAGGTATTTCGTTTTTGTCCTCTGATGTGAAAATGTATTATCTGTATTTTGATTCTTAATTGAGGATTAAAGTGGGTGCTATATGTACGTAATCCACATATCATCAGGAAAAATGTGCTCGTTTGTCACACTTAACTGTACAAATATAATATGTCCAAAAGCCGTAATGACATAACTTCAAGTAGGTTGTGTGATAATTTGTCATTTCCTGTCACAAAAATCACAAAAACTAGTTAATGTCTAAGGATATCCGTACGGAAAATGTATTTGTATGGCCTACACATAATTTTTCCGGATCTGGATGTTTGTCCTTGTGCAATTTATATTTTTAAACTGCCTCCACGATACAGGAGAAAATAGAAGTATGGCGGTATCGTTTATTGATAACCGATACGACGGTTAATTTGTTTTGAATTTTTCTTTTTAAATTGAACGACCTTTACCTATGCCTAAATTATTAAAAATTTTACATGTTGTAAACGCCAAAATATATTCTAGTAAAAAAAAACGCCACAATACTGGCCACTATGCCCTGGGCGTTAATACTAAAGCTTAAAGCTAAGCTAAGAGCCTTGTTCACACAGGTGATTCGCGTCTGCTGTAATTTTGACAATATTGACTCGAGTTTGATTCCTCTTATTCCTCGATTTAATTTATTCTCTCATCAAGATTTATTGGCTAGTTTACAGTAACATAGTAAGGACGTAATGTTAAAAAAGACAGTAGCCTGTTATAAGCTTATAAATACGTTTATAATATAAGTTTTATACGTATAAAATTAAAAAAAAAACTGAATTTCGTTAGTCTATCCTTATGGATAGGTTGCATATTTAGGCACTTGTTTTATTGTTCCAGTAACTTAGGATATCAGATCTTCACATAGCACAATACGCAATATGTTCTCACAGTATGCGACGTTGAAGCGACAGTAGCCTAATGGCAGGGCGCGGATCACGAACTCAAAAGGTCGTGGGTTCGAATCCGCCATTTGACTACTATCGTGAACCAACACAAGCATTTCAAGCTTACAAGGAGTATGATTAAAACTACTTTTACGGATTTTATCGCGTTTATTTTTACTTTTTATTTTTATTTTTAATTCCCGACGTTTCGGGCGCTTTCCAGCACCCATGGTCACGGGGGACTGAGATGACTGACGTCCCGATGTCATTGTTAAACCCGGAGTACCTTCAGCTTTTTTAATTATTGTTTATGGTCCGATCTACGCAAAATGAACTAACTCTGTCTTGAGGTCTTGCAGTGGTATGCTTGGGTTTAGTTTTAATTTTATTGATTATAGGATCCCAAGCAGGTGGTAGTACCCAGCCTCCTTCTCTATTGAAATTAGGATGTTTTTTAATTTCAATAGCCTCACGTATCATCCTTGGTAGGAATCGGTGTTCTTTCGCGAGGATTTGTGGTCTATCAAATCTGATGTAATGGTTGGGGCCGTCTAGGATATGATCACAAACTGCAGACTTCCCGGAACGTTGATGCTTCACATCAGCTATATGTTCTTTTACGCGGGTCCTAATTGATCTTTTGGTTTGTCCTATATAAGAGAGACCACATTCACAATCAAGCTTGTACACTCCTGCATCTTGTAGAGGAATATGACACTTGACGGATGGTAGGAACTGACTAATCTTCTTCGGCGGCTTGTAGAATGTTCTAATAGAAGCTCGCTTCAAGATATAGCCAATCTTGTCTGTGACACCTCTGACATATGGTAGTACAGCAGGCACACGCTCGACTGTGGCTGGCTTCACTCGGTCACTGTGACGTAGGCGTGGGACCCGAAGCTTGTTGTCGTGCAGAACTTGTTTGACGTGCTGAAGCTCGGCGGCCAGGTGTTTGCTGTCACAGATCCCTCGTGCTCTCTGTAACAAAGATTTGCCCACGGTAGCTAACTGTGAAGGATGGTGGTGAGATTCACCGTTTAAATATCGGTTTGTATGGGTCTTTTTCCTATACACAGTGTGACCAATGGTGTTATTAGGATTTCTGATTACAATTTTAAAATACAACAACTTTTGTCGGATGAAACTACTTATCGAAAGGTCAAAACAGACCCTACAACTAATACGCTTAAAACAACTAGCGATCTAATTAAGAAATACTCCGAAAAATTGAATCTGGACGTTAATTCGATAATACCTTCATGTGCCAAACCACCGAAGTTGTATGGGTTACCAAAGATACACAAACCGAATGCTCCTTTACGTCCAATAGTGAGTCAGATTGATTCGCCAACTTACAGATTGGCTCAATACTTAGCTAAAATATTATCACCACTCAGAGGACACACAAGAGCACACACTAAGGATTCATACCATTTTGTCAGTGAGATAAAAGACCTACATCTTACTGACAATGAAACCATGGTCAGTTTTGATGTTCAGTCTCTATTTACATCCCTACCTGTTGAAGACTGCATCTCAATTATAACTAGGAAACTAGAGGAAAATAACATGCCAGCAGAATATGCAGTTTTACTAAGACATTGCCTTACATCTGGCTATCTATTGTGGAAGGAAGAGTTTTACAAGCAAGTAGATGGTGTGGCGATGGGCTCACCTGTATCTCCCATTGTCGCCGATATATTCATGGAAGACTTTGAGGAGAAAGCCCTCCTTACTGCACCTGTTACACCAAGGATCTACAAGCGGTACGTAGACGATACTTTCACAATTTTACCATCAGACAAAGTAACTGCATTTTTAGAACATCTTAATTCCATAAACTCTAAAATTCAATTTACTATGGAGTTAGAGGCAAATAATTCCTTACCTTTCCTAGATGTGTTAGTCATCAGAAATCCTAATAACACCATTGGTCACACTGTGTATAGGAAAAAGACCCATACAAACCGATATTTAAACGGTGAATCTCACCACCATCCTTCACAGTTAGCTACCGTGGGCAAATCTTTGTTACAGAGAGCACGAGGGATCTGTGACAGCAAACACCTGGCCGCCGAGCTTCAGCACGTCAAGCAAGTTCTGCACGACAACAAGCTTCGGGTCCCGCGCCTACGTCACAGTGACCGAGTGAAGCCAGCCACAGTCGAGCGTGTGCCTGCTGTACTACCATATGTCAGAGGTGTCACAGACAAGATTGGCTATATCTTGAAGCGAGCTTCTATTAGAACATTCTACAAGCCGCCGAAGAAGATTAGTCAGTTCCTACCATCCGTCAAGTGTCATATTCCTCTACAAGATGCAGGAGTGTACAAGCTTGATTGTGAATGTGGTCTCTCTTATATAGGACAAACCAAAAGATCAATTAGGACCCGCGTATAAGAACATATAGCTGATGTGAAGCATCAACGTTCCGGGAAGTCTGCAGTTTGTGATCATATCCTAGACGGCCCCAACCATTACATCAGATTTGATAGACCACAAATCCTCGCGAAAGAACACCGATTCCTACCAAGGATGATACGTGAGGCTATTGAAATTAAAAAACATCCTAATTTCAATAGAGAAGGAGGCTGGGTACTACCACCTGCTTGGGATCCTATAATCAATAAAATTAAAACTAAACCCAAGCATACCACTGCAAGACCTCAAGACGGAGTTAGTTCATTTTGCGTAGATCGGACCATAAACAATAATTAAAAAAGCTGAAGGTACTCCGGGTTTAACAATGACATCGGGACGTCAGTCATCTCAGTCCCCCGTGACCATGGGTGCTGGAAAGCGCCCGAAACGTCGGGAATTAAAAATAAAAATAAAAAGTAAAAATAAACGCGATAAAATCCGTAAAAGTAGTTTTAATCATGTGTAGTGTTCGCGTAAATATAAGAAATCATTACAAGGAGTACCTAAAAAGAATATTAGTAATTGAAGTAATACTAGTTTTTACGGAATTTATCGCGTATATTTAACTTTTTAAATACCCGACGTTTCGAACGCTTTACAGCACTCATGGTCACGGGCGGGACTGAGATGTTCAACGTCCATATGTCATAGTTGACCACGGTTAGCATAGATTAAAATTTAACTTTTGTTCCGATCTATGCAGTATGAACTTATGGAATCTTGAAGTCTTGCAGTTGTATGCTTGGGTTGGGATTTAATTTCATTTATTATAGGATCCCAAGCAGATGGTAGCACCCAGCTAATTTGTAAAATTTTAGACAATATTCTCCCTAAGGATTTTATTCCACAGTGAAATTCTCTTTCTTATACGTCAAGCAGTGAACGTAGCGAAAAATATGGCCCACGTTTCAGTTCCGTAAAATATCACAAGGATATCCGCTTAAGAACAAGAGTAACCGACACCCTGCGAATCACTAAGCTGGAATATATTATCGTAATAGGCCAACCATGGACCGACAACCGATGGGGGAAAAAGTATCTTTAGTGGTAGTCCCGTGATGGCAAACGCAGTGTAGGGCAACCCCACACTGGATGAAGTGGCGACCTGATGAAAAACGCAGGTAGTCGATGGATGCAGTGGGTTCAGAACCGTACTACGTGACAATCTATGAGAGAAACCTATGTTTAGCAGTGGAGTGTGAATGGGCTGTAGAAATAATAATAGCGGAGACAAAAATGCTAATTATGATATTATAACACAAGAATATTAAATAAATTACTATTGCTAACCTCAGTTTTGTTAGTGATTCAAGATAGCGGAAAATGAATTGTTTATAGGAGAATCCCTCATCAATAGTTCGACATAATACAATATACTTAGTATATATTCTTAACTAGTCGGCTGGACTAACTAATTAAAGTTGTCAAATAAAAAAACCCGGGATTTCATTATTACGGAATACCCATATTTAAATTTTGTACGCCTTAGATAGGATCATCAGATTAAACGAAGCAACGAAAGCTCCCCCTGGGGCGATTTGAATAAATTTATTTTAGAAATTTAATAAGCATTCGATAATTTGCCTTCAAAACTTTATATTTTATAATTTTCGCAAGTTCTCGCCGTTATTATAACATTTTTTTAATGAATTATTAATTATTTAAGTGAAATCTTTTGATATATTTGGCATATTTCTTGATAAAAAAAGTTAACAAGTGATTAATGAGGGAATGAGTGCTCACTTTAAAATTTCTGATACGAAGAGGCAGAGTTCAATTAAAGGCCAAATATAATTTTAAAACGTTTATTTTCACTGTAGTAGTTCTCTCGAAACTCTAGGATAGGTATATGTAAATTGTATTTATTTTTCAACGTAAAGCCTTTACAGATTACTTTGAAAAGCGTTTTGCATTTGCAAGTTGGTTAATTCCCTTGGAAAAAAGTCTTGATTCAGGGACTCGAAAAAGGCCTCTATAGCACATAACACCATATCGTCGTCGTCAAATTTATACCACGCAAGTGCTTTTTAGGTGAGTAAAAGATGAAATCACTCGGAGTTAGGTCTGGAGAATATGGTGGGTGCTGCATAAACTGAAACCCACCGTTTCGGATGGCAGCACCTGCAACATCAGATGGAAAAGATCTCCAGCACGCATTTTTCCCTAGACGTTTATTTTTTAGTTCGGTGTAGGTTTTTGTATAATGATGCGTAAATATTTCCGGTTATTGTCTGTTCTTTAATCAGGTAGTAGACCATTATTATACCTTCCACATCTCAGAACACAGAGGCTTTTATTTTTCCAGCAGACGCAGATACCTTGAATCTCTAGGCTGAAGGGAAAGACTTTCTTTTTCAAGGTCTTTGGTTTTCGTCTCCGGGTCAAAATTATCACGTTTCATCTCCGGTAACGAAACTAGTGCAAAAAGAATCAGGATCTTCCTCAAGTGTAATTGCTATATTTAGCTTTGAAATATCAATCTTGATTTTTTTGGGCGTCTGTTAACGTTAGAGAAACCCAGCACGCGGTCATATTTTTGAATTTTAAAGTGTGAGTTATAATAAACTGAATTATCTCAAACGAAAGCTGTAAAATCTCAGCTAAATAACGGATGGTCACACGTTTATGTACCATACCGATTCAATTTTTTTACGTTTTCTTACGTAGCGACCGTTATTGGCCACCCGGAACGAGTGTCGTCATTGCAGGAGATTCTGCCGCGTTTAAATTCAGCGTACTATTATGCCACCGTAGACTAAGGCGAAAAATTGTCTGCCAAAGTAGACTGCAGTTTTTAAAAAATATTTTTTGTAGAAAAAAAATTTGAAAAACGGTTGACCATCCCTGGAACTTGTTCGATCTCAAAACGCTCAACAAATAATATTTTTACGAAGCGATAGTTAACGCATTACATAAAAACGATCCAAGCAGAAATTTCCAAGCTATTAAAAACTTTTTTTTAATTTTTGACAACGATAGCTTTCAAATGAATCAACCGATTTTATAACTGTGGATGTCGGAAGTGGATGGATGAATGTAATTGGTGGAAATCGACGTATATTTTAAGAACAATAATTAAATCTATTATAAGAAAAACGATTAGACTATAAATTAATAATTAGTAATTTTTCGTTATTGGTTTCTCTTCAACACATTAACTGATTTTGAAGCAATTCACAGCAATCGACGTCGTTTTCCATATTCATGGTTCATGTTGTCCGAGTGCGGTGAAGTTCCTAAAGCCCGAGATTTGTCTTCGCCATTGCTGATATGAAAACCCTTCCTTTTTTTAAGCGCGGAAGCGCAGCTTACCTTCCTAGCACTATATCATATACCAGCGTAAAATAGCAGCTTAATGCTTATGTGTTATGTATGATGTTTGTTTTACTGAAAACGTCCTTAGGAGTGACAGCGCATCAGCATTTTGAAACTTAATATAGGATAAATGAAGATGTCTATAGGACACAACATCCACTTACCGTTACTTGAATGGGTGTCAGTTGTCCATTTTATTTATAAAAATACGGCGGGTTTGTAAAGTCCGTTCACATTCGCGAACGATCACTACATTTGTCAACTTTAAAAAAATTTAAAGCTTTGATATGTATAAAATTATGACATACTTAATAACAGCTAGAATAAAAAGGAAAAATACTTTATTTATAATTGAATATGAACACGATCCTTTAACACACTTTCGCTAATGGAAAAACTCACACGAACGATTAATCCGAGCTCTCAAACAATGCGTTATTAAATCAACGAGAGCGGCAATTACGAAGGCAATTTATCAAAACAATGACACTCGCCTTCAAGCCAAACAATAAATAACAGTGACGAAAAGCTCAAATTTGTCACGACAAAAATAGATCTCGCAAAAAATAGTATACAGCCAATATAAAGTGTTTTAACACACGTATGCTATATAAGTATGTATAACTATATTTTATGGTTTTTTTGCCTCGTTAGTCTAGTTGTCGTAAACGTGAGTGTTGAGCATACGGTCCCCGGTTTGAATCCCAGGTCGGGAGATTCCGTTTTAGGCTGTTATATTATTATGAGAGTATAGTGAAAATCTGAAAATTTGAAACGGTGCTTAAGAGCGTATAAGTAGAAAAAGGAAAATAATAGTTCGTGAGGGTATGTGATAGGTAAAATTTTTGAAACATGCTTGCCTGCACCACGGACTTTGACTAAGTGCTACATTACCATTGATGGCCGACCAGGGTTTACTCGAGAATCGCGGACGAAATTAAAATAAAGAGCGGAGAATAAGCCTGATAAAAAAATATTGTACATTGGTCAAGGATGAAATGAAAATTAAGCAATTGACGGAACACCATGCTAGCAGTCAAAGGCATTATGGCTATGTCGACTACGGTTTTGATGTTATATCCCATAATTACGATGAAGCTACTGCCGCATTAGTGTTTTTATTAGTCGGAATAAACACAAGGTGGAAAGTAGGTACCCATAGCCAACTTTTTGATTAAATTTGAATTAAAATTATTGAGTTTGATCAGTCTTTCAAAAACTAGCCATAAGTCTTTTAACTAATAAAATCATAATTTTATATTACACTAGTTTTATGTTAGCCTTAATTTCTGGCCGTATGAAGAAGCTC
Organism: Parnassius smintheus behrii; assembly: GCA_036936625.1. NCBI lineage: Eukaryota > Metazoa > Arthropoda > Insecta > Lepidoptera > Papilionidae > Parnassius > Parnassius smintheus. The sequence continues at coordinate 31,760,468 of JAUPFT010000015.1, read as the reverse complement.
AGCGAGGTACGGAGACGGCTGGGCTTGGAGTTTTCTGCGTGATAAAATTAGAAATAAGGATATCCGCAGTAGAACTAGTGAGTGACTGGCATAGCCCAACGGATTAGTAAGCTGCAGTGGCAATGGGCCAGTCATATAGCTCGATGAACCGACAACCGATGGGAAAAAAGGTTCTCGAGTAGCAGCCTCGTACCGGTGGGTGAAGTGTAGGGCGATCCCCCACTATTGGGAGTAACGACCTGGTAAGAAATGCAAGGAAACCGATGGATCTAGGTGGCTCAAGACCGTGATTTGTGGCATTTCTTGGGGGAGGCCTATGTTCGGCAGTGGACTTGTGAAAGGCTGTAATGAATGAAAAACACTAAAAATCACTTTTACTGATTTTAAACGAACTATGATGAATTATTTATCGATAAAAATATCGATATAGTCCTCGTCCTACGTTGCTCAAGCAAGTAGACAGCGGCACCAGTGTGACATGTGTACAATTTGATGGTATGCGTAAATGAAATGAACGCAAACGTAAATGATGTAGTTAAAGTGACGCGATTCAATTTTGCATTTGTAGTGAAGTATTATACAGTAGTGTGTTTTTCTTGCGCCTACCTGAATTTGGCAGACTTTTTGTCTAGGATTCAACGCGCATACCCTCTTCAGTTGGTTAAACACTCAAAGATATTAAAAGACGATAGAATTTAAAGTTTTCACTATTAAAGCGTTTGATGAAATTACTAAGAGTTACTTCCACTGTTTCTTTACTTTTCTTTTTCATAAATACAATACATGCTAGTTCTTTTTTACACAATCTATTCAGTTGTTAAATAATTGATCATTATTTATATTTTAAAAATATCCATGTATGTGTATATATGTAACATAACTCCAAAGAACCTTAAAGTATAACAACGAAAATAGTATTTTTTATAAAAAATTGAGTGCTTGAATAATTAGGTTGGAATTTTTGGCAGAAATGAAGAAATATAATATATAAACATAATGAAAGGCCTATTAGGTGAATGAAAAGGCTTCACATGGTACTTACTTTGAGATGTACTGTTATCAAAGCAGAACTCAACGACGAATGTTGTCATTTCTGAGAGGCAATTATGTGTAATAGGCGGTTGCTATTTGAGTCGTATACCAATTTATTTTTTCTTTAATATAATTTTAATTAAAATTTTATTATTTATCAGATATAAAAATTATTATACGTAATAAAATTTATATTAACAAATTATAATATTAATGTATTTACTTTTAATTTTAAAAAAATACGTTACAGCAAGATGTACCGTGGTATTTGTGATACCTAAATTTCGCATGCACAATCCTACGAACTGCAGGGCCGTAGTTAAACGTTTAGCCACTACTTGTTACGTGGTAGAGCCATGCTGCAATTATATTAGTAGTATAGTTGTAGCACGAATGGGTCGGCTCGACCGGGGAAGGACCACGCTCTCACAGAATACCAGCGAGAAATAGTAGCTTAATGCTGCTGTATTTCGCATGGTGAGTGTAGAGAACCGGAGACCCTTTTTACTGGAAATGAGGCATTCCATCTCAGTCCTCACGGGTGACAACGCATCTGCATTTTGATTTGTAATGGAAGATAGATGTAGATTTCTATGGGCCGCAGCAACCACTTACCATCAGGTGGACTGTGTGCTCGTTTGTCACCCTATTCTATAAAAAAAAACACTATCGGGTCCTTTTGTTTATGGTGTTAAGAATTGTTGGCAAAAAAGGTTTGTTAAATTCTTAAATTATATATATATTGTTGTATAATATAAATTGTTAAATTTATTAATAAATATCTCGTTGGTCTAGTTGTTGTAGTAGTGTGACTACTGATCATGATGACTTGGGTTCTGTTAGGATGGCTCGCCTTGGGCCCTTTTAAAGAAATACAGCTTTTGCTGCTGCAAAACTAATTTAATTTAATTACACTTCGGAATATTATAAACTATGAAAATTGTGTACCGAACAAAGGTTAAAGTTTGACTGTATAAACTATATGAAAAATCACTTTTATATACCTTACATAATGCTTACAACAGAAATGACTACCTTGCACATCTGTTCGTAACAGCTCGAATCCCGGGTCTGGCCAAAAAATCAATTATTAAGCGTTTCCGTCAAGAAATTCTCAGTAGCTGTCCGGAGTCAGGAGTCTTCGCGGTGCCTCGCCCCCGTGCCTCAGGAAGCGTTGGTCCTGCGCCTGATCTCTCTCCGGTCGTGTCGGTTTAACGTCCCATCGGATTATGGGAGTGAAGGAATATAGAGTGCACCTGTGCTGGCGCATACACTTAGGCACTATACTGCTGTCCTGCGCCGTTGGCTAGCCTCCGTTGAGGCAGGCTGCCGTGGCCGAAATTCGGTCTGGAGGACATTATTATTATTATTATTGAGCGCTAATTATGGACATAATTCGTTAACTCATTGCCAAAAATAGTTTTTAACATACGTATTATCTAAAATATATTGAGATGTAACAGTTAAGATATCAATTTCTTTAAAAATGTCTCTGAGTAAGTATAATATAGTAAATAACACGAATTTCTTGGATGCCCACCACAATAAACCATAGAACATAACACTATTAAATAAATCAATCCTGTTTTATCAACATTAGTTAACTGTTTTATTTTTTTTTTCTTGATAAGGCTTGAATATTAGGTCCATTGAAAATTGAATTTAAAGGCTTAAATTGTCACAAAACCCAAACATTTTCCTACATAGAATCTATAATTAATTTCGTAAAATATTCTTTTAAATCATTTTATTTATAATAAGCTGTTCCCGGCATGATTTGTAATGCCTCTTTATTGTTAAAAACCTTCGCAGGCGTGCACACAACAACTCACCAAAGTTTTGTCGTAATCGTATTTTCGTATGAGCAGTAAAACAGCGTATAAAATAAGAATAAAAACATTATATATTAGATTAAAGGGCAGTCAATATATATATATATATATATATACATATATATATATATATATATATATATATATATACATATATATATATATATATATATATATATATATATATATAATGCAATAAATGAAACCATATACTTGTTATCGCCTTTGCTGACGATATACAAAAAATGAACGTAATCGGTCCAGTAATTAGGTCAAAAAGTAGAGTTTTAATTTTAAGCAAATTTGAACACTATAGAATTGGGTCACTAAGTCAATGATTCAATGAATTTGAATGAATCCTTGAACATTAAAAAGCGACGTTGCCACGCAGTACAAACTATTGGTATTGCGACATATCGACAGCGATGTCTTTTGTCGGCGTGCCACCCGCGTGCAACGTTGTCACTCTTCCAAGGGGTAAAGGTACGTTGTCTAAACAGAGTGTTCACTTTTACTGATTTTATTTTAATATTTATTTTGTTTGAAAATTTCACTTTTTTATTTTACGGGCTTTAATTTAATATTTAATTTTTCTACACTTCTACGGACTAGTATTACTTGTGGTTTCATTTATTGCATATATGTGGGACCCATTCTGAATATAATAACATAAACATTGTGTTCATGATATATTAATTAATCAAGCTTTTTTTGTTATTATGCGTGTTCAAACAATTAATAAAACGCGGCTAACAACCGATTAACTTTGTATAATTTCTGGACGCAATAATGAAGTGTAAAATTATAAATTGAAAATATAGTACATACACTTATTATTATTTAAATATTATTGTCCTAAAGTCATGTACTGACATAATAACAGGTAATATATAGAGTTTTGTCCTTTAAAATTATACTTTAAAATTTTATATAAAAAAAATTAAATATTTATACTTTAAAATTATATGGCAATTTACCTCCTAAGACCTCATAAGACGAAAACGTAGGCCCCTAAAGCTCACTTTGCTGTATGTTACGACAAAACTCTTTTTTCAGGCATGGATATAGGTATTAAGTTTAAATTAATATTAAATATCAGACTATGGTCTCTTGGACGGGTAGATGGGCTATATTTTAACCGATAGACTTAGAGATTTAAAAAAAAACAGAAAGCTGATAAAGTAAATGGTCTTGGATTAACTTAAATCTAGTCGCAAATAAGTCGGACGAATCCGGGCGGGTCACAAGTAACACATAAAATATTTATTTGCCATTGCAAAATAATGTTTGCAATAAGTCTAACGACCTTATATGGGGGAAAATTAATTTTTTCCACTGCAAAGTTAAGTTTGTACTTCAATCCAACTAACCTTTTCGTCAGATCAATATTCGGTACTACTTATTATTTATAATTAGGGATAAATGAACTATCTATACACATACTTAAGTTTATATGAAACCCTAAGGGCGCAAGCCCTCAGCGTTTATTTTTAAATAAAGATGTGTTTAAATGTTTCGTTTGACAATAAAAGAAAATCGTTTCGAATTTTAAAGTTTATTCGCGTTGTATTACAATAAATATAAAAAAAAACATATGGCATAACAACTACATCAAGAAAATGTTAAATGTGATCACCAGCCGTGGCCAGCTAAGTTACCGTACGAATAAGAAGGTCCTGCAGATATGTAACCTGACTTCAGGATAGGTCCGGTAGAGTATGTGGTCAGGGGAGCAGCATGAGCGTATGTGGTGTAAGGAGCGGAGTATGTGGCAAATCGGGCAGGTTGTGCGGCGTAAGTCACAGGTGCAGCAGCGGCGTAGGTCACTGGAGCCGCAGCGTACGAAGCAATTGGAGCGGCAGCATATGTTGCTACTGGGGCGACGGCCTTAGCAAGAATTGGCGCTCCGTGAGACGTTTGAGTTGTGTACGAGGAGATCGAAGACACAGCGGGGGCGACTGCTTTCACAATAGGTGCAGAGTAGGTCGCTGGTGCAGCGTAAGCATAAGATGGAGCTGCATATGACACAGCCGGCGCGGTATACGAAATAGTAGGAGCAGCGTAACTTTTCAGAATAGGAGCAGATGTGTATGTAGTGTATGGAGCCGAAGCATACGTGGCATACGGTGAGGCAGCATATGAGGCGTAAAGGTTACCAGCGTGGGCTGCGGCTACAGCACACAGAAGAATAATAAGCTGTAATAAAAAATTACAATAAATTTTCATGCAACATTTTCTTCAAAATAAATTAACGATGTACAGCGAATTAAACCGTTCGTGCTTTATAACAATAGGTGGATAATAAATAAAATCAATAATCAGTCAACCGTATTTCGTGATATATCAACTCAGTATTTCATGTTTCATAATTTATGGGAAGCAATATTTATTAAACTGGTAAATGTATTTTTTTTTAATTTTTACCCTCTACTTATTTAATTTTTGTAATATAAACATTAGTAGATCGATTTAGCTTAATTTCTATTAACCAGATAGAGTATACTTGCATAGTATATACATTAAAATACAAATCTTAAAGCTTCCGATGATAATTCAAGTCGATTTATATTTTTTTAAATAATACGTTTTATATCGTGCAAGTACAATTATTGTGTAATATATAATATTTAACTTGCATGAATAAAAAAGCTGGTCATCCCTTAAGACTTTTACAAAAGAAACTAAAAATGTGTCATAAAACTCAGAAAAATATATTTGAATTTGTCGAAATTTTTAAATTAAGCCTGTTTCTGAAATTTTTGCTTTCTTTTTTATTGTATTTAATAACAGAATGAGGTATTCAAGTTTCAAAAGTGAGGTGGCTAGAAATTAATTTTTTATGATATTATTATATGTATTAAATAATTTTTTTCAACAAAATTACTAGGTGATTTATATACAAATATGTACTATATGCGTAAATATGTCATAGAAGTTTATTTTTCCAGTGAAACTTAATTTCGTACCTTAGCTGCCATTTCGTTAAAGGTATTAGATCCACTTCAGCAAGTGATACGGATTAAGTAAACGCCCGGACTTATATACTAGATCTGCCTTTACCCCCGTGCACATTACACAGGCAAACATTCAACTCCTCTGTTACCTTTGTGGTACCACGTTGCAGTGACCAGGTCAGGATTCTTTTACGGATATAAGTTAATGTACAAATTTGTAAACAGGCTTTGACTTACTTTTCTGTGTCTAATTTGTTTAATGCATACATTGTATACCTACAAGTTTGCTCAAAGAATTTTGAAAAACACGTTCAATGTAAAAATATATTCTAGACATAGGTGTATTTCAACAATCAATTTACGAAATATATTTGATGTTTAACGTATGTTGGACTTAGCTTTTATGTTCACGTTCGTCTAATAAGTATGTTATTGATATCAAAGCTCAAGCTATATAAAAATAATTGAAATGAGATCAGCGATGAAATGATAGAGTTTCGCGGATAATTTGAACTTTATGAAATATACTGAATTTGATCAGAAAAAAGTTATTTGAATGACATACGTTTATGTTGTACGCTTTATTAGACTTTTCGATAGATAATAGATATAATATTTACATAAGCAATGTAAATCATTTGTTTAACAAAGCTTTAGGGTTATATATTTTTTTTTATAGGATAGGGTGACAAACGAGCACACGGTCCACCTGATGTTAAGTGGTTAATCTGGCCCATAGACATCTACATCGATCCTCGATTACTATTCAAAATGCAGATGCGTTGTCACCCGTGAGGACTTAGATGAAATGCCTCCTTTCTAGTAAAAAGGGTCTCTGGTTCTCTACACTCACCATACGAAACACAGCAGCATTAAGCTACTATTTGACGCTGGTATTCTGTGAGAGCGTGGTCCTTCCCCGGTAGAGCTGACCCATTTGTGCTACAACTATACTACTAATATAACTGCAGCATGGCTCTACCACGTAAAAAAGTTAAACTACCTTCGTATGAATATTTGAAACATATTATTTTAATATACTTTTCATGAATTATAGCGACAAAAGATCTCGTAATAATCGCAATGCAGCGAATACCTTATAGAACTTAAACCAATTTTTAGTTTTCTTTTTTATATTTTTTTAAATTAAAGTAAAAATTAATTAACAATCCACCTGATGATAAATGGACTCTGCAGTCTTTAGACACCTGCAGCTAATCCTATAAAGTTATTGATGCATCGTCACTCATGAGGACTAAGATGGAATGGCTCAAAGCCCGTAATTGTAATGGCTCTTTTTAACCTTTAGTCCGAAATACAGCAGTTCAGCACTGTTTTTAGCGCAAGTATAACTTTTAAGTTCTTTTATTTATTGAATTAAACTAAATTTACGGATTATATCGCGTTTATTTCACTACTTTTACTTATTTTTAATTCCCGGCGTTTCGGGTGCTTTACAGCGCCCATGGTCACGGGGGGGACTGAGATGTTTGACGTCCCAATGTCATAGTTAGTCCGGCTACCTTCAGTTTTTGAATATTAATTTTTGGTCCGATTTACGCAAAACGAGCTTATAGTATCATGAAGTCTTGCAGTGGTATGCTTAGGTTTGGGTTTAATTTTGTTAATTATGGGATCCCAAGCAGGTGGCAGCACCCATCCATCTTCTCTATTGAAATTTGGATGTTTTTTAATTTCAATAGCCTCGCGTATCATCCTTGGTAGGAATCGGTGTTCTTTAGCGAGAATTTGTGGTTTATCAAATCGAATATAATGGTGGGGACGATCTTGAACATGTTCGCAGACTGCAGACTTCCCGGAGCGTCGGTGCTTCACGTCAGCTATATGTTCTTTCACTCGGGTTATAAACGGGGAAATAAACGCGATATAATCCGTAAATTTAGTTTTATTCAATGTGTAGTGTTCGCGTAAATTTAAGAAATCATTCTTTTATTTATTTTAAGCAAACAGGTCTGGCAATTGCTTTAGGACCGTGAAGAAATATTGGTTATATATTATAGTAGTAATGATTCTTTTACAAATAAAACCAGAACAAAACAGTAGCTGCAATGCTGTTTACCGCTGAATTAGTTGTGTAGCCTATCCTAGAGATCCTCTTAGGAATTATTTTTGTACAATATTATACATTGTTTACTTACAAAATGAATGTAACGTATTATGTAAATGTGAAGCAATCTGTATTCAGGTAGATGTTATTTTCTGGGTCATTGATCTGAATAATAAGTATATATTTTCAAATTATGTCAAAAGGTTCTTTATTTAAAGAATCTTATTTAAATACAAGGGATCCGCCCCGGCTTTGCAAAGGTGATATCTGGATTCTACAACAGTGCTATATACCGGGTTCAACTATGCCTATAACCTACGCGGAAATGCAAGCAATATGTTGACAAGGTTTTACCGCAATCTGATGAACGGTATGGCGGCGCATAAAGTACGAACAAGCAAAAATATTTTTTTTATATGTTAGATAGTGTAACAGATCTATGCCAAAGACGACTCCATGAAAGCGATCTCAACATCATAATCGCTTTGAATAAATTCAACCTGTTAAAATATGTGTGCTGAGATCGCTTCAATTTATTTTTCGATATTGGACAATTCATTTCAAGCATTTTTACTTACGATACCTTCGATATGAATATAGTACGAGATTTCGATTTATTGAAATAGAAATTTATAAAACTTTAGCGGTTCAAGTGCTTTCTTACAATATTTGAACCGTTACAGTTTTTGTAAATACCAAAAAGGATTGAAAAATGCACTTACATTCAATTAATATAAAAACACTACACTATATTTAGTACTACTACTAACACTATATTTAGTATTTAGTAGTTATAAAGATTTAAGACAAAATTGCTGTAACTGAATGAAATCCATAGGAAAGTTAAGTAATCTGGATTCAAATCTTGGACTAAAATAAGGCATGATAAATGAAGTATAGAATTCCCTATTTTGCTAACCCAATAGGAGGAACATTTTTCTCAAACTTAAAGGGATCACCGTTGAGGTATTAAATAGGCTTTCATTTAAAATAAAATATTTAATTTGCCTATTAAATAAGACAAAAATCACTCACGAATACGTACTAAATTAATTTAGCTGTTTCCGAAAATTGGTAAACATATAATTTTGTTAATTATCTTCTTTCTGTCCTTATCCCAAGTTATTTGCAGTCAGCACAGTCTTACTCTTCTATTCACTTATATACCTATATGAGCCTTAATGTCTTCTAAGGAGTGAGTCCTTTGTTTTGCATATCATTCCTAACATAGTCTATTTTTTCTTAGGCCTCCATCTACTCTTACCAATTACTTATTTATTATTATATACTTAATATTTATTCACCAGACGCTATGGCGCCGCTATAAAATCATAAAATTCACCTGTATATATATGGTAAAGTTAGCCTTACTATAGTTGTGACTTACAACCATGAGTTGTTATTTTTTGTTTTTATTAAGAGAATACCCGTGCGAACTATGGGCCGAGTGATAGAACCTAGCCGCGGTGATTAGGTATTGCTCTTTTCTCGAAAAATTAGCTTTTATGTTCCATATTCATGTTATGTTTATCATAAGACTAGCGGCTGCCTGTCCGGCTTT